>OY744611.1:5936735-6581735 GCA_963556255.1 Allolobophora icterica | reverse complement strand
CTTCAAGGGGTTGAAACGCAAACGATGTGAAGACATCCAATCATTAAGGGTGCTAGTAGCGCTAGACATGAGCCGAACAGCTGCAGCTGCCTCAGTTGCGGAACAATGGGTGTAGGATTGGACGTCATCCGCATAGCAGTGACTCAGCAGTGAGCAAGATGCAAGAACGGAGCGCAGATCAGCAGTAAAAAGGATGTATAGTTGAGGACCAAGAACTGAACCATGGGGGAGACCAAAAGGTGCAGGAAGCCAAGGAGAACGAGTAGAGCAAAAGATAGTAGAAGTGGAGCGGTCAGTCAGGTAGGATGCAAGCCAGGCTAGAGCCAAGGCCTTAATGCCAAACGACAAGGAAAGGCGGCGCAGAAGAATTTCATGGTCAACAGAATCAAAGGCAGCACTCACGTCATAGAGGGCCAAGAGAGTGACCTCGGATCTATCGATAGCACGGTAGATGTCAGAGAGGAGATGGAGCAGAAGGGTCTCAGTAGAGTGCCCCTTCCGAAAGCCAGATTGGCATGGAGGAAGAAGCTTGTTGGAGTCTTGAAGAGATTGTAATGTGAAACGGGGGAATGACATTTTGTCAGAGAAAAATTAACAGAAGGTGTCAGCAATAGAAGTCCTGATGCAAATCCACCACTTCTCCAATCAGGAACTCAAACTGTTAAGGCAACATTGTTTGTCAGCCAGTGTAATTTGCAGTACCTGCAACTGTGCCAGCACTGGATATGCAGCTTTGTTCTTGTGATTCCAGAATAGCCTAACTCCCACTGAAGCGACCGGATCAAGTCCTCCACAATAAGAATAATAATAGACTCTCTTGCAGTAATGATGTGAACAGTTGGCAAGCTACCAATTTATATATATATATATATATATATATATATATATATATATATATAGCTCTGTCTTCTTTTTGTGTCGCTTTCTCACTTTCTGTCTCCCAAGTTTATCTGATTCAATGCTTTTTGACCTAAAATTACGTGCGAAAATGCCAATTTTCCCCCGCTTTTAATTGCCTAATTAGCCATCCACATAATCATACGCAGCATAAGCTACGTTTGGATGCAGAACGAAGGGATACACGACCAGTAATAGATGAGATCGGGACTCAACTCCATAACATGAAGCGCAGCCTGGAAGGCAATAGCGCCTTAGCATCAGTGGTCCAGGCAATTTACAGTCAGACCTGGAAAAAATTGCATCAGAAGGTTTTTAAACGGTTTCCTGCTCAGGAACCATTGCTGAATAACATATCCAAAATCCCCCTAAATCGGAAAACGGGAACACCCCCAAAAATGAATTTCAAAATGGCGGATTGGGGTTCCTAAGAAATATACTAATAATAATTCCAATAATTTGCAGTTAGACCTGGGCGAAATTGTTTTAGAAGCTTTTGAAACGGTTTCCTGTTTAGGAAACATTGCTGAGTAACATGTCCAAAATCGGACCTCGAGAACACCCCCCAAAATGGCCAAATCCAATATGGCCGCCATCTACCATATTGGAAAATTCACCATTTTTGTTTTTAGAGTATATGCACGTGTGATACCTCTAATGTTACTAATTTTAGTATGTAGAATTCATTTGTGATGTTGTTCTCGCCATTCGGGGTCATCTTCACCTTGAAAGGTCATGGTCAAGGTCATTTTGTTACATCGATGACGCCATCAAGCAAACTTTCTATCAATCTATAAATGTAAATGTTTATGTGTTACTGTTCTTCACTGTGATCATATACACACAAATTAAGTTTCACATTATTACTGTAAGAGTCTCTAGTTATTCTTATTGTGGAGGACCTCTAGTATCCGAGAGAGAAATAAACTGAAATATAATTGCGGCTACTGTCGAGGATTTCATGCCAATCTACTCGTTGGGGAGATTGAGCCTAGACTGAATCTCACCCAATGGCGCCAGTAGTCTATTCTTGCCTCACGTGTTGTGGTAGATTTCATGTCTGAGATGCGCCAGATGCCACTAGCACAATATTCCCTATTCTTGGTGCTTTCATCGACACCATCATGACCTCAGCTTCATCCCTCTGCCAAAATGTGAAATTCATCAATCAGGTACTTGCCTCCTATATTGAGATGTCTCAGCTGTTTTGCTGCAGCTGGAATAAGTGTTCACATTTTGTAGATCTTAGACACGAAATCTACCACAACATGTGTGGCAAGAGTAGACTCCTGACGCCATTGGGTGAGGTCCAGTCTAAGCTCAATCTCCCCCAACAAGCGGTGACTTGTTAGTGTGAGCTGTTGGTGGAAGCGATGTTTTGCAGCAGCTGGAATAAGTGTTCACATTTTGTAGATCTTCGACACGAAATCTACCACAACATGTGTGGTAAGAGTAGACTCCTGACGCCATTGGGTGAGGTCCAGTCTAAGCTCAATCTCCCCCAACAAGCGGTGACTTGTTAGTGTGAGCTGTTGGTGGAAGCGATGTTTTGCAGCAGCTGGAATAAGTGTTCACGTTTTGTAGATCTTAGACACGATCTCCCCCAAAAAGCGGTGACTTGTTGGTGTTTGCTGGAAGATCGCCATCGAACAATGGAGATGCTGAGAGCAAATTGTGTGCGAGTATCTGCCTAAGGTTCATGTCGCGCTCCTTAGCAATGTCCACGTTATTCTCCTTCTCCATTGTTGATGGTGTCTTCTGAGGATGAAGTCATGCTAATTTTCTTCGTCTTCTCAACTAATCTCTCCTGCCGATGTGAGCGGTAGGCATGCTGACCATTCTCAAGAAATGTGAGCAGGCGGGTAGCCACCTTTCGGTCAACATCCACCTTTGTGAGCAGGTTGTGCAGTTGTACGGGCACAATAACTGTCACCGAGTATGGATTCTGCCGCTCTAGCACAAAGTCTAACAGCTTAGACACGTTATGGATAAATGCGAGATGGCGAGTGGTGCTCATTGCATGCTGTAGATGGCATTCTGTGTGGCTCATGTGGTGGTCAGAGGTGAGAAAGTTGAGTAGGCTGGTGATAGACCCGATCTCGTGGAACAAGAGCTCGAACTCTGCTACTGTAACAGCAGTGGCATTGCGTGTGGCTCCTAACACATAGTGACCTCCAGGACCAATCGACATTTGCTGGATGGTCTGCTCGACCATCATGCATCCTCCGACAGCGCAGAACCATCCTAACTCCTAAGCGATACTGAACAACCCACTGGCTCACACAGAAGCGCCACTAGAGCTTAGGATGTGTGAACTCCAACACTTTGATTTGTTCCAGATACCTTGATCCATAACGTAGGAAGTCACATTCTGCAAAGATTGGCATAGAATCCCCGATAGTAGCCGCAAGTTTATGCCAGTTTCTTTCTGTCTCAGATACTACAGCGTTCTTGATGACGGCGACAAACTGCAGCCAAGCACAAAAGAATTGTCAGAGCTCAGACTTGGCCTCGATCTCCTTCTCAAATTCCCGGAAGTCCTGATGCAAATCCTCCACTTCTCCAATCAGGAACTCAAACTGTTAAGACAACATTGTTTGTCGGCCAGTGTAATTTGCAGTACCTGCAACTGTGCCAGCACTGGATATGCAGCTTTGTCCTTGTGATTCCAGAATAGCCTATCTCCAACTGAAGCGACCGGATCAAGTCCTCCACAATAAGAATAATAATAGACTCTCTTACAGCAATGATGTGAAACTCAATTTCTGTGCATAATAGTCACAGTGAAGAACAGTAACACATAAAAATTTACATTTACCGAATGATGGAAAAGTTTACTTGATGGCATCATAGATGTAACAAAATGACCATGACCACTCAAGGTGAAGATGACCCCGAATGACGAAAACAATATACGAAATGAATTCTTCATACCGAAATCAGTAACATTAGAGGTATCACACGTGCATATACTTTAAAAACAAAAAGGTGAATTTTTCAATCGGCTAAAATGACCTTGACCATGACCTTTCAAGGTGAAGATGACCCCCAATGGCAAAAACAATATCATTAATGAATTATACATATCGAAATTAGTAAAATTAGAGGTTTCACACGTGCATATACTCTAAAAAAACAAAAGAGGTTAATTTCTCAATATGGTCGATGTCGGCCACATTGTATTTGGCCATTTTGAGGGTGTTCCGTGGTGCGATTTTGGGGGATTTTTTATATGTTACTCAGCAATGGTTCCTAAGCAGGAAACCGTTTAAAAAGCTTCTAAAACAATTTTACCCAGGTCTAACTGCAAATTGGTATTATTATTATTAGTATTTCTTAGGAACCTCCAGTCCCCCATTTTGAAATTCATTTTTGGCGGTGTTCCCGTTTTCCGATTTAGGGGGATTTTGGATATGTTATCCAGCACTTGTGCCTGAGCAGGAAACCGTTTAAAAACCTTCTGATGCAATTTTGCCCAGCTTGAAGGTATATTTGAGCTAGATTGCCTGGAATACAAGTAATGCTAGTCTATTTTATTGCTTCTTCGCTCTTGGCTGAAGAGAATCTTCACAGTAAATTGAGTAATATTCTGCAAGTGTACATCAGACATGTTTGTAGATTTCTATCAATTATTTTCGAAAAGAAGAAATTCACAGTCATGACAATGAAACCTGTTCTACATAAAAGCGGCGTAATTACTATAAATTTATTACTACAGCTTTTGTGACATTTCGAAGTGGAGTATTCTGATGAATGTTTCCTGTAACGTTGAAAAGTTCTGGTTCCGCTTCGTAGTTCTTCATCCTGAATTTCCAGTGCTTGTGAAGGTTGTTCGCAAACCTTTCCTTCGCTTAATACAACGTTCCAGAAGATTAAAAGTATACGTTCATATCGCTGTAGTTACGAAAAAAGATAAACTCGTTTCTAACTACTTTGCATGTAGGCCCTATCGTAGGCCTACGCAATACTAAAATCATTAGAAATGTTAACTGTTTGTATTGTACGTGAATTCAGCATAGCGTACATCCACTTGACCGTAGGTCCAATCCTGATCTGACGAGTCAACTAAATCGCCTTCGCAATCGTTGCAAGTCTTACTCAACCGATTATCGAACTACAAACTCGATTACACAAATTTTTGGTCACGTTTTACTGCATTTGACGCCAGAATTGATAGATGACTTCCGAAACAATTCGTAATTTCTAGCGTCCAAACGTTCAAGTAACGACGATCTCTTTGTCGACATGTTGACCTCTCTCACTTTAAGATTCACTTTTTGCGCTCTCATAGGTTAGCTTTGCCGCTCACTATGGAAACCGTCCACAAAATTGCTTATCACATGTTTGATAAGTCTTTGCCGTGTTACTCTCGTCTAAATATTATCCTAGAGCGCTGCTTCAAAATTAATGTAACGCCGCTTGCAATTAACTTGCTCATTCTAATCCCTGTATTAAATAATTAATTAGACAAGATATTTGACAGGCATAGCTTTGCTACACACCAGTTTTTGGAATGGCGTCGAGCATAAACTGCGTAGAGGTTCTATGAGAATCGTGTTGATTGACCACTGTTTTCTCTCCTGTATAGATGTAGTGGATAGAGGGATATTAATTTTGGACAATAATTATTGACGATGGACTTCTGAACGTCGTCGTTCCTCTTCCTCGACGCAACTGAACTCTGAACTCGAAGTTAACTGCATTTTGGTTTAGTCGTTCGACCGACTGATTACAGATAAAGACTCCCTTTCAACCTTTAAACTCCGTCTCTACCATACTTGTGTGGTGTCAGTCCCAGACGTAGATAAAGGAAGAGGGCGACTTCAACGGCCCTGGCAGCCATGGAATGTCGTTAAACGCTGAAACTACTTCTACTTCGAACTTTTACATGCAACTTGCAAACTGATGTCAATTTGATACAAGGAAGCATGTTGCACTGCCGCATAATTTTAATTTAGTAAATTGTAGACTGTGTGCGAGTTTCCCGGTGTACATTCTCCCTAACTGACTGGATGACTGATAGACTGACTGACTTACTTTCTGACTGACCGACTATTCGTTCATGTTCTGATTTGTTGAATCTACGAAGAAATGTCTATTTCACGCGTTTTAGAGACCAATCGCTTTGGAAGTTCAATTTTTACAACACCGCACAATACAGTAATATTTCGATTCGAACTTCACTGGATACTTCATCACTTAATGCTATAACTCTCAAATTTCAAGAAGACAAATACCAGGATCTTGTATATTACATCCATGTTTGAATGTATTTGGGTTCTTATGAACTCTCCAAGCCACATGTATCTAGGATTGGTTTGTCACAATTCACATTTAAACTCCGAGTATTCAGTGAATTATTATTTCAAGAATACGGGTCAAATGCCCATCATCAACATCATCATCATCATCATCATTATCATCATCATCATCATCATCATCATCATCATCATCATCATCATCATCATCATCATCATCATCATCATCATCATAATCATCATCATCATCATCATCATCATCATCATCATCATCATCATCATCATCATCATCATCATCATCATCATCATCATCATCAACGACAACAACAACAACAACAACAACAACAACACCATCAGAGGTGTGGCTCTGTATGGACCGTTGCCTTTTCCATACACTTTGCTGTCTCTATTCTGGGATCGAATGTATTATTCCAGGCCGAATGTAGTGCGTGTCGAGGTCACATGTAGTCAGTATCAAATGCAGGAGCAATCCCAGTATGATCAGGTCACCCTAAGGTTACACTGCGGAGTCCTATGGCAATAACAGCAGATTTATGAAGGTCCAATAAGCTTATAAGTTGTTTCGCCTCAGCTTATTGAACGTAAACACTAAGCCTATGTTTCTGTCCAATACTCTTAGGTTGAAATGGAAAGTCCTATAAAATTTATAATGAGCCATAAGTTTTTATGTGCTGTGGGCTACGGGCTACAGGTAAATATCCTTCACAGTAAATTTATTTGCACTTTAACCTACTCGAGGAACGACACTTTTATTAACTGTTTGCTATTCAATAATAAAGATGTTCAAATATACGGAAATTGTCAGTCTATCTTAAGAGCAAGAACCTTTTATTTCGAACATCCGAACACGATCCAAAACACTGAAAAACGACGGCATAAGAAAAAAATACACAGGCTACGCTACCAAACGATCGCAGGGCATTTATGCAGTAGATGATCCCGCATCAATGCAATGACTCGTTTCATTTCGAACTGGGGATGTAGGCTGTCCAGCTGGTCATCTGAAACCCCTCACAGTGGACGAGTCAATTGGCAAAACACTCGAAAACGACGGCAGAAGAGAAAAATACGCAGACTCCTGCACATCAAAATTCCGAGAAAACTAAAGCTATTCTGCAAATCTGAATGAAGCAAACTTATACATAAAAAACGAAGCTACGTTAATCAGTCGAGAGGCCTTCCTCGCACGGAATGGACAGAAGGAGGAGACACTGGATGTGGATTTGAGAACAATGCTCAGGCTGTCAAATTTGTCCCTGGACAGATTGACAGATGCATGTGCTGGCCATAGCAAGACCGAAGTGTTGCTGAGCCATGTAGAGTGTTTGAATGCTAGGCCTGGCCACCCGATGGCCCTAAATGAGAGTTTCCAGCAATTATTAAAGCGTTCATCTTTTGCCATATATGTCCATTCACAATTTACTCACTTCCTCCCTCCTTCCCTTCCTTTCTCACTCATTCACTCATGGACTCTCTGAATCACTGATTCACTGATTGATTGAATCAGTGATTGACTGATTGACTGACTTATTCATTCATTCATTTATTCGAGTACTTAATCATCTACTCTCCCAATCACACCAGTTCACTAATTTGCATACTCCTTCACTGGGAGCCGGTGAGGCAACTTAATGACAATCGATGGATGCGTTGCTTGCCGTAATGCGGGTCAAACACACATCTTCCTCATCACGGCCACTACCCCATCATCATCATCTGCAGCAACAGCAGCAGCGGCGAGAATCTGTATGGAGCATTGCTGTTACCACAACATTTTACCCGTCGTCTCTAGCACTGGCGTAAACTTGTCCAAATTATTGGGGCGGCGGCATGGGTTCTGGACCAAAAAACAAGTTTTTTCAATATGAAAAGTTCTTTTTTGTTGTTGTTTTTTGTTTTTAAGGTTTTTGCTGTTTTGGTTGTTTTTAAGATTTTCGGATTTCGGATCATAAAAATCATGAAAAATGGCATGAACAAGAGCTTCAACTCAGTTTAATTCAGTTAATTGCGATTTCCGAAAATTAAAAATCAATCAATGTTATTAAAATAACTTCTAAAAAAATAAGAAATTAAATTTTTTGTAAAAAAATTTGTGTTTTTTTTTCTTTTGGTTTTGTTTAAACCAAATACCGAAAAAACTTTTCCACCTCTAGTCTGGACAGTCAGCAGAGGCTTCCGGTTTACGTTAATGCGTATGAAATGGGGCGTTTTGTTTACATGTAAATTTGTTTCATATTGAAGATAAAAATAAATCTTTGTTTTCATTATGAATTTCTGATAGTATTTCAGTTCTGTGTCTCTGATTTTCTGTTTTTGAAGAAATTTGTATATATCGAAACATAATATTTTAATATTTGAAGAAATTCTCCTCTCGATTTTGGGGGCATTGCCCCGGCTCCTCAATTATTGGGGGGCACGTGCCCCGGCTGACCCCCCAGAGTCTACGCCTATGTCTACGTGCTCCACACCAACAGCAGAGATCAAGGCTTCAGTAGATGTATAATGGGGGTTCTGGTGCAGGCTCATTAGAAGTTATTTCAAACAAAAGACTGCCTCTACAGAAAAGGGTGGCGCAGGCTCATTAGAAGCCCGTTGATATAAAAGACTGGCTCTGAAGAATCCTGGCGCTATAGAAGTGCAGATGTTCTGCGCCACCTCACCGTCAAGGTCAAGGTCACCTTCAAGGTCAAGGCCAAGGTCAAGGTAACGTTCAAAGTCAAAATCACGTTCAAGGTCATTTTCAAGGTCAAGGTCATTTTCAAGGTCAAGGTCATTTTCAGGGTCAAGGTCGATTTCAAGGTCAAGGTCACGTTCAAGGTCAAGGTCACGTTCAAGGTCAAGGTCACGTTCATCAAGGTCACGGTCAAGACCACATTCCTAAGTTGCAAGGATGCCACTCTGGAATGCGACCACATTCCTAAGTTGCAAGGATGCCACTCTGGTATGCGACCACATTCCAAAGAGTCGTTGTTGCCACTCTGGTATGCCATCACATTCCTAAGTTGCAAGGATGCCACTCTGGTATGCCATCACATTCCTAAGTTGCAAGGATGCCACTCTGGTATGCGACCACATTCCAAAGAGTCGTTGTTGCCACTCTGGTATGCCATCACATTCCTAAGTTGCAAGGATGCTACTCTGGAATGCGACCACATTCCTAAGTTGCAAGGATGTCACTCTGGTATGCGACCACATTCCTAAGTTGCAAGGATGCCACTCTGGAATGCGACCACATTCCTAAGTTGCAAGGATGCCACTCTGGTATGCGACCACATTCCTAAGTTGCAAGGATGCCACTCTGGAATGCGACCACATTCCTAAGTTGCAAGGATGCCACTCTGGTATGCGATCACATTCCAAAGTTGTGTTTGTGCCACTCTGGTATGCGGTCACATTCCAAAGAGTCGTTGATGCCACTCTGGTATGCGACCACATTCCAAAGTAGAATAAAGATGGTCTGTCTCTACTAGACATAAAAACTAAAAATGAAATCAACGCGTATCTCGCCGCAAATTTATATAGCACCCCACCTATTGTAGGGACAAAAAAATAGGATCACGATTGTTGGCCTGAACACACCGATATGTAAAGTTCCGTTTGCTGCCGGCCGAGAACCTCCCACGAGGCCGGCCACACCCCTTGGAGTCTAATAGAAAAATTAAGGTTCACTAATCGTACGGCGGTGGTGCGCTAGGAATAACGGACTCACTACTCCAACCACCTAGGATGAAAACTTTTAAGTTGAGGTTCGCGGAGAAGTCCCAGTGCTGGTTAGTTTCTTGATTAGTTCTGCCACCATCTGGTCTTTGCTTTGACTCGGCAACTCTTTTTTTCCATTCTTGTTTTGTATATCACGTTTCATCGTTCTATATTTCTCCACCTCTCCCAGAATAAGCTTATATTCTTCATCGCTAATAGCCGTGTCTTCCAACGCCCTAGAAATGTGGTCATGGACCGTGTTTAGTTTACTTTCCGCCAAAATACAAATTTCGTCGTGTTATGAAGCTTTAGCAACAAAACTTCGACTTACAACATTTCCAATAATATCCAGAAAACTCGTCGCTATGGCTAAACTCTCCAGAACAATACCAGGTATAAAACCAATGCCAGTGGCTAACATAGCTGCCCCACCCACCCCAGTTCCAAGACTAACCATAGCAAGGCCGGCCGAGGCCCCATTAGCCACATCTACAACCCTCTTATACTTTTTACACAGTTGTCCTCGACTTATCGCCTCAGATCTCAGGAATGCTTCTACTTCACCAATCTTCTGCAGACGAAACGTCTGCGACTTCGTGTCTGACGAAATTGTTGACTCCATCAGCGTTGGGTACAAAGACATTGTTTTTTTATAGTTGCTCTATCAGTAACGTTACGTTTAACTCAATAGTTGAAGTACTTTCAACACCTCTCTTTTTTCCTTCAATTCTGAAACTCGTTTGCCCTGGAATGAATATTGCCCTAGCTGCATCAAATTGTCCACTTGGAATGTCGACTGTACGATCGATGCTACCACCAGCAGTTGAAGGTGCTATAACGCGAACTGTTGCATCACCACCGCAAACACCAAAGACTGTAAGCTTCCAGAACCCGCGCTCTAACGAAACCCCCTCATTGGTGGTTTGCAAAGTTATACACGGAAAACGCGCAGCGGTCAATGGAAGAGTTTGCCACGCACTCGTGGTTACCGTTCCGGCCGCCGTATAGATATCGCGGTTGTGGTAATCGTCAGACACGAAGTCGATGTGCTGTTGAGGCACCGCGGTCAATAGCTCTGCGGTGGGCTTCGGGATGTCGTACCCCCAGTGGCCCACATCACCTAGACTGTCTATGCTGTATTTGCACATGTCTATTTCTCCGTGTTGACGGAGATACCCCCGAATCTTGTAGTGCGTGTCAGCCATATTTTTCTATACTACTGACTATTCCCCATGTCTAAAATATGTATAGATCTGGAAGTGGGATATTCCAAAAGTAGGTTGTGGTGGGCTGGTGGCCAAGACCATCAGCCTGAATTTTTTGTATACTGTGTCATCAGTGAAGGTGAACTCTTGTGCAGAATTAGTCAAAGTGACAGTGGAGGAAATGAGAGCATTGTATCTCGCCGAATCGGTGGATGGAGTCCCATAAATCTTCCAGGACGTGATACGTGGTGCAGTAGGACTAGATCCCCCAGCCAGACTAACCTTCCATACTCGCACAGGCGTCGGGCATTCAATCTGTAACCAAGTCCCACTAACCTGAGCATCAATATTGGCTCTCGATGTGGACGCCGTCTTCCACTCACCTCTCACACCCGAGTTGAATGCCATATGAGGCGGGTTAGTGGGTAAAGATTCGTTGGCTGAGGCAATAAAACCCGTTTCGGAAACGTTTCTGGATAGGGGCGGAATGTGGCCGCTGTAGTTGAGAATCTTGATGCTCGTCGCGTATCGCCTTTCATTAGCTATCTCACTGTCTACATACCGCTTGTTAGTCAGGTACCATGGTCCCGAGGGCGGCGTATCATTTTTCGTAGTGGCGTTGGTGATCAGCTGCGTCACTTGTTTCAAACTCGCAGCGTCGCTATCGGATCCTGGAATTTCTGTTGGGAGCCCAGTCACTCTTTTACCACCCATAGCCAGATCACCGGTCATGGTACTGCCGGATTTTAGCACGCAGGCGTTCCTAACGATAATATCTTGCTCGTTGGCATACCTCTTAGCGGCGTCAGCTTTCTGGTCCGCATAGAGTCTAACGGAAGCTCCAATCTCAGCGTTTTTCACGTCAACGTATCGTTTATTTGTCACATGCAACGGTTCTGTTGGTACTCTATCACTCTTTGTCATGTTGTCGGCGATCAGCTTCGATACTTGTGCCATACTCGCCGCGTCGCTTTCGGACGTTGCTGCGCTCGTAGGGAGCCCAGTAACTCTATTACCACCCATGGTTAAATCACCCGTCATTGCGTCGCCAGCTTTAAGCACGCATGCGCTCCTAACGATAACATCTTGCTCGTTGGCGTACCTCTTAGCAGCTTCAGCTTTCTGGTCCGCATAGAGTCTAACGGAAGCTCCAATCTCAGCGTTTTTCGCGTCCACATACCGTTTGTTAGTCAAGTACTTTGGTCCCGCCGGCGCCGTATCATTATTCTTAGTGGCGTTGCTGATCAGCTGCGTCACCTGTTTCAAACTCGCGGCGTCGCTATCGGATCCTGGAATTTCTGTTGGGAGCCCAGTCACTCTTTTACCACCCATGGCCAAATCACCAGTCGTAGAATCGCCGCTTTTGAGCACATGCCCGCCTCTTACGATAGCATGCTTCTCGTCCACATATCTTCTAGCGGTGGTGACCTTCTCATCCACGTACTGTCTGTAAGAAGCGTCGCGGGAATCTACATACCGCTTATTCACCACATGCAACGACTCCGTGGGTACTCTATCGAGTTTTACTAGAGCGCCAGCGACCGCTGTTGACACTTGTTTCCAACTCGCTGCGTCGCTATCGGATCCTGAAATTTCTGTTGGGAGCCCAGTAACTCGGTGGCCACCCATAACTAAACTTCCAGTCATTACGCCGCCGGATTTGAGCACGCACGCATTCCTGACGATAACATCTTGCTCGTTAACATAACTTTTAACAATAAGGTCCTTATCATCTGCATACCGCCTAACGGAATCTCTCAGCCCCGCATTTTTCTCGTCCGTGTACTGCCTGGCATCGATAAACTTTTGGTCTGCATGATTTTCGGCTGCGGTTGCCTTCTGGTCCGCGTATCGTACAACTTGTGCCCAGCTCGCAGCGTCGCTATCGGACGTTGCTCCGTCTATGGGTAGCCCAGTTACTTTGTGACCGCCCATTTTTAGAACGCCAGACATCGTTCCACCGGTGATTTGTAAGTTGTCCTGATCTACGATGTCTGCATAAGCCTTTGTCGCGGCGTCCGTGTCCATCGTGGGCGTTCCCACGTTTGTCAGCCGAAAACCTCCAGCCGATAGAATTCCCAACATGGTATCACCAGCCTTGTGGACGAGCCCAGCGGCGCTTATCTGCCCCCCTCCCACCCCACCTCCACCGTCTCTTCCAAATTTATCAACCGGCATTTTTATATACAAAAAGGGTGACGGAAGTCTAACATAGGTCAAGAATGATATCTTCAAAATTCTTTCCAGCAGTGAGCCCTCTTAGCACGACCAGACAGAGATGACCACATACAACATCATCAGGCCCCTGCAGCTGAAATGTTTGAGTTCTTATGGAACGGTTTAAATATCGAGAAATTTCGAGAGGTGGATCCAGCCCATAACTATCAAAATAGACAACTGTAGGTCCATCTATCCAATAGGCGACCCAGTGAGTACCATCGCCAGAACCGGAATCTAAATTAACAACTCCACACTCCTTCTCACTAGCCACGGCGGGCAGACCATCTCGCATGAAAACACCGCGGAAATCTGGCAGCGCTCTGGCAACTTTCTCTATGTCAAAGTTGCTCAGCGGTTTTAGTTTTTTTGCCCGATGTAGTAGAGACCGGATCCTTTGCACATTGAACAGCAACCACCATAAGTTTGGCGCCCGAGATATAAACCAGACCCCCGCGCCTCGAGTGCGCGATTGTGACGCTCCGCCTCCGCCAGTGCGGCGTCGTTGGCCTGTTTGTTGTGCACGGCCTCTGTCACCCCAGCGGCAATGCCACCCGCCGCGGATAACCCACCAAAAAGCAGCGGGAGGAGAGCCAGTAGTGGAAGAAATCCGCCCGATTTTGTCATCTTTTTCAATTGCGTTTTGGTGAATCTCAGCTCCATGCCAACGCCTGAGGTAATCTTCTTTGCGATTCGTGCGGCTTGAACCTTCGTAAGCGCGAGCTTATCGTCTCCACGAAGCTGGTCATGAGTGAGTCGAATCGTGGCACCAGTGCCATCGCGCGCAGCTTTAGCCAATGTTTGCTTTTGCCCTTCGGTCAGTGAAAGGCCGAACGCAACGTATTCAGTTTTCATTTTTGGAAAAAATATATCAAAAGAGGGCCTTGTATCTAAATGTGAAAAAACGATTTCTAGTAAACGACGTTGAATTTGCTGCCATCCGATTCAAAATTCAGGAGTCGGTCGCTGATCAAGACGGCAAAGGCTGTCGTATTATTTGGTACCACGGCGTTAAAGTCCACCTTGATTTGTATGTCCTGTACAGAGGTTTTTAGTCGTTCAGATTGCCTGCGCACGTCCAGGACGAAGATCGGAAACAAATCTACAAATTCGATTGGTGTCAATTGGCATGACGATTCACGCGCGTCTATACCGCAATATTCCTCCTTGAAGTCACGTAGGGCCTTGTAAGCGCGAGAAGTTGTCCTCTTCGTGAAGTCGAGATTCATGTCAACCACTGGGTAGCGATCGGTGTTGAGCAAAGCGAATATGTTGCGAACCTGTGCATGGTCAAACAGTGCCGGATTCTGGCCTTGATGTGCATTCTTTCCAGTCTGAAAAGCAACAAGAATCCAGCGTGGCTTTTCCGTGCCCGACTTAACACTCAAACGCCAGGAAAAAGTCGTCGCTCGTGGCACCGCAATGTTGTCGCATTGCATGGCGAGGAATGCTACAGGTACCTTAACCTTGGCTTCAATCTGCTTCATAAGCATGCTTTTATACTCCAAAGCGGGTATTATATGCGGCATGAACCAGGAAAGTTTAGTCAGCGTAATCTGGCCATTGGTCGCTGCGGCTTCCTTGAAGATCGCGTCTGCATCCCCCTGCCGGCTCAGCAGTAAGGAGTATTTAATCCCGTATACGACTTTGTGGTAATCATCGCAAAAGCCGAATAGATGTCTTAAGGGAACGATGAATGAAAATGTGCCAATAGGGTCTGGCTTAGCAACGATCATCTGTCGACGGGCCTCAAAGCCGGTATTCGCGGCCGCCGCCGCCGCACTCGTGTCCTTCTGCCAACACATGTTTAAACCTTCGCCTTTGGAAAAATCATCGCCGTATACCAGCATGCCTTTCATCGTCGTGGCTTGCCCAGGTGACATGACATTCTCTATCTCGGTATTGTTAGCCAGGTATCGAATCTGAGAAAACATGTACGGGATGGCGTTGTTGATGAATGACACCAACGAGTCTGCGATGTAAGCCGCACCAGTTGATGTAAGCCTGCCCTCCACAAGAAGGTAACTCTTAGAAGGCTGTGTGAAAATGTCTTGGTTCTGGATGTCGATCTGTATGGCCTGGCCATTGTTAATAGCTGCGGGATTTTGTGATTCATACTCGCGGTATTCAAACGATTCGATGCTATTGTCATCGGGTACCGCCGAAGCGATGTCCAACATTTCACTCGGCACGTCAAATGCCGCCATTATTATAAGTAAAAAAGTTCAAGCTTCAATTATTAATCATGCTGTAAATGAATTTCATATGTGGTGGGTTAAACATTTTTTGCGTTTTGTCAATATGTTTTTCATTTTGCGAGAAACAGACCCCTACCACCACTACTCGGCTTTATAGTCTTGAAACCGGATCCAGCAATGCGGCTGTTTATGTCAGCCATTGTCGGAACAACTGATGGCGGACTCACAGACAGTTGTTTTAAGTATTCGATGCTCTTGTCGCTGAGCGCCTTCTCCAAAGGTTCGGGAACAACGGGCGCGGCAGATGAATTTTTCATATGCGTTTCCACCGCCGCAGCGCGTCTCGCTTTCACGGCATCAACAATTTGCCTGACGGCAGATGCTGTTGTGGCCCCAGCTTTCGCGACATTACCAACCACCTTGGCAACGTTTGTGATTGCGCCTCTGTTCGCCGAAATGAAGGAGCCTGCACGGCCAAGGAAGCCCGCGATTTTGGGTATCCAGTCGAAAAGTCCACCACCCACGACACGACGCCGCTTTTTAATTCCAAGAACAAACATGAGAATATTTAAGTGTGAACATTTACGCACTGCGGATGTGAAACCTTATAGTTACTGTCTCACCGCGGAGGTTTAATTGTTCACCATTCTGGTCGGTCAGCCACACACGAATGCCCTGCACGTTACCAGCCGGTGCAACTGGTAGGTACACCAGATTTTTCGGAGACTCAATTACCTTGTAGCCGGGCGATACATCTGGGAAAAAACTGTAGATTACTGGCAGCTGGCTACCATTGCGATACGATCCAGAGATAATGTCACAATTTACCAGGATTGTGTCCACCCGGAGAATATCGACTGGATTTTCTCCCTCTTTATAACCACTACCAAGCCTCTGAGGGTTAAAACCGAGCATTTGCCTGATGGTAGATTGAGCCATATTTACTATATAAAGGGCATTCGTTATCTTTACGAAGGCGCGTAGGGTAGATGCGTTAGCTCCTATAGTAATAGGAGAATTAAAGCCGAGTTGAGCAACACCAGTCGGCGGCGGATTTTGCTTTTCTAACTGGCGGCCGATTTCATCATTAATCTGTGCGATCTCATAGCTTCCGTCGGGCAAAATGATCGTCTTCCACGTCGCACCATTGGTGGAGCTGTAGACGAACTTGTTATTTGTGCTGTCTATGTTCGGGATCGAGTTATAAGTTTCAAGATTGACTAAAGCAAGCTCAAATCGTCTTTTCGGATCCAGGTACAGCGGTGGTGAGAAAGCCGTAGTCCACCCTGTAGTATCTGAGGAAACAACTATACTAAAATTTTCCTTAGGCTGTGAAAGTTCTCTAATTTCTTCAAGTAATTTCTCCGAGCGATCCATCTTGTGTACTTTATTTTATGAGCATATTTCTATTTAATTCGAGTGCCAGCTCTTTAGAGATCGCACCGGAACGCAGTAACTCATCAAGAATGGCGGAGATTTCGTTGCCGAGACCAGTGTTTCCCGCGGACCTAGAGGCCACCAAAAGCTGCAACCTCTCTACCAGGGCGTTTGGATCGTTGTAAAATTGCACCGCGCCGCCTAGAATCAGCTGGAACTTTTTACTTTTCCGGCCATGAATAGGCAGACCAGACATCCGTACGAGCTTTTTAAAAGTCTCGATTGCCTGAGGCGAGTATTGCTTAGTCTTAACGAATCGTTTCGTTAACAGGCTGAACAACGACTCATCGGCAGGAGCTTCGAGCACGAGGTTCCCACCTTTAAACTCTCTCAGTCTACCAGCAGACAGCGCGACGGGGTCAACGGAGAGCTCACCCAAGGCGCTACCTTGTAATTTAAGAGGAACTGCTGGGACACTGAAACCCTTTCCCTTTTTGATGAGGCTGTGGCCCGCTAGCAGTGTATGGATTCGCTTTTTATATTCCCTTAGGGCTTCGATATCTGCAGTCACCTCATCTACCTTTTCTTCGTCTCCTTGCTTATTGGCTTTCCTTTTCTCTTTGCCCAGGGTGTGGCGATTATAGTGAATTACCTCACCGATTATCTTTTCAGCACCTGCAATGTCGGCTAAATCGAACTCGCTCGGAGGTTTAAACCCATGCCGTGTGATTGCCGCGACGTTGAGATATTTGTTTGGATCTACTAACAATGCGGGGGGAATTCGGGATGTTGGAAGCGCTGGAAGGTCTGGAGCAGCTACTGTTCCTGCGGCATCACCGAATAAAGCTGCTATCGGGTTATAATTAGCAGACTCTGAAATCTGCGCCGGCAAATCCTGTAAACCGCTGGTAACTTTCTGCAGCTCCTTAGACGTAGCCGCCTGGGATTCAGCCGTGGCTGTGGCTATTGGTTTGAAAAGCTTTGCAGCATCGTACTGAAGGTTGGCTTCACCGAGCTTCTCATCCACAAAACGCTGTCTCAGTCGATTTCTCCGAGCTAAATAATCCTGAGTCAAGGCGTCTCGCTCCTGTTTAGACGAAACTTTTGTCCACATCGTGATTGTATGTCGACTATATGTTGCCTATATCGTGTCTTTAAATACTTGCCTTGGGCTTATAGAAGCGATCGAACCCGCAACGATATTTTCCGTCGTACACTTTAGACGTTAAATCTATGACTGCAAATCCATATGGCTGGGCAGCACACTCGCTGAAGAACGTACGGAACTCATCGAAAGACATGTCGCCGCCCACGAACGTATCGTGAATGGCTCGTAAATTTGTACTGTCTTGGTGGAAGAGGACGATAAGATTAGCATTGTCACGGATCGCTTGCTTCGGAATTCGAAAATAATTCTATGTTAAGTAGAAGAAGTCCGCGCCACCGTGTCGACCCATAGTGAAATACCTTTCGATGGGCGACTGTTTTTCAAGCATGACATCATCGAAAACTAGAAGGCTTCTGGCATTCTTATTTAATGATTCAACTGGAACTATTTCATCTGAGCAAGAGTGAAAAGACGCAACTTCCTTTCCAGCAACTTTTTCCAACTCTGTAACCCAGTCCCGGAGGAACTGATATTTTTCCTGTCCCAGAGACTTCGAGTATAGATACAGCCGATCAAACCGTAGATACCCCTTTTTCAGAAGGAGGTTCAGCAGTAGGCTTGTTTTCCCACATCCGCTAGGCCCGCAGATTATACACCGTATACTGGATGGCAACAACCAATGGTGGTGTTTTTTCCCATCGTCGGCTTCGAGATCGAAATTTGTTATTTCCATATAGAGACAACGAGTTATGATTGTATTCAACGAAAACAACGTATTGCCTACGATGTAAGAAACATACTGAGACTTCAAATGAAACAATCGTCGAGTTACGAAACGGGCGACCAGCCAAGAAGGGAACCTGTGCCGTCTGCGGTGCAAAGAAGAGCCAAATTTTGCCTTCGAAAGCGCGAAAGACTGGTGGTTCTCTACTGAATAGGGCCCTCAACGCTCTTCCTCTACCAGAAATGCATATGAGCCTTCCATCCGGTATGCCTTCGGAAGATAATCCGGGAGGTTCTTTTCAGAATACAGGAAAGTACTCTTATTGTGGACCATTCACAAAACTCGACAAACGGCTGTCACAGCGCTATCACGGTGTTAATCAGCTCGACCGTGCGTGCCTCCACCATGATGTGGCTTATGCGGTTCATAAAGATACCCCAGGGCGTAACCACGCAGATGACATCCTCGCTGCAGCCGCGTCGAAGATCGCACTCACCGATGAAACTCCGGATTATGAGAAGAAGGATCGGCCATTATGTCAGCAAAGTCGAGGCTGGGGATGGGTGTTGGACGGCAGCGAAAATGCAAATGAAAATCATTTGTGTATGTGTTTACCTGTTTGTAATATATAGTTTTACTGAAACGTCTAAGCACCTTTCAACTATCTATTACAGCCCTAAAGGTTACTGGCGAGGCAAGGCTGCAGTGAAAAAACTAGCCTCAGCCGCCAAAGTTTCCGAGGCCGAGGCTCGTGATTGGTTGAAAAAACAAGCGGTGTGGCAGATTTATTTACCCGTTCCACGCCGCATACCGCGTCCAAAGTTTGATGAATATCGACCAAACGCCGTACACCAAGCCGATCTCTTCTTTTACCTCACGATAAAGAAGGCCGAAAGACTTATAAATACGCTCTCACTGTTGTTGATGTTGCCTCACGATACAAAGAAGCTGAACCGTTGATCAACAAAAGTGCGACCGAAGTCGCCGCCGCTTTAAGCCGAATCTATAAGAGGGGCCCATTGACTTGGCCCCGACTATTTCAGGTCGATCCTGGACGCGAATTTATGGGTGATTTTACACCGTTGCTGGCGAAGCATAGCGTACTTGTGAGACGCGGACAGGCCGGTAACCATCGCCAACAGGGCATCGTTGAGCGCTTTAACTGGACTCTGGCCGAGCGACTTTTCGGTGCCCAGTACGCTCAGGAATTGCTCCTGGCTGCAAGGGGGTCATCCGAACGGTCAGTGGAATGGGTTCGACGATTGCCTGAAGTTGTGGCTGCACTAAACGATGAGCCGACGCGTTTGCTCGAGAAAAAGCCGGTTGAAGCGATGAAAGCTGCTAAAGTGACACAGAAGCCCTCTCATTCACAAATGAAAACTCGTTTGTGGGGAATGGATGAGCCTATTCTTGGAAACGACGTTCTCGTCCGATATTTGTACGCTCCCGACGAGCTCGAAGGTGGAAGCAAACGCGCCACCGATCCTAACTGGTCGCTCACCATCCACGCTATTTTGGATGTTGTTCGGCGGGCTGGTCAACCGGCTTTATACCATCTAGTTGATGGGCCAGGCCGCGGTTTTGTACGTGAGGAGCTGCTTCTGGTGCCTATGGGCACTGAGTTACCCCCCGATAGAATACTCAACCGTCGTTGATTTTGTAGTGCCCGTATGCCAGCGTTGTTATCCCGTCCGGAGATATCCACTTTTTTGTGTCTAATGGAGAGAGGCTGATCTTATTCTGCTCGTACACTCCGATCTGGTGGTCGTGGCTTCGAATCACGACTTGTGTGTGCCGCATCTCTTCTCGTTCGAACAGGCATTCCTTGTATAGCTCGTGGTGCAGATCCTTCTTCACAACTGCTCTCTGAACGCCTTTTGCTTTTCTGATTTCTGAACCGCCTGATTTTAAGATCGAGTACATCTTCGGACGCAGTCCTACGAATTCAGCGATGGCCACTCCGTTACATTCATCCTTGAACTTGCCCACGACTTTCTTGTTCTCGATGTCGTAATACGGGCTGTCTTTAGGAAACTCACTAAAGTCGTATGAGTGTTTTTTGTTCCACATATCGACATAGGCGTTCGGAGTTTCCACCTGAAATAACAGGCTGTCAGTGTCTGTGTATAAGAGTTGAGCATTGTTGCCGTACTCGTTTTTCACATCGTTGTACCAGAAGTCGTACATCAGATGCTTGCTGAGGTCGAGGACGGCCTGGCCGACATATACAGGTCTGTTTAACTTGAGCCTGTTCTTCAAACTGTGAATCGCGGCAAGTTGGTCGTTGAAGATTTTGTGCGATATGTAGGCCGGGTCCGCAATTAGTTTACGAAGTTTGTCAACTTCTGAGGTCGGGACCAGGTTGACCCTGATTCTTTTTCTAAGATTTTCCATGGTCTTTCCAAAGACCGCATTATTAGCCAGTTTGAAGAAATCCTTCTCAAATTCTGACGTTGCCTTCGCTCTCAATTTCGTATTCACCTCGATGTATGGAGCCATCCACGCCTAAACTTTATAGCACGATGGATCTTAGAAACTCGTAGCCCCAACGAGTGATATAGTTTGAGATTTCTATAATGGACCACATACCGCTCCTTGGGTCGTAGGCTTGGTACTAACTTCACATGCTTTGTGAACTTGCCTCCCAACTCGTTCATAAGCACATTCTGATAGTCGCTCAACCACTCCTCTTGGACTGTCAGGGTCTCCGGTGCTAGGGGATAGTCGTTGTGAGCAAAGTGGAGGTGCTCCGGGTACTCGAGATCAACTTCGAGCAGGAAGCCTTCAGGCGCGTCGTCTGGAGTTTCCAACACTTCATCGAGAGTTGGACTTTCCCAGCTAAATCCTCCAACTGGTAATGGCTGTTGCATCGCCCAGCCGTACAGGTTATTAGCGTCGAGATACATGATCCAGTTTTCTGGCTTCGTAGTATCATGATCTGGGCATTGTGGGTTGTTGGCTTTTGCGAAGCGCTTAGATACCATCGAAATTCCGCCTCTGAGGCCTTTCTCTACGAACAAATGCATATCTATATCGGTTAAAAGTTCGAGCTCGATTTTCGTCTTTTTCAACAATGCATCCCAGGCCATTCCTGGCAGGCTGAAGTAGTTAGCCGGGTCGAGACTGTAGTGCTTCATCGATTTGGATCTGAAGGTCTCGAATACATCGGCTAGTAGGAGTACATCCGTGCGGAGATACAAGTCGTGATAGTCGCCCAGAGTTTTACAGTCGAATTCGTTCCATACTCGTTGGGCGTGTTCATAATCCGCATCAGAGATGTTCTCTCGGGACAGCCTGCTGTAGAACGATTCTTTGGGTGGAAGTCGGTCTTCTTCGAAGCGGTGGTAATCGTCAATGTGCTCGTAACAATAAACGCCCTTTCGCCTCAAAAGATCTAGTTTTGTCCTATCATTGTGAATGAAATTTTCCTTTATATATGCCGTTGTGACTTTCAGATCTTCCAGTGATAGGTTTCCTGATAATTTATCCAACGAGCTGTTTAGAAACTGGAGACAATCAATGAACTGTAGTTGTCCAATGTTAAATGTCATGTATTTCTCCATATTGTTTGGGATGCAGTTAATTTCAGTTTGTTCATCCTGCGCGGCCTCACAGCTACCTATCGCTTGCATTATGAGATGGCTGTCGTAACCTCGCAGATTGTGGAAGACCACCGGTAGCTTACACTTATCGGGATATATTCGAAGTTTGAGGTTGCAGGCGTTGTGAGCAGCACCTCGGTACTTACCGGTAATGTGGCAGTGGTCACGAACTCTGTCCGCTTCGAGAGCATTTCCGCAGATGTGACATTCGATGGCTTCGCGGAATGATTGGCGATCGGCCGCTGACATAACCATCTTAGCTGGGGTAGCCAGCCTTTGTTTGATAGAGTCCAGCTCGCCTTGTATTCGTTGTAGGAATTGTTGCACGGCGTTCTCTCCACGATATAGCACCGGCTTCTTGGTGCGGCCATCGTATCGAACCACTATATAACAGAAGCTACACGGTTTCTGCTCAGCTATCTGTCTGGTGTTGCTCTCGTTGGGATTCATGGCCGCATTTAGGATTGGCACGTTCAACGCCTCAAAGTCTGCGTATATGATATATGGGGTTTGCATCTGTTTGTGATGGTTCTGGAATTTGAGGATATTTTCATCATCCATAGGCATCTCAATCCGCTGAGGCTTCTCACTGATGCCCTGACAATCTTTGATATGGGCATCCAGTAAGTCTTGTCTACAGAATATGTGTAGGCAGCGACGACATGGGTGCTTTCGCTCTTTATGATCACTGTTTTTGTACAGCATTCGAGCCAAGTCCTTGATCCAGACATAGTGGTAATCCTCACCTTTAACCAACAGCAGAAGATCAGTATTGTGAACTCTATTCTCGGTTGAGACACGGATTGGATACAGCCCTTCATTCCATCCAAAGACTGATAGGGACACCATCGGGTTCTGGCGTTCGAACTTGCCGATATCTGTGACCTTCACCGGAAATTCTATACCGCCGAAGTTTAGCTCCTTAAGGTGGGTACGATATTTATTTGAGCGTTGAGGGTCCTTTTCTACTGGATACATGGCGCTTAGTATGGCCCACTCAAAGCAACGGTTGTCTTCATTCTTGACATTAATAACTGAATGATAGGGGATATACTTCGGTGTTGGAAAATAGCTCTTGCCTCGGAAAGGCTTATATCTTGCAACACTGAGGTCTAGCGCTATGACTCGTCGAACTCTCCACCCCGATCCTTCATTGGTGTACTCCTCGAGGCGTTTGAGCACTTCAGCCTTGGCCTTCCGTATAGCCCCTTGGATTTTACCCGCATTGGTAATTGGTACTGCTGTGCTTCGAAAGTATACCGTGTTGGTAATAGTACCAGGAGCCGCGTTGCCGTCGTACACGCTATCTACGGTCGGTGAAAACTTTTCCAAATCAGCCGTCAGCACTTGTGAGTATTTCAAACCGCCATTTTTCAAGAGCTCTTCGTTCAGCTGCGACTCAATGTTGTACTCCATTGCACTCAAGAAGGCCAATGCATCTCCTTTCAGCCTGTGTTTAAGAGGTACTTCTGCACGAAAGTCTCTCAGAAGCTGATTGGCGAGCTCTTTATGCACTAGAAAGGGTGGTGGTCCACCTCTATCCTGCTTAATCAGGAGTGGGTCGAATTCTGCCAGAAGGGCCTTACGTTTTGCCCCTCTGCGCTTACGCACTGGAGGAATTGGCCTTGGAAGCAGTGGCTGTAGTAAGCGCCTTTTGACGGCATCTGGGATTGGTTCGTCTAAGACATTTTGTAGAATAGCTCGAAGAGCTGGGGGACCAGTAAACTCACCCAACAATTGATTAATGTTTTTATCCATAGTAATATCTAGATAATATATTTATCTCAATATAATAACAGAATCATTTCTTTAATAGAGAATTTTGTTACTCTACTAATATGTTCGATAGTCTTTTCCATTCTTTCTCGAATTCACGGGTTAGTCCGCAGCGTCGTACTCTCGATTTTATGACGTAATAACCACAACGTATACACTCACCCAAATGGTTTTTTATTCCCCTTCCACATTTAGCACAAGGTTTTGTCCCGCAACCGTTTCGCAGTCGTGCTAAATGTTTGAAACAATACTCCCCAATGCATCTGTGACAGCAGAGAGTTGTTTTACCTATAACGAGCCACTTGCAAAAGTTTTGCCCTAACATTATGTTTTTATGTATACCACAACCTATTCATTTATTTAAATTAAATTCACGAACTGGGAGAGGAGGAGAAATATAGAACGATGACAGCTATTAGCGATGAAGAGTATAAGCTTATTCTGGGAGAGGATGAGAAATATAGAACGATGAAACGTGATATACAAAGCAAGTGTGATCATTAATTTTTACTGGTACACTCCAATGGTTTGGGCCGGCCTCGTGGGAGGTTCTCGGCCGGCAGCAAACGACACTTTACATTTCGGTGTGTTAAGGCCAACAATCGTGATCCAATTTTTGTGTCCCTACAATAGGTGGGGTGCTATATAAATTTGCGGCGAGATCCGCGCTTATTTCATTTTTTATTCTATAGTGCCCGTATGCCAGCGCTATGATCCCGTCTGAAGATATCCACTTTTTGTGTCTAGAGACAGACCAACTTTATTCTACTTTAAATGTGGTCGCATTCCAGAGTGGCATCCATGCAACTTAGGAATGTGGTCGCATACCAGAGTGGCACCAACACAACTTAGGAATGTGGTCGCATACCAGAGTGGCATCCTTGCAACTTAGGAATGTGGTCGCATTCCAGAGTGGCATCCTTGCAACTTAGGAATGTGATCGCATACCAGAGTGGCATCCTTGCAACTTAGGAATGTGGTCGCATTCCAGAGTGGCATCCTTGCAACTTAGGAATGTGGTCGCATACCAGAGTGGCATCCTTGCAACTTAGGAATGTGGTCGCATTCCAGAGTGGCATCCTTGCAACTTAGGAATGTGATGGCATACCAGACTGGCAACAACGACTCTTTGGAATGTGGTCGCATACCAGAGTGGCATCCTTGCAACTTAGGAATGTGGTCGCATTCCAGAGTGGCATCCTTGCAACTTAGGAATGTGGTCTTGACCGTGACCTTGATGAACGTGACCTTGACCTTGAACGTGACCTTGACCTTGAACGTGACCTTGACCTTGAAATCGACCTTGACCCTGAAAATGACCTTGACCTTGAAAATGACCTTGACCTTGAAAATGACCTTGAACGTGATTTTGACTTTGAACGTTACCTTGACCTTGGCCTTGACCTTGAAGGTGACCTTGACCTTGACGGTGAGGTGGCGCAGAACATCTGGACTTCTATAGCGCCAGGATTCTTCAGAGCCAGTCTTTTATATCAATGGGCTTTTATTGAGCCTGTGTTAAAGGCCTCCGTAGAGAGGGTCTTTTATATCAACGGGCTTCTAATGAGCCTGCGCCACCCTTTTCTGTAGAGGCAGTCTTTTGTTTGAAATAACTTCTAATGAGCCTGCGTTAGAACCCCCATTATACATCTACTGCTTCTGTTGGCAACCCAGTGGTGTTTCCCGACTGGCCATCACACACCCAGTCTGTGGAAAAGAAGGTGTGTGAAAATGACAACTGAGGCTGCTGTTTGCTCATGTTTACAGTCGTGAGAGAGGAACCACTACATCAAATGTCAAATGGTCAGCCTAGAGCTCATATGGGCCGAAACAGAAGCAAGCAGGATATGATGTCTTTGGTTGATTTTGTACAATTCATTAATTTGACCTCACAAATGACATTTCCTATGACATTGTGTGGCTACAGATATTGTTAAGTTCTATTGTACGTTCAGATCAATAGTGTGTAGAATGTAGCTAATTTGAACTGTAAATTGAAGTAGCTAGAGCTCCTTATAAGCTGTTTCTGAAGCTAGATTTGGATTCAGCATGAAAAACTGCACAAATTTATCACTAGTAGTTTGTGAAGTTCGAAAAAACATAATTTATCCCCTCAAATTTACACACCCTGCTGTCCAGCTAAATATGAAACCGCTCGCAGTGGACGATTCATTTGGCGAAGCACTGGACTTGGATAAGAGGCGTCTGAACACTGTCCTTAAAACACAAAACGACGGCATAAGAGAAAAATATGCAAACTAAGCCGCATTAGAATTCCGAAAAAGAGAAGATTGTCGTGCAAAACCGCATGTAATGAACTAGTTGATCAAAAACGAAGCACTAGACAAACGACTTTGCACTTCAACTAGTTAGTTAGTTGGTCAGATAGTCCTTTCTGTGCAAGTTTTGGCTAAGTGGTTAGCGGGGAGATACAGCGTGTGTAAACTGTGTATCGCTGGGCAGATTCGAAAATGCTATATGTAGCTTAGAGCTCGAATGTGCACAATGTGCACTATATGAGCTTAGAGCTCGAATGTGCACAATGGCTACTTTACATAGATCGAGGCCCACTGCTGCTGAGCCCTGTAGCGCGTCTCAATACCTGGCCTGACCATACGGCGGTCAAAAATAAGTGTTTTCAGTTAGTAAGGAATTCATCTCCTATTAACCATTTCTGGCGATTTTCGACTAACTCATTTATTCCATCCATCGCTTGCCTCTCTTAGTAACTCACTCTGATTCAATTATTCGATCCCTGACTGAATAATTTTCTTGCTGACTGATTGACTGAATGACTGCCTGATTTGATGACTGAATGACTGACTGACACAAAAACAATGTTTTATAAGTAGACCCTAATGACAAATATCACTCGGTTGTTCTGCCAGTAGAAAACTTGACAGCGCTGAAATTGACCAAGTATACTTAATAAGTATTCGGCTTAACCATATAGTATTCGATGTGGTTTACTGCCGTGATCTCAACACCGTTGCACTAAGACCTAATTTTGGCGTGAACTGACCTAATGAACAGATTCTCGTTAACACTGGAAAGATATCATCGTGTACAGAGTCTCAGGACCAAGTTGCGTCTATAGGTTGGTTTCCTTTGCTGTCTATACAGTCCAGGACAACGTTTCAACGCAGATCTACTACATTGGTTAAAGTATGTGTATACCCATGAGCATAAACTGTCGTTTGATTTATCCGTTTGATAGAATGATTATGATTATCGAAAAAGATTTCCTGCCCTCTACAAGTCTAATTAATTTTATTATTCATTCTTTGATACCCTGGTTTATTGAATATACATGTATGAAGCATTTGCCTATGCCATACATTTATATTTTAGATGCAAATCGCTTAATAAATTGAGTTCCTACAGCTTTCCGCAGCACAATAATACTTCTGTTCGAAATTCAGTGATGAGTACTTAATGGTAGCATTGCTAAATCGGAAGTAAAATAAACTCCGAGATCATGTTGTATTCATTTATGTAGGCCTATGCATTTCGGTTTTTATGAACCTTTCAAATAATCTTCTCAAATAGAAAGATATGCCGCTTAATTTTTTTAAATTTTAATTGTATTATTATTATTATTATTATTATTATTATTATTATTATTATTATTATTAAAGTTGTCTAAGTTGAAAAAAATATTTGAGCCGTTACTCGCAATTAAATGTGGGAGGAATAAAAATCAGCGGCGTGCAGCAATATTGAGCCTAGCCGTTTCTATAGCACTTTGCGATGCGTCTCTATTCCGGGGGCGTATAATTATATCTAGGCCGAGTGTGTTTCATGTCAAGAGCACATCTCAAGACCCAGTGTAGTCAGTATCAAGTACATGAGTCCCCCGTTGAAAGTAACAGCAGATTTATTTATTAGTTGCTTTTGCCTAAGCTCATTAAACACTTAGCCCATGACCTTGTACAATCTTCTTAAGTTGAACTGAAGAGCAGTATGAGAATTGTGGAAAAAAGACTGGGGGGGGTCAGACTTTGACAATTTGATCCATGTGGAGTTGACTATTTTATCACATAAATAGGCCTACATACCTATGTATATGTAAACGTTCAAACTTACACCCACATACCTACCTCTGTATGTATATACATATACACATACCCACATACTCATATGTTTACATATATACATCTGTAACATCCATACATACACATACACACATATGCATATACACACACACACCACTGCACACACACATATATCCATGTATATACATCCTACCCGGACCCTACACCCTATATCCATACATACTTCCCCACATCTATATGTCTGTCAGTACCACCGTCCATCTACCCCTCCATGCGTTCCTCTGCGTTCCGGTATTGTTGTGATGAGTGTGTAATTGGTATTGATTAAAGCCAGATGTGGGAATCTTGCGTTCCCCGTCTTCCATATTGTCCCGCGCGTTAGTGGAGAAACCTTGCCCGTGCGTGGTGTAATTTAATAGGGTCCATACAAGGATTCCTTCACAGTCCATATCTCCCTTGCCCGTTTCTCATCAAGTTAGGGTGAGTCGAGGTGGTCGGTGAGGGGGTGGTGTGGGGGCAGTGTGAGAACTGTGGAAAAAGGACTGGGAGGGGGTTAGACTTTTATGAGTTTGATCCATGTGGAGTTGAATGGACATATGACTTTGTAAACTGAGAACATTCAAAAATGCAATCTAGAAAGCTTAAACTCCTTAAACTAATGACATTACCAAATTTATTAGTATACGATTCACATGGTCACAAATCTCAATAAACCAGATCATTACTTTATTGGTATAACTCACAAAGTGAACTGTGAAAGAAAATGTAAAATATATGCACACTATAAACAGTTGATATGAAAACCAAAAATACTACTTAACAATTATCTTTATTGCAAATTCAATGCAATGCAAGAGAAAACATGAAAATATTTATTGATTTTGAAAATAGAAATTCGTGGCTGAAAGTTGAAAGTAAATAGAGGAAATACCCACGATAGATCGGACAGAAACAATGAATGGACAGTTCAACCGTTGTAAGATTATTGGGACAAACAAAATAGCAGCGAAACCCATAGGCCTATTATTAATAATTATCTTCAGCTCATACCTTCATGCACAGGTTCAGATTGATCCAGCAGAGCACGTGCTGTTTTCGCAGAACCAGATGCTTGCGCATCGCCATCACAAACTACGAATTCTTCAGTCTCGGAATTTTTACGTATCCGAACAATTTGAACTTATAATGTATAGGCTACAGACGTTACACGTATAGCGGGCTAAGCGGTAACAGCGGACGCCTAACAAATTCAAAGTGTCGCGTTTCAGATGAGCCACCGTGCGGCAGTGAGTAACATAATGCGGAGTTCTATTTCTACGAAAAGTGGATGGGAGGTTTAGAGGGACCGGCAAGTAGTTAGTAAGTAGGAAAAATTTCTTCTCTTTATCAGAGACTCAGAGTCAAATAATGCGAAATCACACTAGCACAACTGGGGGGGGGGGGTTGGAAACGACCCCCCTGGGGTGTGCAATGACGACTTAACTGAGGGGGTCCAAAATAAGACTAGGGGGGTTGAAACCCCCAACCCCCCCCCGACAATTCTCACCCTGCTGAAGAGTCTTACCAAATGTATATCTGTCCGGTGGAATAATGTCAAAGATCCTTCACGATAAATTCATCTGTCATTTAGCCTAATCCACAACGAGAGTCTTATCAAGTATTTGCAATAGAATTCAGTTTAATAATTTGTAGACTGTGTAAGTGTGTATGAATTAGGCCGCGTACATTCTCCATTAGGCTACTGACTCAACTGACTGACTGACTGACTGACTTGCTGACTGGCCGATTCGTTCACGTTCTGGTTTACAGAATATACGAAGAAATATAGAATTCACAGTAAGGTAAGGCTAAGGAGTCCGTTGACAGCCACAGCACATTTGTGAAGGTCCCCTAAAGTTGTTTCCTCTTCAACATATTAAACACTTAGCCTGTGTCCAATCGTTTTAGGTAGAAATGAAGCGTCATAAAATGAATATGGATCCATAATTTTCTATATCCTGTGGACTACAGGTGAAGGTCCTTCACAGTAAATTCACTTGCACCATAACCTACTCGAGGAACGACAATTTTATTAACTATTTGCCATTCAATAACATAGACGTGCAAATACATGTAGAGATGTGGAAATATCTAGTCTATCTTAAAAGCAGGCTATAAGCAACATACGATGCCACGTAATTTCTCGAAAGGCATCGTCATTGCTAAACAGTAACTGTTGTCAAGTACTCAGAGGTAAGCTCAAACTGCAACGTTGATCGCACAAGTGTGTCATAACATTTAAGAACTTATGTCAGAGTCCGATAATAAATAAAGGTTGATTAATATAACAATCTTCTTCTTCTCTCTTCCGCTGACGATGAGGTTTGTACCAGATGGATTCATTTCTTTCTGTGTCTGATAGAAGTGTTCTTGGCCATTTTCATGTCCATATCATGTTCTTTAAGATCTTGTATCACGTTTTCCATTCATGTCTTCGTTTCTCTTCCTTGATTCCGTGTCACCTCCACGTGGCAATGTAATGCCCTTGCTGGTAATCTCTTGTCGTCCATTCTTGTTGCATGCCCAAACCATGTCAGTCTTCTTTTCTGCTCTTGTGTACCAGTGTTTCCCTGTGTCCCAAGTCCTTCCGGATTACAAACTTACGAATTCTATCTCGTCTGGTCCTCATGTCTGTCAAGTTGGAGGTCATATTCATATTCACATTCATCCTCATATTCACATTCAAAAATTCATTGCATCGGCATAAATAACATACGCTTCCAGCATTATGCACCTCAGCCATATGCCCTAAACAGTACAATCCACTCCTAGCACTATTCAGTATTCAGTACACCCAGCCAGTATGCGTTCCAAAAACCCATATCTCAACGACAACCTTTGAAAGTTCCCTTTGCATTGACCTCCCTCGTAAGAAACTGAAATTTCTCATACTAACCCCATCACAAGCCCACAAAACTTAAACAACATACACCACACCCATAGGACAACTCAGTACACCCACCCAATATGCGTTCCAGAAAAATATATCTAGGGGGGCAATCTTTGAAAATTCCCCTTCTATTGCATTGATGCCATTGACTTTCCTTGTGAGAAACTGAAACTTGGTGAGTGTAAATTACATACTCATCCCCATCATAAGCTCACAAGACTTAAACAACATATACCACACCCATAGGACTACTCAGTACATAAACCAAATATGCGTTCCAGAAACCCATATCTTGACGACAACCTTTGAAACTTCCCCTTCTATTACATTTACCTCCTTGGTAAGAAACAGAAATTTCGAGAGTATAAATGACATACTCATCCCCAACATAAGCCCACAAAACTTAAACAACAAACACTACACCCATAGGACTACTCAGTACATCCACCCAATATGCGTTCCAGAAACCCAGATCTTGACGGCAACCTTTGAAAATTTCCATTCTATTGCATTGATGCCATTGACTTTCCTTGTGAGAAAATTGAAACTTCGTGAGTGTAAATTACATACTCATCCCCATCACAAGCTCACAACACTTAAACAACATACAATACACCCATAGGAATACTCAGGACATACACCCAATATGCGTTCCAGAAACCCATATCTCGACGGCAACCTTTGAAAACTTTCATTCTATTGCATTGATGCCATTGATTTTCCTTGTAAGAAAAAAGACATTTCGTGAGTATAAATGACATACTCATCCCCAACACAAAACAACGAAACTTACAAAGCTTACACTACACCCATAGGACTACTCAGGACACCCACCCAATATCCGTTCCAGAAACCCATATCTTGACGACAACCTTTGAAAACTTTCATTCTATTGCAGTGATGCCATTGATTTTCCTTGTAAGAAACTGACATTTCGTGAGTATAAATGACATACTCATCCCCATCACAAGCCCACAACACTTAAATAACATAGAATACACCCATAGGACTACTCAGTACATACACCCAATATGCGTTCCAGAAACCCATATCTTGACGACAACCTTTGAAACTTCCCCTTCTATTACATTTACCTCCTTGGTAAGAAACAGAAATTTCGAGAGTATAAATGACATACTCATCCCCAACATAAGCCCAAAAACTTAAACAACATACACTACACCCATAGGACTACTCAGGACATGCACCCAATATGCGTTCCAGAAACCCATATCTTGACGACAACCTTTGAAACTTCCCCTTCTATTACATTTACCTCCTTGGTAAGAAACATAAATTTCGTGAGTATAAATGACATACTCATCCCCAACATAAGCCCACAAAACTTAAACAACATACACTACACCCATAGAACTACTCAGTACACCCACCCAATATGCGTTCCAGAAACCCATATCTTGACGACAACCTTTGAAAACTTTCATTCTATTGCAGTGATGCCATTGATTTTCCTTGTAAGAAACTGACATTTCGTGAGTATAAATGACATACTCATCCCCATCACAAGCCCACAACACTTAAATAACATAGAATACACCCATAGGACTACTCAGTACATACACCCAATATGCGTTCCAGAAACCCATATCTTGACGACAACCTTTGAAACTTCCCCTTCTATTACATTTACCTCCTTGGTAAGAAACAGAAATTTCGAGAGTATAAATGACATACTCATCCCCAACATAAGCCCACAATACTTAAACAACATACACTACACCCATAGGACTACTCAGTACATCCACCCAATATGCGTTCCAGAAACCCAGATCTTGACGGCAACCTTTGAAAATTTCTATTCTATTGTATTGATGCCATTGACTTTCCTTGTGATAATTTTTGAAACTTCGTGAGTGTAAATTACATACTAATCCCCATCATAAGCTCACAAAACTTAAACAACATATACTACACCCACAGGACTACTCAGTACATACACCAAATAAGCGTTCCAGATACCCATATCTCGACAGCAACCTCTGAAATTTCCCCTTATATGGCACTGATGACATCGACTTTCCTTATGAGAAACCTAAATTTCGTGAGTATAAATGACATACTCATCCCCATCATAAACCAACGAAACTTACACAGGTTACACTACACCAATAGTACTACTCAGGACACCCACCGAATATCCGTTCCACAAACCCTTATCTTGACGGCAACCTCTGAAAGTTCCCCTTATATGGTATTGATGACATTGGCTTTCCTTATGAGAAACTGAAATTTCGTGAGTATAAATGACATACTCATCCCCATCATAAACCAACGAAACTTACACAGCATACACTACACCCATATCACAACTCAGAACACCCACCCAGTATCCGTTCCAGAATCCCCTATCTTGACGGCAACCTCTGAAAGTTCCCCTTATATGGTATTGATGATATCGACTTTCCTTGTGAGAAACTGAAATTTCGTTAGCATAAATGACATACTCATCCCCATCACAAACCAATGAAACTTACACGGCTTACACTACACCAATAGTACTACTCAGGACACCCACCCAATATCCGTTCCACAAACCCTTATCTTGACGGCAACCTCTGAAAGTTCCCCTTATATGGTATTGATGACATTGGCTTTCCTTATGAGAAACTGAAATTTCGTGAGCATAAATGACATACTCATCCCCATCACAAACCAATGAAACTTACATGGCTTACACTACACCTATAGTACTACTCAGGACACCCACCCAATATCCGTTCCAGAAACCCTTATCTTGACGGCAACCTCTGAAAGTTCCCCTTACATTGCATTGACTAAACTAGTAAGAAAAGAAACTTCGCGAGTATAAATGACATACTCATCCCCATCACAAACCAACAAAACTTACACAGCATAGACTACACCCACAGGGCTACTCAGTACACCCACTGAGTATCCGTTCCGGAAACCCACATTATGTGGAAACCCATATCATGTGTGTCAACACCGATTCGGTTCGGCTCTGGATTTTCCATTCCCTTCCGTGCTGTCATTGAGCAGTTTGTATTGACTCAACATGATGTCGGCAGACCGAGTCATCGGTGTGAAGGCTGGTTCGAGGTCATTCTTACCCGCGATGACCGCGCGGACCGACCTGAATATTCATCCTCCGACCCTCTCCGCCCATCACCTAGCTATCGCTACCATTCCTTTCTTCCAGGATAATAATAATAATCGTTTCTTTATTTAAGCGCCTGCTAACCGCATTGCGCTGTTCAGTGAACATACATATAGTAGAAACGGCAGCCACGCAGGGCGCCTTACATTGTATACAGTAGAAGGCAGCACATGATAACAGTTTTACAGGAGTCGAATATAACTGTTTACACGGCAGCCAACAGGGCGTCAATCACGGCCTACTATTCATTTAACCACCGCCACCATCTAGCGAGTGGAAGGCTGAATAAACCTTATGGGTCTGTGGGGGTCGATCTTGGTACCTGCTGCTCTTCACGCCAGTGTGTTATCCAATACTCTACGGCCCCCGACTTACACTGTCAGACAGCTTAGTTGATAGTGGAATCTGGATTAGGCGGTCTTCTAGGCGGCTCTTCTCTGCATCCCAGCCATTGCCGACCCATCCACCTTCACGGGGCTGCCGGTCATTGATATCTTCGCTACCTATGAAACAGCTCTGGTCGACCTCGCCGACAACCTCCTACCGTCTCGCCCGGTCAGAGTGCGCCGCTGCTCCCTCTCGCCCTTGTTCAACGCGAAGTGCCGTTCCCTTCGTCGTCAGCCCTGCCTTCTTGAAAGATATTATAGGTGCACTAAGTCACCCGCTGATCGTTCCAGCCATGTGCATTACGTCATTCGCATACACAGGCGATATAGTGAGAAGGAGCGAATATTCTGGGTGTAAAATATTGCTATTCATGCCGGGGAGACTAGAAGGCTGTGGGTTACTTTCAACGAATTTCTTGGATGTAGTCGTGCTCGACGCAAAAGTAACGCTCCATCTTTCACGGCTGAAGAATTCCTGGTATCTTTATCCGTTGAGATACTCTTTATCTGAGGATGATACTCCAAGTTCTTCCCATCCAGAGTTCCCCACACGAAAAGCCGCTTTTCTTTTAGTCAGCGGGGTCTCCAGCGTCGAATCATCCTTGCCTCTGCACCGAAATCTTGCGAACTTGACTCCCGCCCTTGTTCCTACTCCAGGAATTCGTGGATGTACTTCTCCCCTTTCTTACTGTCCTTTGCAATCACTTTCTTCAAGAAGGCAATCTACCATCGTCGCAGAGAAAGACCACACGGGTTCCTGTCCTCAAAAGTGACAGTTATTTGCAAATGACCGAGGCCAATTGCAAATGTTTAATTTTTCTATAAAGTTATTGAAAAGTTTATTGGTTAAAACATTACTAGTTACTTTTGAGGCAAACAACCCCTCCTCCAATATGGTTTTCGCAAAGGCCACTCTACTGAGACCATTTAGTCGGACTTCTTCAGATATACATGGGGTCGCAGATTACTTGTCTGGCCTTGTTTGATGTCAGAGTGTCTTTTGATACCTTGACCATGATATTCTTTTCAGCCAGCTCTATTTCTTTTGGTCTCTCTGGTAATTTCCTTGGATGGCTGGGTTCCTTTTTACACGAGCGTTCTTTCTGCGTGGTCCATGGGCCTACTATAGGTCCTTCTGGGCCCCTGCCCCGTTCGGCCTGCCTCAGGGCTCCATTCTGGGCCACCTTCTGTACATTATCTACGCGGCTGACCTAGGCTCACCTCTTTCTGCTCATGCTGTGCTGAGTCAGTCATATGCGGATGATGCCCAGGCTTACATGCACTGCCCTGCGCCAGATGCTGTTGCTGCAGTACGAGTTATAGGGGGCTATGGATGTTCTTCTGGCCTGGATGTTGTCAAGTCACTTACGGCTTAACCCATCCAAGAATCAATTCATCTGGTTAAGCACACGGCAACAGCCTGCTAAGATTGACCTGGATGTTCTTGCCTCACCTTCTCACCTATTACTACTGTCCGAGACATTGGTTTCACGTTGGATCAGGAACTTTGCCCAGCATATACACCAGTTTTGCCGTGACTGTTACTACCAGCTACGCCAGTTACGTGTTGTCTCCCGTTCCCTCACTACTAGTGCTACTCCACCCTCATCCATTTCTTTGGCATTGCTTGAACTGACTACTACTGCTCGCTCTACATTGGTGCCCTGGCGGGGCAGATAAGGTGCTTGGAGAAGATTCTTCGTTCAGCATCGCGCCTAGTTCGGCGCATTCCAAGGTCTGCCCATGTTTTTGGTTACATGCGCGATGTAACATTGGCTTCCTCTTCCGCAGTGAATTATCTACAGGGTCTGGGCCCATTTGTGGCCTTGCATTTTAGGCTCGGCCCTGATTATTTGAGGGAGTTTTGTCGCTCCACCCTGGATGTGTTGGGCCGCCGCTCTCTCCGCTTGTATGTTCAGGGTGAGCTTCTTGTCCCCCACACACGAACCTCTAACAGGCTGCATCTTGCTTTGTCCGTTGTTGGTCCTTCAGTGTGGAATGGGCTCGATCCTGCTTTGAACTTGCTGCCGACGGTTTTTCTGATACGTTTTATTGCAACCTTAAGACTTTTCACCAAGGGCTGGGTCTGGAATGCTAACGAGTAGATACATCGAAGCAACTCTGAAATTTTCCATTATATTCAATTGACCATAGTAGTAAGAAATTGAGAGATAAGCAATATACGGGTTTCTAGAACGGATACTGGGAGAGTATGCTGAGTAGCAGTAGGGTATGTAGTGTGTGTTGTCTTAAGTTTCTTTGATTTGTGATGGGGATGAGTATGTCATTTATACTCACGAAGTTTCGTTTCTTACAAGTTTAGTCAATGTAATGTAAGGGGAATTTTCAGAGGTTGCCGTCAAGATAAGGGTTTCTGGAACGGATATTGGGTGGGTGTCTTGAGTAGTCCTATGGGTGTAGTGTAAGCTGTGTAAGTTACATTGGTGTGTGATGGGGATGAGTATGTCATTTATACTCACGAAGTTTCAGTTTCTTACAAGGAAACCCAATGTCATCAATGCCATATAGGGGGAACTTTCAGAGGTTGTCGTCAAGATAGGTGATTCTGGAACGGATATTGGGTGGGTGTCATGAGTAGTCCTATGGGTGTAGTGTATGCTGTTTAAGTTTCGTTTGTTTGTGATGGGGAACAGTATGTGATTTATACGCAGAAAGTTTCAGTTTCTTATCAGGTTTGTCAATGCAATGTAAGGGGGATTTGCAGAGGTTGCCGTCAAGATTGGGGTTTCTGGAACGGACATTGGGTCGGTGTTCTGAGTTGGCCTATGGGTGTAGTATATGCTGTGTAAGTTTCGTTGGTTTGTGATGGGGATGAGTATGTCATTTATGCTAACGAAATTTCAGTTTCTCACAAGGAAAGTCGATATCATCAATGCCATATAGGTGGAACTTTCAGAGGTTGCCGTCAAGACAGGGGATTCTGGAACGGATAGTGGGTGGGTGTTCTGAGTTGTGATATGGGTGTAGTGTATGCTGTGTAAGTTTCGTTGGTTTATGATGGGGATGAGTATGTCATTTATACTCACAAAATTTCAGTTTCTTACCAGGTTAGTCAACGCAGTATAAGGGGAACTTTGAGAGGTTGCCGTCAAGATTGGGGTTTCTGGAACGGATAATGGGTTTGTTTTATGAGTTGTCCTATGGGTGTAGTGTAAGCTTTGTAAGTTTCGTTGGTTTGTGATGGGGATGAGTATGTCATTTATACTCACGAAGTTTCGTTTCTTACTAGTTTTGTCAATGCAATGTAAGGGGAAATTTCAGAGGTTGCCGTCAAGATAGGGGATTCTGGAACGGATATTGGGTGTGTCCTGAGTAGTCCTATGGGTGTATTGTATGCTGTTTACGTTTCGTTGGTTTGTGATGGGGAAGAGTATGTGATTTTTATGCAGAAAGTTTCAGTTTCTTACTAGGTTAGTAAATGCAATTAAAGGGGAACTTTCAGAGGTTGCCGTCAAGATAAGGGTTAGTGGAACGGATATTGGGTGGGTGTCCTGAGTAGTACTATTGGTGTAGTGTAAGCCATGTAAGTTTCATTGGTTTTTGATGGGGATGAGTATGTCATTTATGCTCACGAAATTTCAGTTTCTCATAAGGAAAGCCAATGTCATCAATACCATATAAGGGGAACTTTCTGAGGTTGCCGTCAAGATATGGGTTTGTGGAACGGATATTGGGTGGGTGTCCTGAGTAGTCCTATGGGTGTAGTGTAAGCTTTGTAAGTGTCCTTGGTTTGTGATGGGGATGAGTATGTCATTTATGCTCACGAAATTTCAGTTTCTCATAAGGAAAGCCAATGTCATCAATACCATATAAGGGGAACTTTCAGAGGTTGCCGTCAAGATAAGGGTTTGTGGAACGGATATTCGGTGGGTGTTCTGAGTAGTCCTATGGGTGTAGTGTGAGCTCTGTAAGTTTCATTGGTTTGTGATGGGGATGAGTATGTCATTTATACTCACGAAGTTTCAGTTTCTCATAAGGAAAGTCAATGTGATCAATGCCATATAAGGGGATATTTCTGAGGTTGCTGTCGAGATATGGGTTTCTGGAACGGATATTGGGTGGGTGTCCTGAGTAGTACTATAGGTGTAGTGTAAGCTGTGTAAGTTTCGTTGGTTTGTGATGGGGATGAGTATGTCATTTATACTCACGAAGTTTCGTTTCTTACTAGTTTTGTCAATGCAATGTAAGGGGAAATTTCAGAGGTTGCCGTCAAGATAGGGGATTCTGGAACGGATATTGGGTGTGTCCTGAGTAGTCCTATGGGTGTATTGTATGCTGTTTACGTTTCGTTGGTTTGTGATGGGGAAGAGTATGTGATTTTTATGCAGAAAGTTTCAGTTTCTTACTAGGTTAGTAAATGCAATTAAAGGGGAAATTTCAAAGGTTGCCGTCAAGATAAGGGTTTGTGGAACGGATATTGGGTGGGTGTCCTGAGTAGTACTATTGGTGTAGTGTAAGCCATGTCAGTTTCGTTGGTTTATGATGGGGATGAGTATGTCATTTATGCTCACGAAATTTCAGTTTCTCATAAGGAAAGCCAATGTCATCAATACCATATAAGGGGAACTTTCAGAGGTTGCCGTCAAGATAGGGGATTCTGGAACGGATACTGGGTGGGTGTTCTGAGTTGTGATATGGGTGTAGTGTATGCTGTGTAAGTTTCGTTGGTTTATGATGGGGATGAGTATGTCATTTATACTCACGAAATTTCAGTTTCTCATAAGGAAAGCCAATGTCATCAATACCATATAAGGGGAACTTTCAGAGGTTGCCGTCAAGATAAGGGTTTGTGGAACGGATATTCGGTGGGTGTCCTGAGTAGTACTATTGGTGTAGTGTAAGCTGTGTAAGTTTCGTTGGTTTGTGATGGGGATGAGTATGTCATTTATGCTCACGAAATTTCAGTTTCTCATAAGGAAAGTCGATGTCATCAGTGCCATATAAGGGGAACTTTCAGAGGTTGCTGTCGAGATATGGGTATCTGGAACGGATATTCGGTGGGTGTGTTGAGTAGTACTATTGGTGTAGTGTAAGCTCTGTAGGTTTCATTGGTTTGGGATGGGGATGAGTATGTCATTTATGGTCACGAAATTTCAGTTTCTCACAAGGAAAGCCAATGTCATCAATGCCATATAAGGGGAACTTTCTGAGGTTGCCGTCAAGATATGGGTTTGTGGAACGGATATTGGGTGGGTGTCCTGAGTAGTCCTATGGGTGTAGTGTAAGCTTTGTAAGTTTCGTTGGTTTGTGTTGGGGATGAGTATGTCATTTATACTCACGAAATGTCTTTTTTCTTACAAGGAAAATCAATGGCATCAATGCAATAGAATGAAAGTTTTCAAAGGTTGCCGTCGAGATATGGGTTTCTGGAACGCATATTGGGTGTATGTACTGAATAGTCCTATGGGTGTATTGTATGTTGTTTAAGTGTTGTGAGCTTGCGATGGGGATGAGTATGTAATTTACACTCACGAAGTTTCAATTTTCTCACAAGGAAAGTCAATGGCATCAATGCAATAGAATGGAAATTTTCAAAGGTTGCCGTCAAGATCTGGGTTTCTGGAACGCATATTGGGTGGATGTACTGAGTAGTCCTATGGGTGTAGTGTATGTTGTTTAAGTTTTGTGGATTAAGTTGGGGATGAGTATGTCATTTATACTCTCGAAATTTCAGGTTTTTTACAAGGAGGTCATTGTGATAGAAGGGGAAGTTTCAAAGGTTGTCGTCAAGATATGGGTTTCTGGAACGCATATTGGGTGGGTGTACTGAGTAGTCCTATGTTTGTAGTGTAAGCTGTGTATGTTACACTGGTGTGTGATGGGGATGAGTATGTCATTTATACTCACGAAGTTTCAGTTTCTCACGTTTCAGTTTCTTACAAGGAAACCCAATGTCATCAATGCCATATAGGGGGAACTTTCAGAGGTTGCCGTCAAGATAGGTGATTCTGGAACGGATATTGGGTGGGTGTCATGAGTAGTCCTATGGGTGTAGTGTATGCTGTTTAAGTTTCGTTTGTTTGTGATGGGGAAGAGTATGTGATTTATACGCAGAAAGTTTCAGTTTCTTATCAGGTTTGTCAATGCAATGTAAGGGGGATTTGCAGAGGTTGCCGTCAAGATTGGGGTTTCTGGAACGGATATTGGGTTGGTGTTCTGAGTTGGCCTATGGGTGTAGTATATGCTGTGTAAGTTTCGTTGGTTTGTGGTGGGGATGAGTATGTCATTTATACTCACGAACTTTCAGTTTCTTACAAGGAAAGTCAATGTCATCAATGCCATATAAGGGGAACTTTCAGAGGTTGCCGTCAAGATGGGGTTTTTTGGAACGGGTATTGGGCGGGTGTCCTGAGTTGTTCCTATGGGTATAGTATATGCTGTGTAAGTTTCGTTAGTTTGTGATGGGGATGAGTGTGTGATTTATACTAACGAACTTGTAATAAAAGTTGTAATTTAGAGCAATGCATTGAGGAGGTCTATGTAGTGATTTAGCAGAAGTGAAGATTGTAGGCTTATGCCTTATGGTGTATTTGGGTAGGTTGAGTGATGGAGTTTATGATTTTGAAACAATTTCGTTTTAACTTGCCTCGATTGTGTCTAATTTTAACATTCCAGTAATAACTATGGCCTATTACTGCACTGCATTAGATGCACGGCGAATGTGTGTGATGCGCTCGAAAATGAATATGACCTCCAACTTGACAGACATCTGGTCCTCTCCGATATTCTTCTTAGCCAGCACAGTTCCGCCACAAGAACCATTCTTTCATCTTCTCTCCGATAGCACTAACACTCATTCATCAATACTGGAATGACAAATTAATTCACTCATTCATGCGAGTATTTATATAGCGCCTCTTCAAGGGGAGGGCTACTCAGAGGTCCTCCCGACTCAGCGCGGTCATATAGAACAGTTCCAGTCTAGCGTAGAACATATCAGAGGGAGCTCTGGGGATCAGGCGCAGCTCCGGGGGATCCCGTTCAATGTTCCCTCTAATTTTTTTCCGCCGTGCGCGCTTTGGCCTGCCGCGTGAGCAGTAACATTTTGTGATCCTTAAGGCCTACTAAATAATTGTACGTGCAAGGTTGTACATCTGTTCAAGTTCTCTGCCCCTGGGCAGGCTCTAACTTCGAATGGCTAAATGCAACTCGAGAAGTTTAGGGAGGTGGTTTCTCGTTGCCTTTCCATCGGTGTTTTTACTGAGACACCATCTTCTGCGTTGATGTCCTCCATCGTCCTTCTTTCAGACTGCTTATCTCGCGGGACTCGATTATATCGGCGAGGACTCGGTCGTCCACTGCGCTCTTTGCTCCTAGTGGGGTTACCTCGTGAAGGTGGCGTGGGCGTGGTGGGCATTTGGGGTGGCAAAGGCGTTTAGAAAGGATTGTTCCTCCATTTTCACCAGAAGACTTACATTAAAAGCCTAGAAAATCGCATCATATAAAACGAAAAAGGTTTAAGTCAAGTTGAAGTAAGTAAGTAGCATTTATGTGAATGTGACAACATTGTAATAGATTTGTTTATAATTATTACGGAATTAGGCCTACATATAGCCTGTAGACACATTTCAAATAGATGATTACATGAACAAATGTGGTAACTGACAAGCACAACTTCTTCAAGTTGTGTGTAGAGATGTAAAAAAACATGTTTTTTTTGGCGTTGAAATATTTCAATGAAATATTTCAGTTTTATTTGAAATATTTCAGTTTCCTTTGAAACATTTGAAATTAGTTTTTTTTTACATTTTACAACTAATTACAACCATAATAACAGTTTATTTATTTCTCTCATATTACATATTATATGCATTATTGTGTTAGTGATGACCATCCTCGAGATACTCAATTTATTTCTAATTACCTGTTTTTAAGAATGACTTTTATGAGAGTTACATTATATGTTGAAAAACATATTTTATTCACCAAATGTCACAAATTACAGTTTGATCTAATAAAAAAGTAGATGTTATTGTTCATTGTTATGCTTAACATTTATTATTAATCACTTGTTTTGTCATAAATGAAATAAATGTGATTTTAGCTAAATTCTGCTAGCCTAGGAGGCTAGCCTAGGACACAGTCAATCGTATAGAATTCGAAACACTTTAGTGACTTTACAAGACAAATTATAAATCACAAATACTATGTCAACTAGACTCAATAATAATCCGGCGAACAAAATTTACAAAAAGTTCTAAGAATACAACTTAGAACACAAACATAAATAGTACTATCAGTCAGACAGAGTAAACCATCATTAATAGTAATTATACTGCTAAAATCTGTCAGTTACAAGATTTCCTCATTGTTATTCATAGAGATGTAAAAAAACATGTTTTTTTTGGTCATTGAAATATTTCAAAAAAAACTGTCAGAAATGAAATAATTCAAATGAAATATTTCACGCTCACATCACTAGTTGTGTGCCATTATATGCCCGGTCAATCATCCGATGACGCATTCAACATAGCAACTAAATAAGATTAATCGATTCACAATGCTACTTTCTACGATTGCATTAGGGTAAAATAGGGTAATTTCGGCACCTTAAGCAATTTCTTCAATATTTAAAATGCTATCACATCTGTAGGACACATTGAAGTTTCCACAGTTTGCTGCAACCCTCTGCTATGAAATGGCGCCTTCAAACTGTGAATCGTCTCTCACAAATTCCTGTTATAACATGCGACGTGAAGGCATTCAAAAGCCGAAATTACCCACAGGGTCGGGTAATTTCGGCCACAGGGTAGGTTAATTTCGGCAGGGTGACGAAATTAACCGACATTAAAATTACCATACATTTATGACTAGCTAAATTGAGCAGATAGGCATAAACTATGAATGTATACCTATGGGGGCATATATACCTGTTTACACTCTACAGTCAGAGACTGTATCACGCAATGCTATTTCTAGCTTATATTTATTAAAAATTCACAAACTGTTGAAACAAACCCGAGTCATAGTAGCCTAGTGCAAATGGACGGGCGAGTGGAGGCCACTGCCATCATGCAAGAGTTCTTTTGCGCAAATCCTTATCCTAGCTAAAGTAAGTCGACAATTTAACGACGACAAAAATGACCAAGCATAATGGAAACATTTATGAAGCATTTAGGCCCTATATTGCAATAAACATGACGTTTGTAAGTTGCGACATCTAAAGTCTACTCGCAACTACCACAGTAATAAAGATATTCTCCTATGGTATGAGTTACTTCTCACTGCTGTCGAATACAGTAGATGTACATTACGGGGTTTGGCGCAGCACCTCACTATTCTATCAAATTTGTCAGGGGATGGTCTCCACCCCCACATTTTTTTTGTCCCCATTTAGTGTACGAATTGCGCCACCAAAAAACCTGCCAGCCAAAACAAAAAAAGGATCGTGAATTGCATTAACACATCAAACCGTAAAAGTGTCGTTTGCTGCCGGCCGAGACCCTCCCACGAGGCCGGCTCAAACGCAAATGAAACTCATTTGCGAGTGTAATAGTAAAAATTATAGCCCACTAATCGTACGGTGGTGGTGCGCTAGGAATAACGGACTCACTACTCCAACCACCTACGATGAAAACTTTTATATCGTGGTTCGCGGAGAAGACCCAGCGCTGGTTAGTTTCTTGATTAGTTCTGCCACCATCTGGTCTTTGCTTTGACTCGGCAACTCTTTTTTTCCATTCTTGCTTTGTATATCACGTTTCATCGTTCTATATTTCTCCTCCTCTCCCAGAATAAGCTTATACTCTTCATCGCTAATAGCAGTGTCTTCCAAAGCCTTAGAAATGTGGTCATGAACTGTGTTTAGTTTACTTTCCGCCAAAATACAAATTTCGTCGTGCTTTGAAGCTTTAGCAACAAAACTTCTACTAATAACATTTCCAATAATATCCAGAAAACTCGTCGCTATGGCTAAACTCTCTAGAACAATACCAGGAATAAAACCAATACCAGTGGCTAGCATAGCTGCCCCACCCACCCCAGTTCCAAGACTAACTATAGCAAGGCCGGCCGAGGCCCCATTAGCCACATCTACAACCCTCTTATACTTTTTGCACAGTTGTCCTCGACTTATCGCCTCAGATCTCAGGAATGCTTCTACTTCACCGATCTTCTGCAGACGAAACGTCTGCGACTTCGTGTCTGACGAAATTGTCGGCTCCGTAAGCGTTGGATACAAAGCCATTGTTTTTTATAGTTGCTCTATTAGTAAAGTTACGTTTAAGTCGATAGATGAAGTACTTTCAACGCCTCTCTTTTTGCCTTCAATTCTAAAACTCGTTTGTCCTGGAATGAATATTGCCCTAGCTACATCAAATTGTCCACTTGAAATATCGACTGTACGATCGATGCTACCACCAGCAGCTGCCGGTGCTATAACGCGAACTGTTGCATCACCACCGCAAACACCAAAGACTGTAAGCTTCCAGAACCCGCACTCTAACGAAACCCCCTCATTGGCGTTTTGTAAAGTTATACACGGAAAACGCGCAGCGGTCAATGGAAGAGTTTGCCACGCACTCGTGGTTACCGTTCCGGCCGCCGTATAGATATCGCGGTTGTGGTAATCGTCAGACACGAAGTCGATGTGCTGTTGAGGCACCGCGGTCAATAGCTCTGCCGTGGGCTTCGGGATGTCGTACCCCCAGTGGCCTACACCACCTAGACTGTCTATGCTGTATTTGCACATGTCTATTTCTCCGTGTTGACGGAGATACCCCCGAATCTTGTAGTGCGTGTCAGTCATATTTTTCTATACTACTGACTGTCCCCCATGTCTAAAATATGTATAGATCTGGAAGTGGGATATTCCAAAAGTACCTTGTGTTGGGCTGGTGGCCGAGACTACCAGCTTGAATTTTTTGAATACTGTGTCATCAGTGAAGGTGAACTCTTGTGCAGAATTAGTCAATGTGACAGTGGAGGAAATGAGAGGACTGCGTGTCATTCCTGCTTCAAGAGCGGTGAGTGGAATCCCATGGAATGACCAAGACGTGATACGTGGTGCAGTAGGACTAGATCCCCCAGCCAGACTAACCTTCCATACTCGCACAGGCGTCGGGCATTCAATCTGTAACCAAGTCCCCGCCAGCCATTCTCTCGAAGTGGACGCTGTCTTCCACTCACCTCTCACACCCGAGTTGAATGCCATATGAGGCGGGTTAGTGGGTAAAGATTCGTTGGCTGAGGCAATAAAACCCGTTTCGGAAGCGTTTCTGGATAGGGGCGGAATGTGGCCGCTGTAGTTGAGAACCTTGATGTCCGTCGCGTATCGCCTTTCATTAGCTATCTCACTGTCTACATACCGCTTGTTAGTCAGGTACCATGGTCCCGAGGGCGGCGTATAATTTTTCGTAGTGGCGTTGGTGATCAGCTGCGTCACTTGTTTCAAACTCGCAGCGTCGCCATCGGATCCTGGAATTTCTGTTGGGAGCCCAGTCACTCTTTTACCACCCATAGCCAGATCACCGGTCATGGTACTGCCGGATTTGAGCACGCATGCGCTCCTAACGATAACATCTTCCTCGTTGGCATACCTCTTAGCAGCTTCAACTTTCTGGTCCGCATAGAGTCTAACGGAAGCTCCAATCTCAGCGTTTTTCACGTCAACGTATCGTTTATTTGTCACATGCAACGGTTCTGTTGGTACTCTATCACTCTTTGTCATGTTGTCGGCGATCAGCTTCGATACTTGTGCTATACTCGTCGCGTCGCTTTCGGACGTTGCTGCGTCTGTAGGGAGCCCAGTAACTCTATTACCGCCCATGATTAAATCACCAGTCATTGCATCACCAGCTTTAAGCACGCATGCGCTCCTAACGATAACATCTTGCTCGTTGGCGTACGTCTTAGCAGCTTCAGCTTTCTGGTCCGCATAGAGTCTAACTGAAGCTCCAATCTCAGCGTTTTTCGCGTCCACATACCGTTTGTTAGTCAAGTACTTTGGTCCAGCCGGCGCCGTATCATTATTCTTAGTGGCGTTGCTGATCAGCTGCGTCACCTGTTTCAAACTCGCGGCGTCGCTATCAGATCCTGGAATTTCTGTTGGCAGCCCAGTCACTCTTTTACCACCCATGGTCAAATCACCAGTCATAGAATCGCCGGTTTTCAGCACATGCCCGCCTCTTACGATAGCATGCTTCTCGTCCACATATCTTCTAGCGGTGGTGACCTTCTCATCCACGTACTGTCTGTAAGAAGCGTCGCGGGAATCTACATACCGCTTATTCACCACATGCAACGACTCCGTGGGTACTCTATCGAGTTTTACTAGAGCGCCAGCGACCGCTGTTGACACTTGTTTCCAACTCGCTGCGTCGCTATCGGATCCTGAAATTTCTGTTGGGAGCCCAGTAACTCGGTGGCCACCCATAACTAAACTTCCAGTCATTACGCCGCCGGATTTGAGCACGCACGCATTCCTGACGATAACATCTTGCTCGTTAACATAACTTTTAACAATAAGGTCCTTGTCATCTGCATACTGCCTAACGGAATCTCTCAGCCCCGCATTCTTCTCGTCCGTGTACTGCCTGGCATCGATAAGTTTTTGGTCTGCATGATTTTCGGCTGCGGTCGCCTTCTGGTCCGCGTATCTTACCACTTGTGCCCAGCTCGCTGCGTCGCTTTCAGACGCTTCTGCGTCTGTGGGCAGCCCAGTAACTTTGTGACCACCCATTTTCAGAACACCAGACATCGTTCCACCGGTGATTTGTAAGTTGTCCTGATCTATGATGTCTGCATAAGCCTTTGTCGCGGCGTCTGTTTCCATCGTGGGCGTTCCCACGTTTGTCAGTCGAAAACCTCCAGCCGACAGAATTCCCATCATGGTATCACCAGCCTTGTGGACGAGCCCAGCGGCGCTTATCTGCCCCCCTCCCACCCCACCTCCACCGTCTCTTCCAAATTTATCAACCGGCATTTTTATATACAAAAAGGTGACGGAAGTCTAACATAGGTCAAGAATGATATCTTCAAAATTCTTTCCGGCAGTGAGCTCTCTTAGCACGGTCAGGCAGAGATGACCACAGACCACATCATCGGGACCCTGCAGCTGGAACGTCTGTGTTCTTATAGGATTTTTTAAATATCGAGAAATTTCGAGAGGCGGATCCAGCCCATAACTGTCAAAATAGACGGCTGTAGGTCCATCTATCCAATAGGCGACCCAGTGAGTACCATCGCCGGAACCGGAATCTAAATTAACAACTCCACACTCCTTCTCACGAGCCACGGCTGGCAGACCATCTCGCATGAAAACACCGCGGAAATGCGGCAGCGCCCTGGCAACTTTCTCTATGTCAAAGTTGCTCAAAGGTTTTAGTTTTTTTGCCCCATGTAGAGACCGGATCCTTTGCACTTTGAACAGCAACCACCATAAGTCTGGCGCCCGAGATATAAACCGGTTCCACGGACCTGAGCTTCGAGTTCGCGATTATGACGCGCGGCCTCTGCTAAAGCCGCGTCGTCGATCCGTTTTTTCTCGGCTTGGGCCGCATCGCTGGCCTGTTTCTTGCGCAGAGCCTCTGCATCGCTGGCCTGTTTGTTGTGCACGGCCTTTGCCACCTCGGCGGCCCCTCCAGCCGCGGCACCCACCGCGGTTAACCCGCCAAAAATCAGCGGGAGGAGAGCCAGTAGTGGAAGAAATCCGCCAGATTTTGTCATCTTTTTCAATTGCGTTTTGGTGAATCTCAGCTCCATGCCAACGCCTGAAATAATCTTCTTTGCGATTCGTGCGGCTTGAACCTTCGTAAGCGCGAGCTTATCGTCTCCACGAAGCTGGTCATGAGTGAGTCGAATCGTGGCACCAGTGCCATCGCGCGCAGCTTTAGCCAATGTTTGCTTTTGCCCTTCGGTCAGTGAAAGGCCGAACGCAACGTATTCAGTTTTCATTTTTGCAAAAAATATATCAAAAGAGGGCCTTGTATCTAAATGTGAAAAACGATTTCTAGTAAACGACGTTGAATTTGCTGCCATCCGATTCAAAATTCAGGAGTCGGTCGCTGATCAGGACGGCATATGCCGTCGTATTATTTGGTACCCCTTCGTTAAAGTCCACCTTGATTTGTATGTCCTGTACAGAGGTTTTAAGTCGTTCGGATTGCCTGCGCACGTCCAGGACGAAGATCGGAAACAAATCTACAAATTCGATTGGTGTCGGTTGGCATGACGATTCACGCGCGTCTATGCCGCAATATTCTTCCTTGAAGTCACGTAGGGCCTTGTAAGCGCGAGAGGTTGTCCTCTTGGTGAAGTCGAGATTCATGTCAACCACCGGGTAGCGATCGCTGTTGAGCATAGCGAAAATGTTGCGAACCTGCACATGGTCAAACAGTGCCGGATTCTGGCCTTGATGTGCATTCTTTCCAGTCTGAAAAGCAACAAGAATCCAGCGTGGCTTTTCCGTGCCCGACTTAACGCTCAAACGCCAGGAAAAAGTCGTCGCTCGTGGCACCGCAATGTTGTCGCATTGCATGGCGCGGAATGCTACAGGTACCTTAACCTTGGCTTCAATCTGCTTCATAAGCATGCTTTTATACTCCAAAGCGGGTATTATATGCGGCATGAACCAGGAGAGTTTAGTCAGCGCGATCTGGCCATTGGCCGCAGCGGCTTCCTTGAAGATCGCGTCTGCGTCCCCCTGCCGGCTCAGCAGTAAGGAGTGTTTAATCCCGTATACCACCTTATGATAATCATCGCAAAAACCGAATAGATGTCTTAAGGGAACGATGAATGAAAACGTTCCAATAGGGACGGGTTTTCCAATGATCATCAGTCGACGGGCCTCGAAGCCGATATTCGCGGCCGCCGCCGCCGCACTCGTGTCCTTCTGCCAACACATGTTTAAACCTTCGCCTTTGGAAAAATCATCGCCGTATACCAGCATGCCTTTCATCGTCGTGGCTTGCCCAGGTGACATGACATTCTCTATCTCGGTATTGTTAGCCAGGTATCGAATTTGAGAAAACATGTACGGGATAGCATTGTTGATGAATGACACCAACGAGTCTGCGATGTAAGCCGCGCCAGTTGATGTAATCCTGCCCTCCACAAGAAGGTAGTTCTTGGAAGGTTGCGTGAAAATGTCTTGGTTCTGGATGTCTATCTGTATGGCCTGGCCGTTATTAATAGCCGCAGGGTTTTGCGATTCATACTCGCGGTATTCAAACGATTCAATGCTATTGTCATCGGGCACCGCCGAAGCGATGTCCAACATTTCACTCGGCACGTCAAATGCTGCCATTATTATAAGTAAAAAAGTTCAAGCTTCAATTATTAATCATGTTACAAATTAATTTCATATGTGGTGGGTTAAACATTTTGTTGCGTTTTGTCAATATTTTTTTTATTTTGCGAGAAACAGACCCCTACCACCACGACTCGGCTTTATAGTCTTGAAACCAGATCCAGCAATGCGGCTGTTTATGTCAGCCATTGTCGGAACAACGGGTGGCGGACTTACAGCCAGTTGTTTTAAGTACTCGATGCTCTTGTCGCTGAGCGCCTTCTCCAAAGGTGCGGGGACAACGGGCGCGGCAGCTGAATTTTCATTTCGTAAATGAGCTTCATTTACGGCTGCAGCGCGTCTCGCTTTCACGGCATCAACAATTTGCCTGACGGCAGATGCTGTTGTGGCCCCAGCTTTCGCGACATTACCAACCGCCTTGGCAACGTTTGTGATTGTGCCTCTATTCGCCGAAATGAAGGAGCCTGCACGGCCAAGGAAACCCGCGATTTTGGGTATCCAGTCGAAAAGTCCACCACCCACGACACGACGCCGCTTTTTAATTCCAAGAACAAACATGAGAATATTTAAGTGTGAAAATCTACGCACTGCGGATGTGAAACCTTATAGTTACTGTCTCACCGCGGAGGTTTAATTGTTCACCATTTTGGTCGGTCAGCCACACACGAATGCCCTGTACGTTACCAGCCGGTGCAACTGGTAGGTACACCAGATTTTTCGGAGACTCGATTACCTTGTAGCCGGGCGACACATCCGGGAAAAAACTGTAGATTACTGGCAGCTGGCTACCGTTGCGATACGATCCAGAGATGATGTCACAATTTACCAGGATTGTGTCCACGCGGAGAATATCGACTGGATTTTCTCCCTCTTTATAACCACTACCAAGCCTCTGAGGGTTAAAACCGAGCATTTGCCTGATGGTAGATTGAGCCATATTTACCTTATATAGGGCATTCGTAATTTTTATGAAGGCGCGTAGGGTAGATGCGTTAGCTCCTATGGTAATAGGAGAATTAAAGCCGAGTGGTGCCACACCCGTCGGAGAATTTTGCTTTTCTAACTGCCTACCGATTTCATCATTAATCTGTGCGATCTCGTAGCTTCCGTCGGGCAAAATGATCGTCTTCCACGTCACACCATTGTCGGTGCTGTAGACGAACTTGTTATTTGAGCTGTCAATGTTCGGAATAGAATTATAAGTTTCAAGATTGACCAAAGCAAGCTCAAAGCGTCTTTTTGGATCCAGGTACAGCGGTGGTGAGAAAGCCGTGGTCCACCCTGTAGTATCTGAGGAAACAACTATACTAAAATTTTCCTTAGGCTGCAAAAGTTCTCTAATTTCTTCGAGCAGTTTCTCCGAGCGTTCCATCTGAGCCATGAATTTTGTTTTCTATTTTATGAGCATATTTCTATTCAATTCGAGTGCCAGCTCTTTAGAGATCGCACCCGAACGCAGTAACTCGTCAAGAATCGCGGAGATTTCATTATCGAGACCAGTGTTTCCCGCAGTCCTAGAGGCCACCAAAAGCTGCAACCTCTCTACCAGAGCGTTTGGGTCGTTGTAGAACTGCACCGCGCCGCCTCGAATCAGCTGCAACTTTTTACTTTTCCGGCCATGAATAGGCAGACCAGACATCTGTACGAGTTTTTTAAAAGTTTCAATTGCTTGAGGCGAGTATTGCTTAGTCTTAACGAAGCGTTTCGTTAACAGGCTGAACAACGACTCATCGGCCGGAGATTCGAGAACGAGGTTACCACCTTTAAACACTCTCAGTCTACCGGCAGACAACGCGACGGGGTCAACGGAGAGCTCACCCAAGGCGTTACCTTGTAATTTCAGAGGAACGGCTGGAACACTGAAACCCTTTCCCTTTTTGATGAGGCTGTGGCCCGCTAGCAGTGTATGGATTCGCTTTTTATATTCCCTTAGGGCTTCGATATCTGCAGTCACCTCATCTACCTTTTCTTCGTCTCCTTGCTTATTGGCTTTCCTTTTCTCTTTGCCCAGGGTGTGGCGATTATAGTGATTTACCTCACCGATTATCTTTTCAGCACCTGCAATGTCGGCTAAATCGAGCTCGCTCGGAGGTTTAAACCCATGCCGTGTGATTGCCGCGACGTTGAGATATTTGTTTGGATCTACTAACAATGCGGGGGGAATTCGGGATGCTGCAAGCGCTGGAAGGGCTGGAGGAGCTGCTGTTCCTGCGGAATCGCCGAACAAAGCTGCTATCGGGTTATAATTAGCAGACTCTGAAATCTGCGCCGGCAAATCCTGTAAAGCGCTGGTAACTTTCTGCAGCTCCTTAGACGTAGCCGCCTGGGATTCAGCTGTGGCTGTGGCGATTGGTTTGAAAAGCTTTGCCGCATCGTACTGAAGGTTGGCTTCACCGAGCTTCTCGTTCACAAAGCGTTCTCTCAATCGATCTCTGCGAGCTAAATAATCTTGAGTTAACGCGTCCCGCTGCTGCTTAGACGAAACTTTGGTCCACATCGTGGTGATAAAAGTCGTTTATATGTCGTTTATATGTAAGTTAGATCGTTTCTTTAAGTAATTGTTATTTTTAAAAATGAAGAGATCTTTTGTGGAAAAAAAACAATAGCCTTCTGTTTTTATATTCAGAATCTGGTATAAAAACGCAGTCTCGCGTTCGCTGTTATAACATTGGCTAACCCTAACCCTAACCCTCTACAGACTTGCAAACAAAAACCAGTCCTTCGTCCATCTTTCATAGCATTTCATAATATAGTAGCGGTATATATCGTTTACATGTCGTTTTATACGTAAGAAAGAATGTTTCTTTAAGTAATTGTCAGATTTTAATGCAGAGAGCTTTTGTTTTTAAAAAGATAGCCTTTTGTTTGTTCTCCAGAATCTGCTACAAAAACGAGTCCTTCGCTGGCTTGCATAACACTTGGCTATTTTAGTTTTCTACGCACTTACAAACAAAGCCGATTTCTGCTTCAATTTCGATTACAAGTTCAGACAAAAAATCTGGCTGACTTCGTAATCGGTAATGAAAACACAGTTGGTTTTTTAAAGCGCTTAGGAAAATGTTAAATGTGCAATCGGGGTAGTTTAATTTTTGCTCTTTCACTATGGGGGTTTCTGAGTTCTAAATTTGGACGCTTCCACGTGTAGAAGCCTCCTTCTGGCTAAATCCACGTGGAGGATCCTCGTTCTGACGAAATCTGGTCAGGTGTAAACAAGGCTGACGAGATTTTATTTTCCTGACCATCGCAATGTTGGCTGACAAGATTTGCCAGAGCGGACGCGAATGAATTTCATTCGCGAGCGGCGCCAGTTGTTCGCTGCGATTGAATTTCATTTGCGAAATGAAAACACACGCTGACGCGAATGAAATTCATTCGCGAATGAACAATTAGCTGTATTTAATAATAGTTGTTTTATAATTATGAATGAAAGAAACTTAGAAATCTGTTGAAATCTAGACATGTCCTATGTCATTTTTAGTACTTTTTTATTCCTGGACAAATATTCTGTCTTCAAAAAGTGGACCAATTTAATGTGTTTTTTTTGCCTCGAAGTTTATGAATAGGCCTAGGTTAAAGCGTTGCTAAATTGGTTGTGGTTGGAAAAGCCGAAGTTTACATTACTAAATTACCGCGTAAAAGTAGAAGTTGGACTGAAGACATGGCATTAATTTATCAACGCAAGCTGCGGTTTTAAAAACCTAAGCCTCTTATTAGAAATATTTTCAATTAGGTCTAATAAGCAGAATAAACAAGTATTGAAAACACTGCTAACTTATGGGAACATTATTACAACGTGTGAAAACTTTGTGAGTTTAGACCAAAATTAGCTTATAATTCTTCTTCACAGGTAGGCCTACATGTAGACAGCCTTCCTTCGATCCATGCTACAGAATGGGATAGGCCTCTATATAAATTGTACATCACAACGGCAGACACAATCATCTTTGATATGTCAACGCCGTTAAATAAAATACCAGCCACATATTCAAGTTCACATTATATTGCATTCAAATCCATGTTACGGAATCAGATAGACCTCTATATAAATCTCTCAGTACAGTTACAGTTACAGTTAATAGGCTAGTTAAGCTATATGAGCTTTTAGTGCCTATAGCCTTCCATCCAATTGTCCAGTTTGTGTTTGAAAAAGTTCCGGAACAGAGCCACAATCATATCCATGTAGGCCTAGGCTGTATGCGGCCATGACCTTTGCACCGTTCAACGGAATCTTTCTGACCGCTTGATTGGTTTTTAGTTTAGTTCAACAGTATAATTTTATGTTTGGAATTTGCTTATGGAATTACATAAATGAAGGCCTGCAGTGATAATATGTACACTAGAACAGATTTGTTAAAGTTGCCATTCATTCACGACCAAAGTATCGTAAAAACCCATCGCGTTTAAAACGAAAGTGAAAACCAACTGTTGATCTAGCGATGAACGCAAATGGGTTGCTTTAGCGCCTTTATATTAGAAGCACTCATTGCTAAAAATGCTTCCAATGTGTCTGAACAGCAGCGATTGATTCCCATTTAGCTGGGTTGGGCCAAGTTGGGCTAAATGGGGCCCATTTTGGGGGTCCTATGCAGTTTTAAAAAATTAATGATGGGCATATTTGATACAAGAAGGAATTATAAAATACAGTCAGAAGAATAACGTAGCCCTATGTTTGAAAGTCATAAAAGCATATAACTGCCATTTGACATTTACATAGCGCCTTTTCTCATTGACAATAGGTTTGCTGATAAAATAAAAGAATTACAAATGCAGTCAGAAAAAGCATCATATAGGCTTTTTAAACTTGTTAAAGACATCACCACAGTATAAATAATTACTTATACTGTGCACCAACCATTTGCCATTTATATAGCGCCATTCCCAATAGCCATAGGCCTGTCTGATAAAAGCAACATATGAATTGTTTTTTAAAATGCGGTCAGAGAAAATGCAAATTAGGCCTATGTTTGAAACTTGTTAAAGACATCACCACAGTATAAATAATTGCTTATAGTGTGCAACTGCCATTTGACATTTATATAGCGCCTTTTTTCTCATTGAAAACCATAGGAAAGATGAATGTTGATTGTTTAAAAAAGCAAAAAAGCTAGGGGTCTTATTTTTTAGTTGTAGGCAAGATTTCAAGCGAAAAGCAAGAAGTTAAGGGTAGTTGTATCTAGCCGCAAATGAATTTCATTTGCGATATTGCGCCTTTTAATTGGCCATAGGTCTATAGAAGCGATCGAACCCGCTTCGATACTTACCATCAAAAACTTTGGACGTCAGATCTATGACTGCGAAGCCATATGGTTCGACAATACACTGACTAAAGAACTTACGAAATTCATCAAAATTCATGTCACCTGCCACAAATGTGTCATGTATTGCTCGTAAGTTCTTACTGTCTTGGTTGAATAGGATAATAAGATTAGCATTGTCACGGATCGCTTGTTTAGAAATGTGAAAGTAGTTTTGTGTTAGGTAGAAGCAGCTCGCTCCACCATGACGCCCCATACAAAAGTACTTCTCGATCGGCCCCTGTTTTTGTAACATGACGTCATCGAAGATTAATAGGCTCCTGACGTTTTTATCAAGAGATTCCACTGGAATTATCTCATCGGAGGAAGAGTGAAAACTCGCAATTTCTTTTCCAGCAAATTTTTCGAGTTCTGTGGCCCAGTCACGGAGAAACTGATATTTTTCTTGTCCCAGAGATTTCGAGTATAGGTACAGCCTGTCATAACGTAGGTACCCTTTATTCAACAGAAGGTTAAGCAGTAGGTTTGTTTTCCCACATCCGCTAGGCCCACAGATTATGCACCGTATGCTGGATGGTAACAGCCAATGGTGGTGTTTTTTTCCATCGTCGGCTTCGAGATCGAAATTTGTTATTTCCATATAGAGACAACGAGTTATGATTGTATTCAACGAAAACAATGTATTGCCTACGATGTAAGAAACATACTGAGACTTCAAATGAAACAATCGTCGAGTTACGAAACGGTCGGCCAGCCAAGAAGGGAACCTGTGCCGTCTGCGGTGCAAAGAGGAGCCAGATTTTGCCTTCGAAAGTACGGAAGACTGGTGGTTCTCTACTGAATAGGGCCCTCAACGCTCTACCTCTGCCTGAGATGCATATGAGCCTTCCATCCGGTATGTCTTCGGAAGATAATCCGGGAGGTTCTTTCCAGAATACAGGAAAGTACTCTTACTGTGGACCATTCACAAAACTCGATAAACGGCTGTCACAGCACTATCACGGTGTTAATCATCTCGACCGTGCGTGCCTACACCACGATGTGGCTTACGCAGTGCATAAAGATACCCCAGGGCGTAACCACGCAGATGACATCCTCGCTGCAGCCGCCTCAAAGATCGCACTCACCGATGAAACCCCAGATTATGAAAAGAAAGATGCCCGGCTCGTATCGGCCATTATGTCAGCGAAGTCGAGGCTGGGGATGGGTGTTGGACGGCGACGCAAATGAAAATCATTTGTGTATGTGTTTACCTGTTTGTAATATATAGTTTTACTGAAATGTCTAAGCACCTTTCAGCCGTCTATTACAGCCCTAGAGGTTACTGGCGAGGTAAGGCTGCGGTGAAAAAACTGGCCTCAGCCGCCAAAGTTTCCGAGGCCGAGGCTCGCGATTGGCTGAAGAAACAAGCCGTGTGGCAGATTTATCTTCCAGTTCCACGCCGCATACCGCGTCCAAAGTTCGAGGAAAATCGACCAAACGCCGTACACCAAGCCGATCTCTTGTTTTTACCTCACGATAAAGTAGGTCGAAAGACTTATAAATACGCTCTCACTGTTGTCGATGTTGCCTCACGATACAAAGAAGCTGAACCGTTGATCAACAAAAGTGCGACCGAAGTCGCCGCCGCTTTAAGCCGGATCTATAAGAGGGGCCCATTGACTTGGCCTCGACTCTTTCAGGTCGATCCTGGACGCGAATTTATGGGTGATTTTACACCGTTGCTGGCGAAGCACAACGTTCTTGTAAGACGGGGACAGGCCGGAAATCATCGCCAACAGGGCATCGTTGAACGCTTTAATCGCACACTGGCCGAGCGACTCTTCGGTGCTCAATACGCCCAGGAGTTGCTTCTCGCCGCAAGGGGGTCATCCGAACGGTCGGTGGAATGGGTTCGCCGCTTGCCCGAAGTTGTGGCTGCACTAAACGATGAGCCGACGCGCTTGCTCGACATGAAGCCGGTTAAGGCGATGAAAGCTGCTAAAGTGACACAGAAGCCCTCTCATTCACAAATGAAAACTCGTTTGTGGGGAATGGATGAGCCAATTCTCGGACATGGCGTTCTCGTTCGATATTTGTACGCTCCCGGCGAGATTGAGGGTGGAAGCAAACGCGCTACCGACCCTAACTGGTCGCTCACCATCCACGCTATTTTGGATGTTGTGCGACAGGCTGACCAGCCGGCTTTATACCATCTAGTTGATGGGCCTGGCCGCGGATTTGTACGTGAGGAGCTGCTTCTGGTGCCAATGGGCACTGAGTTACCCCCCGATAGAATACTCAACTGTCGTTGATTTTGTAGTGCCCGTATGCCAGCGTTGTTATCCCGTCCGGAGATATCCACTTTTTTGTGTCTAATGGAGAGAGGCTGATCTTATTCTGCTCGTACACTCCGATCTGGTGGTCGTGGCTTCGAACCACGACTTGTGTGTGCCGCATTTCTTCTCGTTCGAACAGGCATTCCTTGTATAGCTCGTGGTGCAGATCCTTCTTCACAACTGCTCTCTGAACGCCTTTTGCTTTCCTGATCTCTGAACCGCCCGATTTTAAGATCGAGTACATCTTCGGACGCAGTCCTACGAATTGGGCTATGGCCACTCCGTTACATTCATCCTTGAACTTGCCCACGACTTTCTTGTTCTCGACGTCGTAGTATGGGCTGTCTCTAGGAAACTCGGAGAGGTCGAATAGGTGTTTTTTGTTCCACATATCGGCGTAGGCGTTCGGAGTCTCCACCTGAAATAAGAGGCTATCTGTGTCTGTATATAGCAACTGGGCTCTTTCACCGTATTGATTTTTCACATCGTTGTACCAGAAGTCGTACATCAGATGCTTGCTGAGGTCGAGGACCGCCTGGCCGACATATACAGGTCTGTTTAACTTGAGCTTGTTCTTCAAACTATGAATCGCGGCGAGTTGGCCGTTGAAGATTTTGTGTGATATGTAGGCCGGGTCGGCAGTTAGTTTACGAAGTTTGTCAACTTTTGAGGTCGGTACCAGGTTGACCCTGATTCTTTTTCTAAGATTTTCCATGGTTTTTCCGAAAACTGCATTATTAGCCAGTTTGAAGAAGTCTTTTTCAAATTCTGACGTTGCCTTCGCCCTCAATTTCGTATTCATCTCGATATATGGAGCCATCCATGCCTCCTGTCTAAACTTAATGACACGATGAATTTTAGAAACTCGTAGGCCCAACGAGTGATATAGTTTGAGATTTCTATAATGGACCACATACCGCTCCTTAGGTCGTAGGCTTGGTACTAACTTCACATGCTTTGTGAACTTGCCTCCCAACTCGTTCATAAGCACATTCTGATAGTCACTCAACCACTCCTCTTGGACAGTCAGGGTCTCCGGTGCTAGGGGATAGTCGTTGTGAGCAATGTGCAGGTGCTCAGGGTACTCGAGATCTACTTCGAGTAGGAAGCCTTCAGGCGCGTCGTCTGGAGTTTCCAACACTTCATCGAGAGTTGGACTTTCCCAACTAAATCCTCCAACTGGTAATGGCTGTTGCATCGCCCAGCCGTAGAGGTTATTAGCGTCGAGATACATGATCCAGTTTTCTGGCTTCGTGGTATCGTGATCTGGGCATTGCGGGTTATTGGCTTTTGCGAAGCGCTTAGATACCATCGAGATTCCACCTCGGAGACCTTTCTCTACAAATAAATGCATATCTATATCGGTGAGAAGTTCGAGCTCGATTTTCGTCTTTTTCAGCAAAGCGTCCCAGGCCATTCCTGGTAGGCTGAAGTAGTTAGCCGGGTCCAGACTGTAGTGCTTCATCGATGTGGATCTGAAGGTCTCGAATACATCGGCTAGTAGCAGTACATCCGTGCGGAGATACAAGTCATGATATTCGCCCAGAGTCTTACAATCAAACTCGTTCCATACTCGTTGGGCGTGCTGATAATCCTCATCTGAAATGTTCTCTCGGGTGAGCTTGCTGTAGAACGCTTCTTTGGGTGGAAGTCGATCTTCTTCGAAGCGGTGGTAATCATGGATGTGTTCGTAACAATATACGCCCTTTCGTCTCAAAAGATCTAATTTTGTCCTATCATTGTAAACGAAATTTTCCTTAATATATGCCGTTGTGACTTTCAGATCCTCAAGCGAAAGATTTCCTGATAATTTATCCAACGAGCTGTTTAGAAACTGGAGACTATCAATGAACTGTAGTTGTCCTATGTTGAATGTCATGTATTTCTCCATATTGTTTGGGATACAGTTAATTTCAGTTTCCTCATCCTGTGCGGCCTCACAGCTACCTATCGCTTGCATGATGAGATGACTGTCATAACCTCTTAGATTGTGGAAGACCACTGGTACCTTACACTTATCTGGATATATTCGAAGTTTAAGGTTGCAGGCGTTGTGAGCGGCACCTCGGTACTTACCGGTAATGTGGCAGTGGTCGCGAACTCTATCCTCTTCGAGCGCTTCTCCGCAGATGTGACAATCGATAGCCTCGCGGAATGATTGGCGATCGGCCGCTGACATAACCATTTTAGCTGGGGTGGCCAGCCTTTGTTTGATAGAGGCCAGCTCGCCATGTAGTCGTTGCAGGAACTCTTGCACGGCGTTCTCTCCACGATATAGCACCGGCTTCTTGGTGCGGCCATCGTATCGAACCACTATATAACAGAAGCTACACGGTTTCTGCTCAGCTATCTGTCTGGTGTTGCTCTCGCTGGGGTTCATGATTGCACCTTCGACTGGTATGTTTAGAGCCTCGAAGTCGGCGTAAATTATATACGGGACTCGCATCTGTTTGCGATGGTTCTGGAATTTGAGGATATTTTCATCCTCTTTCGGCATCTCAATTCGTTGAGGCTTCTGACTAATGCCCTGACAATCTTCGATATGGGCATCCAGTAAGTCTTGTCTACAGAATATGTGTAGGCAGCGACGACATGGGTGTTTTTTGTTTTTGTCTTTGCTGTTTTGATTAAGAATTCGACCAAGGTCTTTAATCCAGACGTAGTGGTAATTCACACCACTGACTAACAGTAGAAGATCGATATTATAGTCTCTATTGTTCTGCTTTGAGACATAAATTGGATACAAAGCTTTATCCCACCCGAAGACTGAGACGCTTATATTTGGGTTCTGACGTTCGAACTTACCAATATCAGTGACCTTCACTGGAAATTCCATACCGTCGAAGTTTAGCTCGAGGAGGTGTGTACGATACTTAGTAGGGCGTTGAGGGTCCTTTTCTACTGGATACATTGCGCTTAGTATGGCCCACTCGAAGCATCGGTTATCTTTATTCTTTACATTAATAACCGTACGAGGGGGTATATACTTTGGTGTGGGAAAGTAGCTCTTACCTCGGAAAGGCTTATATCTTGCAAGACTGAGGTCTAGCGCCACGACCCGTCTCACCCTCCACCCCGATCCCTCATTGGTATACTCCTCGAGGAGTTTTAGTACTTCGGCCTTGGCCTTCCGAACAGCCCCTTGGATTTTACCCGCATTGGTAATTGGTTCTGCTTTGCTTCGAAAGTAGGCCGTGTTGGTAATAGTACCCGGGGCCGCGTTTCCATCGTACAACATGTCGACGGTCGGTGCCAAATTTTCCAAATCAACAGTCAACACTTGCGAGTATTTCAAACCACCATTTTTCAAGAGCTCTTCGTTTAGCTGCGACTCAATGTTGTGCTCCATTGCACTCAAGAAAGCCAACGCATCTCCCTCCAACCTGTGGTTAAGAGGTACTTCTGCACGGAAGTCTCTCAGATGCTGATTGGCTAGCTCTCTGTGTACTAGAAAGGGTGGTGGTCCACCTCTATAATTCTTATTTAGGAGAGGGTCGAATTCTGCCAGAAGGGCTTTACGTTTTGCCCCTCTATGCTTGCGCACTGGAGGAATTGGCCTTGGAAGCAGTGGCTGTAGTAAGCGCCTTTTGACTGCATCTGGGATAGGTTCGTCTAAGATATTCTGTAGAACAGCTCGAAGAGCTGGGGGACCAGTAAACTCACCCAGCAATTGTTCAATTTTTTCATTCGCAGACAATGCCATAGTTATAAATTATTTTATACTACTGTGGCAAACTTTTCTTTAATATAATAATTATATCATTTGTTCAAAATGAAATTTTTGTCTACTGATATTCGATTGTCGCTTGCTCATCTGTATTAGCTCAATACAATAACTATATCGTTTGTTCAAATGATTATTTTTTTTTATTCTACTGATATATTTGATAGTCGCTTCCATTCCTTATTAAATTCGCGGACTAACCCACCTCGTCGAGCTCTGAAATATTTAGCGAAATAACCACACTTCATACACTCACCCAAGCGGTTTTTGATACCCCTCCCACATTTAGCGCAGGGTTTTGTCCCGCAACCGTTTCGCAGTCGTGCTAAATGCTTGAAACAGTACTCCCCAATGCATCTGTGACAGCAGAGAGTTGTTTTGCCTATCATAAGCCATTTGCAAAAGTTTTGCCCCAACATTATATTTTTATGTATACCACAACCTAATCATTTATTTAAATTGAAAAAAATTCTGAACGACTTAAGATGCTTCTGCAGGAAGAGGCTCCTAGCTTAGTGTGACACTGTGACACTTGTGACTGATAATATCGTCACACTGTGAAAATGGTCACAAAAAGAGTTGCCGAGTCAAAGCAAAGACGAGATGGTGGCGGAACTAATCAAGAAACTAACCAGCGCTGGGTCTTGCCCAAGAACCTCAAAATAAAAGTTTTCGTCGTAGGTGGTTGGAGTAGTGAGTCTGTAATTCCTAGCGCACCACCGCCGTACGATTAGGGGGCTATAATTTTTACTGGCACACTCCAATGGTTTGGGTCGGCCTCGTGGGAGGTTCTCGGCCGGCAGCAAACGACACTTTTACGGTTTGATGTGTTAATGCAATTCACGATCCTTTTTTGTTTTGGCTGGCAGGCTTTTGGTGGCGCAATTCGTACACTAAAAATCGATCCGCTATCAGGGCCCGTGGGATCTACGGACTCTCTGGAGGCCTAGATGGTATAGACCGGCATCCTCTTAATTCGGTGAGATAACGGAGTGGTGGGGACACAAAAATTGTGGGGGTGGAGACCAACCCCCGGTATTTTGACGGAATAACGGGGTGCGCCAAAGCCCGTATTGGTCATCTACTAATACAATTAGGCCCTAATTGCAATTCATCGAAGTACCTGTCGACTTTGGATCTGTTAACTCCGATACTTTAATTATGCATTGAAGTCGGCTCTCCTATCCATGCGGATAAACTCGCGATGCCTTTTAATGAATCCAGCAAGCCAGTCACCGTCGTTAGGCCTAACTTGGTGCTCAATTCCATTAATTTCGCAAGAACTGAACACTAGTTCTCTGACGACTTTCGGTGAGAGACCAAACAGTTCGTCGGACATGAAAATCAAAACTTCCGACAGCTCTTTCTCCTGATCATCAGTTAAATGGTTGGTCGACAGCAACGTCCACGCAAGCTCTTTTCAGATAGTCCTGAAGAGTTTGGCGTGGAATACCAAACTGTATAGAGACCGTTTTCTTCAACAAGCACAGCCTTTACTGCTAACCTGATGTCATTGTTCGACCACTGAGCATATCGTCCACATTTAGGCTTGCCTCAGTTATCTCACCCAATCATCCATTTTATCTGTGCAAATACTCGTGCGTTTTAACTATGCAACGGATGCTGACAGAATTGAAAAGTCTATTTAAACGTGGCCAACTGAAGCAAGACAGAATGGTAATTTCGGCACTGCCGGAATTAGAAAAGAGTTGAGTGCCGAAATTACCTCATAGATAGGCATTATTCTGACCGTACATAGAAAAAATAATCGGCTGCTATACACTTTGTATTCGCTCAGAGTTCTGAAGAGCAATATTTAAATGTGGAGAAAAACCATTGCATTTGTTTATAGGAGCGATACCAAATTTTTAGCAACGATGTCTCTGAATTGATATACAGTTAACAAAATGCATCAAAACGAAAATGACTCACCAATCGTGCTAAAAATGCGATTCTTACAAGGTTTTATTACATTTTCTATATTATAGCGTCCAGACCTATTACGTCACACCATACAGCTCTATTGCTGCACGATATTTTCTCGGCTACTCGGAGGTGCCGAAATTACCTCCATGCCGAAATTACCCCACTTTACCCTACCAGCGCATACATGGTTCAAATTTTTTCCTAAACAATTACTTCACTTCTGTAAAAGGCTATAAATTCCTTGAGCCTGAGGGTAGGCTATAAAAAGGCCCAAAAATTAAGCTTAGATTTTCTCGCGTCTGTCTTTGTGAGATTGCTAAAGAGCATGGCCTACACATGATCCAGGTCAATTTGTTTCACCAGAACAAAAATCTTAATTCTGATTACACAGTCTAGGCGGTCAACCTGAAGTCGATTACGCATTTTGTCTTCGTTGCATTCATAAGGCTGAAGCCATACCCCTAAGCCGCCGCCGTTAGCCGCCGAGCCGAAAAAATTTCTGCAAGCCGAAAAACCGCCGGACATTTTGCGGCTTAGCCGAAAAACCGCCGAGAGTTATTTCACGGCTAGCCGCCGGAAAAAAGTTCGGCTAGAACATGCGCACAGTTGTGATTATAAAGTTTCCACGCTGGCTTGCTAGTTTGTACTTAGTGTTCAATGAGCGGTAATTGCTGACGTCAGTCACAATCATGGCCGTCTCAATTTAAAAGTAGTCCCTACTGTATATTGTGTTACTGTGTTAATGATTGATGCACTTATAGTCGAAAAAGGTAGTTTACGCGCTTAAATAGCGTAAACTACCTTTTTCGGCTAGCCGTAAAAATTTACGGCTAGCCGAAAAAGGTAGTTTACGCTCTTTTACGGCTAGCCGAAAAACCAGCCGTAAATTTGCTCAAGCCAGCCGTTAACCAGAAAAATTACGGCTTAGGGGTATAGCTGAAGCCATGGCACGTTCACACTGCATGCTAGATGGATCGGCAAATATCTTGAAAATTCCTACCTTAAAGTTTTCGATTGCAATATATTTAAAGTCACGATACTGCTTGCAAGCCTGCTTCTCGTATTCGTCGCCAGATTTGTCAAGTAGTTTACAGTATTTCACTGCTAATCTAGCAATCTCGGTTTGCCCAAAATCATAACTTTGTGCGTCTGCCAACAGGCATAGATCACTTTCCATTTGAGTATTTCATATTCTGGAAATCTGCAGTCATATGTAGCGTGTACAGGTCACATGGCTTTGTAGAGGGAGACAGAGACAGACTGCTACAGAGACAGAGTGAGAGAAACCAGAGACAGCGAATGAGACAGTGAAAGAGAGACGAACGAGGTTGGTATTATTTCGAACACCCTCGGTCATGGGTCAGAGGTGAGTAATCTGCCGTAGAAGGGTATGCAGCTGTTGTAAGCTTCCGAATCATGCATGGCTGCATATTGGTGTGTACAACTGAGTGTCGCTTCTTCTGTGGGTCCACTACTCTGACACATCGGGTGACTTAGACAGACCCCACACATACGAACACCTGTGGCTGTCTGTATCAATTAGGTCCTATCATGAAGCGTGCGACCTATACAGGCTATAGTGCAGAGATCTACACGGGGAGACATTTCTTAACACAAGCCTTGTTTGGCCTTTTGAGCATCGTAGGCTAAATATGTCGTCAGCTGGAACAATGGGCAAAATTTAACATCGAAAATAAAAATTAGAGCTCACGAAGTTTGTGCGCCAGGAGGAAATGTTGTGCGCGCTAGTTTGAAATGCCGTGCGCGCGCGCGCACGCGCGCAGCTTAGAGGGAACATTGATCCCGTTCCATGCCGTCGGGCCCACCACTGAAAAAACACGATTCTGCGCGGTGGCTGTGGGCGCACAAGGCACAATGAGCATCCCCTCCTTCCCCAGTGAGCGGAGGTGGCGGAGGTTCCCTGAACTCCCTGCGCGGGGCGGCAAGCGTGTTTCCGATTCCCACTGTTGTACAAGGATGTCACTAATATTCATAAACTTCAGTCGCAAATTATCTTGAATATGCATATATCCAGCCTATCAGGGCCAATAAAACAGGTCACGTGACGCCAACCATATCAGGCGCAGTACTTATTAATATGCATAAGACCTTAGCAGGGAAAATGGCGTCCGTGATTATTTGCAGTTTGCGATATCGATTAGCAATGCGATCCAACCATGAGATAAAATAATTATAATAAATACGCTTTACTCGGTATTGATTTCATAGTTAAACATTACGCTAACACTACAATATTGGAAATTAGTTAGTATTGAGATAAAATCTATAACACGTAGAACCCTACAGACAATGCTTCAATTTACAGACCCATGATAAATTATATGAAATAAACATGACTATTGGTAGGCTATTGATTTCATAGTTGAACATTACGATAACTCCCTTAAATTTTGGAAACATTATTGAGTATTGATATAAATCTATAATACGCAGAACCCTACAGAAAATGCTTCAATTTACAGACCCATAATATTATATGAAATATGCATTATGACTATTGTTAGGCTATTGATTTCATAGTTGAACATAACGTTAACTCCCTTAAATTTTAGAAAAATTATTGAGCATTGATATCAATCTATGACACGTAAAACCCTACAGAAAATGCTTCAATTTACTTCATTGATAAAAAAACTGCATCTGTTGTACTCTCTAAGTCGAATTCAGTGGCGGTTTTAGAGGGGGCTAAGGGCTGTAGCCCCCTAGCTCAAAAGTTAGCCCTTCAGTTTTTCTTAGCCCCCATACACATTTTAACCTCAAGTTTAACGTTTAATTTAGCCATACAATACATTGCCTACAATGTTTGTTGGTAACAAAGCCTGGTTACAGCTTCTGTGTACCATAGTGTATGCTGTATATGCAGACGGGTATGATTGTATATAGAGAACAGTGTGGACTAGAATCCGTTTGGAGCATGCACAAGCATTGCACATACATAAATTAATATAAATGGATAAATTCATTGTGAGAAGTAAAAAAGAGAAGCTTATAAGTTTAAAGATGAACTTTTCAACGAGAGGGGCTAAAGCAATATTTAACCCCCCAGTTCAAAAATTCTAGAACTGCCACTGGTCAAATTAATAACATATATAGAGGTGGTTACAGTGCGTTTTGAAGTAGCAGATTTTGTTAAATGAATGACAGTGAAATCATGTCCTATAGTTGATATGAGTTAACAGTTTAAGGTTTATATCTAGTGTTAATGGGGATATTTGCCTTTTACGTTTTCATTGCACTCACTAAGCTCCTCAGATGCTTTTTAATTGGAGCTATTTGTTCACTCAGACCTCAAATTTACACGCACACACTGTGGAAGAAACTAGACTGTTGTGTGTTTCGACACCTAAGAACTTAGAGTTTCATTATGTTGAATTTTGTTTATCATATTAATGATATGAATATGACATCTGTTTCAACAGTTTTTTATTTGTATTTGCTACCATGATTCATGAATAAACATTTATATATATTTTTATTAGTGTTGTTATTGGAATACTCAATTTCATGCTTGCATTTCTAGGTCTAAAGATTTACACTTGATCAGCATATCTGAAAGAAAGCCCACTGTGTGCTGTGCTCGTATCATGCCTGAAGATATTTCTTCACTTTTGGATATTTCTTCACTGTTTTGTCATTCACTGCCGTGCTGAACAACTCATCCAAGTCTTCAATTGAACAATGCATATACCACTGCCTTCACTATTCTGAAAAGAAATGGTCGATCAGCCTTCTGGACACCATTTTCATTCGCACAAGCTTGAGGAACGTGAAATATGCAAAGTAGCAGAATTGCATTAGGCTACACCTCTGCTATTGCAATCTGCTCAGACTTTGAGTTGTCAGTCATAAAACCATGGGGCCATTCAATCCGCATCCATAACATGAGCTGCTATCCAAGAGTCTACTATATTATATACTTCTAGAGGTAACTTGATTGCCGAGGCCTTCTTGCTGGGGACAATGAGTACCCAAAGTGGTAAACCACCAGCAACGGATCAAGTGCATTAGTATAAGAGACAATCTATAGTTGTGGCAGTCCATGCTTCCACCAGCATCCATGAAAACCAGCTCACCACTGTGCTTAACTAAACGATGGATGCGTTTAATTAATGGAGTACAAATTGCAACAATCACATCATCTCTGTCAATTAACATCCCTGCAAATATCTGTTCTGTTCCATCAGCTGTGGGCTGGTTGTATTCGTCTAAGCGATGCTGTATGTCCTCAAGATGGACACATACTGATGCTGGCCCATATTGCTTGTGGAATATGTCTTAATACAAATGATGGTGCATATGAGCACAAGAAAACTGAAGAATCCAAGTACAAGAAAACTGAAGAATTCCAACGAGTACAGACGCAGACCAATTTCTATGAATAATTCAGATAAAATATCCATACAGTTGAAGAATTAGTTCTAACCATGAAACAATAGAAATGACAGGTTTAAAAATAATGACTTGCCAACAATGTTATGTAAGGTTTTTCGAAATTCAATTACTCCCTGGTGTAATGTTTTCACAGCAAAGTACAGTTGATTTTGTGGACTTTGTTGATGCTGGCTCAGAATTTGTGTCTGTTTGTCTGTTGGACACCTGTGCTTCTGCTAATGTTAATTTTATTGCCTGCATCTTATTAATTAGTGAGGGAGTAAGGAAAAGGTTACATACTAATCCAAGTTTCTGTTTACTCTAGGACAGTGCAGTTACTGTATGATGAAAACCATATACGGGATGTTTTTGTTTGTGGTAACTGGAGGTTGGAAAACTCTTTTATAGCATAAGCATCTTTTATAGGAAGCTGTATTTCAAAAGGTTTCCAGTAGACCAGTACTTCTATGTAAACATGTGAATTCGCATTTATATAACCCTGTATTAAACCTCTCAGAATGTATTATTTTTAAATGCAGTATGTTATGATAGTGTTAAAATAAGTAGCCTAGTCCAGCATAAATTTTGGTTTGTTTGTGAAACAAGGAGGCAGATCACTTAAACAATTATTGAGTGCGATTTACAAGAAGCTGAGGGATGTGAATGATACTGAATGATGCATGTTAACACATACTGTTAACGAAGGTAAACGCTTTTGAACTTTGTGTCCCAAGTTGTACTACATGTACTAAACCCTGTACCAGAAGAATCAGCTCTAGTGGGAAAACCAGATTGCTCAGGGAAACGTTAACAAGCCAGAGTGCTTAAAATGAATACGTTTACTGGAGGTCCTCGTGGAAGGCATGTGGAAATTCAGTAAGATTTCTTATTATTTTAAAATTTCTGTAGTGCCATTGTGTAATGCACAAGACATAGCCATTTTCACAAATGTACAGATGGCTAAAATTAACACTTGAATAATGTAATTGTAAAGTAATAGAAAGTGTCTGGTGTGAAATTCAATTCAACAAATCTATGATGCTTGTGGGAGGTTGCTATAGGGTACCTGATGCCACTGAAGAAGTTGACCAAGGATTATGCAAACTACTAGATATATGGCCAATGAGGAAACGTCCTTGATTACGGGAGACTTCAACTATCATATTGATTGGGAAAACTTGGAAGCGAAGAGAGAAAAACATAAGATTCTCATAGATTTTGTTAGTGTCATCTATATTATGCAGCAGCATGTCACAGAGCCAACCAGAGGAAACAACATTTTGGACTTAGTTCTAACAGCTGATGACAATATGGTTGAGAATGTGAGTGTGGGGAGCATTTTAGTACTAGTGATCATCAGGTTGTCAGATGGGAATTAATCATGACATGGAAGGATGCACTCATAGTACCAAATGTTGTTTAAAAAGGGAAATAGAAGTGAAACAGGTAACTACAGACCAGTCAGTTTAACCAGTGTGGTGTGCAAGGTCATGGAAAGAATTATTAAGGATAATATAGTGGAGCATTTGAATGCGCATGATATTATAAATGGCAGTGAACATGGATTTACCAGAGGCCATTCGTGTTTGACAATTCGGTTGGACTTCTTTGAGGTCTACGGAACTCCCTTCCCTTGGTACTGCGTGGGACTCTACTTGTTAGGTTCTGTCTCTCTCTTGTTCATAGTTTAAAGTCTTTTCTGTAATGCTGAGACAAGGCTTACGATAATTTTTTGATGATAATTACGGGGATTTATAACCAAGAATTTCCACTAACTAACAAAATAAAGCGCAGATCCTCAATGAACCATATTTGGATGACAAAAGGCCTATTTAAGTCCTGCAGGAAAAAAACAATCTATATTTAAAATATTTAAAAAAAAACTACTTTGAGTAATAAAAACAAATTTCTTATATATAGAAACAAATTTAAATCAATTAAGATCAAGGCTCAAAAATTGTTTTATGCCACTGAGTTTACTAAATATAGTAATGTTATAAAACAAACCTGGAACATCATTAAATCCATAATTAATGCTAAGCCCTCTGAATCTCTAGTAGAAAGCATCACTAGGGATGGCAGGTTAATTACTGACAATGAAGAGATTGCTGAGGAGTTTAATAATTATTTTACAGGTATTGCACATAACCTAGCATCAAAGATTCCCACCTCAAATGATTCACCCCTGGAATATTTTACTTACTCCAGCACCTTTGAACTCTTGCAGCCCTCCCAACCTCTCCTGAGGAATTACTTGAGATCAACGGTACTCTTAAAGTAACTCGCAGTCAAGGGTCTGACTTGCTTGACCCAAGTATTATTAGTCCTAACCTTAAAATGTTAGCAAACCCACTTTCGGAAATAATAAATTGTTCTTTAGCAACTGGCGTAGTTCCCAATAACATGAAAAGATCTACTATTATCCCCATCTTTAAACAGGGACGAGCTTGAAAATTATAGGCCTATATCCATATTGCCATTCTTCTTGAAGCTTCTTGAAAAAGTCATGTATCAACGACTATATAACTATGTATCAAAATCTGATATCTTATTTCATTCCCAACATGGGTTCAGGTCGGGGCACTCGACAGCAATGGTAGTTATCGATATGCATGACAAACTAACACAAGCCATAGAAAATAATGTTCATTCCATAGGATTATTTCTAGACCTATCAAAAGCTTTTGATACTGTGGATCATCACATCCTCATATGCAAGTTGGAAAGATATGGTGTGAGGGGAATTGCACTATCCTGGTTTAAAGATTACCTTACCTCGCGTTACCAACAGGTAAAATGTAATAATACGGCATCTAAATTCAGAATAATTAAGTATGGTGTACCACAGGGGTCAATTCTAGGTCCTCTTCTATATTTACTATATATAAATGACCTACCTAATGCATCGTCAGTTCTTCACTTCATACTATTTGCTGATGATTCAAATGTCTTCTTTTCACATGGTTATTATGACGATTTGTATAGCATGATGAATAAAGAGCTTATAAATTTAATGATTTGGTTCAAAGTAAATAAACTATCCTTGAACTTAAAAAAGACCAATTACATATTGTTCAGATCTCACAGGAAATCATTACCTCTTAAAACAGGTAAAATTGTAATGGATACTGTGGAAATTCCACAAGTAACCTCTGCCAAATGATTGGGTGTTTACATAGACCAGTTTGTTACGTGGAAGGACCATATAGAGAAAATAGCCTCCTATAATAGCAAAAAACATAGGTGTTATATCTCGAGTTTCTTACTTAATACCTATAAAAGTTAGACTTTATATTATACTTTGATTTATCCTTATCTTGCTTCCTGCACAAAGATTTGGGGTTCTAACTATGCTCATCGACTGCACAAAGTAATAACACTTCAAAAAATAATTGTGTGCATCATAGCAGGCTCCTCTTATTCTGCTCATACGGACCCTTTATTCACTCACTATCGAGTATTAAAACTTGACCAGATTAAACAAAAACAGATCAATGAGTTTATGCACCATTACATATTTAAAACATTACCCAAAAAATATAATAACCTTTTTACTTTCACTGCTGATGTTCACTCCTACAACAACAGAAACCATCCCTCATTAGAACTATTTTTGCACGCACTAACTCCCGTAGATACTCGATTAGAATCACAGGTCCTTCAGCTTGGAATGCACTACCTGAAGAGATCCGCAGAGTCTCCAATATGCACTCATTTAAAAGAAAAGTTCACTCCTGGTTGATAGCTCAAAATTCTGATCCAATTTGATTTGGTTGTTGGGATTTGCTTCTTAAAATGCCGGTGACTGCTATAGTTATCGGATTAACACTGCCTTCGCTTATTATTACATGTGTAATCTGCTACACTGTAGCCTGGTTAGTAGTCTCTCCTATAGTGCAAACGAGTATCTGATTCATAGTCACTGTGTGAAACCTGCTCTGTTGAGGCATTGGTGTAACATGCACCATTGATGCATTGTTTATTTTTTTAAATTTTGTATAGCTGGTTTAATGATTGTGTTGTCGCAACCTGTCCTAGGAATGCAATGATGTAGCCTACTGTGAATGCACGGATATTACCTAATTTACAGATGCATTGATGTGAACTATTTTTCAATTACAATGAAGTATTTTACTTCTCAACTGTGTTAGATAATCTCTTAAGGGTTTCATTGGGTAACCTCTATCTTATTGCATATTAAATGCACTGTATAATACATCATACGAATGTACTGTCACATCACATTTTATGAATTAATATTTTTTACAGAAGGGTTAATTTACTCCTCTGCAGATTGTGTAATCAATTTGGTGTGGACATGTGCTAATCTGTATGTATCTATGTATGTTTGTTTAAGTGTTTGTATGCGTGTTGCGTGTATGTATGTGAGAGTGTATGTGTGTTGTTGACACGCATGCATATATGTAGGGCTATGAAAAGGTATGAGTGCTTTCAGGTGTATAAGTAGGTTGTATCGCTTGGGTGCAAGTGGGTATAAGTGTGCATATATGCGTGTGGGCTAATTTGGCATGAAAGTATGTATTTAGGTGACTGTTCATGAATAAGCTGAGGTTTTGTCTAAAAGTTTAATCCACGGAATTATTATAAATGTTCACATGATTGATTGATCACAGGTTATGTTATCTTGGCGTTAGTTAAGTTCTTGTTATGAACAGTGAATACATTGTACAACGATAATATAATTATACTTACAGGCTTTAATTAAGTATTGAGTTAAGAATGATTGATGATTGACTGCTTTCCACTTACTGTACTACTACCCAGGTGGCCCTTGTAGCGGGGTCATTTGACCCCTTTTGGGCCTCCTGTGTAGCCAAAATTTGGAATATAATAATAATTCATGTTTCTGCTTTAACTGTAAAGTTTGGTTACCAAATAAACAAGTGTCAAGTGTCCAGTCAAATTCCCTTGCTCAATACTAATCCCCAATTCTCTGGTCAAAAATGTAACAATTCTACCACTACGGACCCAACACATGAGAAGCTACACAATTCCCTTGCTGAATTCCAATCCCCCACTCTCTGGCCAAAAATGTAACAATTCTAACACTACGGACCGAAAACATGAAAAGCTACACAATTCTTATGCTGAATTCTAATCCACCACTCTCTGGCCAAAGGTTTAACAATTCTGCATAACGCTACGGACCGAAAACATGGAAAGCCACACAGTGGCGTAGCTAGGATTTAACCATAGGGGGTGCGTAATGCGAAGCAGTGGTCTTTAGAGAACCCATACTAGTCTCTTTGGCTTATAGACGATCTCCAGGCAGAGGCATAGAATTTTAGACAATCAATACTTTCTTACTTAACAGATTCACAGCGTAATGTTTAAGGTTTAAGTAAATGGCATTAGTTATGTTTCAAAAAGTGCAGCAGATGACTTATGCACTACTTAAAAAGCAAAGCAACAGACTTAGTAACTAGTTTGTTTTTATGGCTCAGCTCATTAAACACTTAGCCTGTGTCCTTGTACGTTTTGTTGTCCTCGAGACCAAGGTCTTGGTCTCGAGTGCACTCCGAGTTCGTTTTTAAAAGTCTTGGTCTTGAGACCAAAAGTCTTGGTCTTGAGGTTAAAGTCTGGGTCTTAGTCTTGCAAGACCAAGACCCAGACTTTTAACCTCAAGACCTAGACCAAGACTTTTGTCAATACGATCAGTCATTTAACAAGATGCAAAATTTTTTAATATTTTCCAATAATTACTAATACAATTGCTGCTAGTATTTAGACGGTGTGAATGAGGCTTTACTGTTGTTTTGGACAATTATTTTGACTTCCGGTTATTTACCATGGAATGATTTCAAAACAGACTCACGATTTGTACATTTACATCCGGTGCATGAAAAGCTGCTGTGTGTGCCAGCGATTTCAGTACCTGTAGAACGTATTTTTCACATGGCAGAATTTTTATGAGGCCTCACAGGTCACGTCTTGGTCAGAAAATTCTGAGCGAATTGGTTTTTATAAAATGCAACAGGCATTTGGAATAACATTTCGCATGAAAGACTTTTGTAAATACGAATTCGGAATTCTCTGCAGTCTGCATTTAGAGTTGTTTTTCTTAAATAAAATAAAAGACTCATGTTTTCATTAAAATAGCGAGTAGTCTAATTTGACAATTTTCTTAGTAAGGAATTGAAATCTGGATATGAATGTGATTTTTTGGGTCTTTATCTCGGTCTTGAGACCAAGTCTTGGTCTTGGTCTTGAGGTTCAAGGACTTGGTCTTGGTCTTGAGGTTAAAGGTCGTAACAACAAGATTGGTCCTTGTCTGTTCTTTTTAGGTTGAACTGAAACGTTGTAAAAATGTATTTGTTGATACATAATCAATTTGCCATAATTTGTCATGTCCTGTTGACTAAATAGGCAAATATCCTCCACGATAAAGTTCTCTGCAATTTATCTGAGCCTACTCCAGATGTGACAGTTTTATTAACTATGGTTAAATATGGAAGAGCAAGACAATACATAATGACATTAAATTGAGGATGATGAAGGCACTGGCATGGCCGACAGCAACATACGGATATGAGGCCTGGACGCTAAGGAAAGAAGCAGAGAAACGCATCCAAGCGTTCGAAAACAAGCGCATCAGAAAGTTGTTAAGAATTACCTGGACAAGAAGGATGACCACCGAACAAGTATACACGCTGGCGAGGACCAAAAGCAAACTGCTGAACCACGTCCTAACCCGCAAGCTACATTACTTCGGACACATCACGAGGAAGCCGAGGGACGACATCGAAGGCAGATTGATGACGGGTCTTGTAGAAGGGTTCGCAACCGCGGTAGACCAAGAATATCCTGGATTGACAACATTATAGGATGGTTTGAGCTAGCAGGGACCAGCCTAATGGTTGCAATACGAGATAGAAAACGCTGGACAATGTTGACCCATTCCTGTAGTCTACAATCGCAGACTGACGACAGCGACATGACATGACATTACATTTGTTGATACATAATCAATTTCTCATAATTTGTCATGTCTTGTGAACTGAAGGCAAATATCCTCCACGATAAACTTCTCTGCAGGCAAATATCCTCCACGATAAACTTCTCTGCAGGCAAATATCCTCCACGATAAACTTCTCTGCAGTTTATCTTACTCGAGATCGACAGTTTTATTAACTATTTGCTATTCATTTATAAAGACACACGAACACGACTTTGTAGCTATAAGCTAGAATTTTATCATAGGGTGAGTAGGCCTGCTGCATTGAGGTTCGTGTGTGGGGGACAAGAACTTTGCCAAGAAGCTCATCTTGCGTGGAGGAGCGGAGAGAACGGCGGCACCGCACATCCAGGGTGGAACGACAAAGCTCCCTCAGACAAGCAGAGGCGGAGCAATATTCCTACTATATTTGCCATACGGGGTGCGTACGCACCTTACGCACCTTGTATGGCTACGCCACTGAAGCCACACAATTCTTATGCTGATTTCTAATCCACCACTCTCTGATAAAAGATTTAACAATTCTACATAACACTACGGACCGAAAACATGGAAAGCTACACAATTCTTATGCTGATTTCTAATCCACCACTCTCTGACCAAAGATTTAACAATTCTACATAACACTACGGACCGAAAACATGGAAAGCCACACAATTCTTATGCTGATTTCTAATCCACCACTCTCTGATCAAAGATTTAACAATTCTACATAACACTACGGACCGAAAACATGGAAAGCTACACAATTCTTATGCTGATTTCTAATCCACCACTCTCTGACCAAAGATTTAACAATTCTACATAACACTACGGACCGAAAACATGGAAAGCTACACAATTCTTATGCTGATTTCTAATCCACCACTCTCTGACCAAAGATTTAACAATTCTACATAACACTACGGACCGAAAACATGGAAAGCTACACAATTCCCTTGCTGAATTCCAATCCCCCACTCTCTGACCAAACATTTCACAATTCTAACACTACGGACCGAAAACATGGAAAGCGTAAACCATATTTTATGCCTTACACCTCAGCATCTTTCCATGAATACTTACCGCCGACCAACTCAATGTCAGAAGAATTGCTAAGAATAGGCCTTAATTTAAAAAAGACACATGCAAGAGGATTGGATGATATCGACCCGTATATAGGCCTGAGATATTTGCACTTAATTATTCAGTCTCTCATGGAAATTATAAATAGTTCACTGACTAATGGGATTGTACCAGATGCACTCAAGAGTGCTAAAGTGGTGCCTATCTTTAAAAAAGGAAATAAGGAGAATATAATGAATTATAGACCCATATCGATCTTGCCCTTCTTCGCTAAATTCCTGGAAAAGATTATGCACGAAGATTATATATATAATTTTTTATATAAATATAATATCGTACAGTCGTACACGCACTTTTATTATTCAATTTGTGTATTTTTTTTAATTTTTCGTACGACCCTACGATATTACATTTATATAAATCCTAACGATACTTTAGAGGGCCGTAACTGCTCTGCCTAGGGGCCCGGATTTCTGTCGTGGCCCTGCAGGATTTTATGAGATGGCTCAGAGGTGTAGTGTAAAGGATGAATAGAATGAAGCCTTGAGGAACGCCACAAGAGAGAGTGGGAGGGTTGTAAACAGTTAGTCCGCTAGAAATTTGAAGAACCTTAAAAAAATTCTGACAAGCATAAATTATACATCGTTAGAACCGGAAGACCATGCAGAAGAGGTCTATATGAAGGATACTACTATGTCGACCATGTAGGAAGAGTAATCGGATGAAATGTCAGGGCCACTCCTGAAATTCTGAACATTGGCTAACTGTGGCATTTCTGATGACAGCTGAGAAATTTTTTTTTCACACCTATGTTTTCTGGGTCAAGGATTTCAATAAAACAGTTTATAACATTGTGCCCTTAATTCTTGACCCTCAACAAATATCAGGGCCTTTCCACTGAGTACATGTTCAACAGTGTTTGGACCAAAAATTTCCCCCAAAACTTCCTCTAAACCGAAGCTCTTCATAGAATATCCAATTGATCCCAAGAAACTCATAAGTGTGTGAAAGTCATCCAAGCATACAACAATGTCCAAATGTGCTTTCATTGCAATTTCGACAGCTTTTACATACAGTGGCTGATCAAATGACATTATATTTGGAGTTTCGATATTAAAACACTTTGCATGATTCTGAACAAAAAGCAAAGTAGAATATATACAATCTTCGCCAGATGGATTGAGATCCATAGATAAATGCGAAGACTGAGTGCCTGTATATATACAATATGATTGTCACTGACTTCTCTCCAATGCAGCACTGCTACCTACCAGTCACATTCATAATGCAATTACCTAAGTAAGTAAGTAATTAGATATCCATATGTTTGAAAGCCAGTGAGGAGTAGTGAGTTTTGAGGTGTTTCTTGAAAGAAAAAGAGGTAGACCAACAGATAAACATCGGTAGTCGGTTCCATTCCTTGGGGGTTGCAACCCGAAATGCACGACAACCCATGGCAGTGCTATCTAGGCTCAACCAAAAGACTGAGTGGTCGGACGTAAGGAGAGAGTAGTGGTTGAAGGTAGTTAGGAGTGCACATTGCAAGGGTTCTATATGTCAAGTATGCCAGTTAAAATCTAATTCTGAAATCTACAGGAAGCCAATGCAGCTGATGGAGCAGAGTTAATGAGTTTGAATGAGAAGATGCTCGCAACACCACGTGAACCAGAGAATTTGGATGCACTGAAGCCTGTTGACTAGAAGATCTGACATGCCTGCAAACACAGAGTTGGCATAATCGAGACGAGAGCATATAAGAGAACAGGCTCTGATCTGAGGCATGTTTTAGGTAAGAGCAGACCTTATGTGACGTATTGCCCTGATATGATAGGAACAAGCTTTGCAAAGGTTTGTTATGTGGGATTGGAATGTGAGATTACTGTCCAAAGTGACCCCAAGTGTTTTGACAGTCTTTGATATTGGAACAACAGTGCCATCAAGGTCAATGCTAGAATGAGAAGGGAAAGAGCACAGTGTCTGGCATGAGCCACACATGATTGCCTCAGACTTGTCTGTGTTTATAGCAAGGCCACTGAAGCAGAACCATGCATGTATTGAAGAGAGGCACTCTTCTAGTATTACTTTACCGGACTGACCCATTGGTTACAGAATGATTAAAAGCTGAGTATCATCAGCATGCTGCTGTAACTGGACTCCAAAGCGACTGGCTATGCGACTGATTGGTGAAGTGAAGATGGTAAATAATAAGGGACCGAGAACAGAGCCCTGAGGGACACCAGCAGTGCAGAGAGAAGGATTCGATCGAGCAGTACCAATGCCCATTGCTGAGACCGATTGCAAAGGTAAGAAGCTAACCAATTTAAGGCAGTCCCATGCAGAGACACCGAAGTTCTTACCGAGTCTAGAGAGTAGAAACTGGTGGTCGACAGTGTCGAAAGCAGCACTAAGGTCGAGGCACACCTTTCCTTTATCAACAGATGAGAAGATGTTGTCCAGCGTAAAGGCGAGAGCAGTTTCAGTAGAATAGCCTTCGTGGTAAGCTGATTGGTAAGGACTGAAATTAGATGAAGTAATGTGCTTCTTGATCTGTGTGAGGAAGAGACGTTCAAGAATCTTAGAGATGCTATTAAGGTTGGAAATGGGTCTAAAGTTTGACAGGCTTTGGATGTCCAGGTCAGGTTTCTTAAGTAAAGGCATGACTAAAGCAGATTTAAAACTCGAAGGAAGGCAGCCTTCAGTAAAGACAAGTTGGCCAAATGTGCAGTAAGGTTGGAGAAAACTATGGAACAGGAGACAAGAAGTGATGTAGGTACGAAGTCCAACGGAGATGATTTAGGGATAAAATGATTAAAGAGAGACAAGACTTCCAAGTAATTAAGTTACAGATAGGTGGTACATCGCTATATAGTGCCAGAAAAGTCAGGGTCAAGCAGTAGGTCATTCCATTTAAGATAGGCAGTACACTGGGCAATTTTGCATTTAAGATTGTCAAGCTTGTTAATAAAAAATGAAGAGAAGTCAGGGCATTGTTTTTGGTTCTCTCGTTCCGAGCCTTCACAGCTGACAGCATCTTTTGAATGCACTTCTTAAGATGCTTGCATATATTATAATTTTCGAGGAACTTAAAGTTCGTGTTACTTACTAACTTAGCGAATTGCATTATGGGACAAGACTGGTACCTAGCAGTGCTATATTGGAGCAAAGTCAGTGACGACCAGTCTTGTTGTCCTCGAGACCAAGGTCTTGGTCTCGAGTGCACTCGAGTTCGTTTTTAAAAGTCTTGGTCTTGGTCTTGGTCTTGAGGTTCAAGGTCTTGGTCTTGGTCTTGGTCTTGAGGTTCAGGGTCTTGGTCTTGGTCTTGGTCTTGAGGTTCAAGGTCTTGGTCTTGGTTTTGCAAGACCAAGACCAAGACCGGCTGTCAACATGAATAGTCATTTAACAAAACTCAAGGATTTTAATAATTTATCCAATAATTACTAATACAATTGCTTTAGTATTTACACGGTGTGAGTGAGGCTTTACTGTTGCTTTTGACATTTATTTTGACTTCCGGTTATTTACCATGGAATAATTTCAAAACAGACTCACAATTTGTACATTTACATCCGGTACTTGAAAAACTGCTCTATGTGCCAGTGAATTCAGCACTGTAGAACGTATTTTCACATGGCAGAATTTTTATGAGGCCCCAAGGGTCACGTCTTGGTCAGATAATTCTGAGCGAATTGGTTTTTTTTAAATGCAACAGGCATATGGAATAAGATTTCGCATGTTCGAAGGACTTTTGTAAATACGAATTCGGAATTCTCTGCAGTTTGCATTTAGAGTTGTTTTGTTAAAAGATTCGTGTTTTAATTAAAATAGCGATTAGTTTGACTTGACAATTTTGTTTAGTAAAAAATAGAAATCTGGATATGGTTGTTATTTTTGGGTATTGTTCTCGGTTTTGGTCTTGAGTTTCAAAGTCTTGGTCTTGGTCTTGGTCTTGAGGTTCAAGGTCTTGGTCTTGGTCTTGGTCTTGAGGTTCAAGGTCTTGGTCTTGGTCTTGGTCTTGAGGTTCAAGGTCTTGGTCTTGGTCTTGGTCTTGAGGTTCAAGGTCTTGGTCTTGGTCTTGGTCTTGAGGTTAAAGGTCTTGACAACAAGACTGGTGACGACCATATTGTTTATATACACAGGCACTCAATCTTTGCAATTACTGATCCACAATAGATAGCATCTGAACAGATGAAGCACCAGAATGCCTTCTCTGACAAACAGATTGCATAAACCCCAACCAGTTTGGCAAACAGTTAGGCCTACAGATATGATGCCCATACCGTACATAGGTACATATTAATGCCATTTAATAATGTAAACCCAAATAAGGTAGATGTCAGGCTAATGGTCAATAATTTTTACGACTTGGGCGAATTTGGGTTAGAACTAAGGATGCCTATGTGCAAATTAAGCTATCCGGATAACCTTACTCCGAATATCGTGTGTAAATAAAGCCATGCGTTGTTTACATCGGCAGGCCGGACAGGACATCAACAACAGGATAATATAATTGCCAAAAAAACACATTAAACGATCGAAAATTTGTGTATCCTTCGGTTTCTTACATAGTATATACCTTTATCAACAAATGCTGAAAGTTACACGCTTGTTAGAATTTTGCGAAGGTTTTGATGGCGATTTTCATAAGTTTAGCCTGCGCTGATTAGATCGGCACAGCGGGCCGGACATGACAGCAACAATAAACTTGCCCAAAAACACGGTAAACGATCAAAAATTTATGTATCCTTCGGTTTCTTACAAAGTATGTACCTTTATGAAGAAATACTGAAAGTTATACACTTGTCAGAATTTTGTTAAGGTTCTGATGGAAAGTTTGATAAATCTAGCACACTAAGTTGCTAGCGACTTACGCAGAGAAGGAGCGGGAGGGCATGCATGACTAGAAAAGAGCAATGTCAGAGACGTCAAACCAAGAGGACAGCCGAAGGAGAAGTTAGTCGTGAGCGATGGTGTCCAAAACGGCGTTGAATTTATATGTCTAGGTATTGGACTCCTGCTTGCACAGCAATCTAAGTATATGACTGTATATGACACTGCTACTGAATCGTAGCCAAAGATAAATTTCCTAATATCTAGGCATCGATCGAAGAATGACTGAACAACCGACTGGCCCACCAACCCATCCATACACCCACTCACATTTTTCACTTAATCACTCACTCACCCAACCACCCACCGTTTTTGCTGACTGACAGTTCGCTGCAACAGTCAGTTATTCAGTCATTTAATCATTCAGTCAATCAATAAGCCGGTCAGGCTTATTGATTGACTGAATGATTAAATGACTGAATAACTGACTGTTGCAGCGAACTGATAACTTTAATGTTCTTGCATATCTGTGTTTCTTGGAGGGCTCCGTAACAAAAGCGCGCAAGACAAAAACGCGCAGAGAAAAGCGCGCGATGATAACAACCGCGACAAACGCGCGCAAGACAAAAGCGCACAGCTATAAAATATTATCCCGCGTTTGTCGTTGCGCGCTTTTGTCGGCGCGCTTTTGTCCAACGCTCTTTTGTCCGGCTACTTTCATGGTGAAACTCTACTCCCAGTTAATATGGCACTGTGTGTCACTTTTTTATTGATAAACGACCTTCAACCAAACATACTTTGTAATTTATCTTCTGTTCATTCTTCAGGCTTTCTTATCGACTTAACAATACTCGGCGTTCAGAATTATTACACATTGTAATCGTGATTACAATCGTGATCCTACATTTATACATTAATTTGTTTGCCTTCATTTTGCGGGTTGTCATTGAAGTGCAATTGATCAATGCCTTGCACATTAGATATCGGCGTTATAGAAGTTTATGCATTCAGTAACAATACATTACATTTTAAAACGTTAGAATATTTAGTCTTATAATGTGGCCAAATATTGAAACTCGACATGAAAGCAGCAATTACGACTCTATTGAAGTGGAATCTTTTGTAGTAAACGATGTATTTGATACTGAGACCCTTTCGACGAAATTTGATACACTAAGGTCATGAACATGGCACTGAGCTATTATCACATGTATTTTTGCCCGAATGTGCTCTCATTGAAACTATTAGACATCATCTTGCTTCTCAGTCTGATACTGAATTCCTCACCCGACTAGAAAGATGAAATAATAATCGAGGGCTGAGAATTATAAGGCTCAATGTCCATAATTTAGAATTTTTGAGTTAGTTGTACCACGAGAAAGAGCTTTTTTCAGAGCTCTATGTCGTCCAAGAATCAAGTTTGTAGCTTGATTACCAGTAGAGATATTTACAGAATTATTAGGCTCTATGTGACAGATTTCCAGCTTTTTGAGAATTATTAAGCTCTATGTCCCATAGCAAATAATATCACTGCATTTAGGCCACGTGATGTCAATCTTTTCAGTAGGCCTATTATTAGGCTCTATGTCAACAAAATGGCGGTTCAATCACATCGAATATCACAAAAGAAATTGACTGATTCTGAATTGCTAGCTCTCTTACAAGGTGAAGAGGGGTAAGATTATACTTTAATTCAAGATAACCTTCACTCTATAAAATTATAGACCTGTATGGTATTTCTATATAATAGTTTTGATTAATGTGTGTAATGCACTGTTTTACAATGCAAGCCCGGCCGTACCTTAACACTCCCATTAACTCTTCTGTAAATGTAATCATAACATTAACTAACTATGCACTGCAATATACTGAAATCTGTGCTTCTTTATTATGTATAATTCGGTGCCTTAGTCAAGAAGCCTCTGAAAATAAGGTCTGACTAAAGCGCGGAGCTGGAAACTGAGCCGGAGTAACTTTTGATGCCATTTCTAATTTAATCCCGTAAGAACAAGGTTTTTGTTAACCCGGGTCTCTAACTAATACTCTGGCTAGCAATAAAATTATTATTGTGAATAATGACGACCAGCTGATCTATTCGCTCTCCAGATCTATTCCATTTATAACTGCAAGCCTAAAGCTCGTGCATTGTTTTAGGTATGATCACAGTAGTGATGAAGACTTCCTAGTTGAGGAACACTGTGCAACAGTCGATTGCAATGAAACGTTTACACTGCAAAATGACGTTGATCCAACGTCAGACTACCAGGTTGCATCTGTTGCTACAAAATATGATGACCGTTTGACCACAACCAATGGACCTATAGTTGCTCTGTCACTCACACCAACAGAAGAAACATTTAATTTTGAAGGAGATGCAGGTACTGTGTGTTATGTGAGACACACGGTCAATTCCAGAGATGTTTCTGCGAAACTAGAAACTCTGGTGAAACAAGTGGGACTTCTGGTGATCATAACTATGGATTACATTTAAACACAAGAAAGCACTGACACGCAAGCGCAACCGTAACCAATTTTATTGGAGACAGGAAAAAAGAAAAAGGCAGCGTCAAATTGGGTGTGCCTATATAACATCTAAAGGGAAACATGCTCCAGCAAAGGCAGTAAATTGTTGCATGAATGATCATACAAATTGTCATTTTAAATGTGCAGTTCATATTAATGGCTTATTCCTTGGCGTCCGACTCAATATACTGACTAAGCCGACTGGACTGGACTGTGGAGGTTGTCCACTTCTTGCACTTCACTGTGGCCAGGCTCACAAAACTTTAGGGTTATAGATGTTATAGATGGCTGGTTTTAGAGGAAAAGTGCAATGGCAGTGGACATCACTTTGTTTCTATTCTGTGGCACGCATGAATCACTCATTTCGGTTACATCCGGATGATCTTCAGTAAGCCGTTCTAAAAATTTTATGAGGGCGCTTGCAATATCATTGCCGGTACGACCAGGTAGACTTTCTGGCCACAACACACCATAACTCTGCTTATCAATAGAGCAATGTCCAGTCAAGTGGTACACATTTGACTTATGCTTAATGAAGAAGCTGGATACATTTGCCTGTGGCAATGCGAAAACATTTTGCATATCAAAACACACTTGCGTTATCTATCCTGCACCCTTTCGTTGTGTGTTTCAACTTTACTGTCCAGGTGGGCAGTATATTTCCGGTCAGTTTTACTGCTGAACTTTGCAGCTTCACATGTGTTGCACCTATCGTATTTCAATGTTTGAAATTCTAAATTGAATTCATGGTTGAATATGTGTCGATACAAGCTTATCTTTGCCGGTGTCACTTCTTTTTCCAAGCAGTATTCTTGGTAGTTTTCATACAATATCTGTAAATTCAAGTTACTAGGCAAGAATTGTTTCTTGGTTTCTCGTCGGCAATTATAGTGGCTCTCAACTTTGGGAATAGATTCGATATGTTCTCGAAAGCTTGCTTTGGCTGAACGGCACTTTTTTTACATGTTTACCCCCAACATACCGTTGGCATGGGTGTTCCCGTCATTTCACTCTTTGACTTGTAGGTATTAACAGTTTGTTTACTGTCAATGTCTAATGTCTTCAGATAAAATTCTTTTCAAACACTTATTGTGTCAGTAGCCTTTTCAAAGAAATACTTGTAACTCTTCTTCCTGTTTTAATGAATATTTGTTGTTCTACGTGTTCTTACTTTGTAACTCACAGCAGTTGTGCGGGAGTAAAAGAACCGTTTATCAGTATCAGACATGGCCCAATGATCCCTGTTTATTAATTAGCAAGAAAGGAAAGTATACAGAAGAATCAACAGCCAAACAGGATGACACTAAAAAAATAAAAAAGGAAAGCATTCAGTAGGAACATCGGTCAGTTCCAGTACTGTGAAAGAACAACATTATAACATTCACATAATAATAATATTTCTCTTCAATGCTTCAAACCATTCTATGAATGTAACATTATTATGAGCTGCTATTAAAAAATCATCACAATAAGTTAACCACAGAAAAAGATCTAGATCAATTATGTCTTATAACAATATTACATTAACAACATTGAGAATTATTTGGCTCTATGTCCATTTTATGCATCGGACATTCTTTTAAAAAATTCATAAAAACTTTTGCACATTTTGCTAGTAGTTTTCTACTCTGTAAAATGTAGCTATATTAACAAATGAATAAAACCAGTCTGTTACATTTGTCATATTTTCATTATTCGTTTTGTGTTTGTATGTTGAACTTTCAAATTTGAATATCTCGGAATTGTAGTTTTTGGACATAGAGCCTTATAATTCTCAGCCCTCGATAATATGTCATCAGTTCTTTGACATGAGTCGACTTCTGTTGGTTTCAACGAACAGCAAGAGCAATATTCAAGAAAGGAATTTGCAGCGGACGAAAGATAGATTGGTTTTCTATTATTATCATCTATATCCACTATTAACCTGTTGTGACCAAACCCACGCTGGATGACCACAAAATGGAACCGACGGCACCTGGATTAGGCCTACGTACATCTGTCTTTTATCAATGAGTTTCCTTGAACCGAACAACAGAATCTCTTTTGCGGATGGCAGAACCCTCGTTTTTCCAGCGCTCGTAAATAATCTGTGCTTTACGTCTACCTTTAGAGTAGCCTTTTAGAATGTCAAGTTTACGATAACGAGCGATCAAGTAAGTAAGTAAGTAAGTAAGTAATTTATTTGCCACCAAATAAAACACAGTGATAATACATATACAGTTGCAGTGGCAGGATACCGGAGAAGTCTTGTAGGACTCATCTCGCCGGTCACCCAAATAATACAAATCATTAAACCATTATAACGCACAATAACGCAAAAAAACCCAAAAAACGCAAAAACACCCAACATATAAACATCACTTACTAATAGCAATCATAGCACTAACAAGCATCATTGCTAACAAGTCAAACAGTCTCATGACCCTTATACTACTTATAACCTGTATCCAGGCACTGCCTACCTACTCAGGGAATTAATCAAATACAATTTCAAGATGCTTTTAAATCTACGATGTGAAGTTATACTTCTAATATTACTTGGAAGTTCATGCCACCATTTGGCCCCACAATAACGAGTTGTCTTCAGTCCTTTGGTAGATAAAAATTTAGGTATAAAAGTATTGTCACTGTTCCTTGTATAATGCGAATGAACATCGACATTGAGTTTAAAATAGTCGTGGAATATAATTGGAACATCCAAATTGTACACGCATTTATGCACAACACATAGTACTTGAAATTTGCGCAGTTCTGTTAATGGAAGAATATTGTAGTTCCGATATAAATCAATAATCGGTGTGCAAAGGGGAACACCTTGCAGTATACGTAGAATACGATTAATACAAATATTTAGCCGACATAATACAGACTTGTTAGCAGTTGTATAAATCTCCACCCCGTACAACAAGTGAGGGTATATTAATGCAAAGAATAGGTCTTTTAGAACACAACAGTTTAACTTATTTCTTAGTCTGAAAAATATACCAATAAATTTTTTTATTTTATTAATAACGTGATCTGTATGCTCTTTCCAAGTTAGTTTTTGATCAATGATAACCCCAAGATACTTATAGGTGTCTTCACGTGAAAGCCTGACATTATCCAATAAAAGATCAATGTCGTCAGTAAACGGTTTTCTTTTATAATCAAAAAGCATATATGACGTCTTATCTTTGTTAAAAGACATTTTGTTAGCCAGGAACCAATCGCATAGATTATTTAATGCAGCACTAGCATCTGTATGCAACTTCGCTGTCGTACGCGCATGAAAAAATATATTAGTATCATCAGCAAATAGACGTATATCAGAACCAGAAACTGAATTTGGCATATCGTTAACGTAAAGGAGAAATAACAAGGGACCCAAAACAGATCCTTGAGGTACACCACAGGGTATTACATTGTGCCGAGAATTAACATCATTAATAGTAGTAAACTGTTTTCGATCAGCAAGGTAATCAGTAAACCAATCCAGTAAGGCACCCCTAATACCATAATTATTCAACTTAGTAAGCAGAATTTCATGATTAACAGTATCGAATGCTTTTTGCAGATCACAAAAGATACCAGCCACATATTCATTGTTATCAAGAGACATATTTATTTTATCAATTAGGCCTACATCTATCAGTGCTAAACTAGTTGAATAACCTTTTCTGAATCCAAACTGATATTTGTATAGGACCGAGTACTTCTTAAGAAAGTTCATTACCCTGCTATAAATGAGTTTTTCTAATATTTTAACAAAGACTGATAAAAGAGAAATTGGTCTATAGTTAGTCATAATACTACGGTCACCCTTTTTGAATAAGGGTATTACTTTAGCCACTTTCATACCGAGTGGTACTTTACCTGTATTTAATGATAAGTTGAATATCATTAGTAGGGGCTGCACAATCATGCCGACATTCTCCTTGATTAACAGGGGAGAAATTTGATCATACCCAGGGGATTTTCGGGGATTTAGGCCTTCTATGATATTTATCAGTTCTTCTCTATTTACTTCTGTACAATAAATACTATTCTCAAGAGGACTGCTCATATAATATTCAAAAGTTTGTTTTGCTTTACCAAGTTTTGAAGCCAGTGCAGGGCCAATATTACAGAAATAATTATTCATGCTATTGGCCATTTCAGATGGATTGTTAACTATTTTATCATTTATTGTTAAATGTGTAATGGGAGCTTTTCTACCACTTTTGTGTATATTATAACTACACAATGAGTTTATTTGCGTCCATAGTTTTTTGGCATTATTAGCATTTTTTGAAAAAAATCATGATAATAAGAGTTAATCGCCATCTTAGAAATCTTTCTAAAGCAGTTTCTATAGTTCTTATATTTTAGCTCTCTATGTGGAGTTCGATGCTTTATCCAGGCCCGATGCAAACGATTCTTGTGTGCACTGCTAATTCTTAAACCTTTGGTGACCCATAGTTTATCTTTAACTGCCTTCCTAGATATCCTAACCAGTGGAAAGGCGAGATCAAAACATCGTCTGACCTCTTTTTCAAATACATCGTACGCTTGGTCCACTGTAAGATGACTTAAAATTAAATTCTCCCAGTCAATTTGTTCTAGCAAATTACCAAAGGTTACTTTGTTCTTAGGACTAAATAGTCTTTTATAAGGTCTATCTACTGTCCGACAAAATTTCGTTTTAGAGATCATTATATAGTTTGGTAAATGGTCAGTTATATCCACCAAAAAATTCCCACTGTTTATCTTTGGAGAGTTCAAAGATCCCGGGTAATAATAACTATGATCTACAAGTGTAGCTGATGTTCCCGTGATTCTAGTGGGCATGAGTATAACAGGTAAAAACCCATGCAATGATACCATATCCAGGTACTGTGTAGTTTCAGTATTAGAATTGTAGGACATTAAGTTTATATTTAGGTCACCCATTATTATGCAAGGCAAAGTTCCTCTCACTATTCCTTCCAGTGTCTTCTCTAATCCACTGGTAAAAGGATTTATACTTTGACCCGGATGCCGGTAAATGCCCCCTATTATGTATCTTTGCCTATCATTTTTTAATTCCAACCAAATATCTTCGACATCAGCCTCAGGGTCTATTAAAATCTTTAGGTCCGATCGAACCACAACTGTTATATGCTGTCTGACATAAATGCCAACTCCACCCACTATTCCCCTATGCGGCGGTTCATAAAAGAAATCGTATCCAGTCAGAATATTACTATAAAATTCTAGATTAGTTGCCCATACCTCACTCAGCACTATAACATCAAAGATCAACTGGATACTGCAGAAGAATTCCCTCAACCGGTCTACATTTGCATTTAAGCTACGTATGTTAAGATGAAAGCAACATAAGTCGTGCCTATCATTAACCATTTCATTAAGTCTATTAAACTGAGAATCAGCGACATATTTAAAGGTCAGATTATCAATTATGTTAAATTTATTCAGACATTTATATAGTTCTATGCAAGTATTACTTCCCCATATTTCATTCTCTAATCCACATTCTATTAAGATTTCCCAACTTGTTAGCTTATTGAATGGCAGTTCATGAAAGTGCCATGTTTCCTCACATACAGTCATACAACTCTAGATAGTGCAATGCAGTAAAAGTAAAAGAATAAAAGAATAAGCGATCAAACCCTGATCAAATGTTGTGTTAAACACACAAACAGGAAAACAAACAATCGAAAGAAGTGAGCCGAGGTCACCCCAAAATTTAGCACACTCCAACGACAGGTATTAACGCCTTAAAGATATGCTTCCTATTACAGCGCCCCAATAACCAGTCTATATACACGTTAAACATACGCTCCTTCTGAAGTAGCAACGCCACCCAGAAAGGCCTTTTGGTGTCTTAACCTTCGCAGGACGGGAAGATTTTACGATACACGGAGGACGAAGTGGGGTTTATCTCACCACGTAGGTAAGCTACAATAACAAATGAGGTGTCAATTGTAACATTTTCAAGGCCAATAAATCGACTTATCATAGTGGCAATAGTGTGCGAATTCCATTGTCCAAGATGGAGGCCAACATGGCCGCCAAAACATAACAATATGTATGTCTCAGCTCATAGGTAATTTACAATGACAAATGAAGTGTCCATTGTAACATTCCCAAGGTCATTGAATCGATTTATCGTAGTGGCAATAGTGTGGAATACTATTTTTCGAGATGGCGGCCAATATGTCCGCCAGACACAACATATGTTTATCTTAGCTCAGGTAAGCTACAATTGCAAATGAAGTGTCAATTGTAACACAATGAAGGTCAAGGATTCGACGTATTATAGTGGCAATAGTGTAGGAAAACTACTTTCCAAGATGGCGGCCAATATGACCGCGATAACACAAAAATATGTATATCTTAGCACATAGGTAGGCTACAATGACAAATGAGGTATCAATTGTAACATTTCTAAGGTAAAGGAATCAAATTATCGTAGTTGCAATCGTGTGGGAATACTAATTTTTAAGATGGCGGCCAACATGGTCGCCAGAACACAAAAATATGTATATCTCAGCTTGTAGGTAAGCTCCAATGACAAACGAAGTGTCAATTGTAATACTACCAATGTCAAGGAATGCACTTATCGCAGTGGCAATATTGATCAATCAGTCAGTTGATTGATAATTCCTATTTTTGTTTTTGGCGGTCATATTGGCCGCCATCTTCGATAGTAGCATTCCCACGCTATTGCTACTACGATAAATGAACTCATTGACCTTGGAAATGCTACAATTAACACTTCATTTGTCATTGTATCTTACCTACGAGCCGAGATATACAAATATTTGTATTTTGGCGGCCATGTTGGCCGCCATCTTGGACAGTAGTATTCACACACTATTGCCACTAGGATAAATCGATTCCTTGACCTTGGAAATATTACAATTGGTACTTCATTTGTCATTTTAGCTTACCTATGAGGTGAGACATGCATTTTTGCCGTTTTGGCGACCATATTGGCCGCCATCTTGGAAAATAAACTCTCCACGATTATAAAACTAATAACACTCAATTCCATGGTAGATTCCACACTTGATTTATGATTGCAAGTCAATCATGAGCTCATATCTTTAAAAAACATATATGCCCTATGAACGAAAAAATAACGACGTGGACAACGAAGTGGGGTAAATTTTTACCCCAGGACACTTTGAATTAAAAAATCTTTTTCCCACCATATGGCAATGCGGTTGGTATGCAGTCAGAATATGTCATTGGTGGTAACTTGTAAACAAATGGAACGACAAATTTTACCTACCTGCAGTTCCTCCGCAATCGACATTCAAACTCCGCTGGGGTAATTATTTACCCCTCTTCGTCCGGCGAAGGTTAAAAGGAGACGCATTCTGGAACAGAAGCGCAGCTCGGAACCAGTCCACATGCACCTTTCCAACCGACAGAAACTGAGCACGACGAGCGGGAAACGTAAACACGGTCGTAATCGAAATCGTAAACTACTATTTGAAGGCTCAGCGCAGGGCATCAGCTTATTCACGAGCGCTGCGTTTACTCAGATGGATTGTCAAAAGGGTAGTCATAAGGAGGTCCGATTTTGGTTGCAGGGAACCAGATTTGGATTTGGTGCCAGTGGCGTAACGAAGGGTTTTGGCGCTGAAGGGCATGAATTAAAGACTGCGCCCCTTTTAATTTTCTAAATCACGCTTAATCGTTCATGTAACAGTACTGTGTAATTATGTAACAGTGTGTACTAATTTAATACAATGTCGATTATGATATGGCTTTAAGGCAACTCTCTACGAGCTAATTTTTGTAGTTTTCTGTATGCCTAGGTCTCCGAGTTCTCCTCCAGTATTTGCGTTTCTAGCTTCATAATTAAAAGCGTTTTTATTATTATTTTTCATGAGCAATTATGTCCAGGATCACTGAAATGTGTGGTGTCAACTCATCTTGATTTAACGTGCTAAGCGTGATTTCTGTTAAAAGTTCCTGAATTGTTCCCAGATTGCGCTATTTTTAGAAACGCTCGCAAACATTTACTACACTGTTTCATAATTATTGGCAGCAAAAGCTGCTAGTCGTTTTCGCCCTCGAGCGCCGCATTCTTTTTTCATAGTGGCATATTTGGTAAAATCTGAAGTGTAAATTTTTGCAAAAAATGTTGATTTTTACTAAAAGCGTGACGTGTATTCCCACAGATGAAATATTACTTTAATGCTTTTGACAATACGCCATTGACGCTATGCCATCTGCGGCCGCTAAGCCCTCAAGTCGAAACCAGTCGCTAGGCTATCGACTGCTAATTCGTTCACTTAATATTTTGCTTGTTGTTTTAATCGCGGTTTCCAAGCTTCGATTTGACGAACACATCGACAGCAGGACATGAGCAGCACTTACAATACAATACAATATTCGTTTGTTAAAGAAAACAAGCTAGCATACCGCAACTTGGTACATTAGCCTATAAAAGAATGAGTTTGCTATTAATGAGTTCTTATGGAGAATACAGGGATGTAGTTGTTGTCTTTTTTTGGCAAAGTGAATTTATGCAGTCTATTACAAAGATGGTGTTGATGATTACGAAGAGGGGAAATAAGTGCCGGAGTAGCCTACACGATTCTCGCTTTCTGCAACTGCCTGAAAGTGTCACGCATCAGCAGTTTCAGCCAACTGATTGGCCCTGAGATCGGGTACTACTATAAATCCTAATCGCTTCATTCGATTTATCAAGCGATATCAATTTCACGAATTCACATTAAAATTAATTTTCACAGTCATCGGTCTGTCCCTGTCAGCATGCCCACATGGAGCGGAGCCCATATTCTCATACTGGAAAAAACATAGAACCCATAATTATGGGTTCCTCTAATTCCCTCGGAAATGATGGCACGGTCAGTACAGTACCGTATGTGGTAAAATGCATTATATTTTTAGGTAGTCAGGTATGGCCAATAGACATCTGACTACCTGAGAAGTCGATAGCCAATCGCTAAGTCAGTCGCTAAGTCTAAGTGAATCAGTCAGTCGATAAGCATGCGACTTAATCGACTGAGTCGCTAAGTTAGTCGGTAACTCATCGAGTCAGTCGGCAACTACTTAGCGACTGACTCCGAGTACTAAGTGACGACACCAAACTAGTGATTTATTTACGAAAACGTGTGAGAATTTTTTTCCTTTTTCTGAACTGACACGCCAGTAGAGCGAATTATTGGTATTCAGTATTCTTGCAACCTTTTAAACTGAAAACCAAGTAGTGCCTATTTCTAAATAATTATAAATCTAATATATTGAATTACTGAATTTCATAATTTCTGTCGGTAATTTTGCGCCCCCTTATGCTGCACCCGGAATCGGTTGCCCCCTGAGCCCCCCTTACGCCACTGGAGGGGGCAGAGCAGCTGCTAAGGCGGTGTAATTTATATCGAGAATAATATAGGAAGGCTGTCAACAACATCACTCGGAACCAGCGCACATGCACTTTAACCGGTTTGCAACAGCACAATAAACACACGACGAGACCTTCACACTGGAAGACAGAGTTATACACACTGAACTACCCCGGACTATTGTGATGTTCGCTATGAGGACATGACAAGAGATTTAATTATATATTATTTATTTTATTGGCAAGGCATTGTAAGTCTTCGTGTATTAAGTTTCCCCGCCAATTTCCATGCCTTTGCTAGCCTGGGTGTTGAGTCATCCGAGTGGCGCGAAAAAGTAGAGCTGCTGCTGCGGCTGCTGCTGCTGCTGCTGTTGATGCGTTGATGTGCTACTGCTGCACTTGCAGTTGCTGTTCCCGCCAAAATAGTCCAGCCGATAACCCTGGATGCGAGTGGCGCGAAACTGGAAAGCTATAATTACCGACCGTTGCCGCTATGCAGTTGCAGTTAGATGGGCCAGTGATAGAGAGAGGACTGTTGAAGTACAGTTGCTTTGTTTAAGATTTGATTGGATAGCTAATATTGCGAGGTATAGACTTTGCGCCTGGAAGCATTCGTTGCATCGACTTTGGAGTTATTTCTTTGATGGATATCGTATCTCGTACTCTCGTGGATATATACGCACTTTGTCCGGAGTCTTGTCCCGCTTGTGAAATTTAGGGTAAATAATCATTTTCTTGTGTAAATTGTAAGTGCTTGCTTGTTTGTGTCTTAGTAGTTTAAGTGTGGAGTTTAGAGATATCAGCGTAGTATTATATAAATCGTATTACTGTTCATGTCATTAGATTGTCATTAATTTCTGGAACTTCTAATTATATTAAAGATGTCACTAAACTCTTTGAGAGCGTTGGATTTAAAGGCGGGTCCTAGCGATAGGCAGGAGAGCGCTGTCTGCCCGTACTCTTCTCTGTCTCGGCCTTCTTCTGCCATGGGCCAAGTGCTAGAAAGCATAGCTAACATGCATGCAAACTTAACCTGTCAGTTAGATGATGTGAGAATGAGTGTTGCTGATGAGAGAGTGAATGTTGCTGATGTGAGAGGTAGCCAGGTGAATCTAGCTGTTAATCTAGAAGAAATGAGAGATAACCAAACCGAACTTCTAGAGCGCCTAGAAAGGCTTGAAGAGGCTTCTTCTCATGGTTCCGCAAGTCGTAGTCGGACCCCGGATCATTCTCCTCGGGCGATTGCTTTGCCTATGGCAGCCACGTCCTTGCCACTCGTTGTGCCAAATGTAGAGTTAAATATTGTTCGGTGTAACTTGGATCCGCTCGGAGTAAGGTCTGAGCAGGGAGCCAGTGCACCTCCACCCTCGTTCAGAAGGAGTGAAAGATTACAGTTGAAATCGAGGCTAAATTATTACGAGCTAGGGAACCGCTGGAGTAGAATCCCAGCAGATCCCGTTGATGCTCAAGAATCAGGTCACCCCACTGGAATACAGGTTCTTCCTTCCATGGACTTGCGAAGACGCGTACCCGCCCCATTTAAACAGACTGACTTAGCACCTAGGGCTGGGGGTGGGCAACGGCGTAACACTATTCACGTTATGCATCACATGCAACGCCTGCTGACTCTGGTGTGGAATTTACACACGTGATTTAAAAAACATACACCAGTTTAGTAGTCGAAAGTTTCTAAACTAATCCGGGATACGGATCGTTTACATTATATGGAACGTCCACTTCAGTGCTGCTTACTATGTAGGGACTGAACAGGATGCAATTATACATATACGTTAAAAACAATTTATGACAACATAAAACGACATACGTCTAAACTAACCCGGTTATATCCTAGAACATCACAAGTGCTGGCCATATAAAAAGATATATGAGTTATGAGCAGTGATTTTTTTTCTAGAAAAAGGTTCCGGAACTGAACTATTATGGAAGACCTAAATCGAGGTCGAAGCCCGAGAAGAAAATAGCGATTGGGTTTGGCGGTCTCAACAAGACCCTTCCACGAAAAGTTTTGACGTCACATTAAATTAAAATTTTAAAAAATATTCTTTTATTAAAATAACTAAATTATTTTTTAATAGCTGAAAAAAGGTGCCGGTACGCCGTTCCGGAGCGTACCGGCAGAAAAAGCACTGTAACTTATGAGTTCAGTTTATTTAATTACTCTTCATATAAGAAAAACATTTTTGACCTTCAAAGACATAATAAATTGTATTCTATTTCTAGAGGGCCTGTATTAAGGGTTATTGGGACCCATAGGCACAAGGTAATGTGCCGGCCCTCTCCTTCCTCACTCTCAACGAAACACGAACACTTTAGAAAAGCACACCGAGAGAGTGACAGTGACAGAGAGAGACAGAGGGATAGAGAGACAGAGAGAGAAAGAGAGAGAGAGAGAGCAATTCTGGTTATAATGCCCAAACTACAAGCACATTTAGTACAATTAACTGGACTCTCAGTGGTTACACCAGAGCTTCGAAATATACCGCGCAGTTCTGAGCGTTCTCTCAATTCTTTAATGTCATAAAGGTTTAAACTTGGACCTATCTCTTTCAACTTAATTTGCAACCCTACAATGATTTCAACTTTGTATTCTCTGATTTTTTTATTTCGACCAAACTTCTCCAGCAGATCAGAATTATTGACTACAATAATTATTTCATTTGAAGCGGCCATCGATTGAAGCTTTGTGTGTAATTTTAATAGCTGTCATATGTGCAGAGGTTGCAAGGCACCCGGGCCCACGACCTTCAGGGGCCCACACTATTGGTAAGAACGAAAGGCTACAGGTCTTACAGCGCCAAACAGGGGCCCATGCGAGAATCCCTGCACCTGAGCCCATGAAAAGCTAGCTACCCAACTGATAATAGCTCTATATAAAACACAACAGATTTATAACCTGTTTGTTTTATATCGCCCATCACTGTTCAAGTTAACTGTTTATAGGTTAGTCGTTCGATCGACTGGTAACTGAGGTCAATTTAATGCACGGAAGGATGGTGCACAGTTTAATCACTTATATTCTTGTGTGTACTTTTACCATGTATATTCTACTTAAACAGACTTGTTAGCTGTTGACTTCCTGCTAAATGACTGGCCAAACTAACCCCATTATTTCTTCCAGTCATTCATTCCTTGAATCAGTCATTTATTCATCATCATATCACGAAATCTTTTGCCTGATTACATTGCCAGTCAAATACTCATTTATTTATTCCGGATATTTCTATACCGCCTCTCGAAGTCAGCTACTACTCAGAGGTGCTCCCGACTACAGCATTTGACACTGTGCCGGAATTTTGACGCCGAAGCGCCACGAGCAATTGCGAGTGAAGGACTTGCAAGGTTCGGACGCAACGGCTCGAGTGTGATTCGAACCTGCAACCCTCCGGTCGCAAGGCGCCGAACTTACCACTGAGCCACCACGCCCCACAAATACATTTGTATGTTCAAATTCGTTATACTAGTTAGTGCCTCCATCATCATTGCAACACATCCTTCATCCTCATCCTCATGTTCCTCTTTCTATCACCCCCAGGGCTTTCCACTCAAAACTGAAGTCTCACCTTTTCAAATACTCCTACCCTGACTCATCTGATACTCCGCCTTCCAATTATTCTCGCCGTAAACGAAACTCGCCTTGACAGCTGCTCTGCCTCTCCTGATCTGGTACCCTGGAAATTGGACTTGGACCTCTTTTGGACTACTGTCTGGAAACCCCCTTTGATTTGGTTTGCCCTCCTGGAAATCGGACTTGGACCTCTTTTGGACCACTCTCTGGAAACCTCCTGATCTGGTACCCTGGAAATCGGACTTGGACCTCTTTTGGACTACTCTCTGGAACCCCTTTGATTTGGTTTGGCCTTTTGGAAACCGGACTCGGACTTTTTTTTGGACTACTCCCTGGAAAACCTCCTCTGATTTGGCTTGGCCTTCTGGAAACTGGACTCGGACCTTTTTTGGACTACTCTCTGGAAATCCCCTCTGATTTTACGTTGCGCTCGTGAATAGGCAGGCTGGTGTCCTGCGCTTGGCCTTCGAGTGGCGTTTTAGAATTTGGAGATTACGATTACGATTACGATTACGATACTTTAACCATAGTTTGACTTGTGCAAACCAGCCAGTATAAATTAATTTTTAGCTGAATTGCTTTTGACCAACTGAAGTCTTGGCCATGGCTACAACCTTGGGTCTCAACTGCTTCTTCTAATTGAATATCCTGGATCTGTGTTTCTTCCTCTCCTAACGCTCTATAATAAACATAATCCCTGTTCCAAAGATGTTCATTGGCCTCTTTTATTTCTCAGACTCCAAAGGAGGAATCTGAATCTGAGTGACTTTGGTACGTGAAATAAATAAATAAATGAACTTGCAATGTGCAACAGGGTTTGCACTATTCAATGAGGTCTCAAATTTGTGTATTGATAATAATGTATGTATGCAATTATCCATGCATATAGGTTTATATCTACGGCGATTGATCCGATCTCGATATTTAGCGGAATCCTTTCTTACTTTCGAAAAACTCTGCCAGAAAGCTGATTAACCGTCCTTTTTTTACCATTATAACAAACCAGAACACGTTCTGCATTAGTTATTACCTCCCAAGAAAACTGTCGTATAGTCATTGCTATCCACATGACACACAATAGAAGTGCTGACTCATTAGCCCCTAAAACCGTTGTCATTCTTATATGTTGAAATAGTTCGTATGTTTAATGGCATCCTGTTTTACGGAAACGCAAGGGCAACAAGGTCGCTGAACTGTCGACAAAACTCGTTGAAAGCAAGAATGCAGAGCGCTTTTATGTAGTCTGATGCCGTTGAGAATTTTGAAGGTAATACTGTATTGGCTTCCTCGACCGGAAGCCAATGCATTGTTGGCTGTTAAGCCGTTTGTTAATTGAAACTGTTTAAAGAAAGTATGCTGATAGATTTTTGCAATTTTCATAGATAGGGCCTTAACAAAAGGTTAATTTGGTCCACACAATTTCCTGCCTATCAATTTAAAGTCTTAAATTCGACAATAAAACAAATTGAAGATGCGAACGAAACAAGATATAAGTATTGGTTTCATTTAAGTTCAAAGAAAGCTTGTTTGCTATAGACCATGAGGTCATTACTATCAGTTCACGATTGTTTCCTCAACGAGAGAGTAATTGATTTTTCACACATGAATGTATGAGTGTCGTCAGAAAACAAAACAAAGTGAAATTGATCCGTGATAAATCATTTATATCAAGAACAACAGAAGTCCTAGTATAGAACCATGGGGTATGCCACAAAGAGTGGCCTTTATGTGAGAACTGCATCCATCAAAAATAATCGTACTGAGACCTGAAATTTAGACAATCAGAAAACCACTGTAGTGTTATACTTCTAATGTCATAAACTCGTAATGTTCTAACGTTCTGAGCGAAATCTGATGTTCTCAAAGGTCTTGCTTCCGAATCCGTTTCCCTCATGCCTATCTAGAATTTACCATAGATACAAACCGCGTGGCGGCCCGTTAGTATTAGGTATTGGAAGACCGACTTGAGGCCCTCTAGTAGGCCTATTCGAAAGTTGAGGGCTGTCTCGCGGTCCTAGTCACAGCCTTTTCATAATAACTAAGAGCGAACTAGTCGAGATTTCCACGTGTTTCTCCTGTGAGCAAGGCATCATAAAATATGTACAAAGAAAATCTTGACGAGTTTTCTTATACCGGGCTGTGTAGGCCTACTCCGATCCTGTCACCTTTGCAACATCAATTGGCTATTAATGAACTGTTTGTTTTTACTTCCTTTTTAGTCCAATCACTCAGGATACCAGGTCACATCGTTCCTTTTGTATTTAAAATAACCAATAGCCTCTAACAACGACTCAGCTCAATTTTTAATCTGCCACGAGTCGCACATGTTTTTGTCTATTTACCGTTTTCCGCCATCTTGACCAATATTTCAAAATGCCTACTTTCGCCTCTGCGTTTCTACTGTGTGTTTTCATCCGTCTCTCTCTAAATTCCAGTCAACCTAAACACTAGGGACAGTAGAAAATCACGGTAAAAAAAATGCCAAAAACACGGCATACTTTAAAAAAAATCGCGAAAAACACGGCAACAGAACATGACACGTTAATGGCTTTCTTCATAGTGGATCGTTTAGGATTAAATTACTGAATTCATACGCAAATAATTTGAAAAAAATTGATAAACAGACAACCGTAAATGAATGAGTGACGTCAGGGTCCTCAGGGACTCAGAGAACCCTGCCTAGAATAGTGAATGCCTAGTGAGTAGTGAGTAAGTAAGCCTTCATAAATACTTTCGACTGAACAAAACTTTAAACTGCCACAACAACAACAAAATTGCAACAAACACGGCATTTTTAACGAAAACACGGCAAATGTCAAAAATCACGGAAAACACGGCAAATGCATAAAAACACGGCTTCCGTGTTTACCGTGTTTTTGTGATTTTCTACTGTCCCTACTAAACACCTCTCGTTCCTTCACTGAACAATATTCTCATTTCAACACCATTCCGTCAGCTTCATTCCTCATCACTCGTCGTCGCACAGCTCATTACTCTGCCATAAACACCCATCAAATCCTGGTCACTCTACTGCTTTCCGGTGACATAAAAACAAATCCTGGTTCCAGCAAACACTCCTCATTTTATGTATCTAGGTCTCTCAAAAATAAATTTGAACTCTATTCCCTACATATTCGGTCGTTTCTCAACCCCAAAAACTCAATTGCCATAAGTGATCTTGTCACCTGCTCTCGACCACCCGATCTCATTGCCCTACAAAAACCTGCATCTCTACTTCGTCCTCTAACCCTCATCTCTCAGATTCCACTCCTCGTGGCTACACTCTGCTAAACTCTTCTCGCATCACCTCCTCCTCAAAATCTGCTAAAATATCTGGTGGTGGAACTGCTTTCTTGGTCCGTGAACCGGCTGTTGTCTTAAATTTCTGTCGCCATACCTTCCGCTCTTTTGAATCTCCTCCACAATTCTTCGACTTGCTTCCGATCTGCTCACAGTTTTCAATATCTACCACCCTCCCACCTCGTCTGCCTACTCCTCTGAACTCTCTATCTTCCTTGATGAATTTGGCTCCCTGCTCTCTCTTGCTGCCACTACCCCTAACGAGTTCTTATTAACCGGCGATTTCAACATTCATGTTGACAACCCCTCTGACCCTCTTGGATGAGATTTTCTGAACCTCCTGTCCTCAGTCACTCTCACCCAACATGTTCACTTCCCGACCCATGTCAAGAATCACACCCTTACACCCTTGATCTTCTCATTACCTCTGCTGCTTACCTCTAATCTCCCAAACTATGACATTCTGTTCTCAAAATTACTGATCATTATCTTATCATGGCTGACCTTGAAATCAATCCTTTTCCTCGGCCTCCTCCTTCTACCTATTCTTACCGTCTCACAGACTCCATTGACCGTCAGGCCTTCATCCAAGATATGCTCGACTCACAACTGGTTCTCAATCCTCCCTCTTGCCTTGAAGACCTTTGCTGTTACAATTCCACACTCTCCAACCTCCTTGACATTCATGCGCTACTTAACACCAAACCCAGTTCACACGCCACCCCACTCCTTGGTTTACTTCCTACCTCCAAGCCTTTAAAACTTTCCGCAGGCGCCCTGAGCACATCTACCAGCACACTTTTGACCCTGCAGCTAGATCTAAAGCCCTCAATACCTTGAAATCAGCTACCAACAAATACCACAAACTCATCGCTGCTACCAAAAAGAAATATTATTCTTCACTTATTCATTCCAACGCCTCAAACCCTAGACATCTCTGGAAAGCTGTTAACACCCTCCGTCATCGCATGTCTCCCTCCCCACTGCCTAGCTCCATTCCCTCCTCCTCTGTTGCTGATACCTTCTGTTCATTTTTTTCAGACAAAGTCTTATCCATTCGCTTTACATTACAATATCTTCAGGACACACTTACCCCCTTGCGTCCTCCAGCACTGATTCACCCCCTTCTATCAACCCTACTCCTCCTACCTCTCAGTCATCGCTCCAAATTCTCTCTCCCGCCTCTGAAGCAGAAGTGTCACTCCTCCTAAACTCTCTCCCAAACAAGCAATGCGAACATGATCCTATCCCCACCTCTCTTATAAAAGACTGTGCCTCTGTCCTGGTTCCTGAAATCACCAAAATTATCAATCTCTCACTCTCTACCGACAACTTCCCAATCGCCTTTAGGCACTGTTTAGTCACTCCTCTTCTCAAAAAAAGCAAACCTTGACAAAGAAAACCTATCCAACTATCTTCCCATCTCCAATCTTTCCTTTCTATCTAAATTAACAGAACGAATTGTCCTTTCTCGGCTAAATGACTACCTCTCTTCAAATTCACTTCTTAACCCCCACCAATCTGGCTTCACTAAACATCACTCCACAGAAACTTGACTTGCCCCTCTTTATAATAAACTGGTTTCTGCCGTCAGCCATCAACTAGTCTCCTGCCTCTGTCTTCTCGACATCTCCGCTGCATTTGACACCAATGATCACAGCCTCCTTCTTCAACGACTATTTTCTTGGTTTGGCGTCTCTGGCACTGCTCTACTCTGGTTCCAGTCCTACTTGACTTCCCGATCCTTCTTTGTTAAAGCCTTCACCCACTACTCACAAGTTCACAACCCCTCCCTCTTTCCTGTGGTGTCCCTCAAGGCTACGTCCTGGGTCCACTACTTCTCATCTGTTATACCACACCTTTAAGCCATCTCATAAAATCATCCTCTGTCGACCACCATCTCTATGCAGATGACACTCATCTTTTCATATCAGTCTCTCCAGGCTCTTTTTCCACCGCCGTCACACAACTACTCAACGTGGTTGACCTTATTTCACAATGGATGTCATCCAATCTCCTCTGCTTTAACCCTTCCAAGACAGAATTCATCATCCTAGGCCTTCCTGATCAAATCAAGAAAATACCTGATCTTTCCAAAAACCTTTCGACTAACTCATCGTCCCTCACCTTCACCTATGACTCCCCTGTCCTCAATCTTGGTGTTACTTTTGATCCACACCTCTCCTTCTCTAACACCGACGCATACGACTCATGCTCAATCTTTAAACTGCCTCCACCGATGCTACCTCCAATGTTCATTCAAAGCTTGATTACTGCAATTCTCTTTTTCTCAACCTTGAATCCACTCAAATCAAGCGTCTACTGTACACTCTACAGCTTATCCAAAACTCATTAGCCAGAGCTGTCACTAGAATGCCCAAACATCATCATATCACTCCCATCCTCAAATCACTCCATTGGTTAAAAATCCCAGAGCGAATCCACTACAAAGTCCTATCACTAACCTACAACTCCCTACAATATTCCAAGCTCAAATACCTTCGTGATCTCTTCACCATTCAGACAACCCGCTCCACCAGATCATCGTCCTATCTCAGTCTTTCTCGACCCCCAGTCACTACTTACCTCGAGTTCTCCAACCGAGCTATTTCCATCACAGCACCACGCCTCTGGAATGATCTCCACCCCCTGAATTCCGCAGTTTCTCAGTGCCTCTATAATCATTGCAACCTGTCCTTCATCCTCCTCCTCATGTTCCTCTATCTATCACCCCCAGGGCTTTCCACTCAAAGCTGAAGTCTCACCTTTTCAAACACTCCTATCCTGACTTATCTGATCCTCCGCCTTCCAATTCTTCTCGCCGTAAACGAAACCCGCCTTGACAGCTGCTCTGCCTCTCCTGATCTGGTACCCTGGAAATCGGACTTGGACCTCTTTTGGACTACTCTCTCGAAGCACCCTCTGATTTATTTTGGCCTTCTGGAAATCGGACTTGGACCTCCTTTGGACTACTCTCTGGAAAACCTCCTCTGATTTGGCTTGGCCTTCTGGAAACTGGACTCGGACCTTTTTTGGACTACTCTCTGGAAATCCCCTCTGATTTTACGTTGCGCTCGTGAATAGGCAGGCTAGTGCCCTGCGCTTGGCACTCAAGTGGCGCTTTAGAAGTTTGGAGATTACGATTACGATTACGAATGAACTCACCTTTCCTCGAATAGTTTACAAACGTGAAATTAGCTTTAGATGCGGTCATGGTAGCTGCCTACAGATGACGGACTAAGTTGGGATTCTCCTGATCCAACAACAATAACAATTTAAAACAACTGCCTATTTGTAAAATATGAGTACTGAGCAGTTTTCTTGCACTCTTCTATTAATAATAGACTACTTACTCAAATTAACAATGTACCTGGCAATATGCTTGCAGTATATGAGTCTTCAGTTTCAACTTAAACCACTATAAGGGGATAGACAAATGGTAACACTCTGGCCTTAAGAGCATTAGATTTTGAACAGTCGTGGTTTGATGCCCGCAAACCCCCTCGATCTACGTCGACTCAGCCTTCCAATTCCTAGGGGCAGTAGTAAACTGAGCGGGCACCTAACAGGCTGCCAAGACGTGTGTTAATTAAGATCTTGATAATTGTACCGTCATGTTTGAATGTTTCGATGTAACTTACTGCGGTTTTGTCAATGAGCTTGTCAATAAACACGAATATTATTATATATTGGCACTATATATTCGCCCTGTGTATAATAAATTATGAAATATATATGAATAAGCACAAAGAAAACCATAATGTCCATATGGAACGCAAAAGAGTTCCTTAGGTCTGTAATCTCGAGATTTTTACAGCGCCCAAAAAGGCGAAGTCACGGGAACCAGCTTATTTACAGGCGCTATAGAAGTCGTTAGATACACAATTACCAGGTCAAGATCCAAAGCGGTCAGGCAGGCAAATGTCTCTGATGAGGCTCAATTGTTAGTAAGTTCTTAATTTTTATCGGACCAACTAAATATTGTGTCTCATCAGAGACACAGTTGGACTTTCATCAACCCTAACCTTTCCATGACCACAAACTGCTTAGGAATTTTATGCAAATGACATTTCATTTGTCAGGAGCACCGACATAGTGATACACTATTGTTATTGCTGTGGTGACTTAACCTTTTTAATATAATAAATACACTCCAATCAGTTGACATCCTGATTTTGAGCAAACGCGGATGAAGATTTTGTACCTCGTACTTTTTTTTATAGTTTGTGATACATGCTTTTCATGTTACTGCTGTAGCCATTTCTCAAACTGATTTCTGTATTCAAGGACTATGGGCGCCTGTGCAGGAAAACTAAAGCGAACCAATTACGAAAATAATCGTGAAGACCAGAGACGTGAATTGCGATTATCTTCAGCTCGCAAAACAGGTAGGCCTAACCGAAAAGAAACAATTTTATCACTTACAGTGTACATGTACACTCACACAGAAGAATTATTGAAGATGCGAAACTTGCTTAAGATCGGTTGGAAAGCAATGCGAATTTTACGTACGAATAGCTCCAAGATTTAGTTCGCCGACATTTTACGTACGAATAGCTCCAAGATTTAGTTCGCCGACATGCAGATAACTTTCGCATTTTTGTATGACGACAGAAATTACTGAAGAAAATAAAAGACAACAGCTGGCAAGTTCAAGGTTCAATCTGTGCATGAAGGTTTTAACTACGTGTGCCTTAGTCTACTGAAGCATAGAGCATTAAAACCTAACGCATCAGGCTCTTCCGGACCATTGGAAGAGGTATCAAGGTGACACCCGGTACTTTAAATGTTCTGTTGCTGTAATTTCCTGTACAACATCAACGCGCAACTAAGATCAGTCACGGTTCTCTTTATCGGTAGCATTACCTTCTGTGTCAGAGTGTGATCCGTTATTAGAGTGGAATCTTCCAAAAGTATAACAGTAACAGCCGCAGCAGCAGCAACATCATTAACATCATATTCGTCCTCACTGTCATCATCATCTTGTTCACCATCATTGTTATCATACGCTCTCTGGAACGTTGTCCTTTCCACAACCTTTGCAAACTGTCCTGCGGCTTGATCTTGCTTCCACCGTCCGGCTCCGTGTGTCCCTGGGAAATACTATCGGTCTCTTCGGCGAATATAAGCTCCTGTTGCTTTTGCGTAATTGTAATTGTAATTTTGTACCTGTAATCAGTAACTTCTATTTCGCCAGAGTATAGTGCACAAGGCACCAACCTACGGCGCACCAAAATCAAGCCGTAATCAGGTCAACTTCCAGCAGATCAGTCCTTAAGATAGAGAGGCAGACTGTGTGGTCTTGTCTGCCATCGTGACTTGTGAAGTGACCAAACACCCAGAAACTCCATCATCATCATCGCCCATTGGTGACAATCGCATGCTTCACCATTTTCCTCCATGTGTCTCGTTCCTGCGCTATCAGGCTCAGCCTGTGTATGTCCATTTCGCACCAATCTTTAACCCTCGTAGCATGTTGGGGCCCATATGGACCCCAAGCGCGTCTTCATGTAAATAAAATGTAGGGATGCCGTGCACTTAAGAAGCTGAAATTTTATGACTTTTCATCATTTTTGACAAGGAATAATTCCTGTTAAAATAAATATTCCACACCAATTGTGGGGCCTGGTATGAGACGATTATACACTTGAGGTGTTGGGGTCCAAATGGACCCCAACGGTAATAATGCATTTTGAGACAACACAAAAATGTAATTTTGCAATTTAATTCAAGATTTTACATTGCAGTGTCATTGGTTTAGTTTATGTAACAATATATTTATTCATTCATTCATTCTGAGAATTTATATGGCGCCCCGTCAAGTTACACACTCAGGAGCACTCCCAGTCAAACGGCTAAAAAGAAAGACTTGGAATGATTTATGTAACCCAGGTAGAGGTAGTAGGCGCAGTTCCAGCGGGAGTCCATTCCAAGTAGACGGACCAAAAACTGAGAAATCCCGGCGCTGCCTAGTAGAAGAACGAGGACATGGGACCAAGAGCTACCCTCTGGTCGAGGAGCGAAGTGCCCGACGCGCTACGACGTCGGACACCGGACGGCAAAGGTCGCGTAGGTAAGATGGGGCGCAGTGAAGAAGACAGCGAAAGAGTAAAGCAGCGACCAACAGAAGATACGCTGGGCAATAGGGAGCCAGTGGAACACATCGCACATATAGGCAGAGACAGAAGCATACTTGGAGTTACGCCCGACGGGTCGAGTAGTTGAGCGTAGAACCCGTAGCTACTTGACGAGTTGGAGCTCATCAATCACATGACACAGAGAGAAGCAAATTAAAAAGAGGCGTGTGATACGGACCGTTTGTGGCAATTTGTAGGCTACTATTTGAAACTATATTGATATTTATGTATTGTATGTATTAGGCCTACTCGGTTTTCAACACAATTTTGCTGTTGTGTTTGTGTGATCACATGAGTTCATGACGAATGCATGATAATTTACATAGCAACCAACAGACTTCCAAGAAAACGTGGAAGGTGCAAATTATGCACGTGAAGAAGATAATAAATCCGGATAGTTTGTGGCAAATTTAGATCCTTTGTAGATGATGGACGAAAAATAATGTAAACAACGTGTCAGTTGCGTTTGTACTAGAGTTTAGTATTTTTTGGCCTATTATAAAAACAGTATAAATCTTTATGTGCCTGCTGTAGTTGTATGCTCAGGAACATAAGTAGTTATGGGTAGTAAACTCGACTGCCACCTTCAGCAGATATTCTAAATATTACAAAGATACAAAGACAACAGCAGAAAAAATTACTAAGATACAATGACAAGTTTGAAATTTTAGTCAATCCCTGCCTTCTTGCTTTTTCATTTTCAGCTCCTTTTATCACAATATAAAGTCATAACAACTGCCACGCTTTTATTAGAAAGCACGACAGTATATGACCGAGGGGCTTAACTTTGGTCTAAAATGCGAGGGATCTCTGGGATAGCACAATAATAAGATATTGATTGGCATTGCTCAAAAGTCGGGGTAAGGTACCCCCAGTTTAAAGAGTAGGGGGTACAGGTACCCCTCGTACCCCCACAAATTACGCCTATGATATGACCACATATCCTATTGCTACTACATAACGTTCTACCAATAATCCGTTTTTTTTCATTGGGGTCCATATGGACCCCAACACCCTAAGTGTGACCAACTTAGCGACATACTACGAGGGTTAACATCGTCCAACCATTCTCTGCTTGGCCTCCCTCTGATCCCCGTACCGTCGATTAACCTAAACATGGTTTGCTTGATCAGTCTGTTGTTGCCCATTCTGTACACATGTCCGAAGAAATTGAGCTTTCTTTATCAGTTGCTTGATGTTTTTGGTGTTTCCAACTCTTAAGCATACCTCTTTGTTTGTTATCTTTTGTTGCCACCTGATGTGTAATATCCTTCTGTAGCATGTCATTTCGAATGCCAATAGTTTGTCTGTGTCGTGAAACTCCATACTGCGATCAATTCCACGAGGGTAAAGGATGACGGTTTAACTGTGGAAACAACGCTGGAAATGAAAACGGTTATAAACGACAACTAGTACCGGTACTTAAATGACTGACCTACCAGAGGAAACCGGGCAATCTCTGGATCTCTGACAACATATATTAACCGGAACTTCCGGAAGTTGGGAGATCAAGCAGTGAATCAGTGAATTTATCAATACCTGTGTGCGTATTTGCCGTGTCTGGCATAAGATGGTTTCTATGCATTCACGTAGAAAGAGTAGCGTCGAGGACCTTATTTTAGGCGTTCACTTAAGAGCATGACCTATTTTGGTGCTTACTGATTGGTCAATTGGATTTTGACGTTTTGTTTTATTGATTGGATGGAAATTTTCTTCTCTAACCAATCAGTTTCAGCACAGAATAGAAAGTACATTTCGAGAATGGTTACGAGATTTTGCTAGACCAGCATCTGTCCTGAATGTGTAACGATAAATTGTTCTAACTGGTTGTGGTGAAATATCACTCAACTGGGACCTATTATGCCTTGATCTTTAGGTTTTATTTATATAATTCTGCCTAGGAAGCGTCCTGTCAGTGTATTTTACACGATGCTGTGTAATCTTCGTTCATTTCTTTCTTTTTGACTTTTTATTCATCAGCTAAAGAATGACAATGCAACAGATTGGAAATATAATTGCCTTTCACGTTTGTGTTTCGATTGACGTCATGTGTTCACAAATTTCTTACACATTTAAGGACTGTTCCGCAATTTCGCAATTAAATTTAATTCAGTGCGTCTGATTTGAAAATAGTAGGCGGGTTGAAAATCGATCTCGCTGGGGCGAGTAGGCGAGCGATGCGCGGTCGACCCTGGGAACTTTTGTGTCCAGCAAATTTTATGTATCGTATTCGTTCGTACAGCTGCATATAATAATCACCTAGTAGGCCTATCCCAATTCAAATTCTGTTATATGAGTAGGTCTCTTGAAGAGGCGTTAAGAGGCGCTATATAAATTCTCAGAATAAATGAATGAATGAACATTCACTAGAAACCTACCATTGACGTAAGATGAAGTGCTGATTTCAAAACGTTGGTTGAGCGTTCAACATACGTTAAGCACTTATTTTTGGCTTGACCTTTCAGCCGGTAATCCATTCGAATTTCATCGGCGTTCTTTCTGAAGGACTTGCAATATATTGTGTTCACAGTCCGACGGTTTTCTAATTCGACTACATCGACATCGAACGAGTCGCCTAATTTCCATGACAGATACGTGCTCAACTGTAGGCCTACATTATTATTCGACTTGCTCAACTTCGCAACCATTGTTGTTTAAAATAATTCCCGAAACTGGTGCTGTTACGGACGATGTCACGCGGCGTGAGGTGTCGTCCGTGTTCTTATGGCCAATCATTTTGCACGAAATTGGAGTGATCAGTCTGCAGTAATTAGGACAGGTCACGGCACGCATTCACCGCTGCCGCAAGTAAGTAAATTAAAGTAATCTCTATTAGGTAAAAAAATAATGGTCGTCTATCGTCTTGGAGTCTAACTCAGACTCAGTGAGCGACGACCGAGTGTCACCGAGGGTGAGAAGCCTTCGTCTAGGCGAGCTGTAAATCGCTCGCCGGTACCTTTGCTAGGCGAGCGACCAAGGAGAGCGATCGATAGCTCGCCTTAAATCAGACGCACTGATTTAATTGCAAAAATCGAGGAACAATCCTTAAATTAGCGATTGGTTGTCAATAGATAAAGTAGCTGCTTGTCTCGTGGAATGTCCCTCTGCAGATGAAAACTTAAACAATTTCCAATATTCTTTCTAACTGAATGATGTAACAAACTAAATGTTTAAAAAATGAAGAATTGTCGATTACATTTAATCATAACTGCATTTTAATATTTTCTAATGTTTCTATTTTCTAATATTCAACTATTTTCAATGGTTTATTTGTTTCAAATGCAGTGGGTGAACGGAATAAAGCTCCGTCTAGTACAACGGTAAGATAGTGCACTAATTTTTAGTATTGAAATGATGTAGCAACAGCTTACAAGTTTAACAACATAATAAACACTTTGGTAGCCTCATTGTGATAACGGCGCTGTGGAAGTCGACTATTTTTTAGCCCGTGACAACTAAATTAAACTTATAAGGCCGATAAAATAAAAAGATTATCGCTTGAAATGAAATTTCTAATTAACGTTTTATCAATTACTTGAAACTGAGCTGACGTATTGCTAAAGGTATCAGTGACATTTCAAATACCAATAATTAAGTCGACGTTTTATGACTCAATATTGCATATTTGTATGTATCTGGCTATTTAAGAACCTCACAAGGGCGCTAAACTTGGATAAATATCTCATAGGTCAGAACAGATGCGGTTTATGATGGGCTGAAAATGTTTCCTCAGTTGCGTGTGGAAAGTGGTTGGTAGTTTTCATTGAGATCCAGCTGCGTGATTTGAATGAGCTTCTGTATAGCCCTGATATGACTCTTGTGTATTCGATTCGGAGATATGCATTAACCTACAATCATGCTGGGAATATGTTAATCTTAAATTCTCTTTATCTCTCCATCTATTTTTCAATCCTCCGTGCTTGTCTTTCGATGATATTCCTGCAAATTGTAGTCGTTCAAACGTTTGTTTTAACCTTTTTAACTGCTTGAAATCCATGTTGGCCGAATTTGGATATTTGACGTACTCATAAAATTCTAGATAAACTAAATATATATCCAATATAGTTTTCCAGGGTTAATGTTGCATCTGTTTGCATTTCAGCTTTACGATTTTCCACTCGAGATTATGGACATTATCTTACAAAAGTCCTATCTATATTGGATATTGAATTCACCAAAAAAGCAGAGAGACGAAGAAGTTATAAGGTCTCTCATATCAGTCGACGTTTGCTTCAATAGAAGAATTACCAGAAAACGGTTCAAGAGGAAAATCCGGCCTTACTTAAAAGGTGAGTCGCCTTCTGAGCATTACTATCAAAGTATTAACTTTGACCACAAGCGATTACTTTAATAAAATAATATAATATGATTGCGAACGCATATCATTAGTCATTCAGACACTTGATACAGCGCCTTTTAAATAACTCAGAAAGCGCCGCCTTAAGGCAGTAGTCTAAATTATATCAAAGTCAAAACGTTATTCGTGGGCGTCGCCTGCTTCTGTAAGTGACAAGCGAATGCGCGGAAACACGAAAGCATCCGCGTGCTGGCTCTCAGAAAACTCAGCAGTAGTCAAAGACACATTTCAAAGGCCCTCAGGGACACCCTGATCAGTGACGAGGAGTAACACTGGATGAAGTCGAGAATTACCTGGTCATGAAAGGCGAGATCCACCTCGTGGCTGTGGGCAACCTGGACGAACAGACAAAACACGAGCTTGTCTAAGTACTGCGGTCGAGAGGAAACCCTGCTAAGTCTCCATCAAGGTGAGATGTGTCTGGGATAAGAGACTTACTTCAAACTGTCCCGCCTTCCTATAAATGATTGACTGGCCCATTGGTAGGTGGATGTCGATGGACTGGCTTTATTAAGGGGTCGCCCATTAATTATGTCAACACATTTTAGGCAGTTTTTGACCCCCCTCCCTCCCCCTTGTCAACAACTGTCAAACATTCAAGGACCCCATAATAAAATTATGTCAACAATTTTTTACTCCCCCCGAGAAAACAAATTATCATTCCATCGAAAAAGAAACTCGAAATATTAGATTTTCAAAAAGAACCCAGGTTATTCGCATCTAAGAGATTATGCAGCGCATTTTCTCATTAATCTTCGAATAATATAATTCAAAATGAAGAAAGTATCGCGTTTGATTATATTACAGACAAAAAAGTTATAGATCGCCCATAAAGACTTTCGGAATCTATGGTTGAGTTTTGATAAAATTATTGTTGACGTCAATTTGTCTTGAACCTACCCCTCCCCCTTGTCAAGAATTGTCAAACTTTTTCAAACCCCCTCCATCCCCCATTTTGTTGACATAATTAATGGACGTCTCCTAAAGGTGCATCTAACAAATTGGTCTGTGGCGTGTTACACATGGTGTCTTGCCTTGTGGACATGGTTGGGGCGATGGCGGTTTATCTCGCCTGGTGCTGGAGTCTATGATGCCTCATTTTCCACAAACCATCAAGATCAGAGGTTTCTCATTTACCTTGGGCGAAAAGATTTCTTATTGACATGAAAAAGACAACAGACATGTTGTAATCTAACAAAGCATCATTAAAACGTACTGACGCTTTTGGTCTTCAGATTTTTATGAAGAAACAAAGACAAGATCTTCAATAATTAGAAGCAACCGAAATTATCTCTTAGAAATTATTCAACCGAATGATGAGTTTATCGAATCGCTTGTGTCTCTCAACTGCATAACGAAAGAACAGCGTCACTTCATTCAACAACAATGTTCAAAACGAGATAAAAACGCCGAACTTTTTTATGTTATTGGATCCTTCGACGCCACGAAGTATTCGAATTTCGTAAAGTGTCTTCGACTAACAAACCAAACAACAGTGGAAAGGGTCGTCGCTGACGGAGGAGGTTCACATAACTAATTTTATCTAAAAGTTCATGATTAACATTCTTAGTTTCATTATTATATCATTTGGTATGCGTTTTTCATCGAATTACATCAAGATCATTGTGATTTTGAGGTAGTTTGTGTAATCAATTATGCGATGCCGTGCCAGCTATTGGTATTAGTTAACGTACAATTAATCATTTATGGCGGCTCTTGCCAGTATGTCTATTCCAGTAACCATCACCGGAGACATTAAAATCGAGCGCTGGATCAAGATGTAAATAAATACCACGCAATCCTGTCGACATACGGCTTCCGACAGCACGTAAAGTCTCCAACACATCGACTTGGCGGTCTGTTGGACCACGTTATTACAGCCGGGCGTGTTGCCACCACACAACTTGGTCACCGATGTCGGGCTGTCGGACCATATCATGGTCCATCAGTATGACGCCACCAGCTCCAAGTTTTGTAATCATCACCAAGCGCAAATAGCAGAATTTTGATTTTAGACACTGCTGCCTTCCTCGCCTAACTTTCGGAGTATGAACTGTATCCGCAGATCGATACCTCTGCAGACGATCATGCAGATACTTTCGATTCGGTAATCAGCGGCCTTCTTGATAAGAATGCCTCCGTTTAAAAGTTCATTGTTCGGGAGTGTCCTCATCAACTTTGGTTTGACAACGAATGCCATGAAATTAGGCGCATGGCTCGACGTCTGGCCGGCGTTGTCAGGTCGATGTTGCTGGGGCAGAGGATAAGCAAGCCTGGCGCAAATCTCTACGTGCGGCGAGAAAATTGTCCCATCAGAAGGCCTCTGATTACTGGAAGTCGAAAATCAAGTCGGCGGGTTCAAATCAGCGTCATGTGAGTCAGTCAGTGAACCAGCTGCTTGGCGAGGGCAAAAACACGGTCACGGCTGGGTCTTTCTCTGCTGCTACATGTCATGACCACATGGATAAAAAAAATCGCTGACATCCGAGAATCGACATCTGACGCATGTGAGGCGATTTTAACTAATTACTGAACCTCCAGGCATGTGCGAGTTTCTCCCGATCACCACGGAAGATGCCATTAAAGTTGTTGTTTCATCACCATCGAAACAGTGCGCTTTTGACATATTTCCAACGTGGTTGATGAAGGAGTCGGCTCCGCTGCTGGCGCCTTTCATAGCTCGGATGTTCAATCACTCATTTGACATCGGCCGTTTCCCATCCAAATGGAAACACGCGACAGTACAGCCACTCCTTAAGAAAGCTGGAGCCGATGAATCGTCACCTGCGAACTTCAGACCGGTCTCAAATCTAACGTTCGTATCACATTAGTACTCAAGCGTATTGCCAACCACCAGCTGACCGATAATATCTATCTGAATCTCGCCTTCTTTCTCGGTTTCAGTCTGCCTACAGGCGTGGCCATTCCACTGAGGCTGCGCTCCTAACTGGAGCTTCTGTCACTACTTGATATGTCGGCTGCATTCGACACAGTCGACCACGACATCTTGGTTCAGCGACTGTCGCGCTCGTTTTGGAATCAAGAATAGAGCGCTTGGTCCTACATTAGACGACGCACACAAGCCGTCTTTTTGACAGGGGAGGAGGCGCTAAGTAGGCTGGTAACCTGCGGTAATCCAGAAGGATCAGTGCTTGGCCCTATCCGCCGTTTCTGTGATGTAAGAGGCTGCCACCGTGTCCACCAACGTTGCGTCCCACAATAGGGACAGCCCACCGCTCCACGGTATTAGGGTCTGGCCATCCGGTCTCTTACCATCCGACCTGGACAGGCCGGACGGCTTCTTGACCGCCGAACCCCATTACCTGTCTTCAAGTATTGTAAACTACAATGGTCTGTCTTCATCAGATAGACCTGTTAAATTTCTTCAACCCGAATATCATTCCTAAACATTCTCGTTGCTCTACAGAATATCGTTTTTCTGCTTCCTCAACTTTCTGCTTACATATGACACCGGATGCATCACTCCATCGTATTCTTGCATCAGTACACCTCCTACAGCTGCATTCGATGCATCTGTTCTAACTACAAATTCTCTGTCTAGGTCTGGTAGTTTTAATATTGGTGCTTCTGATAACACCTTCTTGAGTTCTGTGAATGCACTCTCCAATTCACTAGTCCATTCAACAATTATTTTGGCATTCTTCTTAGTCAAATCTGTGAGTGGTTTCATTATCGTCGCACAGTTTGGTATGAGTTTCCTGTAATAGTTGACTGCTCCCAGAAAACTTCTTACTTGTTTTTTGCTGTTTGGTCTGGGCATCTCCACAATTTTGTCTATTGATTCTTCCTTTGGTTTAATTTCTCCACCACTCAGTGTATGTCCAAGGAAGTCAATCTTTTGGAATCCAATCTCACACTTCTTTGGTTTAAGGGTTAATTTTGCTTCTCTCACTCTCTCAAAGAACTTCTTCAGTGCTAACATATGTTCTTCCCAACTTTGAGTGTGAGCAAAGACATCATCTACATAACTCTCCAAATTCTTCAGTCCATCAAATACCTTCCGCATCAGCCTATCATAGCTCGAAGCACTGTTTACCAGTCCGAATGGCATTACTTTGAATTTGAATAGTCCATTGGCACACACCAATATCGTGTATTCTTGTGATTTATATAACATGGGAATTTTCCAGTATCCCTTAGAAAAGTCAAATTTACTGAAATTTTGCTCCCACTAAGCTTGTTAAATATATCCTCGTTTGCCATCACGGGCTCTGGGTCAAAGATTGTGATTTTGTTCAGTTGCTGATAATTACAACACAATCTGATTGTACCGTCAGCCTTCTTAACTACAACTAACAGTGCAGCATATGCAGATGCAGCGGTTGATCTCTCTATCACACCATTTTTTAACAGTAATGCTATTTCCTCCTCAATTTGCTTTTGTAATCCATACGGTGTAGGCTATATGCTTTTGATCTGACTGGTGTTTCGTTTGTAAACTTAATCTCATTTTCCTCCCTGTCAGTCTTGCCAGGCACATCAGAGAAAATATCTTTATATTCCTCTAGCAATCTCATCAGCTGATTTCTGTTCTTATCGTCAAGTTGTGGACTGATCTTTACATCCCTATATGTTTCTTTTTGTTCTCCATTCCATAGTACTAGGAGCTCATCTTCTTTCCCAGTTTCTCCATCATTGACTACAGTTACTACGATAGCTTACTGTTCTTCCATTATTTCCCTTTTATTTCTCTCGTGTCGTTCATAATATTTATTTAGCATGTTTACGTGATACGTCTTCACTTTACCAGGTGCTATTTCGATTCTATAATCGCTTTCTCTAACTTTATCTTTCACTTCATATATCACTTGCCACTTCAACATCAACTTATTAGTCTTCATTGGTATCAACAGTAGAACCTTCTTACCTATGTTCAGTCTCCTATATCTGGTCTTCTTATTGTAATACTTCTCATTTTTGATGTGCATCTTCTCTCACTCTCTTTGTGCAATTCTACGTGTTGCTTCTATTCTAGTTTGTAAGTCTAACATGTAGCTAGTAGCTATAAGCATCACGAGTATCGTCTTTTATTTCTTCTCTGGTCCATAACTCTCTAAGTATAGTCATTGGGCCTCTTATGATTCTCTCCTAATGACTAATTCGAATGGGGTAAACCCGTGACTCTCATGAATGCTATCTCTCAATGCAAATAGAAGAGGTATTAGAAATCTATCCCACTCTTTGGGCTGTTCTACTATCAACTTCTTCAATGTAGACTTTATTGTTCCATTCAGCCTTTCCACTACGCTGTTGCCCATCGCATGTTATGGACTAGTTGGTGAATGTTTCATCAATAGTAGTTCACCAATCTCTTTCATCAGATCTGAAGTGAATTGGCTTCATTTATCAGTATGAATTCTCCTACTTTAGAAGTCAAATAACGCTTCAGCCATTTCTTCTGTAGTTATTCCTTTGAGTGGAATCGCCTCAGGAAATCTAGTTGCCATGTCCTATCGTCAGTATATACCGGTTTCCTCTGCTAGACCTGGGTTCAATAGGTCCCACCAAATCTACACAGATCATCTAGAATGGCATATCTACGAGGTAAATGTCCCAATGGTGCTCTCTGTATTCCTCGTTTATCTACAGCTCTCTGACATATGTCGCAAATCAAGACATATCTCTTTACATCTTGTTGAATAGATGGCCAGTAGAACGAAGTCATTATTTTAGCTTGAGTTCTCTTCATCCCTTGATGCGCAGCTAGTAATGATCTATGGGCTAAAAACATCACCTTTTCTTTCAAATTTTTAGGAATCATTAGCTGGAGTCTAGTTCCGTCACTTAAGACTTTTTTTATATTTCCGGTATGACATGTTTTTCTTGACTACAAATAGTGGATTACCTCTATATGGTTCTCCATTCACACTCTCACTTCTTTGAGCCATCTCCCAATATCGTGTTAACGAAGTGTAGGTTCCATTATCTCTTAGGTGAAGTTCCATTATCTCCTCTGGTTTGAGATCTAAACCTGTTACCTCTGGTATTCTCAGTGGTCGTTCGACACGTCTCCCTTTTATCTCATCCTGTGCTCGTGTCGTACATCCACTGTACGTAATACCACTTCTGCTTTACTGTTTTGGTCTGCTCCGTCGTTTATTCTTGTTTTTGTGACAACTTCACAATCACATCCGGTTGTGTTCTGGATTCCTATAGATTGGTTAGACTTATTGCATCTCATTTCTTCAGCGTCACAACCCTTTACGTTCCCTTCTTTCTTTTTCTCTTCTTTGGCTCTACTAATTTTGGGTTCCCAAAATTTACCCGTCTTTTCTTTATTATGTTTTCCTTTCAGTTGGATCCTGTTTATGCTCTTCTCGTACAAACATGGACCTGTGATCAATCCTATCACTAATGATTCTATTAAAACAGCATCTGTCACACCTTTGAAGTCGTTGTCATCAATCTTAATTCTTGCCATAGGACATTTTTCTTTCTTCCCATTAGCAAATCTGCACACCATTAACTTGTCTGTGTATTGTTCTGGTCTCACTAATCTCTTTTGCACAGCGACACAATTTGCCTCTGTATCATACAGGCATTTAGTATCCATTTCATTTACTCTGACCTTGCTATTTAACTCTTCAGTATATATCTCTCTCTCTCTCTGCCTCTTTCTTCCACTTTACTACTTCAGTCTCACAATAACACAAATTCAATTTAGGATCTTCAATGGTTTCTACTCTTGATCCAATAATAGCCTCTTCTTCGAGATCTTTGATCACAGCCGCTTCTACCACTCCTGTGAGATATTCGCTCGGGTATTGCGACTTTCGCCTTCGGATATTCATGCTTAGTATCATTCATAAAAGTACATATCATGTTTCGACCTATGTATTCATCTTTCTTGATCAGATTCTCTCTCATAGCAACACAATTCGAACCAGTGTTAAAGACACCTTTTGTTTTACATCCATTGATTACAACTGAACCCTGATACTTGTGTTCCTCTATTATACATTTTCCTCCTTGTTCAACACATGCAGAACAGCATGAAATTACTGCTTCTCGCTTATCGCCATTTTCATTTTATGCTGTCTTTCTGTTTTGTCTTTCTCACTGCACTGGGCTATTTTGTGAGATTTTGACCCACAGCGGAAACATCCCGTCTTCTGGGTTTCTGTTTCTACTCTATATTTCTTGTTGCCGGTGAACTTCCAATTAGTCTTGAATTGGTTTCTATTTCTGAACTCGCTCTGTTCTCTAAATTTGTTGTGAGAGTTGCTTATATTCTCTAAACTCTTCTGCTTATTGTCTCTCGGTTGCATTTTGGATTCTTTGTCTCTATGCTTCTGAGTATGAATCCATTTCCTTTAATCTGATTCTATCGCTTCTATGAGATGCTGGGACTGTTCCAACATTTCCTCAAGATTTAGTTTCCCTTTCTCCTTTAGAAAGCATCTCATATCATTGTCACACATAATGAAGAACTGGTCTCTTAGTATGGGTTGTTCTAAACCCTCTGTGTCTTCACTAAAGCCTGACATTTGATGCCACTGTCTGGGGTAACGCCTAAGTTTTCCTGCATATTGTTCCGGACTTTCGTCTTTTTCTCTAGGGCTTTGTTTTAAATTATTTCTGTACCCTGATTCTGAAAGTCTAAACCTTATGAGAAGTCTTTCCTTTAACTTCTCATAGTCTTGAGATTCTTCTATACTCATCCTTTCGTATACTTCAAGTGCTCTTCCTATAAGCGACTTTACAAGTGTCAGAACCCATAACTCATTCGAAACTCTGTATGCTATACAGGTCTTCTCGATTCCAGGAAGATAGGCATTTAAATAAGCCTTTTCTTCTCTGAAGATGGGCATCTTAACATGCTTGACATTATTTGCCTGTCCAGAATACTCTCCATCTCCGTTAAGTCTTGTACTATCTCCGTCTTCTCGTCTTGTCTCATGTGTCATCTGAAGCTCTAGCTCTATAAGTTTTATCTCCTTTTCCATTTCAGCTAGACGTAGCTTCTCCTCGGCCTCACGTTTTTATCTTCCTTTTTATTTTCCATTTCTATCCTCCTCAAATTCATTTCTTCGGAGAGCCGTCTTTGATCCTTTTCCATTTCAGCTAGACGTAGCTTTTCCTCAGCATCACGCCTTTTCTCTTCCTTTTCCATTTCAGGCAGCTAGACGTAGCTTTTCCTCAGCCTCACGCCTTTTCTCTGCCTTTTGGATTTCAGCTAGACGTAGCTTTTCTTCAGCTTCACGTCTTTTATCTGCCCTAATTTCATTTTGTTTCTCCTTGAAAAATTCTCCATCAGCATCTTCTGCGTATCCTAAGTCTTGCGCCACCTTAATTCACTTCTGAAACTCACCAGCCATTACGCTATATCAATTTCCTTTGAGACAAGGCTCAAGATAAATTTCCGATTTTCAAGCTAGTTCACCTTGTTTAATAACTTCAACACTGAACGACCTTGACCTGACGTAACTCCTACCAATAGTTAGCTCTTCCGATTTGCGACCGTTGACCTGACCTCGCCTTCTACCAATCACACGTCAGCAATTCAAAATTAAAACACGTCACGCGTACTAATGAGTATCGCAGACGACAAATACGCTATACTTTGCGCGTAAGTAAAATATCTCTGTTAACTTCTTCTATTCAATCTAAATACAGCACTCGTGTCTAAGATATGATCCAAAATCGTTTTTATCAATGTCCTTAATTGATTATAAAATTCAATCCCGAGAGCGAGCCCCCATTTATGTAGCGCCACCCTTTACTAGGAGCACTTAGTGTTATATATTTACACCCAAGACTACTTTAGTTCTGCTTTATCTTGCCTACACTGGACATGGGAATGCATAGGCTTATCTGCTAGACTAGAGACATGAACATAGAACACCTGTGTATACATATAAATGTATATAAATATAATGTAAATATCAAAGTATCAAAGTAAAAGCATGTAACAGTTCAAACAGTGTCTAGATATCTTATTTCTATATTGTCCCATGTTCTACCTAGCCAGCATTTGCTATCTAGATATTATTGCCTATTGCTACCCTCCCAGTAAGACTCTTTAACCAGGAATGTTCTCACGGCTTGTTCCTTTCTGAAGAGCTGTCGTTCACCCGTTTGTTCATCTGATTGGTTCGCAGATCAGTTCCAAATCGTCTGGTTTCTCCTTCGTTGAAACTCGGCAATACACTGTACTCGTAATTTCGCGCAGATTGGTGTCTCCCTCGTAGAGACCGTCGTTACAGCTGGAGTATACGCTTTATTGCTTCCAAAGTAACGTACACTTCTCCCGCAATCTAACCGCTTAAGTCAGTCCGACAAGATTGTTAAAAAATGTTGACTTCCTATGGCGGAAAGTCACGCTTCGCAACAGTTTGTTTTGGGAGCGTTTCGCTCGATTTACACAATCTCCGCTGACCAGCGTCTCGACTTATAAATTCACTTGCATCGATTGTTTCTACAAAACCGATCGTGCCGACTAACGATGCCTCCATCGACGTAGTCAAACATTCACCGAGTCGATTTACTAAAGAGCTCCCGAACCGTCTTGTTCAGTTGAAATCAAATATCGAACTGCCACATCTCCACGCCACGTCAGCATGGTTGCCTGGTTACCGAGTCGTCAGCCGTTTTCACCATAGCGATTCTTGATCAGCGCTGCTGTTCGTCCTGACCAATGAGGTGAGTCCACATCATCTGCTGTCCTTTGCGTAGATATGATGAACCCCTCGACCTAATATTAATGAAACGCTACATTGCTGGCTTAGTTTGCTGGCATTTTAGTTAATTTACATTTACGTAGCTCTACTATCCTACATTATATAATTCAAATATATTCTTCTCTACACTATAACATCTTGCATTATGTTGTGTATGTGAGAATCATTGTGTGGTTTGGGGAGATAGTGACAAGAGGCAAGCATAAAAGCAGGGGCCCGAGGGTTTCTCCTGCTGTGCGCCCTCTTGCGAGAGAATGGTGAATCGACCGAATTGGAGGAGCGAGGGTTCGGCGTAGGCTAGGTGGCAGTACGCGGCCAGTTCCGGAATCATCTCGACGACCGATGCCAACATGCTGTCCCGTTGTGGGGTGTTGAATGCATTCGATAGGTCCAACTTGACTCTCATAGATTCCGAGCCCATGTTGGCGACAAAACGTCTGGTGGCCCACTCCCAACTGCTTGGGGCAGAGGTACGGCATGATTCTAGGAATGGCGTTTCCGTTGGCGCAATTATTATTGTTATTATTATTATTATTATTATTATTATTATTATTATTATTATTATTATTATTATTATTATTATTATTATTATTATTATTATTATTATTATTATTATTATTATTAGTATTATTATTTTTATTTTATTTTTTTTTTCGCCCGAGGTAAAAATAATCCCTCAGGCTCCTAGAAACTATCTGAAAATCTGTGTTGTTCTGGAGTTAACGGTCATCTTCACCGGTCAATTGTATAAAAGTGCCTCGAAATGCAACGGCATTAAATTGTTGCGTGCAAATTGAAAGACGCTGAAAGAGGCGTGCTGTCTCCTGCGGATCCCCCGAAACAACGGTCAAACGCCGACCTAGTTCTGATAAGAACTCCCTGCCCTGAGCATTAATGGGACCCAGGGTTTCTAGTGCCACTGGAATAAAATTGTGGGTAGTGGGGATTTCTGCATATTTTGTGGTCTTCCTGGTGGCTGCCATTTCTGCTGCTGCTCCTGGCGTTATGGAAGTCAGGTGTACGTACGAGTTTGCGCACGTGTGTACACTGGTGGCGTCCCAAGTCATGTATTTCCCTCTTGACCAAGGGATCAACGTTGCTCCATCTGGTCTTTTACCATCGCTTCGGAATAATCCTGTTGGTTCTTTGGTACTTGGAACTTCAGCTCGCTGGAGTGCTCTCCAGATGATATCATTTATCGTAAAATGCCTGCTTGCTCGCCCTCCAGACAGTCTACAGACCAGTCCATGATGTCCTCCCTGGTCCGTCATCACACCGCACTGGCACTGGTGTGGTTCGCTGAGCTCTAGGCCTAGGCGTAGGCCTATCGCCACCCGGACAGCCTCATCGCTGAGACACAGCCCACAGGAGGCTATTGGGAATACAGACATCCAATCTCCTGCATGAGCGGAAGTCACTGCCCCCAACCTAGCCCTGCTGAGCGGATCTGTCGCCGAGGACCACACCTCCGATATATCTTTCTCAATCAGCGGTCTATCCCACACTTTTTGAGCAGTGATGGTTTCTAACACTCCGCTCGGGAGCGTCGTCCTGCGTGCGTTAAGAATTTCATCTCTGAAGACGTCTTTCCAGTCATCCGAATGAAGGATAGCGGTTCCGAGATTTCTGGCTGATGCAGCTGATGCAAGATATGCGGAAGATGCCAGCATCTGAAGCCTTCTGATCCCTAATCCACCGTCCCTTATCGGTAGTGTCGCCTGTGTCCATTGGATGTCGCTGAGTCTGATGTTGACGATTGCCTCCAGTCCCTGTCTCATTTGTTCATCCATTGTTCTCAACATAGGGTGGCCCCAACACTGTGTGGTTCTGAGCAGGAAGGTCAACCTCGCCGCCCCGAAGCAACATCTCATGAGCATCAAGGCTCCCTGCGTAGGCAATCTCCTCATGTCTCTCATTGCCTGCTCCAATTTATCCGAATGGTCTTGCAGTGTTTCATCCAGCGCTGTTCCTCTGCAGATTGGCGCCCCAAGCAAAGTTATTGAGTCCTTGGTTACTCGTTTGAAGTCATCGAATGCTTTATCTGTATCTGCATCCTCCGCCAAAATTTCACACTTCTGTCTATTCAGGTGTACGCCTAAGGTCGACTCGAGGCCTAATATGATGTTCATGTCATGGCCCACGTCCTCCGGTCTTCCTCCGAGTGACAGATCATCCAGATACCCAACTCGGAAGCTGGAGGCCAGTGAACGTAAGGCAGGCTGCAATGGCAAGCAGAAAAGCAAAGGGCCCAAAGGGTCCCCTTGCTGCGGCCCCATCTGTGAGCAGACTACAAAATCCCCGAACTGGAGCAGTGACTCCGTTGCGTACGCCTGATGTATGAACGGGTATAGGTCGGGTATGATCTCATGAACTGCCCGTAGCATTACGTCTCGTCTCAGAGTATTAAACGCATTACTGAAGTCTAATTTGACGAAGACCTGCCTCTGAGGCATGTTTGTAACAAATGCTCTGGCCGCATGGACCGCCGTCTCGCACCCTCCGGGGGTGGCGATGCCCACCTGGAGCGGGGCGAAGAATGAAGCCAATTTATTGACTGCATACTTATTTGCAGCCTTCGCTGTGAGTCTTCTCCAGACATATCCAACCACTATCGGTCTCAGGCCTCCGGTGTTTTTAGATAGTGCAATCAGGGTGCCTCCGAACATCAATCTGCGGATTTCATCGGGGCACTCACCCCTCAGCATGATGTTAACAAATCCCGTAAGCGCCTGGACGAGGTCCTCCGAAGACTCTTTGTTGTTTAGCAGGTCCACGAGGAGCTGAGGGCGGAAGCCGTCCGGTCCACCTGCTGAGCCAACGGGAAAAGATCTTACCAATCCAACTAGCTCCGTCTCCAATATCTGGTATGGAGAGTTCTCAGCCGGATCAGGAAGATCCGCCATCCTGGTCGGCTGTTCATCGGCTGGATGTTTTTCTTGCATTATTGCCCAGTTTTCCTCTGTAGCTCTGACCGGATGATCCCTATTACACAAGATGCGGCATGCAGCTCTTAAGTTCCCCTCCTCCAATTTTGCATTGACAGCTGCAAGAAGCAAGTCTCTGTCATTAGCCCGTCCTCCGCGTCTCTCATGCCCGCCTTCTAACTCCATCTCACCATCCAGATGATCCCGTCTATCAATTCTTTTCTTTATGATGTTGGCCAAGTTACGTCTTTTGCCTGCACGAGGGGGCTGCGCCAGAATGCTCGGCGCAAACCACAACAGCCGGCGCCAGGCTTCGACGTCTTGCGGTTTCTCCACGATGGTCCTCAGTATAGATATGAGGGCCCTTGCGCATGCAAATCGTGCTCCCTTTGGTATGTGTTTGAGCACTTTTCCCCTCGGGTGACCTGGGTGTTGCTGTGTGCCCACTCCCAGCTTCGCTCTGTTGTGCCTCTGGCTCTCGTTGTTACTGACAAGATTCCCTGCTACCGGTCGGGTTCGAGATCCGTGGTTTTCCTGTATCGCTGGCTGGCACACCATCAAGGGGTCGACCCCACCGGCCCCCTCAGTGGCCTCATCCGTCTGCTCCATCCGCAGCGGCGGTTGTCGCGATCCGGGGCATGGGCTATTTCTTGGGCCATGATTGTGTACGGTGCCATCCTTGAGATGCAGTTGTCTTACCGCCAGGCAGTGACTGCACAAACCGCTAGCCTTATTCGTTTTGTTTATATTGTTCGACTGGCCTACCGAGTCCTGTGATTGACCACGCCTCCCGCTGGTCGGTTCCAGTCCACTGACTCCAACGTTGACCCCGTTGTGTACAACGTTTGTACTACTCGTGCAACTCGCAACGACCTGTTCACGTGAAGGCGCTGATTGGCTAGCGCGCCTCGACATGGGACTGACCTGTATTATCACTCACCACACATATTGTCTCCAAAAGTGGCCAAAATGACCCCAAAACCCTACCCAAAATCAACCTGCTTGTCCTCACTGACAGCTATGCTAATGCCAGAAAGCAAAATAACCCAAACCACGTGTTGAAGTTAACCAAGAAACAGTTTAAAACCAATAATACGACTCAGGTCAAAACGTGCGACCACTCGGCAAGACCGTAACTCCATTATTATTATTATTATTATTATTATTATTATTATTATTATTATTATTATTATTATTATTATTATTATTATTATTATTATTAAATAACTATACGCTCTGCTGTAATACCATAGTTACTTTTTAGAAAGGTTTTATGATACCGGCTTTCGAGCAGATTCATATAAAACGTAGGTCATTATTATTATTAATTTGTCACTTCTATGGCGCCGGTATCAGATGCACAAGTCATGAACCGATGACACACCAAAACTAAGCCATAATCAGGTCAATATCTATAAGGCCAGTCCGTAAGACTAAGGTGGATAAGAATTTGAAAGAGGTAATTTTTAAGTTGAGAATGGAATGACACAATGGACTGAGAACAACGGGCAGACACAGGGAGAGCGTTAAAAAGACTTGTTCCAGCAACTGAAAAAGCTCATTCATCTTGAACAATTATTGTTTTAGGTATGACCAGAGAAAGACTATCAGATTACCCAGTTGAATAACGAAAAGTCTGGAGAATATGGACTGATTTTAGTATTATTGTTGCATAGAGTTAAGAGTTTTATAAACTATGAGCCCCAACTTGAAACTAATTCTTTCCTGAACAGGAAGCCTATGCAAATATGTGTGTTCATATCTTGAGCAATTAGTTATGGCTTTAGCCAAAGACTTCGTAATTTTCTGCAACTTCACCATAATAGGATACTCTTGGTTAGGGTGGTGCTTAAAATAGGGAAAAAATGAATCGCTTCCTTTTTTGTGATCCTACCCTCCAGAACTATTCCAACTGGTCTCAAATTATTGCAGGAAAAATTTGAACTTAGGCCTATATTAATATTTAGAGGTAGCTCAATGGCCACAAAGTTTATAAAAGAGCGATTTTTGACAAATGAAAACATACAAGAGCTGTTTCGGTAAACCAGACTTGTTCCAGTTTTTTTGACAATTACAGCCAAGTTAAATAGTCATGAAGACTCTACATTCAAAAAAGCTGATGGGTTACAATTCAAAAATGCAATGAACAAAAATTATAAACGCACAAAATTAGAAATGTTTAGTAAAACGTCCAATGCAACTTTCTCAGTTTATTTTAGTAGAGGCAGAGAGTGTCTCTTTCTTGGAGTCTGGATAAGCCTGACGGTGCTGTTGATCAACTTGCAGCAAATACTGAAGCAGTAATTCATCATGAGTCATTAGGTCACTGAATTACTGGATGAGTGCCATGCTGCGTTCTGCATGGTCGTTAACAACTTTAATGGCATATGCTGACTCTGCAGCCTTCTGGTAGTCCTCTCTATCTTTCCACAGGTCAGTATGTACAGTGAGAAATGTATCTGGAAGTTTCATTAATTCAAACAGAGTCCGTGACTTCGCAGATATAAAGTCCTCAAGATTTTTTTCAATGAATGTGTCCAGGTCAAAACTGATTCGTTTAGTGTGACCTTATTCAGCGTCATCATCATTTTTGCATCGCTGTAATCATTAGCCTCTTTGTAGCAGAACTTACATGGTTGTCGAAAAAAGCTAAAGCAACCAATTCTGGCGACAAATACCATAAGTGTTTTGAAAATGTGAGAGATGCTGCCTTGGATATTGTCGTGTTGATTGCCGAGTATTCAAGAAGTGATTTCAGAAGAGGAAGGTCATTGTAAGGAGCGCTGGCTGCAGGGCTGTAGTGGTAAAATTTGAGGTGAGTACACGCTACCGGTGAGCAGCGGCGTCACCCAGGGCTTTGATGACCTTTTTTAGGAATTCGTCTAAGAAAATTTCAGAGACGAATTCTGAACAAATTTCTTGCCATTCCATTTTACGATTTCGTCTCTGAAAAAAGTTGATGACCTTTTTTTTTTTTTTTTTTTTAGTCATTCGCCTTCGAAACCTTTGAAAACCTCTCTTTTTAGAAAAAATTTCGTTATTCGCTGGGTATACGGTCTCTAGAGAGGTAAGTATACGCTGTATACCCGCGTTACAGTCCCGAGTGTCCCCTCTCAAATTTCTCGAGAGGTAAGTATACGCTGTATACCCGCGTATACCCTCGACTACAGCCCTGGCTGGCTGTCAGTGGAGCTGAAATCCAGGCTTCCAAGTACACACGTGCAGAAAAGTTACAAACATCCCTTCTCTTCTTTTTGTGTTAAGTGGAACTGGCCCCTAAACATCCACACCTTCAAACAGTAAATTACCTTTGAGAGCCAGCGTGCATGATGCATGGCTCCAGGTGCCATAAATCTGACCCCTCTCTGTGGGATGGAACCAAGAAAGATAATAACAAGTTCAGTGAATTCTCTGTAGTCATCTCTTGGCTGACTGTTTTCCAGATAGCTGTTTGCAAACTCAAAAGCACCATCTTTGATGTCTTGCAGTGATCTTGATACTGTGTTATTTGTCAATCCTGTTTCATATTTCTGTTGATCAATGAACTTCCAATTACCTTGAAATCGCTTAAAGAGTGGAACTTCCGGTGATGATGTGGATCCCAGACAGACTTGATACATTGCACCAATGATCAGCTCCATTACATGATGCCTGCATGCTAGTGATAACAGCTCCTTACCTAGCTTCTGTTCTAGGAGGACGCAGGCGCCAGAAATCCGGCCAGTGTTGGAGCCTGTTGTATCAAAAGACATTGCTCGAACTCTATCAGCTATGCCTCATTCCTCCAGAGCCATGTAGACAGCTGAAGCTTGATCTTCACCTGTTGCTCTTGCTAGCTTTGCCACAGTTAGAAGTCTCTAAACTCCATTGCCAGAAACAATTACTGGAAGTCTTTCAACTTTTTCTTTACTTGTAAGATCAGCAATGAGTTTACCATCCCAGTGGACTACCAGGGGTACATTACATGTAGTTTGGAACTTGTCTTGTAAAGCTGTTGCTTGCTGAGTCCTGTGTTTGATTATTTCTCTGCGAATTGTATCACGATTGAGGGCGATATCGTAATTCCGTAACCGAGGCTCTTCACAGTTTCTGCAGTAACAAAGGTTGCTTTACGATCAGATAACTTCGTCCTGTCCAAGGCAGCTGCTAGCTCTGGTGTGATAATACTTGTTCTGCTTCTCTTTCTCTTACTTGATGTCTCAGATAAGCTACTTCCAACTGCTCCCTCACTAGTTACTCTGTCTTCCTTACAGCTTGCATCTTCTTCTTCAGTATCTGTGCTGCTGCTTGAGGTTATTAGTTCTGCTATTTCTTTACCACTTCTCTTTAAGTCTTCCATTCTACGTTTTCTGGCAAGCATCTGTTCCTGTCTTTCTGCTGATCGTTTCTCCTTTGCAGTTAATTTTGCATCCACACCTACCATTGACCCTCTACGTCCTTTCTCACGCTGAGCTAACAAGAACTCACGAGCCCTCTGGAATTGTTATCATTTCGAGTGCTCTAAGATGAGAAATGTCAAAAAGGTAATCTAGTCTACAAACAAATTCAGCCTCATTTGCTTGCTGTGTTACAGATTGTCGCCCCTTGTTTTTCTTCAGCAAACGCCTTCTTCAAATGTTCGTTCTAGTTTGGTTATGCAATTTCTTGGATTCATCATTGGGAACCTTGCCATTTGATAAAGTATTGCCAGCTTTTCGACTGTAACAGCTGATGACTGTCTGATAGTTTGTTTTAGTTGAAGGATGGCAACTTGTTGCCGGTTAATTCAGTTAATGTTGAACCAAGGAGGTACACTTCAGTTTTAGATCTAGTTGCTGCTGCCGCCATATTTAATATTTAATCACTTTGCCAAAATGAACAAAAATGTATTATGTGAGGTGTTTGAGCAGTTTCTGGTTTATATGGTCTATGCATCTGATGATATCAGCAGTCTCTCAGTAGCGTGCCTGAACTTGTTCAATGTCCAAACAATCCAATAGATGCTGATGTAAGCAGTATGAGTCAGCCTCTGTCAGAAACAGGGAAAGAAATTCGCAGCAAGACTTGATGATGTCAGCAAAATAATGATCACGAGTCATGACATAAATTAATTTTGTGGGAATGTCATGTAACTAATGTGTGATTATTTTACTGGTTTATTTATTTAGATGACCAACTACAGTTTTACAAGCTGTTGTACTCAAATGGATACATTGTTGTTCAAGCTTGTGATTGCCATATGCTGATCCTTACTATTTGGAACCTGTAAAACTTCAGTGACATTGAGCTACCAGTAAATATTCACCAAAGGAGTAGATATTTGGCCTGAACTTTTTCTTTATATATGTGAACAAAAATAGAAGGTAGGAGGTTCACATTTACAAAATGTGAAAATAAGCTCCACCCTACTCTTGGTATTCGCTCTGTCTATGGAGGAACGTTTTAAAATCATCCTTTCGTAATCTCATGGTCATTAGAAGGAAAGCAATTACCCGAAAGAGAAGTTTATTTTCGGTTTAAGAAAATTTAGGTTAACCTAATGTGCATTCATTCATAGGGCCTATATCGATCAAATTTAATGTCAATTCACTAAATTTAAAGTTTAAATGGTAATATACTCTGACATACGACCAACAATTGTGATATCCATCCTCTTGCCATCCAGCATTTATTCCAGTTTATTGCCTTTTAGCACAAAGATTCACTCTCGCGTGCTTTGCCCGATGTCTACTCGTTCTCTTAACATTTCTCGCAAACAGTTGAAGACTTATTTATCCCCTGCATAAATTGGCGCGTAATAAGTAGCTTATCAGGATATTATCATTCGATAGTAAATGTCCAATTTTATGGGCTTAAATAAGACTAAACGCAGGAAGAGCGATGAATATAGAAGGTAAAGAATATCTAATCAGTGATAAACCAATGTTATAACTGATTTAGTAAAACGGCGGTTAAGTAAAATTACACTCGAGAAACAAAAATTATTATACACTTACTGTACTTTTCTGCTTTTAGTTGTTATAAGAGTTAAAGTTAAAAATTGTGGTAAAACGCATTCAGCATCCGTGGATCCTCGGCTGCTTCATCAAAGAATCAACGACCTTCGAAACAGAACCAACCCACGGTCACATGAAACTGATAAACTACTCAGTCGACTTGAGGCGCAAGACTTAGAAATCATCAACTCTCAATTGTACAGACAGACTGTGATCGTTTGGATCTGGTGTCGCTCAGAAGAAGCCCTTGAAACAACTGAGAAACTATACAAGTCGACTCAGCTTAAAGATGTCTTATATCGTCTTGCAAATATTGCACCGCTTACTTCTGAAATGATTCAATCGACAGTGATCAACATTGATTGCAATCAATTCAAGAGAACAGGTGGCAGGTTCTTAATAACACAGACATCACAATACAGATTAAAAGTAGGGTTTCAAATAAAACCACCTTAGTGAATGAAGTGACGATTACTGCGCTGGAAAAATCAGCAAGTTGTTGAAGGGGTGACAGAAAAGGTGTTTGATTTATGAACGGAGAGTAAATAAATTAAAATAGAGATTCAGAAAGAGAGGTTGACAAGTCTGAAACAAAGGAACCTTTTTTAAAGCCGCTATATACTAATGTCTGGCTACTTAAATTTGTTTATATAGACTGTAGTTAGAGTGAAAAGAAACCGAGATGAGCGATTGAAGGTCAAGTATTCTGTGACATCTAATGTAATTGAAACATGGCGAGAAATGAGATGCTGAAATAGATACAGGTATCAGTGAGAGTGGCATTTAGTCAAAAAGAAAGCAAGTATTTAGGGCATTGATAATTTGCAGTAAGATAAACAGATAATTGGAGTGAGAGACAGAGACAGACAGAGACAGACGGAGAGACAGAGAGTGAGAGAGACTGAGAGACAGACAGACAGAGACAGAAACAGAAACTGAGAGAGACAGACAGAGAGACAAAGAGACAGACAGATAGAGACACACAGGCAGACAGAGACAGAGACACACAGAAATAGATAGAGAGAAAGAGACAGACACCCAGAGGGCCAGAGACACGCATAGATAGATACATTGAGAGAGAGAGAGAGAGAGAGAGAGAGAGAGAGAGAGAGAGAGAGAGAGAGAGAGAGAGAGAGAGAGAGAGAGAGAGAGAGAGAGAGAGAGAGAGAGAGAGAGAGAGTCGAACGAAACGAGAATGGATGGCAACTAAATTGACATTTTGATCAGAAGTAGAGAGAAAATGCTGTTTAGTTGAACTTGTAAAGTATCGCAAGCGAGAAGTAAGTTAAACTTTTAAAGTAGGCCTATCTGTGGCGAAATTGGCCATTATTTACACTATACGTTATAACCTGCATGCGCTGACGTTATTACATCATCGCTGATCTGGTACGCGTTAATAGAATTGAATACAGCGAGCTAAATAGTTCATCTGGTGCACTGGACCTGTCCGGCCTCTGTATACCGTACAAAATTACCGCTGGACACAGGCCACGGGCAGTGATGGGCAATAGTCAGTGTTTAATCTAGACATCTTTGGGAGGGGGTAAATGACCCCAGGATTGATGTTTCCCCCCAGAGTCCGGCAATACTATAATGTAGAGACCTTTTGGGGAGGCAACTTCCCCCAGGATACATGGTGACACATGGTCCCCCCCCAGAGAGACGGATCCCTAAAAAAAGGTCATCAAGTTTTTTGAGAGAGTAATCCCTATAGGAAAAGTGAAGAAAGTTGGACGAATGACTAGAAAAAAGGTCATCAACTTTTTGTGAAGATGAAAGTTGTAAAAAGTCTGGATGAAAGTTGAAAAAGACTGAAAAATAGGTTGGTCCCCCAGAAACCTGGTTTTCCCCTCCCAGAACAGGGGGACTAGATTAAACACTGGGCAATAGTTAACTAACAAGTTGCTAACTTTTAGTTTAACTACAAAATTTTAGTTAAGGAAGAAGTTTAACTAAAAAATAGTTTAGTTAAAACCATAGCTTAACTAATTTTTTTTAGTTGCTAACTAAAAAGTTTAACTAAAAAATCAGCAATATGCAACTATTTTTCCACAGTGAACATTGAACATTGTCAGCAAAAAAACATTTTAACACTGCATGGTTTTAGCATTAACAGCCTGTATTTTCAAAATCATACACTACTTACAGTATGCCTGTAACTGTATGCCAGAACAGTACACATTACATAGTTTGAAGGTAAAATTGTCATTGACGCTTTGCATTATTACAGTTCACTTAACGTCTTTTATTGTGAAAATGTTTGTCATAAAAAGTTGGAAAAAAGTTGGAAAAAGTTTAACTACTTTTTTAGTTTAGTTAACTAATTTCCAAAATCAGTTGCCAACTTTAGTTAAACTATTTTTTTTAGTTGGAAAATAGTTTTAGTTTAACTAAAAAAATAGTTTAGTGCCCATCACTGGCCACGGGTACAATACAGGCCATGGGTACTCTATAGGCCATGAGTACCACACGGGACGCTCGGTACCTTGCTGACCACTGTACTGACCAGGGTACCAGAGAGGTTCGTGGTAAGTAGGCTACAAGTACCGAGGGACCTAGAAATTTCGTAAATAAAGGGCCTGTGTAGCATACAAAAGAAGGGGAACCGCAGAAGAAATAGATCTAGGGCAAAGCTCTCGTAGGTAGGTCGACTGAACGGGTGTAAACTCAGTGTTCTGAGCTTTTGTGAGTATCGAATATCGTGATCGGTGTGGACTTAGAAGTTACTTTGGCAAAAGACTCAGTATTCTGCAAGGTTTGTGATTTGTGAGCAGTCTTTGAACGTTTAAATTGTTGATAAAGTTTAGCGGATTAAGCCGTAAGTGGAAGATAGCGATGTTGACTGTTTATTACATATAAAGCAAATTAGAATCTGGCTATTTCAGTCTTTCATGTTGAACTGAACTGTGACCATCTAGATTCTATGCGACAGACTGTCGTAAATTGAACGACGATCATTGATCTGGTTAACAATTGAGTTATATTGAGTTACACTGAAAGTTTCGGCCAGAAAAAACTCCGTTAACCGCATTGGTCTTCAGTCTTCTATTTTGAGCCATTATAGTAAGTCAGACGACATAAAGTCCTTCGAGTAATCCGGAGGCATTACTCGGCGGACAGAACCAAACCACATAGACGAAGGCAAATCGCGGCCATCCAAATGGTAACCACAACACCACGCCCTCCTATAACAACTCGGGGAATGAGTCTGCCACACCGGCACCAGAGGTGGGGTGATAAGTAAGTAGCGGGAGGTTTGCCACATATCGAAAGCGAGAAGCTGAAATTAGTGAAAATAGAATGAGACGAAGAATCATAACGATTGGCAATTTGACTACTAGTCAGGTCAGATGTAGCATCCTGCAGCCAAGCAAAGAATCCGTATCAATCAGGACGCAAGAAAGTTCAACAGGAGAAAAGTTGGAGAAGAAAAACATATCACAGAGTATTTTGTTCATTTCGAAAGTGATATTCATTTTAAGGCTTTTACAGGGAAGTACGACTCAAATCATAGCCGCTACAAATGATGACAGATGAACAGCTACAGGCACTGAGTGAGAAAGATGAAGAGATGGTTACGGGTAATAATAGATCGAGGTAGACAGTGAGCAATATCATCTAGTGAAGAATAAGAGTTAGATGAACAGTTATATACAGGTGAACAGCGAGCTTCGTGAACAGCACTTGCTGATTACTGCCAAGTGAGATAAATAGAAACTTGCAACTGAACAATGAATTACGGATAGCAGCGAGTTAGATCAATTAAAAAGTTAAATGAATACAAAAATATAACTCATATAAAAACAAACAGTATTAGAAACAAAAATAAACGAATATATATACAATACATATATATAATATATTAGTTCATAAAACATGAAATAAAATTAAAACACTGGTAATGTTATTTAAATTATAGAAGTGAGGCTTTGAAAGAACAATGCATTTTAATTCGAATCATATTGACATTAACAGTAATAATAAATAAGGAAACAAATTTTAAAAATCTAGTAAGCATTAGCATCAGTAATAGTAATGTAATCAGAAATAAATGGTAAACATATTAATTTCTATAATAATATTTTTTTATTATAGTCGCGTATCCGATTAACATCAACTTCACTAAGAAACTCGACATGATTGACGTCATAGAAGAATGGGTGCATGGAGTGGCTAAACTGCGAAATGAAATCTACGTCCTCTGTCGATGGTATATTTTGGTCTTTGAGGATCGAATTCCATTTCGTGTTCAGAGGGCAATTTTCATGAGAAGTTTTATAAGGATAGAATATCCCACGGACATTGTATCCAGTGAGAAGGAAAATTGTCTCTACTTATCTGAGCATAATCAAAGCATCTCCAAGGTAACAAGAGAAACAAATGACCAACACAAAATCATCAATTGGCTCTGCACAGGAGACCCATTGACTATGTCAGTGTCCAGTGATGGTCAGTTATTGATGATGAGTTTTTCACGGAACAAAGCGACGATCTATGGACCAAACGCAAAACCTGTTCGATCCATTAAGTTACAAATACACATCGAGGAACCCTGTCATGCAGTGGAAACATCCATCGGAAATTACATCATCCTTCACAAATGGTGGTTTCAGAAGCTGGGGGAGGGTGGGTCAAGTGGGGGAGGGTGGAAGTGGGACATGTTCGAATTGACCAGAGATGGAAAAACGGTTGTCCGTCGGTTTATTCCATCAAATGAAGAGCAAAATTTGAATGATCCTCAACATCTCTCAATCGATTCAGACGATCGAGTGTTTGTGGCTGACTTTGGAAATCATAGAGTGATTCTCTTGAATTCCGATCTTAAATGGAATCGAATTATTTGCCCGAAGAAATTTAAAGAAGGAGAAGCGCCGTGCTTAATCCCATGCAGATTGTGTTACGACGAAAAAAATAAACAACTGATCGTAGGAGGACAAAATGGTACCGTATATTCAGATACAGTGCATATTTACACGTTGACATCGGGACATCGTAATCGAAATAGATTCGAAATCGTTGCTCAGCAAAAAAAAAGAAAAAGAAGGTTTTAAGACTATCAAGATTGTTTTACGAAGAAGATAAAATCTAGTCATTGAAGGACAATGTTATTCTGCTGGTTTCGGAGAGAGAGAGTTCATGCTTACACTTTGAATCGAAACTAAGATCGCTTTTATCTAGAGATCCTGACAAAAAAACCATTATAATCTATTGCAGATTATCAAACCAATCAAATAATATCCAGTAATATATTTGTAAAACACAAACAACAAGAGTCAGTTTGTAAAATTTTGCCAAACCTTCACTTTAGAAACATCACAGATATGTCATCGTGGCCGGACAAAATATCCCCGGATAAAATGTCCCGCACAATGTCCCGGACAAAATGTCCACCGACAAAATGTCCACAGACAAAATGCCCACAGACAAAATGTCCCCGGACAAAATGTCCCAGTACAAAATGTTCCAGGACAAAATCTTCCCGAACAAAATGTCCCTAGACAAGATGTCCCAGTGTGGAAAGTCCCAGATAATTTGTCCCAGCAGACAATGATTCTTCCCTAGATGCTCAGGACTGGCTGCTCCAAATATATGGGAGTGGGTCATTGTTCGAAGATGAATATCGATGAAGTAGGGAAGTATCGAAATAGGCCTATAGTTAGCGACTTCATTCCTATTGCCCTGTTTATAGATCGCAATAACTTTAGCGGTTTTAATAGCCTGTGGCACCACACCCGTGTTTAGGGAGCAGTTAATGATCTCTGCTAAAGGAGAGGCTATTAAAGGCAACCTGGTGGCGGCTATAGTGGGGTCAATGCCATCAGTTCCCCTGCTATGGGTTACACGAATTGAGGAGCATAATTGTAGAAGTTCATCTGAGGAGGTGGGAATTAGGCCGAAGGAGCATGTCATGGGAGGGCCAAGGTAGTCGGAAAAGGAGGTCTGGGATGCAGGGATCTGGTCAGCTAGAGTCTAGGCAATGTTAGAAAAGTAGTTATTAAGAGTAGTAGCAATGAGAAGGGGATCCTTACTTTCTATGTTGCCCACCTTAAGGAATTCAATTGGTGGATCCAGATCGCCCAATTTTATTATAGTACGAATAAGGCTCCAAGTTTTTTAAAATTGCTGCTTTGCTTAGTAAATTCGGCCGAATAGTAGCTTTTTCAGCGTTATTTCTTGCGTTATTTCTTGCGGTTTTGAAGATATTTCTGAAGGTGGCAAATAGTTGCAAATCAGTTAACTGTTTATCTTAATACAAATGGTCGGGAAAACCATTCTACCGAGACCCCACTGGTTCGCCTCCTGTCTGATTTATATGGCGCCATAGCTAGTGGTCAGGTTACTCTTTGGCCCTTTTGACGTTAGCTCTGCATTTGACTCAGTTGACCACACCATCCTTCTCCAGCGCCTTTCGGTCTCATTTTTAGTCGTTGGCAAACCATTAGACTGGCTCTGCTCTTTTCTTACTGGTCGCTCTAACTGTGTCGTGACTTGCTCTTCTAGGTCCTCTTGGGTTCCTGCTCTGTTTGGTGTTCCCCAGGGATCTGTGCTTGGCCCATTGCTCTACATTCTGTTCACTTCTGATATCAGTTCTGTTATATTTTAACTTTATATCTTTTATTATCAACGCAATATCCGATCTTTAGTTTACTGACAAGCTCTATTGTTTTAAGTCCGCCATTCGCGCATTCAAACTGGTTCCATGTCCTCATACTGGTTCCCTACTATATTACATCCCCCCTTGTTTAAATGCTAACTTCTACGTTGACTGTTTATTGGACTTCTATAGTGTCTGTATCTAGGTCAGAGTTCTTATACATATAAGAACATCAATCCAGTTCATTCTGGGCTAAATCGTCTTGGTGGCTTCCTATTCGGGCGCTGTGGATAACGTCGCGTCTGAATAGTACTATGTCCTTCTCGAGTTGGCAGTGTCGTGCAAGGCGGTGTGACAGTTTGTGTTGGCGTTGCTACACTCGGTGTTGGTGTTCGAATTGGGATGTAATCCTCTGCGTCTTCATCCTCATCTTCCCTCACCACACTTCCTTGAGCGACATTCTCCAGCTTCTTGAAAAATGTTGAGTTTCTTGTCACGGAGTATCCTTGTCTTTCAGATGTGATCATCGTGCCTTTAATTTTTTTTATGGTCACCGGAATACTGTCATAGCAGCCAGATATCTTATTTCCTCCAAGTTTTTTCACTAGAACAGTATTTCCGATTCTTAGTTCCTTTTTGGTGTGGTTTCGACAGTCTCTGTACGCTTTCATTTTCTGCTTGGCAGTGGTGTCTCGTGTAACACAGTTCTTAACTCTTCATCAGGAACAGATATCGATATTTCCGGAATGCGGCCACTGAAAGGATATCTTAGTAGGATTTCAGCTGGTATGTGGTGTTGACCTGTATGCGTGAAGAAAGGTGTACATCTCTTGTTTCCAGTTCTTCTTCTCCACATGTGCTATCTGAAGTGATTTCTTCAAAGTTCTCATAAATCGTTCGGCTTCGCCATTTGCTTTTGGCCAATACGGTGTAATGCGTTTATGCTTAAAACCGCAGTACTTAGCAAATTGTCTGAATAGGTCACTGTTAAATGGAGAACCATTGTCACTCTTTACGGTCACTGGTATGCCGAACATAGAGAATACTCTGTCAAAAGCAGGAATGACTGCATTGGCAGACGTCGTGGTGACGATTTCAACGACTGGATACCTTGAATAGTCATCGATGATGACAAGTAAGTATTCACCACTCGGTAAAGGACCACAGCAATCGGCTGATAGGTTCTGCCAAGGGCCTTCTGGTAATGGAGTCATCTGCAATGGCTCTGAAGAGGCTTCTGGTGTGGCTATCTGACACGATAGACATTTCTTGACAGCGTCTTCTGCTGCTTTATCGATACCAGGAAACCAGACTTTCTGTCGTAGGAGTTTCTTTGTCTTCGTGATTCCTTGATGACCCTCGCGTGATAATCGGATGACTTCCTCCTGTAGACTTTGCGGTATCACGATTCGTGTACCTCTCAGCAGTATCTTTCCATCTACTGATGAGCATAGTTCATCTTTGATATGATAAAACTGACGAAGATTTAGTGACTCATGGGCTTCTGTCCAGTTATTTGATTTGATGCATATAAATTAGGGTGGTCCACAAAAATAAAATTTGAGCTAGAGACCAGGCCACCCTCTCAGTTTTTTACACCTGTCAATAGTATTATTGAGACAAAATTTCAGCTTCTTATTCCAACTGGAAGACGGTGCTCAATGACAAATAAATATTACCATATAGTAGTATTTGCTGTAAATCTCGATGCCTTATTACTTGGTCAACATTTATCATGGAGATGAGCTTGAAATAGTTTCTGTTGTGTTATCAGACTTACTTACTTACTGGTACTTGAAACAAAAGAATGTACAGTTCTTGTTGAAGGTCATGGTGCTTACTTCCTGTGTTTTGGGCTGACATGTTTTCAGAAGTGAATTTTTACATTACAATTGCTGCAGCGCTTGGCTGTGGTCCTTCTGCCCTGCCACTTTCGCGTAACAGAGTGCGTAAGAAAGTCAGGACAGAGCATGCTGAAGCTGTAAGATCTGAATTTGTACCAGATTAGCCACTGTTACTACACTGGGTTGAGTAAACCCTGCCTAAGATCTTTGGAGTAGGAAATGTCGACCGCCTCCCAGTGCTGCTTTCGGGTGATGGTGTGAATCAGCTCCTCTTTGTGCCCAAATTAGCCTTTGGGACAGGATGCAATGAATTCATGGTCGTTCATATTCTTCTGAAGTTGTGAAAACCCACAGTTGACAAGGTTCAAGCCTTGAGCTGTGATACAATGTATGTCAACAATGGGCATTTCAACGGATTGTGTGTTCTGCTGGAAGACAAATAAGCTGAGAGCTCTTGTGGTTGGCCTGCCGTCATCATGTCATGGAATTGATTTTAGCTAAAGTATTCACCTTGTGCTGCAGTCCACCTGTTCTCCATAAATCTCAATCTTCAAGAGATTTAAAGCTGCTGAGAAGGTGTGACACGTGTCAACTTCTGAGGACTGGAAGTCATATCCGGCACTGCAGTCCCCCATGAAACAGCGTCAGTTTTCTCAAGGAGTTTGCTGAAAGAAATTCAGAGATCAGAGACAACAACCAAGTGCTCATTGAGCTGACAGTGGTTGTACTTGGAAGTCAGTCTTCAATCATTCACTGGAGAGCCCTGGGCCAATTCACCATGCACATTAGATGGCCAAGTTACTGTATGCAATCAAAATCTACCTTTTTCGCGATCAGATTAATTGATTCTTGAAGTTTGGTGCCCTGTTTTACGCAAAGGCATGGACAAAGGCCCCACTTGCTGCTGAAGCTCCAGGACAAGATCTATCACTTAGGATTGGTCTAGGACAATATGAGTCTATTGACTGTGACGTTAGCGTTGCTGCCAGGACGGTCCTAAAAAACCACTTGTGGTACCATTCAGACGAGGCTGTAGGTCTGGCACTGTTCTCAGACCAACTTCCTGTAACAGATAAAGTGAAGATTGTCGACAGAATGACTGCAAGACCAACTTCCTGTAAGAGATAAAGTGAAGATTGTCGACCAGCTTCCTGTAACAGATAAAGTGAAGATTGTCGACAGAATGACCGCAAGACCAACTTCCTGTAAGAGATAAAGTGAAGATTGTCTACGGAATGACTGCAAAGCCTGGTGAAAGAAGGTGAGAAGTGATGCTAAGGTACTGAAAGAGGGGTTTTGGGTGATTTTACAACCCACTGAGCACACACCTGAAGATGATTGATTTTTTTACACTTCAACCACAGAAATGGATCGAGAATGAGGATTATAAGCAAGGCAGATAGATAATTCAGCAGTTGAGAGTGGTGAAGGACACGGCAGAGAGGGTGTGAAGTTGTTCGAGGAATTCTACTGACTCATCACCAATGATGAAGAAGAAAAGCTATTTCTTCTTCAAGTGGCCGAGGCAAATATAAAATCTGTTCTCACTCACACAAGAAAGAAGTCTGCTGTTGACGCAGTTCTTGCAAAGCCTTGCAGTTTCTAGAGTCAAATACTGTAACGGGTGTTGAAATCATAAAACAAGAACAATCGACATTCGATATTCATGGACTGGACGATGTTTTTGACATTTTTGGATATTTTCAATTCATTAAACCTTCTGAAATTTTACAGTTCCATCTGTCTAACTGTTCTTGTATTACATATGTTGTCAAATTACAGTAATATTTGATCTATTTTGAAATAAAATGCATTTCTATGCTCAACACGCTCATTTCTGCAATTAATGTCTATTTATCGGTATATGACAAAGTAACATAGTCCGTGAGCACCGTCTTCCAGTTGCAATAAGAAGCTGAAATTTTGTCTCAATAATACTATTGATAGGTGTACAAAACTGAGAGGGTGGCCTGGTTTCTAGCTTGAACTTTATTTTTTACCATGTGTCTGTGGACCACCCTAATATAAATATCTTCTGCAGAATAACATCAGACTTCTTCAATCTGCTCTAATGTCATGGCTTTAGGACCTGCATTGGAGATGATGAAGTTAATGTATTCTTCTGAGACTTTATGTGATCTGTCATCTTTGCTTCCTTGGTCGATCACTGGATGACGAGACATATAGTCAGCAGGATTATCTTTTCCAGCTTTGTGGATGATTCTGAAATCATAGGGTTGCAATCTGATACTCCATCTTTCCATTCTGGCAGATAACTTGCATCGTGGATTGCCATATATAGCTTATAGTGGTTTGTGGTCAGTCATCAAGTCAAAGGAACAGCCATACAGATATCGGTGTAAACGCTCACATGCCCAAACGCATGCCAGAGCCTCGCGTTCAGTCTGTGAATAACGCATCTCTACTTCCGTTAGTGATCTACTAACATATGTAACAGCTTGTTTATGACATTGATTATTTTCCTGAGCAAGAATTGCACAGGGCTTGCATCGACTGTAACACGTGACTGCTTATTTGGGTCGTAATATGCTGTTACTGCATTCTGGCACAAGCATGCTTTGAGTTCTTCAAACGCTTGCTGTTCAACCGTACCCCATGTGAACGATACGTTTGTTTTGGTTAACTCCCTTAGAGGTTCAGTTTTTGTCGCATAGTCTTTGATGAATCTTGAACTGTAATTGGTCATTCCAAGCAAGCTTCTAACCTCTGTTGCATTTGTTGGTGGTGACATATTCATCAGTGCGTCGACTTTATCAGGATCTATACCTACTCCGCGTTCTGAGAATACATGCCCGAAGAAGGTAAGTGTTGTTTTGTTCAACTCACACTTGTTCTTGTTGAGTGTTAGGCCTCTATCCAATAAGCGACTCATAACAGCACACAAACTTTGATCGTGTTCGGCTGTTGTACGGCCATGTACAATTATGTCATCACTGATATTCATATCTCCAGGTATGCCTTCTAGGACCTGTGCTATGGTGTTTTGAAATACCTCGCTGGCTGAGGAAATTCCGAAATTCAATCTCTTGTAACGGAATAAACCAGTGTGGGTGGAGAACGTTATGATGTAACGGCTGGCTGGCTCAAGTTCTAGTTGATGGTAACCGGCCCTGAGATCCAGCTTTGAGAATTTCTTTGCTCCATTGAGGTGGCTGATGATGTTCTCCAGGGTAGGGGTTACATGCCTCTCCCCAAGAATGGCTTTATTCACTTGTCTCATATCAACACAAATGCGTACCTCATCCGGTTCTTTAGGCTTTACCGGTGTTACGATTGGTGACATCCAAGGTGTTGGTCCCTCGATGCGTTCAATGATGTCTTTCTCAAGAAGAAGATTAAGCTCTTGTTCCACTTTCTTGCGTATGTGGAATGGTATCCTTCTATGTTGTTGTGCAGATGGTTTCACACTCTCATCAATGTGAAGTTTTACTCTGAAGTTCTTCAGTTTGCCAATTCCTTCAAAAAGTTGTGGATGATCTTTTTCCAGGAGTTCGATCGTTATTGGTTGTGATGATTTGATAACATTGAGGTTGAGTTCAATCAAACCTAATTCTGATGCAGTCCCATAGCTTAACAATGATCCTTTATCTCCTTTGGCCACATGGAATACAGCCTTCACAATGTTCTGTTTGTGTCTTACTATGGTTTCAAAGTGACCTATAATCTTTATCGGTGTTGTGGCTGCATACGAATGTATTGTGGTCTGTGATCGATGGAGAATCGTGCATTCAGGAAACCTTTGGAACGTCTTTTCATCTAGGATATTGACACTAGCCCCCGTGTCAATCAGGATTTCGACTGGAACATCATTGATAACCACGTGAACATGTGGTAATTTCTTCAGTCTCTGTTGTTCTAAAACAAAGGCATAGTCTTCCGCTGTTTCATCTCTGTACATGGGTTGCTGTACTTCTGTACCTATTTGATGGACTTGTCGTCGTGAGTGGGGCGCATTCTGTGCCATGTACATCTTACCTCTTGACAACGGTCTTTGAAATTTATTAGTGCTTTGGCATTGTCTCTGAAAGTGGTTTTGTTTATTGCACGCAAAACATGTTTTGCTCCATGCTGGACATTGCATTTTTCCACCCTGGTGCGGATACAAAAGACCACAGTTACGACATACCTGTGTAGAAGGTTTTGTCTGCTTTGCTGTATGCTGATGCATGGATTGTTTTGGTTGATGTGGTTGATTAGCCACTCGAGCGACCATGCGTTTGTCAGTCTCATGCTCAGTAAAACCCATTTCAATAACCTTTGACTGTCGTTCAGAAGTCGCCATTGCCCGAGCTGTGTCTAACAGAACTTTCAGTGTCATTTCTGAATCGACAAGAGCACGCCTTCGCAGTCTGGCTAGATTGCATGTTTGAATTATGTGAGACTTTATTTCCGCATCTAGGTTTGAAAAGTCACAGTATTTTGCTAATGTGCGGAGTCTCGCATGATAAGCATCTGTGGTTTCGTCCGTACTCTGTCTAGCCAGACGGAAGTTAAATATTTCAAATTCAACGTTCTTCTTTGGACTGAAATGTTCATCAAGTGCGCGTTTGGTCAAAGTATAGACATTGTTCTCACCGGAATCGGAATCATCTGAAGGCGTTTCAACGACCAAACCATCGAAAATATCGTACACAGCTTCGCCTGCCAAGTGTAGGAGGAGTGCTCGTTTGCGTTTGCCATCGGTGATGTCGAGCGCCGTCATTTAGGTTCTCGAATCTATCCGTCCATTTCTTCCAGCGAAGTGCGGTTGACGCGGGGTCGACTTCGGGTTGAAACGGAGCGAAATGGGGTATTGGCCCAAATTCAGTCATGCTGATAGTTCGTTAAAGTTTTTACCTCGTCGCCAAATGTTATATTTTTGTATTTTATATCTTTTATTATCAACGCAATATCCAATCTTTAGTTTACTGACAAGCTCTATTGTTTTAAGTCCGCCATTCGCGCATCCCAGCTGGTTCCATGTTCCTATACTGGTTCCCTACTCTATTACAGACTGAAGTTTAGATGTATCAGTAGGTTGATTTTGGACTGCAGAAAAGTTATTGATATATTAATACTGTGGTACAAATGTGCTATCAAGCTTCATGAGTATAAAACTGCCACCCGCTGATTCGATTCGGAATTCGATTCGAAATCGACCTTTTACCCCCGATTCGAATCGAGTTTCGATTCGAATGGAAACTTGTGATTCGCAGGTTCCTGGTCTACACATACAATTTACGCTCAGGACACAAACTCTTGTCCTTCCAGATAAATACGCAAAAACTATAATTATACATCGCATGCTACATAGAAACATCTACACTACTAAACACTGAGACCAGAAACTATTGATTACCTGTAAAACCCACGCTTCCAATAATCTTGTAACAAGCACCGTTTTGCCTGTTATGCTAGATTGTCTCAATAAACATACAAATAATTTATCAATAAACCAGAACATGAACGAAATGATGAATGCCTGAATTTATGAATGAATGACTATTTCACTGAATGAATGATTGCTTTATTGAATGAGTGAGTCAATCAATAGTAAGTTTGGTAGAATGTACTCACCGATGCTATAGGCTTAATTCTGGGACGCCTTAGAAGAATTAGTAAATCGAGTAATTAATTTTAGTCACTAAAGCGATGAACATTGTATTACATTCGTTTTTCAGCTGAATGAACTTCCATTGGAGTTGCTGGATGTCGTCTTAGAAAAGTCGTCTCTGCATTGGATACTGAGTTCTTCACCAAAGCAGAGAGACAAATATGTCGTCAGAGATTTAGCATCACTCGACTTCTGTTGGTTTCAACGAATAAGAAGACGAAGATTTAAGAAAAGATTTTGGCAGCGGCTCAGAGGTTGATTATCTACAGGCAATATACCTAGGATTATCACAAATGCTGAATATCCAACAAGAAATATGAGTTATAACTCATTTTATCTGATTTATGAAATATAGTTTTCTATCAATCACATATATTCCGAATCTCAGAGCTGGATGACGGGTTCTTAGGACCACTAGGCACAAGGCGATATGGACTCTCCCCTTCTTCGCCCCATTGTCGAAGGGGATCTAGCGACGTGTTAAGTCTTCAAGCCGACAGATTTACAGATACTGACGAGCCTCTGTACAGCTGCAAAGCTCGCTGGTAATTGTCCGGATCTTACAAAAACTGTAGACTTGCAAACAGCGCATTCATTGTTCCTTGTCACGTGAGTGAAAAAAGGAAAGTATTTCGTTAATTAAAGAATACCATTGTCTTAGTACATTGAGGAGCTTTGTTGCTTTTAGAAGAGTCTTAGATTTTTTGGGAAAAAAGAAAGATTGGCTGTGACTAAACACCTGGATCTATTAATATTTATAGATAAGAATCAACTTCATCACCTCTGTCTAATCAAAAGTTAGTAGACGCCGAGGTTTCTATTTACTTCTCGCAAAAATGTTTCCCTGTAACCTTTAATGTTAACGAGCTTTGATGTCATTCAAAAGCAATGCTAGTTTTGATGTTTTTAGATTTCTATGGAAACACGGAAAAACATTCTGCAGTCATTATAAACAACAGAGATTATTTCTTGCATAATATTCAATCGAACGACGAGTTAATTGCTTCGCTGTTGTCTCTCAACTGCATAACGGAAGAACAAAGTCACTTCATTCAACGACAATGTTCAAAATGCAACGACAAAATGACGAAAGAGCAAGGACAACGTTCAAAAGAAGACAAGAATTCCGAGCTTTTGCACCTCATAAGATCTTTTGACGACACAAAGTTTTCGAATTTCGTCAAGTGTCTTCGGCAAACAAAGCAGAAGACATTGGCAAGGATCATAGAAAACGGAGGAGGTTTATAGTTCAACTGTTATCTAAAGGCTCACTTTAAAACATAATTTCATGTAGAATAATAATAGGGCCTACTAGATACGCATTTATATCGAATTGCAACAAGATCGTTCCGAGACCTTTTCTAAGTAATTCTGTATCTTCATGAGTAATTAAGTATTAGTTAGTGCAAAATTTATTATCACGATTTTAGTACAAGTGGTGAAAACATGTAGAAAAGTCTTTTCAAATCCAGATAAAACGTTATTCACTTGCATTAGCTTTTGGAATCTCTAATCTTGATCTCAGTGGGACGGTACTCTGCCTCAGCTCATTTCGCCGACAGCTGAAACTTGTCTCTCCTTGCGTTTACGTTCATTCAGAAATTGGCGCATTAGAAACACTTGATTAATAACGACATTTTCTTTAAAAGCATATGTCCTACTGGTGTTCGTTACGACAGTGTCCTGTTGCATAGCTCGCGAATCAATAACAAACAGTTAAATTTGAGGTCCTTAACTGAGACTAAAGTCGACATTGGTCACGCATCCTAAGGAATAATCTTCATTTCACTTCGTAACTCCATAGCACTTGATCTAATTCAATTGCTTTAAACTAAAATGACCTTTAAGAAATTAGTTGGACATTTGAAATCTGTTGTGCTTTTAGTCGTAATTAAAATCGAGATGCAAAATCGTGATGCAGAGTGTACAGCGTCCGTGAAAACACAACTCATCCATGACAATTTTGAAGATATTCGAAGCAAAACAAAACCAAGGTCACACTTAGCGGATAAACTCATCAGTCAACTGAAGGATGAAGGCATAGAAATCCTCAACTCTCAAATGGACAGACAGACTGTGGTCGTTTGGATCTGGTGTCATTTACAAGCAGCCCTTGAAAATATTAAGAGGCTGCACGAATCGAATCAGCTGAGAGATGTATTATTTCGCATTGCAAATATTCGATCACCTAAATGTGACAGCCTGCAATCGATAGCGATCAACGTTGATAGCAATCAATTCGAGAAGTCACTTGGTAAGTTCTTATTTACGAACCCATCGCAAAGGAAATTTCAAACATAATACTATGATCAAAATACACAACTTATTTGCATAAATGACTAAGACCGCGTGGGTTAAAAAGCAGCAACATTTTGAAAGGCCGTTAATTTATGCCTATTGAGTGAGAGGAAAACAAGAAAATTAGAAGTAGAGGATAACAAAATGTCTGTCACCGAAGAAAAACCCTTATCCACTTAGAAAGGTTATAAGAAGGCGTTAAATTTAGATCAATCTTCTTAAATAGTATTAATCTATTAAACATGCCAGGAAATGATCCACTGTCGCATCAGTGACCAAATACTGAAGAATTCCTCAACTCTCGACCGGACAGACAAACTTTTGTCGTTTGGTTCTGACTACGATTACAATTACGATCATAAACAAAAATTAAAACACATTATCAACATTTGCAGCTTTATGAATTGAAGCGCTGGTAAATTTCAACTGACAAGAATAGAGTGAGAAGAAACAAACATAGATTTTAGAAAGAGACGCTGAATAAAATTCTTTTATAGAGAGAAACTTTATTTACTAAGAGTCGTTTCTAGAAGGCGCTGTATTATCGTCAAGCTACTTCAAATTGTGTTTCACTAGCCTTTTTAGGCTACTGAAACACTGATTAAAATCAAGGAAATAGTAAAAGTGGGAGAGGTACAGAGGAAACAAAAAGGCTGACAGTGAGATCGAAAGTCAGTAAAACAGACACAAAATGAGACAGATAGACAGACATTGGAAGAAAGAAAATGAGTCAAAGAAAAAAGCCAGAAGAGATAAGACTGGATGGCAAGTGTATGGATGAAAATAATATGAAGTCAAACGGTCGGCAGAGAAACATAGAACCAGTGAAAACCAGAAGTATTCAGAGTCAAAAGAAGACTAAAGTGAAGCAAGAATGACTTCGCATGACAGCTTCAAATGAAAAGCGGTGAAGACTTACAGGTGAAAAGCGACTGAGATGAACGGGAAGTTAACGGAAATATTGAGTTAGATGAAGAGGCGAGAACAAAAAGCAGTTAGATGAACAATGCGAGTGAGAGGAACAGTAATTTACAGTTGAACAGTTGAACTCATTGACAGGCATCTGCTGAACGGATTTGAAAAGTAATCGCCAGAGATAATCGTGTTGACCTTAGGAATATCGACGCCATGCCTTGAATCGATATTCCTATTCCAATCAATTGAAGGACAATTCCAGTCAAGTAGCCTCAGCTGAACTGAATACTTATTTTTGCTTATGTATCTGCAATGATCTTCTCTATGCCCCCTCCCCAGGCAGACATCAAACACCAATGTCCAACTTCTGTCCGAGCGTGTGGTATTCTACTCACTTGATCATCTGAGGTGCAACGCTGAAAGTCAAAATCAAATGCCAGCTTGGTTTCTGTCTGCTCACTTATACAGAACGTTATGCCTAGAGTACACCTCACCTGTATGCCTCCCCGGCCTGGTGGAACTTCACCCTCGCCAAAGATAGAGATAGAATGGAACAGCTGTTCGGAAGGATGCGACGATGCGACCTACTCCCCTCTTTGGCTCCCGGAGTAGAAGTCTTTGCCGTGGTGGCGGATAAATGCTTGTTCAAAGCTATATTGACTAAGGACATCGCACTCTCCAGCTTTCCGACAAAATCATTACCATCTCTTCTTCGGGTCCCATGATTTCAACTTGCCGTCTTAAGACGATCGGAACTTTATATCACGCGTCATTTTAAATGACATAATATTAATTAATTAGTGTCGATTATCTTATTCCTTTATATGTAAACAAGTTGAGTCTGTGTCAGCCTGTACTTTTGGATAAACGAATATTGATTAAATTGAGATTTACAGGAAATTGCAGACGAATAGCGAGTGACGAGCATTTACAGACAGCAATTATTAGGATCACTGAGTTTAAAATGAAATAAATAAAATATAAAATAAAATATAAAATAAAAATAAAGAAGCACGCAGTAATAGATTGAAAGAGGGAATTTACAAAATGCGCTTAATATTAAAACAGTAGTTTCAGTTTAACGACGCTGTGTCATAACAAAGATGATTAGCGTCGCCCTCCTCTTTTATCCAGGCTTGGGACTGGCACTGTCAGAGTACAAAGAGTGGCGGAATATTAAAACAAAACTAATAATGAAAGAGTAATATTTATCATTAAGAAAATAATGGTGTTTTTATTTTAGTCGCGAGACTAAGGTAAACAGTTGCCAGCTGCGCTTTAGATGTAACTGTAGCCTATAATAGAAATAACAATAATAACATACAAAAAAGGAAGTAATAAGTTGAAAAAATAAGTAAATATCAGCAGTCAATTGTAATAAAACATAGACAAAGATTTTTATTTGTCAGTTATATGTGTATTAATTTGTTTTTATTTTAGTCGTTTGTCTGATTTCCGTCAACTTCACTGAGACAATTGACCGAGAAGAAGATGAAGATGTTTGTGGAGTGACTAAACTGCTAAATGAAATCTACGTCCTCTGGCACTCACCATTTGTAATTCATGTCTTTGAGGATCTAGATCCATTTTGTCTTCAGAAGACAATCGAAATAAAAGAGATGCAATTTCCCTGGGACATTGTATGCAGTGTGAAGGAAAATTGTCTCTACGTCTCTGACTGTAAAGAGAATTGCGTCTGGAAGATAACAAGAGAAAAAGGTTACGAACACAAAATCAATAAATGGCTGACCATTGATTATCAGCCATATAGACTGTCAATGTCCAGTGATGATCAGTTGTTGGTGGTCAATTGGTCATCGTCCATTCTGATGATCTACGGATCAGACGCATAACTTCTTCAATCCATTCAGTTACCAAGAGAAATCAAGAAACCAACTCATGTAGTGGAAACATCCATCGGGAATTTCATCATCCTTTACGAGTGGGAGAAATGGGAGGAGGGAGAGAGTGGGTCAAATGGGAGTGGGAGGGTAGAAAGGTGGGGCATATGTGAATTGACCCGAGATGGGCAGATGGTCATCTGTCGTTTTATTCCCTCAAATGAAACACAACAACTGAATGATCCTGGATATATTTTACTCGATTCAGACGATCAAGTGTTTGTGGCTGACAGAAGGAATTACAGAGTGATTCTCTTGGATTCCGATCTTAAATGGAATCGAATTCTTTGTTCAACAAAAGAGGAAGACGAAGAAATTGAGACCCTAAAGCCATGGAGATTGTGTTACGACGAAGAAAAGAAACAACTGATCGTCGGAGGTTATTTTGGAGGAGTCAATATTTACACTTTAAGTCGAAAATGAACTTACCTTTAATCAACTTATTCTGACAAACACGCATCTCTTTTAATCTTTGCGATTTCTGCGATCTTTAAATTCAATCATACATTTAAAATAATATTCTGTCAAAATGTGATACCAGAATGATATTTTAACCACTGCGTAATTCGAGAGAAATCACAGACACGTAGCCTAATACGCATAGCTCGTTAAGTCAATAAGTAAGCAGATCGAAAGTTTAAAACGAAGTCTATGACTGTCATCTTAGAAGCAGCGTTTGAGTGATTTACACATCAGGCCCATTTGTTATGACTATTTCTATATTCTGCATGATATATGCAGCACCATTCAAAAGGTGGATACGCTAATCACAGGCGAGCGACCTGTGCTGAATGGTTGAATGGGAGGGGCGTCGCAAGTTCTGCATTCGCAGGAATATTAAATTAATAAACTAAACTGGGTGTGAAGGATCCCAAAAGCGGTAAGCATGTTCTTAGGGGCTGGCACAGATGCAAGCAAGCGAGCTGAAATTTGTGTAACGAATTTCAGATCTTAATCTTTCGAACAGTTTTTTGTCTCAAACGTGTGCCTTAAGACAAAAAGCTCCATGGCGTCAGAAGAAAAGACAGAATTCTGAAAAAATGTTCCCCTAGGGCCTATAGCATCTCTGCACAGAACCCGATGAACCTCACGACGTTTGTAGAGGATGACAACACTGACCTACATCTGAACGACGTGGTCAATCGCTTTCGAAATGGAATTCTACCGGACGGAACTGAATCAAGTGATCATCTTGTCAAACCTGAGGAAGAACGACGATGGACTATAATTATGTGACGTACGCAGTGGGAAGGCTGTTTCTTTCCCCCTATCCAGGATGAGGTGGGCATTCCGCAAGTGGCTGAGTCAGTTGTTCATGCAACATTTTGTTCGGTGAAAACAAGGCATGAAGATAGTTTTCTCGTGCAGTAAGATTTTTCAACGGCTTCAACACTTGTGCTGAGGTTCGTTTATCAAGGCAGTGTTCAGAGATATCACAGATCTCTACAGATTTTCTCACGCTCCCTTTTCCCGCCGTCCTTTGTTATTATAAGGCTCCAGCATCACTCGATCGGTGTAGGGTGTAGGGAACCCAGCAAATGCGTTTCTATGGGCCTTCATAGCTCTTCCTCGGTCCACAACCAGATGTGGTCGGATCTAAGTATTGGATACCTAGCTTACGTGACATTGAATGACAGGAACGATACTGATAGCGCAGTGTTTCTAAGAACATGGGATTGCTATTGAATCGCAGCCAATATCCAGGTTTCGATCGATGACATACTCAGTCGCTGACTGACTAATCGATTGACTGACAAACAGCTGATAATTTATTAACGCTATGTGTAATTGCATGTCTGTTTCTTATTGTTAAAGATGTCGCCCAGCTGATTACGTCACAAACATGTGACGTTTTCTATAATTAAAAAGCGACCGTATGCTAAAATTTATATACTTTGTAATTTTCGTCAGTCGAATCCTGGGCTTCTCTATCGACTTATCTCTGTAAGAGTAATATTGTAAATGCTATTTTTGCATCTGTTGAACAAAACTCAATAGCTTTGCTCAAACATCTTTTCACAAGATCATGATCGATCAGAATGTTCTTCTTGAAGACCATTATGGAAGCTCAGATCGCAGATTGCATGGCTACATTTACGCAGTCATTTGACCGAGCTTGAGCTTCTGGCGTATCTTCTAAATTCTGATGGAGAAACTTTGGCCTAGACACGTAACCCGATCTGAGTTTTTTGACATACCGTTTAGCCTGGCCACGTTGACCTAAAGTACATAATAGTTTGACCCAGTTTTCGTACAGAACAATCACCTTAAAGTATGATGGATGCTTCGGTCTTGAGAGTGAACTAACATTCCATATGATGTGAACTTTAAACTTTGACCTTTTTCTTATCCTTGTCCTTCAATCTGTCCCTTTCGTATTGCATTTGGTCAACACATTTCTCTCTGTGACCGATCGCGTGAAGGATATCCCATCCTGCAGACGATTTTAAATCAGGCCCTACATTCGATTTGAATATTCCGACTCATTAAATAATTATCAGTAATATTATTATGTAGGAAGAATAAAATCAGACACATAAACTAACCTCTAGAGACAGACACGGGTTTCAAGTGTTAAAGGCTTCACTTATCTCAGCCTCGGTATACGAGGACGGGTGGCCAGCCCTCTCCATCGCTGTAATGCTATATAAATAGGGTTTCAAGTGTTAAAGGCTTCACTTATCTCAGCCTCCGTATGCGAGGACGGGTGGCCAGCCCTCTCCATCGCTGTAATGCTATATAAATAGTGTATTTTGCTATATACCTGACTACCGCTCAACTTATTAAAAACTTCCCCTTTCGACATCATCGGTTCTGGATCGAAAACTGTAATCTTATTCAACTGCTTATAATTGCAGCAAAGTCTGTTCGATCCATCCGACTTCTTAACAACGAGAGGTGCAGCGTATGCAGACTCTAATCTCTCAGCGATTCCGTTATTTAATGATTTTAATTTCACGATCTGCTTCGCAGTGAATTGACCTACTCATCGGCCACTCTTCCTGATTCATCGGCTTCTTCGTTATCCACATTTGATTTCAGATCTAACTCGTCTCTCCTATCAATGTATTTCTTGAGCATGTTTATGTGATAGGCTATGTCTTAAATTTATCTCGACTCTATAGTCATATGCTCCAACCTTTTCATTAACTACGAAAGAGATGTAGGCAAACTTAGGAATATCACCAATAAGCCGAGCAGCAGCATTAAGAATAGACCAAAGTTTGTGCATATTGGAGGAGAAAAGGCCAATATAAACAACATTGCCAAAGTCAGCCCGAGTGCAGATCAAACCGTGAACCAGTAAACTTGATCGGTGAAGGAAATTGTAGGATAGGGTGCATCGAAAAACATTTTTTTGAAAAGAATATTCTAATAGCTGCCGATAGGTGCCTTTCATACTGATTAGTTAGCATGCACATTTTGTAAGTTTTTGGATAAGTCCTTGAGGTGCCCCAAGGACCCTAAAATGTTCATGATTTGAAGGCTCTGGAGTACTGCGTTTAACGTAATTTGTTGTAAGGCAAAGTAATTTATGTATAGCTTTAAAGAGTTCTGTTGATCCTTTAGTACGTAGGTAGCAATTCAATCGAGTTCCTAAAGATGAGCAGGAGTTTATAACTGACCAGAGAACAGTAAGGTTGACGTGTATCTGTAATGTCGACAAACTTACAGCAAATTAGCTTGTTAACAAGCAGAAAGGAAAAGCTAAGCAAGTTCGACGAGTCGAAATATATTAAGTCATTATGTGGTGAGAAGGTCGTGGATGTTAATGATGACTAAGTAGACGATTCTGAATCTAGTTTCGATACCAGCAGGTCAGACACTTGTAATCAACCAGGTGATTAAACTAAAGATTATTTTTTTCAATATCGTAGTAATGAACCTGTGATGAACCTGCATCAAACGTTATAGTTAAAAGACGTTCGTAGTTGACTACCAACATTGGCTTAAGCCTGTGATCGTTATGGTGTTTCAGACAGAGCAGCTGCCGAGATAACACCAGTGTGCTGCAAGATTTCGATGTTATATGTGATGTTGATTTGTCAAATGCTATTGATCAAAATAAAGTTAGACCTGAAGGATGAAATTAGCGTAACGAGCTGGAAGACTTGAACAACGCAGGTGATTTACTCGGTTTATTTTTGATGGTCGAAAAGATAAAACTCTATAGCACAGAACGTCAACGAAGGAAATAAGTGAACTATCGACGGGTTGTTATCGGGGAACACTTGTTGTTGGTGAAGGAACCAGGTTCGACTCACCCACGAGTAGCCCTAGACCAGCTTTGCAAAATTGTTAACCAAACAGAAGCATATATGCTTTCACTACATACATCGCGAGCATTTGAAGCTCTGCATATAGTTTGCAACAATTCCAATACTCTTTTCGCAGTTGTCAACTACCGCAAGTAATTCAATGTTCCAGGGTCTTGTTTTAGATTAATTCAACGAGCACTAGCCTTTAACGACCGTGTTACTAATGTCCCGCTAATACTGCCGGTCAGTTAAAGTTGCAGGTGGCGAATCCGAGTCAATTTTATCAAAGAACACTACTGGTAACTGTTTACACGTTAATAAACCATTACCAATTGTTCCAGAGAAAGCATGAGAACTGCTTGTTGCTTCATGTTAACTCATGACCGTAAGAAAATTTGAAAGCTGGGAATGCGTCGATCCTAAACGCTAGGAAAACTGTACAGTCTGGAATTCGAAATTCGTTGTTCCTGTAATAAAGTTTGATGCCTTTGAGAAACTCATTGACTGGCAGATATGCGTAGCAGAACACCACTAACATTGGAGGTATCTGATTAAGAAATGATGCAACTTGTAGCGACGCACCCAGCACAAAAGTTCGACTTTCCTAGATTCCCATGTCACTCATAAGCAACTGGAGCGTTATGTTAAAGTTGTGAATGAGGCTTCAGCTGCAGTCTGCGGCATCAAAGCTAGGGACGGTTTCATAAGAACAAGATTGGAATCCAGGCGAATAATGCCGACTGTTAACACTAAGAAAGAATATCGCATAGCCTGACTACTTAGGCCTATTTGCATTAATAGGATAAGACTACTACTGTAGTTTACCGCTACTGTAGTTTAGACTCAACTTATTGGTTCGTCATTGATGGAATAATATACCTAATATGTTTTTTCCAGTATTGCATTCCACTTGTCATCAGATTCATACTGTAGAAGCTTGTTTTTCTGGACTTACTCCTTGCATTACATGGGCAAATACTGTATGTCTAATATCAAACCTTCAAGGTCATTGGGGCACCTCAAGATCATGTGGTAAATTGGCGAAACTGCACCAGAATATTGTTGACATCAATTGGCAACTACTTTGCACTATTAGAAATAAAAATGAGAACAATTTTTTTTCTCCCATTGTAATGGATGCACCCTATTGTAGGATCGAGGATCCTAAAATCCCCAAGTCACGAACAGAGTAGGAGAAATCAATCTCGCTGAGTTGGAGGCTACCACCGAGCCAGATAAACTGTCTTGTCAGGGTTCAGCCGCAAGCGATTAGAGGAAAGCCAAGCATCCTGAAGCATTGAGAAACACACTGTAGTTGTGATCCAACATTTATGTAGAGCCTTTTCTATGGAGGGTCACTCGTTTCATTACATTTATGTAGAGCCTTTTCTATGGAGGGCCACTCGTTTCATTACATTTATGTAGAGCCTTTTCTATGGAGAGCCACTCGTTTCATTACATTTATGTAGAGCCTTTTCTATGGAGGGCCACTCGTTTCATTACATTTATGTAGAGCCTTTTCTATGGAGGGCCATTCGTTTCATTACATTTATGTAGAGCCTTTTCTATGGAGGGCCACTCGTTTCATTACATTTATGTAGAGCCTTTTCTATGGAGGGCCATTCGTTTCATTACATTTATGTAGAGCCTTTTCTATGGAGGGTCACTCGTTTCATTACATTTATGTAGAGCCTTTTCTATGGAGGGCCATTCGTTTCATTACATTTATGTAGAGCCTTTTCTATGGAGGGCCATTCGTTTCATTACATTTATGTAGAGCCTTTTCTATGGAGGGCCATTCGTTTCATTACATTTATGTAGAGCCTTTTCTATGGAGGGCCATTCGTTTCATTACATTTATGTAGAGCCTTTTCTATGGAGGGTCACTCGTTTCATTACATTTATGTAGAGCCTTTTCTATGGAGGGCCATTCGTTTCATTACATTTATGTAGAGCCTTTTCTATGGAGGGTCACTCGTTTCATTACATTTATGTAGAGCCTTTTCTATGGAGGGCCATTCGTTTCATTACATTTATGTAGAGCCTTTTCTATGGAGGGCCATTCGTTTCATTACATTTATGTAGAGCCTTTTCTATGGAGGGTCACTCGTTTCATTACATTTATGTAGAGCCTTTTCTATGGAGGGCCATTCGTTTCATTACATTTATGTAGAGCCTTTTCTATGGAGGGTCACTCGTTTCATTACATTTATGTAGAGCCTTTTCTATGGAGGGCCATTCGTTTCATTACATTTATGTAGAGCCTTTACTATGGAGGGCCACTCGATTCATTACATTTATGTAGAGCCTTTTCTATGGAGGGCCACTCGTTTCATTACATTTATGTAGAGCCTTTTCTATGGAGGGCCATTCGTTTCATTACATTTATGTAGAGCCTTTTCTATGGAGGGCCACTCGTTTCATTACATTTATGTAGAGCCTTTTCTATGGAGGGCCATTCGTTTCATTACATTTATGTAGAGCCTTTTCTATGGAGGGTAACTCGTTTCATTACATTTATGTAGAGCCTTTTCTATGGAGGGCCACTCGTTTCATTACATTTATGTAGAGCCTTTTCTATGGAGGGCCACTCGTTTCATTACATTTATGTAGAGCCTTATCTATGGAGGGTAACTCGTTTCATTACATTTATGTAGAGCCTTTTCTATGGAGGGCCATTCGTTTCATTACATTTATGTAGAGCCTTTACTATGGAGGGCCACTCGATTCATTACATTTATGTAGAGCCTTTTCTATGGAGGGCCACTAGTTTCATTACATTTATGTAGAGCCTTTTCTATGGAGGGCCATTCGTTTCATTACATTTATGTAGAGCCTTTTCTATGGAGGGCCACTCGTTTCATTACATTTATGTAGAGCCTTTTCTATGGAGGGCCATTCGTTTCATTACATTTATGTAGAGCCTTTTCTATGGAGGGTAACTCGTTTCATTACATTTATGTAGAGCCTTTTCTATGGAGAGCCACTCGTTTCATTACATTTATGTAGAGCCTTTTCTATGGAGGGCCATTCGTTTCATTACATTTATGTAGAGCCTTTTCTATGGAGGGCCACTCGTTTCATTACATTTATGTAGAGCCTTTTCTATGGAGGGCCACTCGTTTCATTACATTTATGTAGAGCCTTTTCTATGGAGGGCCATTCGTTTCATTACATTTATGTAGAGCCTTTTCTATGGAGGGTAACTCGTTTCATTACATTTATGTAGAGCCTTTTCTATGGAGGGTAACTCGTTTCATTACATTTATGTAGAGCCTTTTCTATGGAGGGTAACTCGTTTCATTACATTTATGTAGAGCCTTTTCTATGGAGGGCCACTCGTTTCATTACATTTATGTAGAGCCTTTTCTATGGAGGGCCATTCGTTTCACTACATTTATGTAGAGCCTTTTCTATGGAGGGCCATTCGTTTCATTACATTTATGTAGAGCCTTTTCTATGGAGGGCCACTCGTTTCATTACATTTATGTAGAGCCTTTTCTATGGAGGGTAACTCGTTTCATTACATTTATGTAGAGCCTTTTCTATGGAGGGCCATTCGTTTCATTACATTTATGTAGAGCCTTTTCTATGGAGGGCCATTCGTTTCATTACATTTATGTAGAGCCTTTTCTATGGAGGGCCACTCGTTTCATTACATTTATGTAGAGCCTTTTCTATGGAGGGCCACTCGTTTCATTACATTTATGTAGAGCCTTTTCTATGGAGGGTAACTCGTTTCATTACATTTATGTAGAGCCTTTTCTATGGAGGGCCATTCGTTTCATTACATTTATGTAGAGCCTTTTCTATGGAGGGCCACTCGTTTCATTACATTTATGTAGAGCCTTTTCTATGGAGGGCCACTCGTTTCATTACATTTATGTAGAGCCTTTTCTATGGAGAGCCACTCGTTTCATTACATTTATGTAGAGCCTTTTCTATGGAGGGCCACTCGTTTCATTACATTTATGTAGAGCCTTTTCTATGGAGGGCCATTCTTTCATTACATTTATGTAGAGCCTTTTCTATGGAGGGCCACTCGTTTCATTACATTTATGTAGAGCCTTTTCTATGGAGGGCCACTCGTTTCATTACATTTATGTAGAGCCTTTTCTATGGAGGGCCACTCGTTTCATTACATTTATGTAGAGCCTTTTCTATGGATGGCCACTCGTTTCATTACATTTATGTAGAGCCTTTTCTATGGAGGGTAACTCGTTTCATTACATTTATGTAGAGCCTTTTCTATGGAGGGCCATTCGTTTCATTACATTTATGTAGAGCCTTTTCTATGGAGGGCCACTCGTTTCATTACATTTATGTAGAGCCTTTTCTATGGAGGGCCATTCGTTTCATTACATTTATGTAGAGCCTTTTCTATGGAGGGTAACTCGTTTCATTACATTTATGTAGAGCCTTTTCTGTGGAGAGCCACTCGTTTCATTACATTTATGTAGAGCCTTTTCTATGGAGGGCCACTCGTTTCATTACATTTATGTAGAGCCTTTTCTATGGAGGGTCACTCGTTTCATTACATTTATGTAGAGCCTTTTCTATGGAGGGCCATTCGTTTCATTACATTTATGTAGAGCCTTTTCTATGGAGGGCCACTCGTTTCATTACATTTATGTAGAGCCTTTTCTATGGAGGGCCATTCGTTTCATTACATTTATGTAGAGCCTTTTCTATGGAGGGTAACTCGTTTCATTACATTTATGTAGAGCCTTTTCTGTGGAGAGCCACTCGTTTCATTACATTTATGTAGAGCCTTTTCTATGGAGGGCCACTCGTTTCATTACATTTATGTAGAGCCTTTTCTATGGAGGGCCATTCGTTTCATTACATTTATGTAGAGCCTTTTCTATGGAGAGTAACTCGTTTCATTACATTTATGTAGAGCCTTTTCTATGGAGGGCCATTCGTTTCATTACATTTATGTAGAGCCTTTTCTATGGAGGGCCATTCGTTTCATTACATTTATGTAGAGCCTTTTCTATGGAGGGTAACTCGTTTCATTACATTTATGTAGAGCCTTTTCTATGGAGGGTAACTCGTTTCATTACATTTATGTAGAGCCTTTTCTATGGAGGGCCACTCGTTTCATTACATTTATGTAGAGCCTTTTCTATGGAGGGTAACTCGTTTCATTACATTTATGTAGAGCCTTTTCTATGGAGGGCCATTCGTTTCATTACATTTAATATGTAGAGCCTTTTCTATGGAGGGTAACTCGTTTCATTACATTTATGTAGAGCCTTTTCTATGGAGAGCCACTCGTTTCATTACATTTATGTAGAGCCTTTTCTATGGAGGGTAACTCGTTTCATTACATTTATGTAGAGCCTTTTCTATGGAGGGTAACTCGTTTCATTACATTTATGTAGAGCCTTTTCTATGGAGGGCCACTCGTTTCATTACATTTATGTAGAGCCTTTTCTATGGAGGGTAACTCGTTTCATTACATTTATGTAGAGCCTTTTCTATGGAGGGCCATTCGTTTCATTACATTTATGTAGAGCCTTTTCTATGGAGGGTCACTCGTTTCATTACATTTATGTAGAGCCTTTTCTATGGAGGGCCATTCGTTTCATTACATTTATGTAGAGCCTTTACTATGAAGGGCCACTCGATTCATTACATTTATGTAGAGCCTTTTCTATGGAGGGCCACTCGTTTCATTACATTAATGTAGAGCCTTTTCTATGGAGGGCCATTCGTTTCATTACATTTATGTAGAGCCTTTTCTATGGAGGGCCACTCGTTTCATTACATTTATGTAGAGCCTTTTCTATGGAGGGCCATTCGTTTCATTACATTTATGTAGAGCCTTTTCTATGGACGGTAACTCGTTTCATTACATTTATGTAGAGCCTTTTCTATGGAGGGCCACTCGTTTCATTACATTTATGCAGAGCCTTTTCTATGGAGGGCCACTCGTTTCATTACATTTATGTAGAGCCTTTTCTATGGAGGGTAACTCGTTTCATTACATTTATGTAGAGCCTTTTCTATGGAGGGCCACTCGTTTCATTACATTTATGTAGAGCCTTTTCTATGGAGGGCCACTCGTTTCATTACATTTATGTAGAGCCTTTTCTATGGAGGGCCATTCGTTTCATTACATTTATGTAGAGCCTTTTCTATGGAGGGTAACTCGTTTCATTACATTTATGTAGAGCCTTTTCTATGGAGGGTAACTCGTTTCATTACATTTATGTAGAGCCTTTTCTATGGAGGGTAACTCGTTTCATTACATTTATGTAGAGCCTTTTCTATGGAGGGCCACTCGTTTCATTACATTTATGTAGAGCCTTTTCTATGGAGGGCCACTCGTTTCATTACATTTATGTAGAGCCTTTTCTATGGAGGGCCATTCGTTTCATTACATTTATGTAGAGCCTTTTCTATGGAGGGCCACTCGTTTCATTACATTTATGTAGAGCCTTTTCTATGGAGGGTCATTCGTTTCATTACATTTATGTAGAGCCTTTTCTATGGAGGGCCATTCGTTTCATTACATTTATGTAGAGCCTTTTCTATGGAGGGCCACTCGTTTCATTACATTTATGTAGAGCCTTTTCTATGGAGGGCCATTCGTTTCATTACATTTATGTAGAGCCTTTTCTATGGAGGGCCATTCGTTTCATTACATTTATGTAGAGCCTTTTCTATGGAGGGCCATTCGTTTCATTACATTTATGTAGAGCCTTTTCTATGGAGGGTAACTCGTTTCATTACATTTATGTAGAGCCTTTTCTGTGGAGAGCCACTCGTTTCATTACATTTATGTAGAGCCTTTTCTATGGAGGGCCACTCGTTTCATTACATTTATGTAGAGCCTTTTCTATGGAGGGCCATTCGTTTCATTACATTTATGTAGAGCCTTTTCTATGGAGAGTAACTCGTTTCATTACATTTATGTAGAGCCTTTTCTATGGAGGGCCATTCGTTTCATTACATTTATGTAGAGCCTTTTCTATGGAGGGCCATTCGTTTCATTACATTTATGTAGAGCCTTTTCTATGGAGGGTAACTCGTTTCATTACATTTATGTAGAGCCTTTTCTATGGAGGGTAACTCGTTTCATTACATTTATGTAGAGCCTTTTCTATGGAGGGCCACTCGTTTCATTACATTTATGTAGAGCCTTTTCTATGGAGGGTAACTCGTTTCATTACATTTATGTAGAGCCTTTTCTATGGAGGGCCATTCGTTTCATTACATTTAATATGTAGAGCCTTTTCTATGGAGGGTAACTCGTTTCATTACATTTATGTAGAGCCTTTTCTATGGAGAGCCACTCGTTTCATTACATTTATGTAGAGCCTTTTCTATGGAGGGTAACTCGTTTCATTACATTTATGTAGAGCCTTTTCTATGGAGGGTAACTCGTTTCATTACATTTATGTAGAGCCTTTTCTATGGAGGGCCACTCGTTTCATTACATTTATGTAGAGCCTTTTCTATGGAGGGTAACTCGTTTCATTACATTTATGTAGAGCCTTTTCTATGGAGGGCCATTCGTTTCATTACATTTATGTAGAGCCTTTTCTATGGAGGGTCACTCGTTTCATTACATTTATGTAGAGCCTTTTCTATGGAGGGCCATTCGTTTCATTACATTTATGTAGAGCCTTTACTATGAAGGGCCACTCGATTCATTACATTTATGTAGAGCCTTTTCTATGGAGGGCCACTCGTTTCATTACATTAATGTAGAGCCTTTTCTATGGAGGGCCATTCGTTTCATTACATTTATGTAGAGCCTTTTCTATGGAGGGCCACTCGTTTCATTACATTTATGTAGAGCCTTTTCTATGGAGGGCCATTCGTTTCATTACATTTATGTAGAGCCTTTTCTATGGAGGGTAACTCGTTTCATTACATTTATGTAGAGCCTTTTCTATGGAGGGCCACTCGTTTCATTACATTTATGTAGAGCCTTTTCTATGGAGGGCCACTCGTTTCATTACATTTATGTAGAGCCTTTTCTATGGAGGGTAACTCGTTTCATTACATTTATGTAGAGCCTTTTCTATGGAGGGCCACTCGTTTCATTACATTTATGTAGAGCCTTTTCTATGGAGGGCCACTCGTTTCATTACATTTATGTAGAGCCTTTTCTATGGAGGGCCATTCGTTTCATTACATTTATGTAGAGCCTTTTCTATGGAGGGTAACTCGTTTCATTACATTTATGTAGAGCCTTTTCTATGGAGGGTAACTCGTTTCATTACATTTATGTAGAGCCTTTTCTATGGAGGGTAACTCGTTTCATTACATTTATGTAGAGCCTTTTCTATGGAGGGCCACTCGTTTCATTACATTTATGTAGAGCCTTTTCTATGGAGGGCCACTCGTTTCATTACATTTATGTAGAGCCTTTTCTATGGAGGGCCATTCGTTTCATTACATTTATGTAGAGCCTTTTCTATGGAGGGCCACTCGTTTCATTACATTTATGTAGAGCCTTTTCTATGGAGGGTCATTCGTTTCATTACATTTATGTAGAGCCTTTTCTATGGAGGGCCATTCGTTTCATTACATTTATGTAGAGCCTTTTCTATGGAGGGCCACTCGTTTCATTACATTTATGTAGAGCCTTTTCTATGGAGGGCCATTCGTTTCATTACATTTATGTAGAGCCTTTTCTATGGAGGGCCATTCGTTTCATTACATTTATGTAGAGCCTTTTCTATGGAGGGCCATTCGTTTCATTACATTTATGTAGAGCCTTTTCTATAGAGGGCCACTCGTTTCATTACATTTATGTAGAGCCTTTTCTATGGAGGGCCATTCGTTTCATTACATTTATGTAGAGCCTTTTCTATGGAGGGCCATTCGTTTCATTACATTTATGTAGAGCCTTTTCTATGGATGGCCACTCGTTTCATTACATTTATGTAGAGCCTTTTCTATGGAGGGCCATTCGTTTCATTACATTTATGTAGAGCCTTTTCTATGGAGGGCCATTCGTTTCATTACATTTATGTAGAGCCTTTTCTATGGAGGGCCATTCGTTTCATTACATTTATGTAGAGCCTTTTCTATGGATGGCCACTCGTTTCATTACATTTATGTAGAGCCTTTTCTATGGAGGGCCACTCGTTTCATTACATTTATGTAGAGCCTTTTCTATGGAGGGCCATTCGTTTCATTACATTTATGTAGAGCCTTTTCTATGGAGGGCCACTCGTTTCATTACATTTATGTAGAGCCTTTTCTATGGAGGGCCACTCGTTTCATTACATTTATGTAGAGCCTTTTCTATGGAGAGGCACTCGTTTCATTACATTTATGTAGAGCCTTTTCTATGGAGGGCCATTCGTTTCATTACATTTATGTAGAGCCTTTTCTATGGAGGGCCATTCGTTTCATTACATTTATGTAGAGCCTTTTCTATGGAGGGCCACTCGTTTCATTACATTTATGTAGAGCCTTTTCTATGGAGGGCCACTCGTTTCATTACATTTATGTAGAGCCTTTTCTATGGAGGGTAACTCGTTTCATTACATTTATGTAGAGCCTTTTCTATGGAGGGCCATTCGTTTCATTACATTTATGTAGAGCCTTTTCTATGGAGGGCCACTCGTTTCATTACATTTATGTAGAGGCTTTTCTATGGAGGGCCACTCGTTTCATTACATTTATGTAGAGCCTTTTCTATGGAGAGCCACTCGTTTCATTACATTTATGTAGAGCCTTTTCTATGGAGGGCCACTCGTTTCATTACATTTATGTAGAGCCTTTTCTATGGAGGGCCATTCGTTTCATTACATTTATGTAGAGCCTTTTCTATGGAGGGCCACTCGTTTCATTACATTTATGTAGAGCCTTTTCTATGGAGGGCCACTCGTTTCATTACATTTATGTAGAGCCTTTTCTATGGAGGGTAACTCGTTTCATTACATTTATGTAGAGCCTTTTCTATGGAGGGCCATTCGTTTCATTACATTTATGTAGAGCCTTTTCTATGGAGGGTCACTCGTTTCATTACATTTATGTAGAGCCTTTTCTATGGAGGGCCATTCGTTTCATTACATTTATGTAGAGCCTTTACTATGGAGGGCCACTCGATTCATTACATTTATGTAGAGCCTTTTCTATGGAGGGCCACTCGTTTCATTACATTTATGTAGAGCCTTTTCTATGGAGGGCCATTCGTTTCATTACATTTATGTAGAGCCTTTTCTATGGAGGGCCACTCGTTTCATTACATTTATGTAGAGCCTTTTCTATGGAGGGCCATTCGTTTCATTACATTTATGTAGAGCCTTTTCTATGGAGGGCCACTCGTTTCATTACATTAATGTAGAGCCTTGTCTATGGAGGGCCACTCGTTTCATTACATTTATGTTGTGCCTTTTCTATGGAGGGTAACTCGTTTCATTACATTTATGTAGAGCCTTTTCTATGGAGGGCCACTCGTTTCATTACATTTATGTAGAGCCTTTTCTATGGAGGGCCACTCGTTTCATTACATTTATGTAGAGCCTTTTCTATGGAGGGCCATTCGTTTCATTACATTTATGTAGAGCCTTTTCTATGGAGGGTAACTCGTTTCATTACATTTATGTAGAGCCTTTTCTATGGAGGGTAACTCGTTTCATTACATTTATGTAGAGCCTTTTCTATGGAGGGTAACTCGTTTCATTACATTTATGTAGAGCCTTTTCTATGGAGGGCCACTCGTTTCATTACATTTATGTAGAGCCTTTTCTATGGAGGGCCACTCGTTTCATTACATTTATGTAGAGCCTTTTCTATGGAGGGCCACTCGTTTCATTACATTTATGTAGAGCCTTTTCTATGGAGGGCCACTCGTTTCATTACATTTATGTAGAGCCTTTCCTATGGAGGGCCATTCGTTTCATTACATTAATGTAGAGCCTTTTCTATGGAGGGTAACTCGTTTCATTACATTTATGTAGAGCCTTTTCTATGGAGGGTAACTCGTTTCATTACATTTATGTAGAGCCTTTTCTATGGAGGGTAACTCGTTTCATTACATTTATGTAGAGCCTTTTCTATGGAGGGCCACTCGTTTCATTACATTTATGTAGAGCCTTTTCTATGGAGGGCCACTCGTTTCATTACATTTATGTAGAGCCTTTTCTATGGAGGGCCATTCGTTTCATTACATTTATGTAGAGCCTTTTCTATGGAGGGCCACTCGTTTCATTACATTTATGTAGAGCCTTTTCTATGGAGGGCCATTCGTTTCATTACATTTATGTAGAGCCTTTTCTATGGAGGGCCATTCGTTTCATTACATTTATGTAGAGCCTTTTCTATGGAGGGCCACTCGTTTCATTACATTTATGTAGAGCCTTTTCTATGGAGGGCCATTCGTTTCATTACATTTATGTAGAGCCTTTTCTATGGAGGGCCATTCGTTTCATTACATTTATGTAGAGCCTTTTCTATGGAGGGCCACTCGTTTCATTACATTTATGTAGAGCCTTTTCTATGGAGGGCCATTCGTTTCATTACATTTATGTAGAGCCTTTTCTATGGAGGGCCACTCGTTTCATTACATTTATGTAGAGCCTTTTCTATGGAGGGCCATTCGTTTCATTACATTTATGTAGAGCCTTTTCTATGGAGGGCCATTCGTTTCATTACATTTATGTAGAGCCTTTTCTATGGATGGCCACTCGTTTCATTACATTTATGTAGAGCCTTTTCTATGGAGGGCCATTCGTTTCATTACATTTATGTAGAGCCTTTTCTATGGAGGGCCATTCGTTTCATTACATTTATGTAGAGCCTTTTCTATGGAGGGCCATTCGTTTCATTACGTTTATGTAGAGCCTTTTCTATGGATGGCCACTCGTTTCATTACATTTATGTAGAGCCTTTTCTATGGAGGGCCACTCGTTTCATTACATTTATGTAGAGCCTTTTCTATGGAGGGCCATTCGTTTCATTACATTTATGTAGAGCCTTTTCTATGGAGGGCCACTCGTTTCATTACATTTATGTAGAGCCTTTTCTATGGAGGGCCACTCGTTTCATTACATTTATGTAGAGCCTTTTCTATGGAGGGTAACTCGTTTCATTACATTTATGTAGAGCCTTTTCTATGGAGGGCCATTCGTTTCATTACATTTATGTAGAGCCTTTTCTATGGAGGGCCATTCGTTTCATTACATTTATGTAGAGCCTTTTCTATGGAGGGCCACTCGTTTCATTACATTTATGTAGAGCCTTTTCTATGGAGGGCCACTCGTTTCATTACATTTATGTAGAGCCTTTTCTATGGAGGGTAACTCGTTTCATTACATTTATGTAGAGCCTTTTCTATGGAGGGCCATTCGTTTCATTACATTTATGTAGAGCCTTTTCTATGGAGGGCCACTCGTTTCATTACATTTATGTAGAGCCTTTTCTATGGAGGGCCACTCGTTTCATTACATTTATGTAGAGCCTTTTCTATGGAGAGCCACTCGTTTCATTACATTTATGTAGAGCCTTTTCTATGGAGGGCCACTCGTTTCATTACATTTATGTAGAGCCTTTTCTATGGAGGGCCATTCTTTCATTACATTTATGTAGAGCCTTTTCTATGGAGGGCCACTCGTTTCATTACATTTATGTAGAGCCTTTTCTATGGAGGGCCACTCGTTTCATTACATTTATGTAGAGCCTTTTCTATGGAGGGCCACTCGTTTCATTACATTTATGTAGAGCCTTTTCTATGGATGGCCACTCGTTTCATTACATTTATGTAGAGCCTTTTCTATGGAGGGTAACTCGTTTCATTACATTTATGTAGAGCCTTTTCTATGGAGGGCCATTCGTTTCATTACATTTATGTAGAGCCTTTTCTATGGAGGGCCACTCGTTTCATTACATTTATGTAGAGCCTTTTCTATGGAGGGCCATTCGTTTCATTACATTTATGTAGAGCCTTTTCTATGGAGGGCCACTCGTTTCATTACATTTATGTAGAGCCTTTTCTATGGAGGGCCATTCGTTTCATTACATTTATGTAGAGCCTTTTCTATGGAGAGTAACTCGTTTCATTACATTTATGTAGAGCCTTTTCTATGGAGGGCCATTCGTTTCATTACATTTATGTAGAGCCTTTTCTATGGAGGGCCATTCGTTTCATTACATTTATGTAGAGCCTTTTCTATGGAGGGTAACTCGTTTCATTACATTTATGTAGAGCCTTTTCTATGGAGGGCCACTCGTTTCATTACATTTATGTAGAGCCTTTTCTATGGAGGGTAACTCGTTTCATTACATTTATGTAGAGCCTTTTCTATGGAGGGCCATTCGTTTCATTACATTTATGTAGAGCCTTTTCTATGGAGGGTCACTCGTTTCATTACATTTATGTAGAGCCTTTTCTATGGAGGGCCATTCGTTTCATTACATTTATGTAGAGCCTTTACTATGGAGGGCCACTCGATTCATTACATTTATGTAGAGCCTTTTCTATGGAGGGCCACTCGTTTCATTACATTAATGTAGAGCCTTTTCTATGGAGGGCCATTCGTTTCATTACATTTATGTAGAGCCTTTTCTATGGAGGGCCACTCGTTTCATTACATTTATGTACAGCCTTTTCTATGGAGGGCCATTCGTTTCATTACATTTATGTAGAGCCTTTTCTATGGAGGGCCATTCGTTTCATTACATTTATGTAGAGCCTTTTCTATGGATGGCCACTCGTTTCATTACATTTATGTAGAGCCTTTTCTATGGAGGGCCATTCGTTTCATTACATTTATGTAGAGCCTTTTCTATGGAGGGCCATTCGTTTCATTACATTTATGTAGAGCCTTTTCTATGGAGGGCCATTCGTTTCATTACATTTATGTAGAGCCTTTTCTATGGATGGCCACTCGTTTCATTACATTTATGTAGAGCCTTTTCTATGGAGGGCCACTCGTTTCATTACATTTATGTAGAGCCTTTTCTATGGAGGGCCATTCGTTTCATTACATTTATGTAGAGCCTTTTCTATGGAGGGCCACTCGTTTCATTACATTTATGTAGAGCCTTTTCTATGGAGGGCCACTCGTTTCATTACATTTATGTAGAGCCTTTTCTATGGAGAGCCATCGTTTCATTACATTTATGTAGAGCCTTTTCTATGGAAGGCCATTCGTTTCATTACATTTATGTAGAGCCTTTTCTATGGAGGGCCATTCGTTTCATTACATTTATGTAGAGCCTTTTCTATGGAGGGCCACTCGTTTCATTACATTTATGTAGAGCCTTTTCTATGGAGGGCCACTCGTTTCATTACATTTATGTAGAGCCTTTTCTATGGAGGGTAACTCGTTTCATTACATTTATGTAGAGCCTTTTCTATGGAGGGCCATTCGTTTCATTACATTTATGTAGAGCCTTTTCTATGGAGGGCCACTCGTTTCATTACATTTATGTAGAGCCTTTTCTATGGAGGGCCATTCGTTTCATTACATTTATGTAGAGCCTTTTCTATGGAGGGCCACTCGTTTCATTACATTTATGTAGAGCCTTTTCTATGGAGGGCCACTCGTTTCATTACATTTATGTAGAGCCTTTTCTATGGAGAGCCACTCGTTTCATTACATTTATGTAGAGCCTTTTCTATGGAAGGCCATTCGTTTCATTACATTTATGTAGAGCCTTTTCTATGGAGGGCCATTCGTTTCATTACATTTATGTAGAGCCTTTTCTATGGAGGGCCACTCGTTTCATTACATTTATGTAGAGCCTTTTCTATGGAGGGCCATTCGTTTCATTACATTTATGTAGAGCCTTTTCTATGGAGGGCCATTCGTTTCATTACATTTATGTAGAGCCTTTTCTATGGAGGGCCATTCGTTTCATTACATTTATGTAGAGCCTTTTCTATGGAGGGCCATTCGTTTCATTACATTTATGTAGAGCCTTTTCTATGGAGGGTCACTCGTTTCATTACATTTATGTAGAGCCTTTTCTATGGAGGGCCATTCGTTTCATTACATTTATGTAGAGCCTTTTCTATGGAGGGTCACTCGTTTCATTACATTTATGTAGAGCCTTTTCTATGGAGGGCCATTCGTTTCATTACATTTATGTAGAGCCTTTTCTATGGAGGGCCATTCGTTTCATTACATTTATGTAGAGCCTTTTCTATGGAGGGTCACTCGTTTCATTACATTTATGTAGAGCCTTTTCTATGGAGGGCCATTCGTTTCATTACATTTATGTAGAGCCTTTTCTATGGAGGGTCACTCGTTTCATTACATTTATGTAGAGCCTTTTCTATGGAGGGCCATTCGTTTCATTACATTTATGTAGAGCCTTTACTATGGAGGGCCACTCGATTCATTACATTTATGTAGAGCCTTTTCTATGGAGGGCCACTCGTTTCATTACATTTATGTAGAGCCTTTTCTATGGAGGGCCATTCGTTTCATTACATTTATGTAGAGCCTTTTCTATGGAGGGCCACTCGTTTCATTACATTTATGTAGAGCCTTTTCTATGGAGGGCCATTCGTTTCATTACATTTATGTAGAGCCTTTTCTATGGAGGGTAACTCGTTTCATTACATTTATGTAGAGCCTTTTCTATGGAGGGCCACTCGTTTCATTACATTTATGTAGAGCCTTTTCTATGGAGGGCCACTCGTTTCATTACATTTATGTAGAGCCTTATCTATGGAGGGTAACTCGTTTCATTACATTTATGTAGAGCCTTTTCTATGGAGGGCCATTCGTTTCATTACATTTATGTAGAGCCTTTACTATGGAGGGCCACTCGATTCATTACATTTATGTAGAGCCTTTTCTATGGAGGGCCACTAGTTTCATTACATTTATGTAGAGCCTTTTCTATGGAGGGCCATTCGTTTCATTACATTTATGTAGAGCCTTTTCTATGGAGGGCCACTCGTTTCATTACATTTATGTAGAGCCTTTTCTATGGAGGGCCATTCGTTTCATTACATTTATGTAGAGCCTTTTCTATGGAGGGTAACTCGTTTCATTACATTTATGTAGAGCCTTTTCTATGGAGAGCCACTCGTTTCATTACATTTATGTAGAGCCTTTTCTATGGAGGGCCATTCGTTTCATTACATTTATGTAGAGCCTTTTCTATGGAGGGCCACTCGTTTCATTACATTTATGTAGAGCCTTTTCTATGGAGGGCCACTCGTTTCATTACATTTATGTAGAGCCTTTTCTATGGAGGGCCATTCGTTTCATTACATTTATGTAGAGCCTTTTCTATGGAGGGTAACTCGTTTCATTACATTTATGTAGAGCCTTTTCTATGGAGGGTAACTCGTTTCATTACATTTATGTAGAGCCTTTTCTATGGAGGGTAACTCGTTTCATTACATTTATGTAGAGCCTTTTCTATGGAGGGCCACTCGTTTCATTACATTTATGTAGAGCCTTTTCTATGGAGGGCCATTCGTTTCACTACATTTATGTAGAGCCTTTTCTATGGAGGGCCATTCGTTTCATTACATTTATGTAGAGCCTTTTCTATGGAGGGCCACTCGTTTCATTACATTTATGTAGAGCCTTTTCTATGGAGGGTAACTCGTTTCATTACATTTATGTAGAGCCTTTTCTATGGAGGGCCATTCGTTTCATTACATTTATGTAGAGCCTTTTCTATGGAGGGCCATTCGTTTCATTACATTTATGTAGAGCCTTTTCTATGGAGGGCCACTCGTTTCATTACATTTATGTAGAGCCTTTTCTATGGAGGGCCACTCGTTTCATTACATTTATGTAGAGCCTTTTCTATGGAGGGTAACTCGTTTCATTACATTTATGTAGAGCCTTTTCTATGGAGGGCCATTCGTTTCATTACATTTATGTAGAGCCTTTTCTATGGAGGGCCACTCGTTTCATTACATTTATGTAGAGCCTTTTCTATGGAGGGCCACTCGTTTCATTACATTTATGTAGAGCCTTTTCTATGGAGAGCCACTCGTTTCATTACATTTATGTAGAGCCTTTTCTATGGAGGGCCACTCGTTTCATTACATTTATGTAGAGCCTTTTCTATGGAGGGCCATTCTTTCATTACATTTATGTAGAGCCTTTTCTATGGAGGGCCACTCGTTTCATTACATTTATGTAGAGCCTTTTCTATGGAGGGCCACTCGTTTCATTACATTTATGTAGAGCCTTTTCTATGGAGGGCCACTCGTTTCATTACATTTATGTAGAGCCTTTTCTATGGATGGCCACTCGTTTCATTACATTTATGTAGAGCCTTTTCTATGGAGGGTAACTCGTTTCATTACATTTATGTAGAGCCTTTTCTATGGAGGGCCATTCGTTTCATTACATTTATGTAGAGCCTTTTCTATGGAGGGCCACTCGTTTCATTACATTTATGTAGAGCCTTTTCTATGGAGGGCCATTCGTTTCATTACATTTATGTAGAGCCTTTTCTATGGAGGGTAACTCGTTTCATTACATTTATGTAGAGCCTTTTCTGTGGAGAGCCACTCGTTTCATTACATTTATGTAGAGCCTTTTCTATGGAGGGCCACTCGTTTCATTACATTTATGTAGAGCCTTTTCTATGGAGGGTCACTCGTTTCATTACATTTATGTAGAGCCTTTTCTATGGAGGGCCATTCGTTTCATTACATTTATGTAGAGCCTTTTCTATGGAGGGCCACTCGTTTCATTACATTTATGTAGAGCCTTTTCTATGGAGGGCCATTCGTTTCATTACATTTATGTAGAGCCTTTTCTATGGAGGGTAACTCGTTTCATTACATTTATGTAGAGCCTTTTCTGTGGAGAGCCACTCGTTTCATTACATTTATGTAGAGCCTTTTCTATGGAGGGCCACTCGTTTCATTACATTTATGTAGAGCCTTTTCTATGGAGGGCCATTCGTTTCATTACATTTATGTAGAGCCTTTTCTATGGAGAGTAACTCGTTTCATTACATTTATGTAGAGCCTTTTCTATGGAGGGCCATTCGTTTCATTACATTTATGTAGAGCCTTTTCTATGGAGGGCCATTCGTTTCATTACATTTATGTAGAGCCTTTTCTATGGAGGGTAACTCGTTTCATTACATTTATGTAGAGCCTTTTCTATGGAGGGTAACTCGTTTCATTACATTTATGTAGAGCCTTTTCTATGGAGGGCCACTCGTTTCATTACATTTATGTAGAGCCTTTTCTATGGAGGGTAACTCGTTTCATTACATTTATGTAGAGCCTTTTCTATGGAGGGCCATTCGTTTCATTACATTTAATATGTAGAGCCTTTTCTATGGAGGGTAACTCGTTTCATTACATTTATGTAGAGCCTTTTCTATGGAGAGCCACTCGTTTCATTACATTTATGTAGAGCCTTTTCTATGGAGGGTAACTCGTTTCATTACATTTATGTAGAGCCTTTTCTATGGAGGGTAACTCGTTTCATTACATTTATGTAGAGCCTTTTCTATGGAGGGCCACTCGTTTCATTACATTTATGTAGAGCCTTTTCTATGGAGGGTAACTCGTTTCATTACATTTATGTAGAGCCTTTTCTATGGAGGGCCATTCGTTTCATTACATTTATGTAGAGCCTTTTCTATGGAGGGTCACTCGTTTCATTACATTTATGTAGAGCCTTTTCTATGGAGGGCCATTCGTTTCATTACATTTATGTAGAGCCTTTACTATGAAGGGCCACTCGATTCATTACATTTATGTAGAGCCTTTTCTATGGAGGGCCACTCGTTTCATTACATTAATGTAGAGCCTTTTCTATGGAGGGCCATTCGTTTCATTACATTTATGTAGAGCCTTTTCTATGGAGGGCCACTCGTTTCATTACATTTATGTAGAGCCTTTTCTATGGAGGGCCATTCGTTTCATTACATTTATGTAGAGCCTTTTCTATGGACGGTAACTCGTTTCATTACATTTATGTAGAGCCTTTTCTATGGAGGGCCACTCGTTTCATTACATTTATGCAGAGCCTTTTCTATGGAGGGCCACTCGTTTCATTACATTTATGTAGAGCCTTTTCTATGGAGGGTAACTCGTTTCATTACATTTATGTAGAGCCTTTTCTATGGAGGGCCACTCGTTTCATTACATTTATGTAGAGCCTTTTCTATGGAGGGCCACTCGTTTCATTACATTTATGTAGAGCCTTTTCTATGGAGGGCCATTCGTTTCATTACATTTATGTAGAGCCTTTTCTATGGAGGGTAACTCGTTTCATTACATTTATGTAGAGCCTTTTCTATGGAGGGTAACTCGTTTCATTACATTTATGTAGAGCCTTTTCTATGGAGGGTAACTCGTTTCATTACATTTATGTAGAGCCTTTTCTATGGAGGGCCACTCGTTTCATTACATTTATGTAGAGCCTTTTCTATGGAGGGCCACTCGTTTCATTACATTTATGTAGAGCCTTTTCTATGGAGGGCCATTCGTTTCATTACATTTATGTAGAGCCTTTTCTATGGAGGGCCACTCGTTTCATTACATTTATGTAGAGCCTTTTCTATGGAGGGTCATTCGTTTCATTACATTTATGTAGAGCCTTTTCTATGGAGGGCCATTCGTTTCATTACATTTATGTAGAGCCTTTTCTATGGAGGGCCACTCGTTTCATTACATTTATGTAGAGCCTTTTCTATGGAGGGCCATTCGTTTCATTACATTTATGTAGAGCCTTTTCTATGGAGGGCCATTCGTTTCATTACATTTATGTAGAGCCTTTTCTATGGAGGGCCATTCGTTTCATTACATTTATGTAGAGCCTTTTCTATGGAGGGTAACTCGTTTCATTACATTTATGTAGAGCCTTTTCTGTGGAGAGCCACTCGTTTCATTACATTTATGTAGAGCCTTTTCTATGGAGGGCCACTCGTTTCATTACATTTATGTAGAGCCTTTTCTATGGAGGGCCATTCGTTTCATTACATTTATGTAGAGCCTTTTCTATGGAGAGTAACTCGTTTCATTACATTTATGTAGAGCCTTTTCTATGGAGGGCCATTCGTTTCATTACATTTATGTAGAGCCTTTTCTATGGAGGGCCATTCGTTTCATTACATTTATGTAGAGCCTTTTCTATGGAGGGTAACTCGTTTCATTACATTTATGTAGAGCCTTTTCTATGGAGGGTAACTCGTTTCATTACATTTATGTAGAGCCTTTTCTATGGAGGGCCACTCGTTTCATTACATTTATGTAGAGCCTTTTCTATGGAGGGTAACTCGTTTCATTACATTTATGTAGAGCCTTTTCTATGGAGGGCCATTCGTTTCATTACATTTAATATGTAGAGCCTTTTCTATGGAGGGTAACTCGTTTCATTACATTTATGTAGAGCCTTTTCTATGGAGAGCCACTCGTTTCATTACATTTATGTAGAGCCTTTTCTATGGAGGGTAACTCGTTTCATTACATTTATGTAGAGCCTTTTCTATGGAGGGTAACTCGTTTCATTACATTTATGTAGAGCCTTTTCTATGGAGGGCCACTCGTTTCATTACATTTATGTAGAGCCTTTTCTATGGAGGGTAACTCGTTTCATTACATTTATGTAGAGCCTTTTCTATGGAGGGCCATTCGTTTCATTACATTTATGTAGAGCCTTTTCTATGGAGGGTCACTCGTTTCATTACATTTATGTAGAGCCTTTTCTATGGAGGGCCATTCGTTTCATTACATTTATGTAGAGCCTTTACTATGAAGGGCCACTCGATTCATTACATTTATGTAGAGCCTTTTCTATGGAGGGCCACTCGTTTCATTACATTAATGTAGAGCCTTTTCTATGGAGGGCCATTCGTTTCATTACATTTATGTAGAGCCTTTTCTATGGAGGGCCACTCGTTTCATTACATTTATGTAGAGCCTTTTCTATGGAGGGCCATTCGTTTCATTACATTTATGTAGAGCCTTTTCTATGGAGGGTAACTCGTTTCATTACATTTATGTAGAGCCTTTTCTATGGAGGGCCACTCGTTTCATTACATTTATGTAGAGCCTTTTCTATGGAGGGCCACTCGTTTCATTACATTTATGTAGAGCCTTTTCTATGGAGGGTAACTCGTTTCATTACATTTATGTAGAGCCTTTTCTATGGAGGGCCACTCGTTTCATTACATTTATGTAGAGCCTTTTCTATGGAGGGCCACTCGTTTCATTACATTTATGTAGAGCCTTTTCTATGGAGGGCCATTCGTTTCATTACATTTATGTAGAGCCTTTTCTATGGAGGGTAACTCGTTTCATTACATTTATGTAGAGCCTTTTCTATGGAGGGTAACTCGTTTCATTACATTTATGTAGAGCCTTTTCTATGGAGGGTAACTCGTTTCATTACATTTATGTAGAGCCTTTTCTATGGAGGGCCACTCGTTTCATTACATTTATGTAGAGCCTTTTCTATGGAGGGCCACTCGTTTCATTACATTTATGTAGAGCCTTTTCTATGGAGGGCCATTCGTTTCATTACATTTATGTAGAGCCTTTTCTATGGAGGGCCACTCGTTTCATTACATTTATGTAGAGCCTTTTCTATGGAGGGTCATTCGTTTCATTACATTTATGTAGAGCCTTTTCTATGGAGGGCCATTCGTTTCATTACATTTATGTAGAGCCTTTTCTATGGAGGGCCACTCGTTTCATTACATTTATGTAGAGCCTTTTCTATGGAGGGCCATTCGTTTCATTACATTTATGTAGAGCCTTTTCTATGGAGGGCCATTCGTTTCATTACATTTATGTAGAGCCTTTTCTATGGAGGGCCATTCGTTTCATTACATTTATGTAGAGCCTTTTCTATAGAGGGCCACTCGTTTCATTACATTTATGTAGAGCCTTTTCTATGGAGGGCCATTCGTTTCATTACATTTATGTAGAGCCTTTTCTATGGAGGGCCATTCGTTTCATTACATTTATGTAGAGCCTTTTCTATGGATGGCCACTCGTTTCATTACATTTATGTAGAGCCTTTTCTATGGAGGGCCATTCGTTTCATTACATTTATGTAGAGCCTTTTCTATGGAGGGCCATTCGTTTCATTACATTTATGTAGAGCCTTTTCTATGGAGGGCCATTCGTTTCATTACATTTATGTAGAGCCTTTTCTATGGATGGCCACTCGTTTCATTACATTTATGTAGAGCCTTTTCTATGGAGGGCCACTCGTTTCATTACATTTATGTAGAGCCTTTTCTATGGAGGGCCATTCGTTTCATTACATTTATGTAGAGCCTTTTCTATGGAGGGCCACTCGTTTCATTACATTTATGTAGAGCCTTTTCTATGGAGGGCCACTCGTTTCATTACATTTATGTAGAGCCTTTTCTATGGAGAGGCACTCGTTTCATTACATTTATGTAGAGCCTTTTCTATGGAGGGCCATTCGTTTCATTACATTTATGTAGAGCCTTTTCTATGGAGGGCCATTCGTTTCATTACATTTATGTAGAGCCTTTTCTATGGAGGGCCACTCGTTTCATTACATTTATGTAGAGCCTTTTCTATGGAGGGCCACTCGTTTCATTACATTTATGTAGAGCCTTTTCTATGGAGGGTAACTCGTTTCATTACATTTATGTAGAGCCTTTTCTATGGAGGGCCATTCGTTTCATTACATTTATGTAGAGCCTTTTCTATGGAGGGCCACTCGTTTCATTACATTTATGTAGAGGCTTTTCTATGGAGGGCCACTCGTTTCATTACATTTATGTAGAGCCTTTTCTATGGAGAGCCACTCGTTTCATTACATTTATGTAGAGCCTTTTCTATGGAGGGCCACTCGTTTCATTACATTTATGTAGAGCCTTTTCTATGGAGGGCCATTCGTTTCATTACATTTATGTAGAGCCTTTTCTATGGAGGGCCACTCGTTTCATTACATTTATGTAGAGCCTTTTCTATGGAGGGCCACTCGTTTCATTACATTTATGTAGAGCCTTTTCTATGGAGGGTAACTCGTTTCATTACATTTATGTAGAGCCTTTTCTATGGAGGGCCATTCGTTTCATTACATTTATGTAGAGCCTTTTCTATGGAGGGTCACTCGTTTCATTACATTTATGTAGAGCCTTTTCTATGGAGGGCCATTCGTTTCATTACATTTATGTAGAGCCTTTACTATGGAGGGCCACTCGATTCATTACATTTATGTAGAGCCTTTTCTATGGAGGGCCACTCGTTTCATTACATTTATGTAGAGCCTTTTCTATGGAGGGCCATTCGTTTCATTACATTTATGTAGAGCCTTTTCTATGGAGGGCCACTCGTTTCATTACATTTATGTAGAGCCTTTTCTATGGAGGGCCATTCGTTTCATTACATTTATGTAGAGCCTTTTCTATGGAGGGCCACTCGTTTCATTACATTAATGTAGAGCCTTGTCTATGGAGGGCCACTCGTTTCATTACATTTATGTTGTGCCTTTTCTATGGAGGGTAACTCGTTTCATTACATTTATGTAGAGCCTTTTCTATGGAGGGCCACTCGTTTCATTACATTTATGTAGAGCCTTTTCTATGGAGGGCCACTCGTTTCATTACATTTATGTAGAGCCTTTTCTATGGAGGGCCATTCGTTTCATTACATTTATGTAGAGCCTTTTCTATGGAGGGTAACTCGTTTCATTACATTTATGTAGAGCCTTTTCTATGGAGGGTAACTCGTTTCATTACATTTATGTAGAGCCTTTTCTATGGAGGGTAACTCGTTTCATTACATTTATGTAGAGCCTTTTCTATGGAGGGCCACTCGTTTCATTACATTTATGTAGAGCCTTTTCTATGGAGGGCCACTCGTTTCATTACATTTATGTAGAGCCTTTTCTATGGAGGGCCACTCGTTTCATTACATTTATGTAGAGCCTTTTCTATGGAGGGCCACTCGTTTCATTACATTTATGTAGAGCCTTTCCTATGGAGGGCCATTCGTTTCATTACATTAATGTAGAGCCTTTTCTATGGAGGGTAACTCGTTTCATTACATTTATGTAGAGCCTTTTCTATGGAGGGTAACTCGTTTCATTACATTTATGTAGAGCCTTTTCTATGGAGGGTAACTCGTTTCATTACATTTATGTAGAGCCTTTTCTATGGAGGGCCACTCGTTTCATTACATTTATGTAGAGCCTTTTCTATGGAGGGCCACTCGTTTCATTACATTTATGTAGAGCCTTTTCTATGGAGGGCCATTCGTTTCATTACATTTATGTAGAGCCTTTTCTATGGAGGGCCACTCGTTTCATTACATTTATGTAGAGCCTTTTCTATGGAGGGCCATTCGTTTCATTACATTTATGTAGAGCCTTTTCTATGGAGGGCCATTCGTTTCATTACATTTATGTAGAGCCTTTTCTATGGAGGGCCACTCGTTTCATTACATTTATGTAGAGCCTTTTCTATGGAGGGCCATTCGTTTCATTACATTTATGTAGAGCCTTTTCTATGGAGGGCCATTCGTTTCATTACATTTATGTAGAGCCTTTTCTATGGAGGGCCACTCGTTTCATTACATTTATGTAGAGCCTTTTCTATGGAGGGCCATTCGTTTCATTACATTTATGTAGAGCCTTTTCTATGGAGGGCCACTCGTTTCATTACATTTATGTAGAGCCTTTTCTATGGAGGGCCATTCGTTTCATTACATTTATGTAGAGCCTTTTCTATGGAGGGCCATTCGTTTCATTACATTTATGTAGAGCCTTTTCTATGGATGGCCACTCGTTTCATTACATTTATGTAGAGCCTTTTCTATGGAGGGCCATTCGTTTCATTACATTTATGTAGAGCCTTTTCTATGGAGGGCCATTCGTTTCATTACATTTATGTAGAGCCTTTTCTATGGAGGGCCATTCGTTTCATTACGTTTATGTAGAGCCTTTTCTATGGATGGCCACTCGTTTCATTACATTTATGTAGAGCCTTTTCTATGGAGGGCCACTCGTTTCATTACATTTATGTAGAGCCTTTTCTATGGAGGGCCATTCGTTTCATTACATTTATGTAGAGCCTTTTCTATGGAGGGCCACTCGTTTCATTACATTTATGTAGAGCCTTTTCTATGGAGGGCCACTCGTTTCATTACATTTATGTAGAGCCTTTTCTATGGAGGGTAACTCGTTTCATTACATTTATGTAGAGCCTTTTCTATGGAGGGCCATTCGTTTCATTACATTTATGTAGAGCCTTTTCTATGGAGGGCCATTCGTTTCATTACATTTATGTAGAGCCTTTTCTATGGAGGGCCACTCGTTTCATTACATTTATGTAGAGCCTTTTCTATGGAGGGCCACTCGTTTCATTACATTTATGTAGAGCCTTTTCTATGGAGGGTAACTCGTTTCATTACATTTATGTAGAGCCTTTTCTATGGAGGGCCATTCGTTTCATTACATTTATGTAGAGCCTTTTCTATGGAGGGCCACTCGTTTCATTACATTTATGTAGAGCCTTTTCTATGGAGGGCCACTCGTTTCATTACATTTATGTAGAGCCTTTTCTATGGAGAGCCACTCGTTTCATTACATTTATGTAGAGCCTTTTCTATGGAGGGCCACTCGTTTCATTACATTTATGTAGAGCCTTTTCTATGGAGGGCCATTCTTTCATTACATTTATGTAGAGCCTTTTCTATGGAGGGCCACTCGTTTCATTACATTTATGTAGAGCCTTTTCTATGGAGGGCCACTCGTTTCATTACATTTATGTAGAGCCTTTTCTATGGAGGGCCACTCGTTTCATTACATTTATGTAGAGCCTTTTCTATGGATGGCCACTCGTTTCATTACATTTATGTAGAGCCTTTTCTATGGAGGGTAACTCGTTTCATTACATTTATGTAGAGCCTTTTCTATGGAGGGCCATTCGTTTCATTACATTTATGTAGAGCCTTTTCTATGGAGGGCCACTCGTTTCATTACATTTATGTAGAGCCTTTTCTATGGAGGGCCATTCGTTTCATTACATTTATGTAGAGCCTTTTCTATGGAGGGCCACTCGTTTCATTACATTTATGTAGAGCCTTTTCTATGGAGGGCCATTCGTTTCATTACATTTATGTAGAGCCTTTTCTATGGAGAGTAACTCGTTTCATTACATTTATGTAGAGCCTTTTCTATGGAGGGCCATTCGTTTCATTACATTTATGTAGAGCCTTTTCTATGGAGGGCCATTCGTTTCATTACATTTATGTAGAGCCTTTTCTATGGAGGGTAACTCGTTTCATTACATTTATGTAGAGCCTTTTCTATGGAGGGCCACTCGTTTCATTACATTTATGTAGAGCCTTTTCTATGGAGGGTAACTCGTTTCATTACATTTATGTAGAGCCTTTTCTATGGAGGGCCATTCGTTTCATTACATTTATGTAGAGCCTTTTCTATGGAGGGTCACTCGTTTCATTACATTTATGTAGAGCCTTTTCTATGGAGGGCCATTCGTTTCATTACATTTATGTAGAGCCTTTACTATGGAGGGCCACTCGATTCATTACATTTATGTAGAGCCTTTTCTATGGAGGGCCACTCGTTTCATTACATTAATGTAGAGCCTTTTCTATGGAGGGCCATTCGTTTCATTACATTTATGTAGAGCCTTTTCTATGGAGGGCCACTCGTTTCATTACATTTATGTACAGCCTTTTCTATGGAGGGCCATTCGTTTCATTACATTTATGTAGAGCCTTTTCTATGGAGGGCCATTCGTTTCATTACATTTATGTAGAGCCTTTTCTATGGATGGCCACTCGTTTCATTACATTTATGTAGAGCCTTTTCTATGGAGGGCCATTCGTTTCATTACATTTATGTAGAGCCTTTTCTATGGAGGGCCATTCGTTTCATTACATTTATGTAGAGCCTTTTCTATGGAGGGCCATTCGTTTCATTACATTTATGTAGAGCCTTTTCTATGGATGGCCATTCGTTTCATTACATTTATGTAGAGCCTTTTCTATGGAGGGCCACTCGTTTCATTACATTTATGTAGAGCCTTTTCTATGGAGGGCCATTCGTTTCATTACATTTATGTAGAGCCTTTTCTATGGAGGGCCACTCGTTTCATTACATTTATGTAGAGCCTTTTCTATGGAGGGCCACTCGTTTCATTACATTTATGTAGAGCCTTTTCTATGGAGAGCCACTCGTTTCATTACATTTATGTAGAGCCTTTTCTATGGAAGGCCATTCGTTTCATTACATTTATGTAGAGCCTTTTCTATGGAGGGCCATTCGTTTCATTACATTTATGTAGAGCCTTTTCTATGGAGGGCCACTCGTTTCATTACATTTATGTAGAGCCTTTTCTATGGAGGGCCACTCGTTTCATTACATTTATGTAGAGCCTTTTCTATGGAGGGTAACTCGTTTCATTACATTTATGTAGAGCCTTTTCTATGGAGGGCCATTCGTTTCATTACATTTATGTAGAGCCTTTTCTATGGAGGGCCACTCGTTTCATTACATTTATGTAGAGGCTTTTCTATGGAGGGCCACTCGTTTCATTACATTTATGTAGAGCCTTTTCTATGGAGAGCCACTCGTTTCATTACATTTATGTAGAGCCTTTTCTATGGAGGGCCACTCGTTTCATTACATTTATGTAGAGCCTTTTCTATGGAGGGCCATTCGTTTCATTACATTTATGTAGAGCCTTTTCTATGGAGGGCCACTCGTTTCATTACATTTATGTAGAGCCTTTTCTATGGAGGGCCACTCGTTTCATTACATTTATGTAGAGCCTTTTCTATGGAGGGTAACTCGTTTCATTACATTTATGTAGAGCCTTTTCTATGGAGGGCCATTCGTTTCATTACATTTATGTAGAGCCTTTTCTATGGAGGGTCACTCGTTTCATTACATTTATGTAGAGCCTTTTCTATGGAGGGCCATTCGTTTCATTACATTTATGTAGAGCCTTTACTATGGAGGGCCACTCGATTCATTACATTTATGTAGAGCCTTTTCTATGGAGGGCCACTCGTTTCATTACATTTATGTAGAGCCTTTTCTATGGAGGGCCATTCGTTTCATTACATTTATGTAGAGCCTTTTCTATGGAGGGCCACTCGTTTCATTACATTTATGTAGAGCCTTTTCTATGGAGGGCCATTCGTTTCATTACATTTATGTAGAGCCTTTTCTATGGAGGGCCACTCGTTTCATTACATTAATGTAGAGCCTTGTCTATGGAGGGCCACTCGTTTCATTACATTTATGTAGAGCCTTTTCTATGGAGGGTAACTCGTTTCATTACATTTATGTAGAGCCTTTTCTATGGAGGACCACTCGTTTCATTACATTTATGTAGAGCCTTTTCTATGGAGGGCCACTCGTTTCATTACATTTATGTAGAGCCTTTTCTATGGAGGGCCATTCGTTTCATTACATTTATGTAGAGCCTTTTCTATGGAGGGTAACTCGTTTCATTACATTTATGTAGAGCCTTTTCTATGGAGGGTAACTCGTTTCATTACATTTATGTAGAGCCTTTTCTATGGAGGGTAACTCGTTTCATTACATTTATGTAGAGCCTTTTCTATGGAGGGCCACTCGTTTCATTACATTTATGTAGAGCCTTTTCTATGGAGGGCCACTCGTTTCATTACATTTATGTAGAGCCTTTTCTATGGAGGGCCACTCGTTTCATTACATTTATGTAGAGCCTTTTCTATGGAGGGCCACTCGTTTCATTACATTTATGTAGAGCCTTTCCTATGGAGGGCCATTCGTTTCATTACATTTATGTAGAGCCTTTTCTATGGAGGGTAACTCGTTTCATTACATTTATGTAGAGCCTTTTCTATGGAGGGTAACTCGTTTCATTACATTTATGTAGAGCCTTTTCTATGGAGGGTAACTCGTTTCATTACATTTATGTAGAGCCTTTTCTATGGAGGGCCACTCGTTTCATTACATTTATGTAGAGCCTTTTCTATGGAGGGCCACTCGTTTCATTACATTTATGTAGAGCCTTTTCTATGGAGGGCCATTCGTTTCATTACATTTATGTAGAGCCTTTTCTATGGAGGGCCACTCGTTTCATTACATTTATGTAGAGCCTTTTCTATGGAGGGCCATTCGTTTCATTACATTTATGTAGAGCCTTTTCTATGGAGGGCCATTCGTTTCATTACATTTATGTAGAGCCTTTTCTATGGAGGGCCACTCGTTTCATTACATTTATGTAGAGCCTTTTCTATGGAGGGCCATTCGTTTCATTACATTTATGTAGAGCCTTTTCTATGGAGGGCCATTCGTTTCATTACATTTATGTAGAGCCTTTTCTATGGAGGGCCACTCGTTTCATTACATTTATGTAGAGCCTTTTCTATGGAGGGCCATTCGTTTCATTACATTTATGTAGAGCCTTTTCTATGGAGGGCCACTCGTTTCATTACATTTATGTAGAGCCTTTTCTATGGAGGGCCATTCGTTTCATTACATTTATGTAGAGCCTTTTCTATGGAGGGCCATTCGTTTCATTACATTTATGTAGAGCCTTTTCTATGGATGGCCACTCGTTTCATTACATTTATGTAGAGCCTTTTCTATGGAGGGCCATTCGTTTCATTACATTTATGTAGAGCCTTTTCTATGGAGGGCCATTCGTTTCATTACATTTATGTAGAGCCTTTTCTATGGAGGGCCATTCGTTTCATTACGTTTATGTAGAGCCTTTTCTATGGATGGCCACTCGTTTCATTACATTTATGTAGAGCCTTTTCTATGGAGGGCCACTCGTTTCATTATATTTATGTAGAGCCTTTTCTATGGAGGGCCATTCGTTTCATTACATTTATGTAGAGCCTTTTCTATGGAGGGCCACTCGTTTCATTACATTTATGTAGAGCCTTTTCTATGGAGGGCCACTCGTTTCATTACATTTATGTAGAGCCTTTTCTATGGAGGGTAACTCGTTTCATTACATTTATGTAGAGCCTTTTCTATGGAGGGCCATTCGTTTCATTACATTTATGTAGAGCCTTTTCTATGGAGGGCCATTCGTTTCATTGCATTTATGTAGAGCCTTTTCTATGGAGGGCCACTCGTTTCATTACATTTATGTAGAGCCTTTTCTATGGAGGGCCACTCGTTTCATTACATTTATGTAGAGCCTTTTCTATGGAGGGTAACTCGTTTCATTACATTTATGTAGAGCCTTTTCTATGGAGGGCCATTCGTTTCATTACATTTATGTAGAGCCTTTTCTATGGAGGGCCACTCGTTTCATTACATTTATGTAGAGCCTTTTCTATGGAGGGCCACTCGTTTCATTACATTTATGTAGAGCCTTTTCTATGGAGAGCCACTCGTTTCATTACATTTATGTAGAGCCTTTTCTATGGAGGGCCACTCGTTTCATTACATTTATGTAGAGCCTTTTCTATGGAGGGCCATTCTTTCATTACATTTATGTAGAGCCTTTTCTATGGAGGGCCACTCGTTTCATTACATTTATGTAGAGCCTTTTCTATGGAGGGCCACTCGTTTCATTACATTTATGTAGAGCCTTTTCTATGGAGGGCCACTCGTTTCATTACATTTATGTAGAGCCTTTTCTATGGATGGCCACTCGTTTCATTACATTTATGTAGAGCCTTTTCTATGGAGGGTAACTCGTTTCATTACATTTATGTAGAGCCTTTTCTATGGAGGGCCATTCGTTTCATTACATTTATGTAGAGCCTTTTCTATGGAGGGCCACTCGTTTCATTACATTTATGTAGAGCCTTTTCTATGGAGGGCCATTCGTTTCATTACATTTATGTAGAGCCTTTTCTATGGAGGGTAACTCGTTTCATTACATTTATGTAGAGCCTTTTCTGTGGAGAGCCACTCGTTTCATTACATTTATGTAGAGCCTTTTCTATGGAGGGCCACTCGTTTCATTACATTTATGTAGAGCCTTTTCTATGGAGGGCCATTCGTTTCATTACATTTATGTAGAGCCTTTTCTATGGAGAGTAACTCGTTTCATTACATTTATGTAGAGCCTTTTCTATGGAGGGCCATTCGTTTCATTACATTTATGTAGAGCCTTTTCTATGGAGGGCCATTCGTTTCATTACATTTATGTAGAGCCTTTTCTATGGAGGGTAACTCGTTTCATTACATTTATGTAGAGCCTTTTCTATGGAGGGCCACTCGTTTCATTACATTTATGTAGAGCCTTTTCTATGGAGGGTAACTCGTTTCATTACATTTATGTAGAGCCTTTTCTATGGAGGGCCATTCGTTTCATTACATTTATGTAGAGCCTTTTCTATGGAGGGTCACTCGTTTCATTACATTTATGTAGAGCCTTTTCTATGGAGGGCCATTCGTTTCATTACATTTATGTAGAGCCTTTACTATGGAGGGCCACTCGATTCATTACATTTATGTAGAGCCTTTTCTATGGAGGGCCACTCGTTTCATTACATTAATGTAGAGCCTTTTCTATGGAGGGCCATTCGTTTCATTACATTTATGTAGAGCCTTTTCTATGGAGGGCCACTCGTTTCATTACATTTATGTACAGCCTTTTCTATGGAGGGCCATTCGTTTCATTACATTTATGTAGAGCCTTTTCTATGGAGGGTAACTCGTTTCATTACATTTATGTAGAGCCTTTTCTATGGAGGGCCACTCGTTTCATTACATTTATGTAGAGCCTTTTCTATGGAGGGCCACTCGTTTCATTACATTTATGTAGAGCCTTTTCTATGGAGGGTAACTCGTTTCATTACATTTATGTAGAGCCTTTTCTATGGAGGGCCACTCGTTTCATTACATTTATGTAGAGCCTTTTCTATGGAGGGCCACTCGTTTCATTACATTTATGTAGAGCCTTTTCTATGGAGGGCCATTCGTTTCATTACATTTATGTAGAGCCTTTTCTATGGAGGGTAACTCGTTTCATTACATTTATGTAGAGCCTTTTCTATGGAGGGTAACTCGTTTCATTACATTTATGTAGAGCCTTTTCTATGGTGGGTAACTCGTTTCATTACATTTATGTAGAGCCTTTTCTATGGAGGGCCACTCGTTTCATTACATTTATGTAGAGCCTTTTCTATGGAGGGCCACTCGTTTCATTACATGTATGTAGAGCCTTTTCTATGGAGGGCCATTCGTTTCATTACATTTATGTAGAGCCTTTTCTATGGAGGGCCACTCGTTTCATTACATTTATGTAGAGCCTTTTCTATGGAGGGCCATTCGTTTCATTACATTTATGTGGAGCCTTTTCTATGGAGGGCCATTCGTTTCATTACATTTATGTAGAGCCTTTTCTATGGAGGGCCACTCGTTTCATTACATTTATGTAGAGCCTTTTCTATGGAGGGCCATTCGTTTCATTACATTTATGTAGAGCCTTTTCTATGGAGGGCCATTCGTTTCATTACATTTATGTAGAGCCTTTTCTATGGAGGGCCACTCGTTTCATTACATTTATGTAGAGCCTTTTCTATGGAGGGCCATTCGTTTCATTACATTTATGTAGAGCCTTTTCTATGGAGGGCTACTCGTTTCATTACATTTATGTAGAGCCTTTTCTATGGAGGGCCATTCGTTTCATTACATTTATGTAGAGCCTTTTCTATGGAGGGCCATTCGTTTCATTACATTTATGTAGAGCCTTTTCTATGGATGGCCACTCGTTTCATTACATTTATGTAGAGCCTTTTCTATGGAGGGCCATTCGTTTCATTACATTTATGTAGAGCCTTTTCTATGGAGGGCCATTCGTTTCATTACATTTATGTAGAGCCTTTTCTATGGAGGGCCATTCGTTTCATTACATTTATGTAGAGCCTTTTCTATGGATGGCCACTCGTTTCATTACATTTATGTAGAGCCTTTTCTATGGAGGGCCACTCGTTTCATTACATTTATGTAGAGCCTTTTCTATGGAGGGCCATTCGTTTCATTACATTTATGTAGAGCCTTTTCTATGGAGGGCCACTCGTTTCATTACATTTATGTAGAGCCTTTTCTATGGAGGGCCACTCGTTTCATTACATTTATGTAGAGCCTTTTCTATGGAGGGTAACTCGTTTCATTACATTTATGTAGAGCCTTTTCTATGGAGGGCCATTCGTTTCATTACATTTATGTAGAGCCTTTTCTATGGAGGGCCATTCGTTTCATTACATTTATGTAGAGCCTTTTCTATGGAGGGCCACTCGTTTCATTACATTTATGTAGAGCCTTTTCTATGGAGGGCCACTCGTTTCATTACATTTATGTAGAGCCTTTTCTATGGAGGGTAACTCGTTTCATTACATTTATGTAGAGCCTTTTCTATGGAGGGCCATTCGTTTCATTACATTTATGTAGAGCCTTTTCTATGGAGGGCCACTCGTTTCATTACATTTATGTAGAGCCTTTTCTATGGAGGGCCACTCGCTTCATTACATTTATGTAGAGCCTTTTCTATGGAGAGCCACTCGTTTCATTACATTTATGTAGAGCCTTTTCTATGGAGGGCCACTCGTTTCATTACATTTATGTAGAGCCTTTTCTATGGAGGGCCATTCGTTTCATTACATTTATGTAGAGCCTTTTCTATGGAGGGCCACTCGTTTCATTACATTTATGTAGAGCCTTTTCTATGGAGGGCCACTCGTTTCATTACATTTATGTAGAGCCTTTTCTATGGAGGGCCACTCGTTTCATTACATTTATGTAGAGCCTTTTCTATGGAGAGCCACTCGTTTCATTACATTTATGTAGAGCCTTTTCTATGGAGGGCCACTCGTTTCATTACATTTATGTAGAGCCTTTTCTATGGAGGGCCATTCGTTTCATTACATTTATGTAGAGCCTTTTCTATGGAGGGCCATTCGTTTCATTACATTTATGTAGAGCCTTTTCTATGGAGGGCCATTCGTTTCATTACATTTATGTAGAGCCTTGTCTATGGAGGGTAACTCGTTTCATTACATTTATGTAGAGCCTTTTCTATGGAGAGCCACTCGTTTCATTACATTTATGTAGAGCCTTTTCTATGGAGGGCCACTCGTTTCATTACATTTATGTAGAGCCTTTTCTATGGAGGGCCACTCGTTTCATTACATTTATGTAGAGCCTTTTCTATGGAGGGCCATTCGTTTCATTACATTTATGTAGAGCCTTTTCTATGGAGAGTAACTCGTTTCATTACATTTATGTAGAGCCTTTTCTATGGAGGGCCATTCGTTTCATTACATTTATGTAGAGCCTTTTCTATGGAGGGCCATTCGTTTCATTACATTTATGTAGAGCCTTTTCTATGGAGGGTAACTCGTTTCATTACATTTATGTAGAGCCTTTTCTATGGAGGGCCACTCGTTTCATTACATTTATGTAGAGCCTTTTCTATGGAGGGTAACTCGTTTCATTACATTTATGTAGAGCCTTTTCTATGGAGGGCCATTCGTTTCATTACATTTATGTAGAGCCTTTTCTATGGAGGGTAACTCGTTTCATTACATTTATGTAGAGCCTTTTCTATGGAGAGCCACTCGTTTCATTACATTTATGTAGTGCCTTTTCTATGGAGGGTAACTCGTTTCATTACATTTATGTAGAGCCTTTTCTATGGAGGGTAACTCGTTTCATTACATTTATGTAGAGCCTTTTCTATGGGGGGCCACTCGTTTCATTACATTTATGTAGAGCCTTTTCTATGGAGGGTAACTCGTTTCATTACATTTATGTAGAGCCTTTTCTATGGAGGGCCACTCGTTTCATTACATTTATGTAGAGCCTTTTCTATGGAGGGCCACTCGTTTCATTACATTTATGTAGAGCCTTTTCTATGGAGGGCCACTCGTTTCATTACATTTATGTAGAGCCTTTTCTATGGAGGGCCACTCGTTTCATTACATTTATGTAGAGCCTTTTCTATGGAGGGCCACTCGTTTCATTACATTTATGTAGAGCCTTTTCTATGGAGGGTAACTCGTTTCATTACATTTATGTAGAGCCTTTTCTATGGAGGGCCATTCGTTTCATTACATTTATGTAGAGCCTTTTCTATGGAGGGCCACTCGTTTCATTACATTTATGTAGAGCCTTTTCTATGGAGGGCCACTCGCTTCATTACATTTATGTAGAGCCTTTTCTATGGAGAGCCACTCGTTTCATTACATTTATGTAGAGCCTTTTCTATGGAGGGCCACTCGTTTCATTACATTTATGTAGAGCCTTTTCTATGGAGGGCCATTCGTTTCATTACATTTATGTAGAGCCTTTTCTATGGAGGGCCACTCGTTTCATTACATTTATGTAGAGCCTTTTCTATGGAGGGCCACTCGTTTCATTACATTTATGTAGAGCCTTTTCTATGGAGGGCCACTCGTTTCATTACATTTATGTAGAGCCTTTTCTATGGAGAGCCACTCGTTTCATTACATTTATGTAGAGCCTTTTCTATGGAGGGCCACTCGTTTCATTACATTTATGTAGAGCCTTTTCTATGGAGGGCCATTCGTTTCATTACATTTATGTAGAGCCTTTTCTATGGAGGGCCATTCGTTTCATTACATTTATGTAGAGCCTTTTCTATGGAGGGTCATTCGTTTCATTACATTTATGTAGAGCCTTTTCTATGCAGGGTAACTCGTTTCATTACATTTATGTAGAGCCTTTTCTATGGAGAGCCACTCGTTTCATTACATTTATGTAGAGCCTTTTCTATGGAGGGCCACTCGTTTCATTACATTTATGTAGAGCCTTTTCTATGGAGGGCCATTCGTTTCATTACATTTATGTAGAGCCTTTTCTATGGAGAGTAACTCGTTTCATTACATTTATGTAGAGCCTTTTCTATGGAGGGCCATTCGTTTCATTACATTTATGTAGAGCCTTTTCTATGGAGGGCCATTCGTTTCATTACATTTATGTAGAGCCTTTTCTATGGAGGGTAACTCGTTTCATTACATTTATGTAGAGCCTTTTCTATGGAGGGCCACTCGTTTCATTACATTTATGTAGAGCCTTTTCTATGGAGGGTAACTCGTTTCATTACATTTATGTAGAGCCTTTTCTATGGAGGGCCATTCGTTTCATTACATTTATGTAGAGCCTTTTCTATGGAGGGTAACTCGTTTCATTACATTTATGTAGAGCCTTTTCTATGGAGAGCCACTCGTTTCATTACATTTATGTAGAGCCTTTTCTATGGAGGGTAACTCGTTTCATTACATTTATGTAGAGCCTTTTCTATGGAGGGTAACTCGTTTCATTACATTTATGTAGAGCCTTTTCTATGGGGGGCCACTCGTTTCATTACATTTATGAAGAGCCTTTTCTATGGAGGGTAACTCGTTTCATTACATTTATGTAGAGCCTTTTCTATGGAGGGCCACTCGTTTCATTACATTTATGTAGAGCCTTTTCTATGGAGGGCCACTCGTTTCATTACATTTATGTAGAGCCTTTTCTATGGAGGGCCACTCGTTTCATTACATTTATGTAGAGCCTTTTCTATGGAGGGCCACTCGTTTCATTACATTTATGTAGAGCCTTTTCTATGGAGGGCCATTCGTTTCATTACATTTATGTAGAGCCTTTTCTATGGAGGGCCACTCGTTTCATTACATTTATGTAGAGCCTTTTCTATGGAGGGCCATTCGTTTCATTACATTTATGTAGAGCCTTTTCTATGGAGGGTAACTCGTTTCATTACATTTATGTAGAGCCTTTTCTATGGAGGGTAACTCGTTTCATTACATTTATGTAGAGCCTTTTCTATGGAGAGCCACTCGTTTCATTACATTTATGTAGAGCCTTTTCTATGGAGAGCCACTCGTTTCATTACATTTATGTAGAGCCTTTTCTCTGGAGGGCCACTCGTCTCATTACATTTATGTAGAGCCTTTTCTATGGAGGGCCACTCGTTTCATTACATTTATGTAGAGCCTTTTCTATGGAGGGCCACTCGTTTCATTACATTTATGTAGAGCCTTTTCTATGGAGGGCCATTCTTTCATTACATTTATGTAGAGCCTTTTCTATGGAGGGCCACTCGTTTCATTACATTTATGTAGAGCCTTTTCTATGGAGGGCCACTCGTTTCATTACATTTATGTAGAGCCTTTTCTATGGAGGGCCACTCGTTTCATTACATTTATGTAGAGCCTTTTCTATGGATGGCCACTCGTTTCATTACATTTATGTAGAGCCTTTTCTATGGAGAGTAACTCGTTTCATTACATTTATGTAGAGCCTTTTCTATGGAGGGCCATTCGTTTCATTACATTTATGTAGAGCCTTTTCTATGGAGGTCCATTCGTTTCATTACATTTATGTAGAGCCTTTTCTATGGAGGGTAACTCGTTTCATTACATTTATGTAGAGCCTTTTCTATGGAGGGCCACTCGTTTCATTACATTTATGTAGAGCCTTTTCTATGGAGGGTAACTCGTTTCATTACATTTATGTAGAGCCTTTTCTATGGAGGGCCATTCGTTTCATTACATTTATGTAGAGCCTTTTCTATGGAGGGTAACTCGTTTCATTACATTTATGTAGAGCCTTTTCTATGGAGAGCCACTCGTTTCATTACATTTATGTAGAGCCTTTTCTATGGAGGGTAACTCGTTTCATTACATTTATGTAGAGCCTTTTCTATGGAGGGTAACTCGTTTCATTACATTTATGTAGAGCCTTTTCTATGGGGGGCCACTCGTTTCATTACATTTATGTAGAGCCTTTTCTATGGAGGGTAACTCGTTTCATTACATTTATGTAGAGCCTTTTCTATGGAGGGCCACTCGTTTCATTACATTTATGTAGAGCCTTTTCTATGGAGGGCCACTCGTTTCATTACATTTATGTAGAGCCTTTTCTATGGAGGGCCACTCGTTTCATTACATTTATGTAGAGCCTTTTCTATGGAGGGCCACTCGTTTCATTACATTTATGTAGAGCCTTTTCTATGGAGGGCCATTCGTTTCATTACATTTATGTAGAGCCTTTTCTATGGAGGGCCACTCGTTTCATTACATTTATGTAGAGCCTTTTCTATGGAGGGCCATTCGTTTCATTACATTTATGTAGAGCCTTTTCTATGGAGGGTAACTCGTTTCATTACATTTATGTAGAGCCTTTTCTATGGAGGGTAACTCGTTTCATTACATTTATGTAGAGCCTTTTCTATGGAGAGCCACTCGTTTCATTACATTTATGTAGAGACTTTTCTATGGAGAGCCACTCGTTTCATTACATTTATGTAGAGCCTTTTCTCTGGAGGGCCACTCGTTTCATTACATTTATGTAGAGCCTTTTCTATGGAGGGCCACTCGTTTCAATACATTTATGTAGAGCCTTTTCTATGGAGGGCCACTCGTTTCATTACATTTATGTAGAGCCTTTTCTATGGAGGGCCATTCGTTTCATTACATTTATGTAGAGCCTTTTCTATGGAGAGCCACTCGTTTCATTACATTTATGTAGAGCCTTTTCTATGGAGGGCCATTCGTTTCATTACATTTATGTAGAGCCTTTTCTATGGAGAGCCACTCGTTTCATTACATTTATGTAGAGCCTTTTCTATGGAGGGCCACTCGTTTCATTACATTTATGTAGAGCCTTTTCTATGGAGGGCCACTCGTTTCATTACATTTATGTAGAGCCTTTTCTATGGAGGGTCACTCGTTTCATTGCATTTATGTAGAGCCTTTTCTATGGAGAGCCACTCGTTTCATTACATTTATGTAGAGCCTTTTCTATGGAGGGCCATTCGTTTCATTACATTTATGTAGAGCCTTTTCAATGGAGAGCCACTCGTTTCATTACATTTATGTAGAGCCTTTTCTATGGATGGCCACTCGTTTCATTACATTTATGTAGAGCCTTTTCTATGGAGGGTAACACGTTTCATTACATTTATGTAGAGCCTTTTCTATGGAGAGCCACTCGTTTCATTACATTTATGTAGAGCCTTTTCTATGGAGAGCCACTCGTTTCATTACATTTATGTAGAGCCTTTTCTATGGAGAGCCACTCGTTTCATTACATTTATGTAGAGCCTTTTCTATGGAGGGCCATTCGTTTCATTACATTTATGTAGAGCCTTTTCTATGGATGGCCACTCGTTTCATTACATTTATGTAGAGCTTTTTCTATGGAGGGTAACTCGTTTCATTACATTTATGTAGAGCCTTTTCTATGGAGAGCCACTCGTTTCATTACATTTATGTAGAGCCTTTTCTATGGAGAGCCACTCGTTTCATTACATTTATGTAGAGCCTTTTCTATCGAGGGCCATTCGTTTCATTACATTTATGTAGAGCCTTTTCTATGGAGAGCCACTCGTTTCATTACATTTATGTAGAGCCTTTTCTATGGAGAGTAACTCGTTTCATTACATTTATGTAGAGCCTTTTCTATGGAGGGTCATTCGTTTCATTACATTTATGTAGAGCCTTTTCTATGCAGGGTAACTCGTTTCATTACATTTATGTAGAGCCTTTTCTATGGAGAGCCACTCGTTTCATTACATTTATGTAGAGCCTTTTCTATGGAGGGCCATTCGTTTCATTACATTTATGTAGAGCCTTTTCTATGGAGGGTAACTCGTTTCATTACATTTATGTAGAGCCTTTTCTATGGAGGGCCACTCGTTTCATTACATTTATGTAGAGCCTTTTCTATGGAGGGCCATTCGTTTCATTACATTTATGTAGAGCCTTTTCTATGGAGGGTAACTCGTTTCATTACATTTATGTAGAGCCTTTTCTATGGAGGGCCACTCGTTTCATTACATTTATGTAGAGCCTTTTCTATGGAGAGTAACTCGTTTCATTACATTTATGTAGAGCCTTTTCTATGGAGGGCCATTCGTTTCATTACATTTATGTAGAGCCTTTTCTATGGAGGGCCATTCGTTTCATTACATTTATGTAGAGCCTTTTCTATGGAGGGTAACTCGTTTCATTACATTTATGTAGAGCCTTTTCTATGGAGGGCCATTCGTTTCATTACATTTATGTAGAGCCTTTTCTATGGAGGGCCATTCGTTTCATTACATTTATGTAGAGCCTTTTCTATGGAGGGCCACTCGTTTCATTACATTTATGTAGAGCCTTTTCTATGGAGGGTAACTCGTTTCATTACATTTATGTAGAGCCTTTTCTATGGAGGGTCACTCGTTTCATTACATTTATGTAGAGCCTTTTCTTTATATAGGGCCACTCGTTTCATTACATTTATGTAGAGCCTTTTCTATGGAGGGTCACTCGTTTCATTACATCTATGTAGAGCCTTTTCTATGGAGGGCCACTCGTTTCATTACATTTATGTAGAGCCTTTTCTATGGAGGGCCACTCGTTTCATTACATTTATTGCCAGACATTTACGGTTGGACTTTCGTGCGCCATCGGTCGAAGCCTTGTGCATTAGACACTGGCGCAATAGAAGTTACTATTTAGTAATAATATATTATGTAATATTGGATTATATTTGGCTCTGATGTGGTGAAATATTTGGCAACATCTAATGAAGCAGCATGGTTCTGTAACATCTAATCTTATCGTACTCTACATTATATTAGTTTAGATTCACGATATCGAGTGTGTTTTTGTCCCCTTAGCAAGAAGAGTGGCCTATATGTGGCCTATATGTGGCACATTCAGAGATAAAAGGATTTGTGTATGATTGCATCGTCGTATCGTATCGTATATGGGCGTTTATAAAGCGCCCCTCGCGGTATGGATCATTCAGAGGCGCTCCCAGTGCGCGAGACCCTGAGCGAAAAAGCAGGAGAAGCAAGGCTACCAGAGAAATGGTGTTGTGAAAAGGAGGAGGAAGTCGGTTCTAAAGCGAGGGACCTCTGCAGGCAAAGAACTTCGATTGAGCCATAGTAATCCGTGTGATGCAATCTAGGTTGCAATTATACTTGTTCTTGTTATCGTTCTTGTTTTTTGGTGTTTATACTGCACGGAAATGATCTATGGAGCTTTGACAGCAAAGTACATGACATCCAACATTTATAGTGCTCTCAAATTGAAAGACAGATTTGAACTAGGCCTACATAGTACATACTGTTCGCGGGTCTCAAGAACCTTAACGACTTCACCAAAGCGAACTCAATTAACTTATATTGAAGCATGCTTCTTACAGCTTACTACATTAATGATGGTGCACAATAACAAAATGAGCAATGGACATTATCAAAAATGAAGAAAAAGGAATTTCAGCTCACGGAATGCGAATGAACAACCTTCGCTTTGCAGATGATGTTGATATCTTGGAAGAATCTGTGATGGAATTAGATCGAACAGAACATTTGCTGAATGATGAAGCCAAGAAGTATGGTCTGATTAATTATGAACTTCGATAAAACAAATAGGCCCTACTACGATATTTGGTGACAAGGAGATAAATCTTCAAATTGTGGTTCAGTGCACAGGGTTCGAGAATGTGGAGAAGGTTACATATCCTGGAAGCAACATAGCTTACGATTTGGACTGCAAAAGTGAAATAAAAATAAGAATAGCGAAAGGAACAGCCGTGCTGAAAGCCATGGACAAATTTGGAAAGGCAAGGCAATGAGTGTGATGACTAAGCTGAGTGTATTAAAGACGTGTGTGCTCAATAGCACGATGTAGCATGATGCGAGACATGGGTGCTAACAGAGGATTCACAAAAGGGAGTGTTAGCATTCGAACGAAAATGCTATCGTAAGATTCTCAGAATAGGATGGACTCAGAAGATCAGCACTGAAGAATTATACAGAAGAATCAATCTGACTGAAAATCTCGTGCAAAAGTTATCCAGAGAATGTTAAGTCTGTTCGGACATAATCTGCAGAATAAAGGAAAGATAAATTAAAACTGAATTTTGGAATAATGGAAGGCACAGAAAAGAGGAAGACCTCACAGTTGACATTGAAGAATGGTGCGGGGCAAGTCTTCAGGCACTGAGTCACTCGGCACTGGACAGAATGGAGTGGAGAGACATTCTAAAGAAAGCATCAGACACCTACGAGCGCTGAGCCCATGGTTATTGAATTGAATTGAACAATAAAAATAAAACTTTCCGGCACACCATTTACGCAAAGTAAAAGTTTTCTAGGTCGACTGAGTTTTCTGGCCAACGAAACAATGACAGTGTTTTGAAGAATGAAAATAAAACTTTGGTGCTTGGCCAATACAATCGTTACAGATCTGACCAAGGTTCATCGCAGAATGCGTCGAAGATGTTTAATAAGTATTAAGCATAAATTATTTGATGTGATTTACAGTTTACTCCTGGGCAATAAAAGCCATTGCACTACGATCTGATTTCGCAGTGAATTGACCGATGTTAATGTAAATCTCTGGAATTTCTTAGCGCTAGGCAAACCCGCGTCAGTGAGACCAGATTAAAAACCGACGCTATATATATCAAGTCAAGTCCGCTATAATAGCCCGGTTATTTGATTTTGAGTTATGAATTAACTTCGAATTCATATCAATTACGTTAAACCTTCAAAGTTTGTAAGCGTGCACTGTACTTTCCAGTCAAGTAAAAGCTAAAATAAGGTAAAGTGAGATAAGCTACGGAAAGGCAACTTCAGGTAGTGCAAATAAAACTTGGAATCAATGTGAGGTTAAGCTAATGAAGGACCTTGTTCATTCTAACGCATATTTATCATCGCTCTCGTCTTTGTCATCAACATCATCATGATCAGCACCGCCATCGTAATTACAACAACCGCCATCACTACCACCACCATCATCACCACCCCCACCATCACAACCCTCCACTTCCATCATCATGGATGGAACTAGCTCATTGTTGAAGAGCATTTATACGCGAATCAGCATCATCGTCGTCATCATCTTGCTATGACTACCACCTATACCACCTCCACCCTGTCATCATGGTTGTCCCTTTGCCTCGGACTTTCACCAAACAAGATCGAAATATAGTGTCATATTATGTGGTATAGGTCATTAGCAGTCTTCCATTGAAAAGCTGTGTTTAAGTCATACAGGATGACGAACTGGATTGTGAATTTGGATTCCCCTTTCACTTGAAGCGAACATCGATTTCAATGCCTTGTGCATTATGATAATAGCGCTATGGAAATAATTAGATGATAATTGCAATTAGTAAATTCCAAATTCTAAAGCTCTGAAGCTAAGATCAGAGAACCAGATTATTCTCTCGAGAGCTGAGTCGTCTCAAAGATGACAAGTGAAGATCTCTGTTGCCATAGAGGCCAAAGAGAGGAGGCAAAGGAGCCAGTGGCGTAGCAATGGGTTGTGCAAGTTGTGCAATGCACAAGCGCCCCCGGCGGTTAGAAGGGCTCCTGGTAGCGAGTAGTCATTTTTAGCCTAAAAGTAAATCTACATGTACAGCAAGTTAGCAACAGCGTACACAGTACTACACACTCAAATGTCTCGACTCAAGAGTTACAGTTATAGTTAATGGTTTTTCATTTTAGTTATAGTTACAGTTATAGTTTGTATTATTTTTTAGTCATAGTTACAGTTATAGTTACTGGACTTTTATTTTAGTTATAGCCTAGTTAATGGTTTTTCATTTTAGTTATAGTTACAGTTATAGTTAGTATTATTTTTTAGTCATAGTTACTTTTATAGTTACTGGACTTTTATTTTAGTTAATTTTAGTTAGTACATAGTTACAATTGGCCACAATGGCGCTCCGCCTGGTCCCTATGGGGTCATCGATTAATTATGTCAACAAATTTTAGGCAGTTTTTGATCTCTACCCCCTTGTCAACAACAGTACTGTCAAAGATTCAAGGACCCCCTAACAAAATTAAGTCAAAGAAAATTACTCCACCCTAAAAAAAACTGAAATTGCAGGAAAACAAAATGTAAATCAGATTTGATACTGATGCTGAATAGATACAGTAGGCCTACATGACATTGTGGAATTACTGTCTGCCACAGATATTTAATGGATTTTTCTACTTAAAGATACAATCTCGTTTTCTTTTAAATGTGTAGGTCTATTCAATTTGATTTTAATTATGAACATTTCTAATTTGAACATGAAACTGATAACTTTTTACAAATCGAAAGAGAAAATTATCTTTCCATCAAAAAGAAATTCGAAATATCAGATTTTCGAAAAGAACCCTTAATAATAATAATAATAATAATAATAATAATAATAATAATAATAATAATAATAATAATAATAATAATAATAATAATAATAACAACAACAACAACAACAACAACAACAGCAGTAATAATATTAATACTATTCGTTTATTAGTTCAAACTGACAAGTACTCAGTAAGATTACATGATACAGCAGTAATAGATGATCGACGTATAAGAAAAGGTCGTCGCTCAGATAAATTGACAACTGCCTCAGATTGCACTCGTTAAAGCCGTTTCTGATGAAAGCAGACACGACAATCGCCCACAGCCATAAACTGTCTTGTCTGGCGTCAGCAAATATATTCACCCTGTTGTATACTGCTACGACGTTGAGGACAGAGGAATATCTATCTATCTATCTATCTATCTAAAACATTTATATAGTGCCCCTTCAAGGAATCTATTCAGAGGCACTCCTGACCCAGGCCCAGTCAAAAAGAAATGTCTTAAGAAGACTGTAAAAGGAACCAGAGAAATCCCTAGGAAGGGAGCGAATCTTAAGAGGTAGATCATTCCAAACGGCAGGACCAACCACCGAGAATGCCCTACGCTGTGCTATGGCGGTACGAGCGTAAGGAACAACGAAGTCTCCCCGGGATGCTGAGCGCAGGGATCTGAGCCCCGCACAAGAAGAAGTAAGAGTAAAGAACTCACAAAGGTAAGCCGGTGCCAGGCCTAAGACACATTGCCATTGAATATGGATCTGCAGTGGAGCTTTTGTTAATCTTATCTAATCTAATGATTTCTACAGCGCCTTAATCATAATGTTCAAGACGTCCATCGTTGGTCGCTTTAAGTTAAATTACAATTGAAAATCAAAACCCATCGGAGAAGTCAGGTTGAAATTCAATTGATATGGGAAACCAGAGGCTATACACTGCGTTGGGTATAGAAGTTACAAGAGATGAGTCTTGAGGTTAGAAGTGAATGACATTAGAGAATTGACAGAACGATCTGAATTGAACAAATGTCTAACCTTCAAACGAGCCAAAGAAATAGTCTGAGAGCCCAAAACTGATCTTTGTTATGCTCTGCAACTTAAACAAATCGATATTGCACTCAAACGTGGTATTTATGTGAGCATGGGGTAACATCGGAATGTCTGTTGACTCCAGTGTGGCATTCTCATAGTTATAAGAAAGTGTCTGAACCTAAGAAGCCAGAACAAATGCGTTCTTATGCCATGCGTTTCTTGTCTAGTATCGACTGTTAATTAAGAGCGTTGCTGTTCGCCAGATAACTCGCGGGATGAATTGGCCTTATCTCTGCTTCATCGGATGTCCACTGATTTTGATCGCAATTTCACTCAAACCTACCATCGACTGATGTCTTCGGCTCTATGAAAACAGCGCTACAGAAGTTAATAAATCTGAAACTCAGTAGGGCCTACGTCTTTGCAAGGACATTATTATAGCAGTGGTGATGATGATGATGAAGATGATGACAACAGCGACAACTAAGACGAGTTGTATAGAAACACGTTAGAGCGAGCAAGGTCCTTCTCATGAGCTACTATTGATAGACGTCCAGCTGCTCTTTATGCTTCAGCTAAGAAAAGACTCACTGTTTGCATTGGTTCCCTCGCGTTTGCTCATACAGTCCCTGACAAAGATTTCATACAGACCTACTCTGTTGGAGAGAACGGTGGCTAACACCTTCAAGGTTAGCTACACTTTCTAAAGAATACATCAAGCGACTTAATCTCTGCACAGGTATGTCGGTTCTCATAAAGATCGTGATTATACCGCAGAGTAATCTCAAGCTAGCCCGATCCACGGCACAAGGGGCAACACAAAAGGCCAAACACCCATTCAAAAGGGCAGCTATGGTGAAGGAGCAAACACACAAAGACGCCATTGAAATACGAGCTATACAAAAACGCGTCGCTATAGAATATCGTGTACGAGGAATCGCGTATAAAATCTATAGGGGCCTATAATATATAGATTTTATACGAGATTATATATTATATATCATAGTAACTGACTTAATGAGTTAGCGACTGACTTAGTTACATGCTTATCAACTGAACTAAGTCGCTTGGACTTTTCGACTGGCTTACCGATTTACTATTTACTTCTTATGTAATCCGGTATGTCAGGTAGTTGATTATTAAGGTAATGCCATTTACGCAGGTCTTACTTCTTCTCTCATCAATCAGCTGTAATCTGTTTTAAATGCTGCTGATCGCCTGATGGGTGTCATGCCTAGGTTTGGGCATATTTAAAAATTTATGTGGGAGGAACTGCACTGGTTGTTACCCCATGCAAAAGCGCATTGAGTTTAAGATCTTGATGTTTATGCGTAATTGTCTGGCTCCATCTTATCTCAATGATCTTTGCGTTTCAATATCTTCCTTCCCCGGTCGCAGATTTCTCTGCTCATGGCGACTTGGCTGTTCCAATACCATTACAGCTGTGATCGACCTATTCTCCTGGAACAAGCTGTCTAACAACCTTCTCTTTGCCTCTCTTCCGCAAAAACTTGAAGACCATATTGCACGATTGTGGTTTCATTGTGTTAGGTCAGGATCGCCTCTGGTGATTATCCTTTGAAGTGGCGCTATATTAATTTGCAATTTTCCCATTACTATTACCAATTACCTAGTAATGTTATGTAATGTATTAATTTTACCGAAGACTGTGAATTATAGCTTATGTGAATTTGCGAAAAAGAAGGTGACAGACGCTAAATCGAGTCAAGTCCGCCATAGCCCGGTTATTTGATTTTGAGTTATGGATTAACTTCAATACCGCCACCATCATTACCACCGCCACCACCATCACAACCCTCCACTTCCATCATCATGGATGGAACTAGCTTATTGTGGGGCGTAATGGCTCAGTTGTAAGTTCGGCGCCTTATGACCGGAGGGTTGCAGGTTCGAATCCCACTCTAGCCGCTGCGTACGGACCTTGGGCAAGTCTTTCACTCGCAATTGCTCGTGGCGCTTCGGCGTGAAAATTCCGGCACAGTATCAAATGCTGTAGTCGGGAGCGCCTCTGAGTAGTAGTAGACTTCGTGAGGCGCCATAAAAATATCAGGAATAATAATAATAATAATAATAATAATAATAATAATAATAATAATAATAATAATAATAATAATAATAATAATAATAATAATAATAATAATAATAATAATAATAATAATAATAATAATAATAATAATAAGAGCCTGAGGGATCCTTGCTACCTCGGGCGATAAAAAAAAAATAATAATAATAATAATAATAATTGTTGAAGAGCATTTATACGCGACTCAGCATCATCGTCGTCATCATGATCATCTTGCTATGACTACGACCTATACCACCTCCAACCTGTCATCATGGTTGTCCCTTTGCCTCGGACTTTCACCGAACAAGATCGAAATATAGTGTCATATTATGTGGTATAGGTCATTAGCAGTCTTCCATTGAAAAGCTGTTTTTAAGTCATATAGGATGACGAACTGGATTGTGAATTTGGATTCCGGTTTCAGTTGAAGCGAACATCGATTTCAATGCCTTGTGCATTGTGATAATAGCGCTATAGAAGTTATTAGATTAGATGATAATTGCAAAAGTAAATTCCAAATTCTAAAGCTCTGAAGCTAAGATCAGGGAACCAGATTATTCTCTCGAGAGATGAGTCGTCTCAAAGATGACGAGTGAAGATCTCTGTTGCCAGAGTGAGAGACAAGAGAGGAGGAGGTAGAGGAGCTGCTAAGGCAGGTTTGGTTGAGGGCAAGAAAGTTGATTATAGTAGTAGCAGTAGTAGTAGTAGAAGTAGTAGTAGTAGTAGTAGTAGTAGTAGTAGTAGTAGTAGTAGTAGTAGTAGTAGTAGTAGTAGTAGTAGTAGTAGTAGTGGTAGTAGTAGTAGTAGTAGTAGTAGTAGTAGTAGTAGTAGTAGTAAAAGCAGTAACAGCAGCAACAACAACAATTCAACAACAATAATGATATTAATAATTTTCTGGCGTTCTATGAATCTCGAGATTACGATTGTGCTGAAAATAACTATTTCTTCGAGAGAAACATACAGCTCACGAAAGAGTATTATACTCGCATTAAAAGTACTGTCTGTCCGCCCTGATATGCCGAGGCTAAGAAAATTACATTTGCTACACTTCATGTCCATGGCTGCCTCTCAGGACAAGCGTTCAGAGACTGTTTGCTGTTCTAGATATACATTTGTTTTGTGACACTACATGGAACTTTAACCAACACTGGAAAACTGGTTTCAAACAGATACAAATGCAGACATAAGGAAATAGACACACGGACATTAGATGATGCACCGAGGAAATCAAGGTAGGAAGATATGAATATGACATTGTGTTAAGAGAATAAGATGTTTTTGCCGTGACTAAATTGCAAATGAAATCAACGTTCTCTGCTAATCATTTCCTGATGTAATTCGTGTCTTTAAAAATCGAATCCACTTCGTCTTCAAAAGGAAATCGAAATAATGGAGACTACATTTCTTTTTGACACCAGATCTAGTGAAAATGGTCTGTATGGCTCTGACTTTGTGGAGATCTGCATTTGCAAGATAACAAGAGAAACAGATGACCTGGAGACGGAGTAAAGGTTAACACTTCGAGTCGAATGTAAGGTCACTCTTCATCCAATGATTCTGACAACAAAATTAATATCCCTTAATTAACACATTTTCATTTTTAATAATATTCAACTGATATGCACTATGTTGCCTGGTTTAGTTCCAAAATTTCGAAAACCTCCAGTTAACACGTAGCCTATATGGGACGCAATGTCGACAAGTAAAAAGACCATATATTGAATATCGAATCAGCGATCGTTTTTCTTTAAACGAACTAATTAATAATATCAATAAATATTAAGTTTTATCTAAAACGCGTATTATGTCGCAGGGGCGCCCGCAGGCTAGAAAGATTGGACGCACTCGTAAACAAATAATATGGTCGCTTGCCCGCTTTGCTACGACAGATATAAGTAGAAAAATTGAAATAGCTCCCATAGATAGAGTAGTGAGTAGTGACAAGCGTAATAGATTTCAATTTAGATAATATCTATTGCTTTATCATGCCGTATTGCCATTTAACAAAAATATCGATGCGATGCCTAATCCTTGTGTCAATTTGATTTGGTGAGTGGACGCTCGCGTCGTGCGTCTAGTGCGTCACGCTGCTGGCGCCTCTGTTAATTTCTATATTTACACTGACTTATGCAGCACCTCTCCAACAGTCAATGCGCCAAACAAAGGCAAGGGAACTATGTTGACTAGGGTGCCCCGATTATAATGGGAGAAATTTTTTGTCTCATTTTTATTTCTGATAGTGCAAAGTAGTTGCCATTTGATGTTAGCAGTATTCTAGTGCAATTTCACCAATTTAGCACATGACCTTGAGGTGCCCCAATGACCTTGCAGTGTTGATATTAGAAGCACAATATTTACCCATGTTATGCAAGGAGTAATGTCCAGAAAAACAAGCTTCTACAGTGACTTTATGAATCTAATGAAAAGTAGAATGCGATACTGGTAAAACATATTAGGTATATTATTACATTATTATGTCCACTACACCAATGATGAAACACATTATGTCTACTACACCAATGATGAAACAGTGAGTTGAGTCTCAACTACAGTAGCAGTCCAGTCTTATCCCATTAATGCAAGTAAATCCTGCTATGCGATATTTTTTCTTAGTGTTAAAAGTGGGCATTATTCGCCTGGATTTAATCTGGTTCTTATAAAACCGTGCCTAGCTTTGATGCCGCAGACTGCAGCTGAAGCTTCGGTCACTACTGTAAAACAATGCTCCTCTGCCTCTATGTGTGGCATGGGAATCAAGGACAATCAAACGTTTCTGCCGTGTGCGTCGCTACAAATTGCATGTCTTCATCAAATAATTCCAACATTAGAGGTGGTTCTGTAACGCATGTTTGCCAGTCAATGAGTTCAGTGTACAGTAGTCAGAGGCATCAAAGTATAGCACAGGAACAACGAATTTCAAATTCCAGACCGTATACAGTTTCCTGGCTTTCACGCTATGACGCATTCCCAACTTTCAGCTTTCCTTACAGTCATCAGTTAACATGCAGCAACAAGCGGTGTCCGTGCTTTCTCTGGAACAACTGGTAGCGAGTTATTAATGTGTAACTAGTTACAGGTAGTGTGCTTTGATAAAATTGAATTGGATTTTCCACCTGCAACTGTAACTGACCTAAGTAGGCCTATAGTGACCGGTTATATTTGTGGGACATTAGTGACGCGGATGTTAGAGACCAGTGCGTGTTGAATTTACCCGGAACATCGAGTCGCTTGCGGTGGTTGACATCTGCGAATAGAATATTACAATTGTACATTGGCAGCTGCAAGCCATCAGTAGAGCTTGAAATTCTGGTGATGTACGTATGTAGTGAAAGTATATGCTCCGGTGTGGTTAGCAGTTTTGCAAGGCTGATCCAGTGAGGATGCATGTCCACCAAAAGTCAAACTAGGTTTCTTTTCCAACTCTAAGTTTTCCTAGATAACAAATAACTCGTCGATAGTAGGCCCTACTTATTTCCTTCATTGAATTCTGTACTCGAGTTTTATCTTTTCGACCATCAAAAAATAACCGTGTAAATCAGCTACGTTGTTCAAGTCTTCCAGCTCGTTACGCATATGTTATTGTTCACGTCTAACTTTATTTTGGTCAATGACATTTGACAAATCAGCATCACATAGTATCACAACACCGAAATCCTGTAGCAGCGCAGGTGCTTTCTCAGCAGCTGCTCTGTCTGAAACACCATAACGATCACAGCTAATGTTGGAAGTCTACTACGAAAGTCTCTTGACTATAACGTTCAATTCAGGTCCATCACAAGTTGATTTCTATCAAATTGAACAATATGATCTTTAGTTTCATCATCTGGTTGATTGCAAGTGTTTGACCTTCTGGTATAGAAACTAGATTCAGAATCGTCTACTGAGTCATCATTAACATCCACGACCTTCTCTCCACAAAATGACTATTTCGACTCGTCGACCTTGCTTAGCTTTTCTTTTCAAGTTCATTTATTGCAAGTCTGTCGACATCAACCGTGTAACTGTTCTCTGGTCAGTTAGAAACTCCTGCTCATCTTGAGGAACTCGAATGAATTGCCACCTACTTAATAAAAGATCAGCAGAACTCCTTAAAGCTATACATAAATTAGTTTGCGGTACAACAAATTACGTTTAATTCGGTGCTCCGAAGCCTTCAAATCAGGAACCTCAGGGAATAACCCAAAAAGTTACAAAATTTACATACTAGCTAAGCAGTATAGAGGCACCTATTAGAATATTCTTTCCAAAAAAATTTCAATGCACCCTAATGTTGACTGGTTGAATCGGATAACGTTTACATGTTCTCCAACTAATCGATTAAAACTGTCATACGTCTATTAGTAATATCAGTCGGCACCGACGGACAGGATGGCACCGTGCGATCCATCCGCCGTCAACCGTTTTACCGCGATGAAGATATCTAAAGAACAAGTCGATAGGAAGCAGGAGCAAGAGAGGTTTGAGATGTGGTTAAAGAAGGAGAGGTTTGGATCAAAAGTAATTATACCAAGATTGCGGAGGGAAGGTCGAGGTGAAGGTAAAAGACGATGAGTTGGTCGATAGGTGCATGGAAGGTTAGAGTTTTTCTTGATATGATCCGGAAGGTTTAGGATGATGAATTCTGTTATGGAAGGGTTAAGGCAGGGGAGATTGGATGACATCTGCTGTAAGGCTATAGCTTAACCACATTGAAATATTGCATCTCTGGTAGAGGGTAGAAGATATTATAATTCGTTTATTAACTCCACACGTTGTCACACCGCAACATGGTAAATGGGCGAAGAAGAAGACAGCGATCCACTAAAGTTAAACCGCTCAAATATCAGAATAATATTACGAAATTAATACATTTGAAAAAATATCATTTGAAATTTAAAATATTTGGTGTGTTTCTTTCTCTGCCTGAGTTGCACCTTTTGACCACAAATAGAATTCATTTATTAAAAATATTTCACTCCACCCTACTATGTATTGCATATCTGCGTTTCTAACATCACAAATCCGTTTTACTATCTATTAACAAAAGACAAAACCTGTCGCTTCGACTTAACTGTAGGCCTACTCGGCGTTCAGAATCAATTGTGTTTCAGCATTTACGTAGAGATTTTTCGATGGAAGGCCGATCATTACATTACATTTATTGCCCAACATTTTACGGTTTGGCATTGATGCTCCATCGGTCGATGCATTAGAAGTTACTATTTAATGAAGCAGCATCTTATCGTACACTCATCATCATTAGCATCCTTATCATCATCATCTTGGTTCGTTAGAGTTGGGAATCCGGCTATGACAAAGCTAGCCAGATTGTCATTTAGGGGCTGCATGTCTGGCGGTTCTACCAGAGGTCATAGCCGGATTCCCCACTCTAAAGAGCCAGTTGGACTATTGAGATATGTGGTCACAGTGAAGAACAGCAACACAAAAATTTACATTCACCGAATGATTGAAAATTTGTTTGATGGCGTCATCGATGTAACTAAATGACCTTGACCATGACATTTCAAGGTGAAGATGACCTCGAATGGCGAAAACAATATCAGAAATGAATTCTACATACTAAAATCAGTAACATTAGAGGTATAACACGTGCATATACTCTAAACACAAAAAAGGAAATTTTCCAATATGGTCGATTGCGGCCATATTGGCTTTGGCCATTTTGGGGGTGTTCCCGTGGTTAGATTTTGTCGGATTTTGGATATGTTATTCAGCAATACATTCTGAGTAGGAACCGTTCAAAAAGCTTCATGACCAATTATGCCCAGGTCTAACTGCAAATTATTGGTATTATTATTGGTATTTCTTTAAAAACCGCCAGTCTGCCATTTTGAAATTCATTTTGGGGGTGTTCCCTGGACCAATATTGTCCGATTTTGGAAATGTTATTCAGCAATTCTTTCTGAGCAGGAAACCGTGTAAAAAGCTTCTGAAGAACTTTTTCCCATGTCTAACTGCAAATTATTGTTAGGTCCCTATTATTATATGTATTTCTTAGGAAACACCAAATTCACAATTTTCAAACTCATTTGGGAGGGGGGTTTCCGTGGTAAGATTTTGTCCGATTACACGTGCATATACTCTAAACAAAAAGAAGAAAATTTTCCAATATGGTCGACGGCGGCCATATTGGATTTGGCCATTTTGGGGGTGTTCCCGTGGTCAGATTTTGTCGGAGTTTGGATATGTTTTTCAGCAATATTTTCTGAATAGGAAACCATTTGAAAAGCTTCATAAGCAATTATGCCCAGGTCTAAATGAAAATCATTGGTATAATCATTGGTATGTCTTAGAAAAACCCCAATCACCATTTTGAAATTCATTTTGGGGGTGTTCCCCTGGACCGATTTTGTCCGATTTTGGATATGTTATTCAGCAATTTTTTCTGAACAGGAAACCGTTTAAAAAGCTTCTGAAGCAATTTTTCCCAGGTTAGTCAGGAATTTGAGCTAGATTGCCTGGACTACTTAGATTACTCCAGCTTATTATAGTCTTTGACTGAACGTGCGCCTGTAGTTGCTTTCAGTCGATTCCTAAGTCTGTTCTATACACTAAACATTGCACAGCATTCAGGATCTAACAAATGCCTTTTACAACACTTTGAAACCATGACCTTGCATTTTTTGTAGTGCTTGTAATAAGAGACTGGGCATTACATTGCAAGGTATTGGCCTACATTACATCCTGCGACATTATATTTCGAATTGATATTAATATGGAAACACACGGCACTAAAATTCACTACTTTTAAATAGGATTAAACTGCCTGTGGCTCCACTAACGTTTAACGTTTCAACGACAAGAGTGTACCAAACGCGGCTGGAAATGCATCTCGTTGTTAAACTGTTAAAGATGTCTGTATATGTGTATACTGTATACTTAGAAGGTTGCGGCCAGCGGCCAGAAAATTTGCATGTTGCATGTTGGAGACTCATGGGCCACCTACGAAACTATGGGCGAAGGGACAATTATGGTGAATGCACCATTTCTAGTTGTGAAAATACGGACGAAGGAATTACTTTGTAACCTTTGTTGGAGACCGAAAAGATATGCGCCAAAAAAAATAACATTGAAATGTATAGATGTCTGGCACAGAATGGAGGAAAACCAGTTACGTCTCAGCAAACAGATCTGAATCTCAAGGCGTCTGCTCTTGAGTACTATAGTGATGATGATGATGATGATGATGATGATGATGATGATGATGATGATAATGATGATGATGATGATGATGATGATGATGATGATGATGATGATGATGATGATGATGATGATGATGATGATGATGATGATGATGACGACGACAGGGATTACGATGATGAGTCGCGTAGAAATGAGCTAAAATGAGCAAGGTATTTCTCAGAAACTACTTCTCGATAGACATCCAGTTGTCCCTCCAGTTATCGGCTCCTTATAAAAGACGCCCATGCAGTCCAGCACAAAGACCTCACACGACTCCTGGACTGGCTCAACCAATCGGCTAACGTGCCCCAGTGTGTTAGTAAATCGTTTTTATAGTACACCTGCCAGAGATTTGACTCTCGGGCTTGGACATTGCCTGCTGCTACAAAGGCTAACTACATTGGCTAAAGAATACGTCAAGCGACCTCTCTGCCAGAGGTGTGCGGTATGACTGACAGAGTTTTTAGTCTCGGGCTGATGACAAGTGAAGATCTCTGTTGCCAGAGAGACCAAAGAGAGAGAGGAGGCAGAGGAGCTGCTAAGACGACAAGTGAAGATCTCTGTTGTCAGAGAGACCAAAGAGAGAGAGGAGGCAGAGGAGCTGCTAAGACGACAAGTGAAGATCTCTGTTGTCAGAGAGACCAAAGAGAGAGAGGAGGCAGAGGAGCTGCTAAGACGACAAGTGAAGATCTCTGTTGTCAGAGAGACCAAAGAGAGAGAGGAGGCAGAGGAGCTGCTAAGATGACAAGTGAAGATCTCTGTTGCCAGAGAGAGACAAGAGAGAGGAGACAGAGGAGCTGCTAAGACGACAAGTGAAGATCTCTGTTGTCAGAGAGACCAAAGAGAGAGAGGAGGCAGAGGAGCTGCTAAGATGACAAGTGAAGATCTCTGTTGCCAGAGAGAGACAAGAGAGAGGAGACAGAGGAGCTGCTAAGACGACAAGTGAAGATCTCTGTTGTCAGAGAGACCAAAGAGAGAGGAGGCAGAGGAGCTGCTAAGTTGACAAGTGAAGATCTCTGTTGTCAGAGAGACCAAAGAGAGAGAGGAGGCAGAGGAGCTGCTAAGACGACAAGTGAAGATCTCTGTTGTCAGAGAGACCAAAGAGAGAGAGGAGACAGAGGAGCTGCTAAGACGACAAGTGAAGATCTCTGTTGTCAGAGAGACCAAAGAGAGAGAGGAGGCAGAGGAGCTGCTAAGATGACAAGTGAAGATCTCTGTTGTCAGAGAGACCAAAGAGAGAGGAGGCAGAGGAGCTGCTTAGATGACAAGTGAAGATCTCTGTTGTCAGAGAGACCAAAGAGAGAGAGGAGGCAGAGGAGCTGCTAAGATGACAAGTGAAGATCTCTGTTGTCAGAGAGACCAAAGAGAGAGAGGAGGCAGAGGAGCTGCTAAGACGACAAGTGAAGATCTCTGTTGTCAGAGAGACCAAAGAGAGAGAGGAGGCAGAGGAGCTGCTAAGACGACAAGTGAAGATCTCTGTTGTCAGAGAGACCAAAGAGAGAGAGGAGGCAGAGGAGCTGCTAAGACGACAAGTGAAGATCTCTGTTGTCAGAGAGACCAAAGAGAGAGAGGAGACAGAGGAGCTGCTAAGACGACAAGTGAAGATCTCTGTTGTCAGAGAGACCAAAGAGAGAGGAGGCAGAGGAGCTGCTAAGATGACAAGTGAAGATCTCTGTTGTCAGAGAGACCAAAGAGAGAGAGGAGGCAGAGGAGCTGCTAAGACGACAAGTGAAGATCTCTGTTGTCAGAGAGACCAAAGAGAGAGAGGAGGCAGAGGAGCTGCTAAGATGACAAGTGAAGATCTCTGTTGTCAGAGAGACCAAAGAGAGAGAGGAGGCAGAGGAGCTGCTAAGACGACAAGTGAAGATCTCTGTTGTCAGAGAGACCAAAGAGAGAGAGGAGGCAGAGGAGCTGCTAAGACGACAAGTGAAGATCTCTGTTGTCAGAGAGACCAAAGAGAGAGAGGAGGCAGAGGAGCTGCTAAGATGACAAGTGAAGATCTCTGTTGTCAGAGAGACCAAAGAGAGAGAGGAGGCAGAGGAGCTGCTAAGACGACAAGTGAAGATCTCTGTTGTCAGAGAGACCAAAGAGAGAGAGGAGGCAGAGGAGCTGCTAAGATGACAAGTGAAGATCTCTGTTGTCAGAGAGACCAAAGAGAGAGGAGGCAGAGGAGCTGCTAAGATGACAAGTGAAGATCTCTGTTGCCAGAGAGAGACAAGAGAGAGGAGACAGAGGAGCTGCTAAGACGACAAGTGAAGATCTCTGTTGCCAGAGAGACAAGAGAGAGGAGGCAGAGGAGCTGCTAAGACGACATGTGAAGATCTCTGTTGCCAGAGAGACAAGAGAGAGGAGGCAGAGGAGCTGCTAAGACGACAAGTGAAGATCTCTGTTGTCAGAGAGACCAAAGAGAGAGAGGAGGCAGAGGAGCTGCTAAGATGACAAGTGAAGATCTCTGTTGTCAGAGAGACCAAAGAGAGAGAGGAGGCAGAGGAGCTGCTAAGACGACAAGTGAAGATCTCTGTTGTCAGAGAGACCAAAGAGAGAGAGGAGACAGAGGAGCTGCTAAGACGACAAGTGAAGATCTCTGTTGTCAGAGAGACCAAAGAGAGAGGAGGCAGAGGAGCTGCTAAGATGACAAGTGAAGATCTCTGTTGTCAGAGAGACCAAAGAGAGAGAGGAGGCAGAGGAGCTGCTAAGACGACAAGTGAAGATCTCTGTTGTCAGAGAGACCAAAGAGAGAGAGGAGACAGAGGAGCTGCTAAGACGACAAGTGAAGATCTCTGTTGTCAGAGAGACCAAAGAGAGAGAGGAGGCAGAGGAGCTGCTAAGATGACAAGTGAAGATCTCTGTTGTCAGAGAGACCAAAGAGAGAGGAGGCAGAGGAGCTGCTAAGATGACAAGTGAAGATCTCTGTTGTCAGAGAGACCAAAGAGAGAGAGGAGGCAGAGGAGCTGCTAAGATGACAAGTGAAGATCTCTGTTGCCAGAGAGAGACAAGAGAGAGGAGACAGAGGAGCTGCTAAGACGACAAGTGAAGATCTCTGTTGCCAGAGAGACAAGAGAGAGGAGGCAGAGGAGCTGCTAAGACGACAAGTGAAGATCTCTGTTGCCAGAGAGACAAGAGAGAGGAGGCAGAGGAGCTGCTAAGACGACAAGTGAAGATCTCTGTTGTCAGAGAGACCAAAGAGAGAGAGGAGGCAGAGGAGCTGCTAAGATGACAAGTGAAGATCTCTGTTGTCAGAGAGACCAAAGAGAGAGAGGAGGCAGAGGAGCTGCTAAGACGACAAGTGAAGATCTCTGTTGCCAGAGAGAGACAAGAGGATCTGCTTAGGCAGATTTGGTCGAGGGCAAGAAAGCTTTGAAGGTTCGATGGATTGGAGTTATTGAACTTTAGTTTGGAATTAAAAGTCTGTAGGGTGATAAATAGAGAAGCCTGATGTAAATGAGGGTGGGTGCTAGGGGAGACGAATTCCTAAAAAAGGTCATCAGATGTTTTGAGGAACGATATGTGAAAGAAAGTAAGGGAAGATGAACGTTTTTGGGAGTAATGACTACAAAAAGGTCATCAACTTTTTTAAAGATGAAATCTACGTTTTCGTGTACAAATTCCCCAAAACGTCGTTTGATTTTCGAACGCGGAAGAAATTTGCGAAAAGGTCGCCCTTGTTCCATAAAAGGTTAAACACTGATCAGCCAAACGCCCGACTTTGTCCCAGTTGTGGAAATTTCTTAAAATATGCGCAGGCCATAGCACCAGTTCTGACATCTATCAAATTTGAACCAGTCTTCGGTTTACAATTCCCGACGCTGTATGCGTGCCAGCAATTCTCTAATTTTTTATGTGTGTTTTGACTTCATTTTGTTTCTGGGCTTCCATACAGTAGTCATTTTATACATAGATAACTTCCACTTCGCTAGTCTAATTTGTCCATTTGTAATGGAGGTGTTCTGGAGTTTGGTGAACTGGAAACGAATTTATGAATTGAATATTGAGGCAGAATCTTGGCAGCAATTCTCTGCAAGCAAGCAAGTCTAGTCTGAAGTTGTCACCCGATGTGAAGTGGTTCGTGACACTGATCGAGTAATAAGAACGGAACTTCGATAATGGTGTGTGTATGTAAGTCAGTCGCCTTTAAGTTGAGAGGAAGGCCCGGTGTAAATTGATCGCTATAAATAAATTTTATATATTGATTAACTCAAATGAAAAGTAGGCTTTGGTGGGTTATATTAAACTAATTCGAGACTCACTCAATCAATCGATCATTCAACCACTCAGTCAATCACTCGATCACTCATTCACTTAAATACTATTATCTGTCGCTCAGTCACTCGATCACTCACTGACTCATTCGCTGACTGGCAGTCATTCACTCACTCATTCGCTCCATCCCTCACTCACTTGCTCGCTCAACGAATCACTCGCTGATTCATTCACTCAATTTATCACAGTGTAACCAAGTGTTAGCAGCATTCACTTCACAGTGCAGTGATGGGGTCTCGAGACCGCGGTCTTGGTCTCGAGACCGTCTCGAGACCGAAAACATGCGGTCTTGGTCTCGGTCTTGGTCTTGAACGTGCCGGTCCTGGTCTTGGTCTTGGTCTTAAAGGCGCGGTCTCGGTCTTGGTCTTGGTCTTGGGCGTCTGGTCTTGGTCATTTGCCTTTGGTCTCGGCCTTGAGTGCAGAGGCGGCCTCTGACAGTTTTGTGCTGTAGGCCGCTATAGGCAAGCAGCAAGGACAAAAATGCCGCCCCTTACTAAAAACATATATTTCCATTTAATTTCTTATTAACTAATTATATTATTTTATTTTGCCGGAATTTGCCGCCCCTTTGAGAAATGTCGCTCTAGGCAGCCACCTATATAGCCTATACCTAAAGCCAGCACAGTTTGGGTGGGATCGAGAGAGGAGTGTGGAGTATTTGTTAAATGTTGTCGATATTTTGTGGTGTTCGCGATCGTTAGTTTTTTTTGCATCCCATCAACATCTGCACCTGTTGAGAGGGTGTTTACCTGCAGTGGACTCTTCATGAGACCTCACAGGGCAAGACTTGGGGACAAAATCTTGTGTCATTTAAATTAGTTCTTATAAACATCTGATTTGAATTATGGGATTATGTAACACAAATCGAGAATGGCGTTTACGGTATTGGTTTTCAGGCTTAAGTCTTGGTCTTGGAAAACAAGGTCTTCGTCTCGGTCTTGGTCTTGGACCATGCGGTCTCGGTCTTGGTCTTGGACCATGCGGTCTTGGTCTCGGTCTTGGTCTTGGACCATGCGGTCTTGGTCTCGGTCTTGGTCTTGGACCATGCGGTCTTGGTCTCGGTCTTGGTCTTGGACCATGCGGTCTTGGTCTCGGTCTTGGTCTTAGGTTTTTGGTCTTGTGCACAACACTGCTTCACACCACACGTAATTTATTAGAATGCTTTAAGACGAATTTTCTCTGAGTTGTAGAACAGTCGAGCTTCGCATCATCAGTTCACTCAGTCCCTAAAGTAGCACAACTAACATCAAAACTCTCCAAGTTGTTGAGATACTAGTCAATAATAAAAAGTAATAAATCTGGCCACAGCTCGTTTTTATTGAGTTATTTATATGTTTCAGATGCTTAATTTAGGTGGATTCAACACTGAGGAAGAGGAAATTACATAAAGATTATCCATTTTGGAATGGAAAGTAGAGGCAGAAATTGTGGAGACAGTTTTGCAGTCGAGCATGGGCCGGATGCGGCGGAGATCTTGAATGTGGATGAAGTGGGAGCAGTAGAGGTTGAAGATATGGATAGAGAAGGATAGATGTGGATCAAGGTAATACCAAGATCGCGGACAGAGGGGAAGACAGAGATGAACAGTTAGCCGATAAGGAGGTGTCAGGTTTTGCTTATTTGATCAGGAAGGCCTGGGATGTTGAATTCTGTTTTGGAAGGGTTTAGTTAGAGGAGATTGGATGACTTCAGTTTAGAGATTATGTTAAACACATTGAGTAGCTGTGATGGAGGTGGAAAAGGAGCTTGGGAGAAGGATATAAGGAGTTGTTTGTCATCCGCATAGAGATGGTGGTCAACAGAGGAACAGAAGAGTATTCTATGAGATGATTAATTGGTTTGGCACACGGGATAACCTGGAATAGATAAATGAGGAATAGTATTTTTTGACAGCTGCCAAGAGTTGGTGGTATTTATTGGTTATTGATTTGAGGGTTGTGAGGGCTCTTGCTTTAGCTATGGGGTCGATGGTGCGCTTGTAGGTTTGGTCAAGGCGCCTACGAAGGTTTTTAAATGCATGGAGGTAGGAAGTGAACCAAGGGTCAGGCCTACAGGTGTGTGTGTGTGCGTGCGTGCGTGTGTGTGTGTTTGTGTGTGTGTGTGTGTGTGTGTGTGTGTGTGTGTGTGTGTGTGTGTGTGTGTGTGTGTGTGTGTGTGTGTGTGTGTGTGTGTGTGTGTGTGTGTGTGTGTGTGTGTGTGTGTGTGTGTGTGTGTGTGTGTGTGTGTGTGTGTGTGTGTGTGTGTGTGTGTGTGTGTGTGTGTGTGTGTGTGTGTGTGTGTGTGTGTGTGTGTGTGTGTGTGTGTGTGTGTGTGTGTGTGTGTGTGTGTGTGTGTGTGTGTGTTTACTGTGTTTGGTGATGAACGTCGCATGAGTGTCAAAGAGGCTGGAAAGTGTGAAGTTGTAGCAATAAACTAAGATGCGTGTGGATCATTATGAGCTGTATTCCAGCCTCGGTACGCAATATTTACTAGTAATAATATTCTCGATAACTCCTTTGATAGCTCTTTGGGTTTGTCTGATCTATTGCAACTTCACTTACAGCGGACATATTGCCTCCCAGTTTTAAAATACGGCTCAGTGGCAGGTTTACTCAGTCTCAACTGAGTAAACTAAACGCTTGCTGGAACAGTGTACATCGTTAAGTATTTGAATTTCATACATGGGAATGAGTAAGAGTATTTAATGCTTGAACGTTATAAAGTATTATCTGTGAGAGTTATTGCCACGTTTTATATCTGCAAATTATGCCAACTGCTGGTAATACTAGGCTTTGTATGCTGTCGTTGATATGCAGTTATAGACACGAGTTTAAAGCACTAACTGTTAATGGACTTGATTTGTTAGTAAAATACACCATGTCTTATGTTATGCTATGTTATGTTATATGCTTGATTGCGAGTTTCTAGAGCGTTTGTTTGAGTTTTTCGTTTGGTTCTACTATTTGTATGTTTCGCGTAGTTTTGACTTTTCTTTAGTGTTCTGCTTTGAGCAAAATAAAGTATGTGTATATATAATTAATAATGGACATTTAAAAGACAACTTTACTGTGTAATGTTTGCAAATAACCTTGTTTTACTTATGTTTCAACGAAGAAGAAGACATGACATCGAAAAGTACTTCAGCAGCTGAAGGTAATCTCAATCAGACACTATGCTTTCTCGTTGTCGTTCAAGAATCGCCAGCCACTTAAAATATTATCTGTTTGAGATGAAATCATCACGACAACATGATGAACCTTCTAAGTCGATCAAGATACGAATTGATTGCATTCAGTATCGGATTTGGTACCTCTATCGCTATGTGCTGCAGGATCGGTAATGACTGACACACTTATTTGTTTTCTCACTTGGACACACATTCTAAACTTATATATTCATTTCGGCCTAGGCCATAAAAGTCAACATTTCCACCAGTGTACGAATGGCATCTTTGCTATATATAGTTTTACTTACTTACTTTTTATTTCCTCTTAAACGTTGCGAAGTTAGGTTTACGGTTCGGTCATTAAACCCTGACAGTGGCTCAAATTTTAGGATCTCTATTATGCCTTTCTACTTGAGCTTCTGAATGTCTCACTGTCTTCTGTAGCTTTAATCCTAGGATCTCCACTGTACGTTCATCCAATAATTATGAACTTCTGAAAGTCTCACTGCCTTCTGTCTACCCAGAACGCTTTGAAAGCACATCTGATGATACTAGATTCATTCTGATTCATTCATTCTGAAAATTTATATAGCGCCCCTTCAAGATACCTACTCAGGAGTACTCCCAGTTCAAGCATGATTTCCTGCATTGAAATTGAAATTATGCCAGAAATTGCAACCGATTTCAGGTTCAAGCTGTCCAAGATAGAATAATATGTACTATTTTGCGTGCCTTTTTGTAAATTAATTCATTCAACCTCGGTTTCTATCATCTACACTGCAGAACTAAGCTACGTTCTTTTCTACGTAGGAGTTGCTGCTCACCAGTATACACTGATGATACTCAATCATATATTCATGGCAAAGTTTCAGAGGCTGTCTCTTTAAATGAGAAATAGATTGAAACATCCGAGGCCCTTTGTGCATGGATGTCATACAACCGCCTTCGGCTCAATCCTGGAAAACTCAACTGATCTGACCATCGGCAGCTTCTAAAGATAGGCTTGTATTACTTTCAGACTCGCTTTCCAAGTGCTTTCTCTCTACATCGGAGCGTCACTTTGGTATTACAGTCGACCAGGAATTGACCTTCTCCCAGTATGTGAAGACAGTATGTCGAACATGCTTCTATAATCTATACTCGAATGAAGCTGCATATACATTGACGCATGCATTCACATCATACATATATACCTTTAGACGAGTCACACATCATGGAAACAGCGATGGTGATTTTGCACCCGGTTATTATGTATATATAAATAGACGCTACTGCCTTGACTGCTGTTTTCGAGTTTTCTTTAAACTTCAGAATATAATGTTTTGTGCTGCTGTGTCGTAATGTAATGAAACTAGTCATAGTTTTGTTCTATTTAGCGTTCTATGCAAAAAGCAAGATGAGACCTACAATCATTGGAAACAGCAGAAATTATCTATCAGAAAACATTCAACCGAATGACGAATTAATTGCTTTACTGTTGTCTCTCGACTGCATGACGAAAGAACAAAGTCACTTCATTCAACGTCAACGTTCAAACAAAGATAAGAACGCTGAACTGTTGCACGTTTTGAGTTCCTTCGACGAGACGAAGTTTTCCAATTTCGTCAAGTGTCTTCGAAACACAAACTAGGAGACAGTGGCAAGGATCGTGGAAAACGGAGGAGGTCTACAGTCTCAATTTTATCTATACGCTCATGATTACATAATTAGGTATGCATTTGTATAATACAATGTTGCAGTGCCTTGAACTATGTTAATAATTGATTATGCCTAGTCGTTACAAGTCAATGTGCAATTTATTATCACAAAAGCTTGCGGAAATGCGTATTGTTACTGGTATTATGTATGATGATGATGAGTTCTCTGCCGATTGCAGGTCCATTGGCTTTATGCCACCCGAGGATAAGATGAGTGAAGCGTTTTGCCGTTGCCTTGCTCACAGACAATAATATTAGGGTGAGCAACTTGTCTAAGGTCGCTACGCAGCGGCTTGAGGCAGATTCGAACCTGCGACTCTCCGCTTACAAGGCACAGAACATACCGCTACATCACCGCGTCCCACTTCCATTATGTATAGCTTCATGTGAAAAGGTCATAATGGAATATTTTAAAAGAACGTTAAATTTGGAGGGAACAAAATCCATCTCATATTTTGTTACGAGGAAAGTAATTGTCCATGAAAAATCATCGTGGATGTTGAAGTAAGGTTTAGATAACATGTATAGGGTCAGATTAAAAAATTTTCTAGAAGCATCATGTAAGATCGGCCATGCATCTAGAAACTAGAGATACCAAAATTAACCTCCTAATAATTTATGGGGAAAAAATAGAGGACCCTAGAATAATAGCGAATAAATTTAATAATTATTTTTTTAACTATAGCGACAGACCTAGCTGAGAAACTTCCAGAAGCTGCTTGTTCCTTTGAGGAATACATGCCCCCCTCTCTGAAGGAGTCTATGGGGCTAACGTTAACCACTCCTGAGGAGATAATGGACATAAGCAGGCTCATCAAGAAAACTCACTCCAGGGGAGCTGACGATATCGATCCCTACATTGCTACTCCCAATCTGAAACTGGTTATCCATCCTCTAACCGAAATTATTAATTCTTCCCTCACTCTTGGTATAGTCCCTAACAAGTTAAAGATAGCTAAAGTAATCCCAATTTTCAAAAAGGGAGACAAAGAGAGTCTGGGTAACTATCGACCAATTTCAATACTCCCTTACTTTTCCAAATATCTTGAAAAAATAATGTATAATAGACTCAATAGCTACATAAAACAGAAAAATATTATACATCATTCTCAGCACGGCTTCCAACAAGGACATTCTACATTGTTAGATATGGAAGACCGAATTACTAAAGCTATGGATAATAATGAATATTCGGTGGGCATATTCCTGGACTTGGCTAAGGCCTTTGACACGGTCGACCACAAAATTCTCTTGCAAATGCTCCAAAACTATGGAATAAGGGGAACACAATTAAAATGGTTCTACAGCTATTTCGAAAATCGCAGCCAAAGAGTCGTCTGTAACGGCGTCTCGTCAGAGATAGGAAACATTACCTACGGAGTCCCCCAGGGCTCAAACCTTGGACCCCTCCTTTTCCTGATATACATAAATGACTTAGCTAAAGTTTCTGATACCCTTTATTATATTCTATTTGCCGATGACACTAACATTTTCTTCTCCCACGAGTCTGGTTTGGTTCTTATGGAAACCATAAACGCCGAGTTATTAAAAGTCAGCGACTGGCTCCTTGCAAATGGTCTTACTTTAAATTTAGATAAATCAAATTTTATTCTATTTACGTCCCATATAAAGGCCCACCCCTGGACCTTAAATTGAACTTTGACGGGAAGGCAATTAATCAAGTGGAATCCACAAAATTCTTGGGTGTGCTGGTTGACCAGCACCTAACTTGGAAAAACCACATAAGTTATATAGCGCAGAAATTAGCCAAAAACATAGGAATACTAAAATAGAATTTCATATTTACTACCCAAAACTATAAGGCAACAATTATACTATACTTTAATTTATCATTACCTCACGTAGGCCTACTGTAACCTTATTTGGGCGTCGAATTACGACTCAAGGCTACTTAAATTGGTGTTACTGCAAAAGAAAGTACTCAGGATAATCGCTGGGGCAGATAGACGCGCCCATACAGGGCCCCTATACGCAGAATTGAAACTGTTAAAAATAGACCAAATCAGAGCCCTCCAGATAGGGAAATTCCTTTATCAATATGAGCACAAACTGCTACCAGCGTCCTTTGAAGGGTACTTCACTTTAGGTTCGCAGAAATGCTCACACGTACCGCCCTGACAGAGCGCGTACACATTTACGAGGATTTGGCATTAAATCTTCAGGCCCTAAGCTATGGAAATCAATCCCTCAGGTTATCCGCTCCGCTACCACTTATTATGCTTTCAAAAAAAAATCCTAAAGAATTTCTACTTGGTTCGTGATCACCTGGATCTAAACCGAGAAACTCCCAAATGTGGCTCCACTCTGAAACGTTCTGATATATTCTGTTCGGTGGGTGTGTGCGCGGCGTGGGGGTGCGGTGGGTCGGCTGAATGGCCTCTAGCGAGAGCTAAATTTAGTTAAGAATAGTTAAGATTACCTAGATTGTTATTTTTATTTTCAGTTATGCTCTCCTTGAGCTTCTTTCTTTTCTTCTTTTATCTTTTTTCTCTGGTTTTCTTCCTGCTTCTTATCTTAATCTGTCTTGGTAATTTCACATGTATAGGCGGCCCGTCAGCGGGACCTTGGTCCCTTTGGGTCTTCCTTTTGCCTTCCTAGACTCCTTGCGAAATGTTTGCAGAATATATGTATATGTGTTACAACTGTCAGGATTGCAATAAACGACATTGATTGATTGATTGATTGATTGATTGATTGATTGATCTCAAGGCATTCAATAATCTTTTTTAACGTTTTATGATGAGCACTTTCTTGCCAGCAAGTCTTACATTGGCTGCCGATTACTAAGTCCTACACTGGCACCCGATTACTTCGCGCATTCAGTATAAGATTCTGCTTATGGTTTCCAAGTCCCAGCTAGAGTTTTCCCCTAAAAACCTCTCTGACCTTATGCAGCAACTTCTCTCTGCAACTTCAGCTCGTCCTTTGCGCTCTATTGGCCGTCTTGATCTCTTTGTCCCTGGTACTAGGACCACTCTGGCCCAACGTCGAGCTTTTGCTGTGACAGGTACCTCTGCCTGGAATGCCCCCCCCCACTACGATTTAAACTCATGATTGGAATCTCTTCGGCTTCTACTCGGTCGCTCAGGACGTGTCTGTTTCCACGGGGCACCTGCACTGAGTGCGCCTCTGAACAGTTTATACTGCGATCGGCGCCTTCTAAATTACTAGATATGATACGATAATTTGCTAATCATTTCTTTCCACTCAAAGTTCATTTTCCCCTGTCTAAATTATGATAAGCACTTTCTTGCCAGCAGTTTATCCCAACCATCCAAAGAAATTATTGAGACATTTTCCCACATAAGGTAGACACTAATTTATTGTCATACATGCTTTACGGATCCATAATCTTGTTTAACGTTTTTCGCTGACATAATCCTGGTACCTGAGATTTGACGCGAATTCCTACGTTTATTGGCGCGTTACAGACACCTGATCGTTACCTATATGTTCTATGAAAAGCATGCCTGTGTCCATTATTTTTATTTATTTATTTATTTATTCCGGATATTTCTATAGCGCCTCTTCAAGTCAACTACTACTCTCTACTCAGAGGCGCTCCCGACTACAACATTGAATACTGTGCCGGAGTTTTCACGCCGAAGCGCCATGAGCAATTGCGAGTGAAGGACTTGCCCAAGGTCCGTACGCAGCGGCTAGAGTGGGATTCGAACCTGCAACCCTCCGGTCACAAGGCGCCGAACTTACCACTGAGCCACCACGCCCCACAATGTCCAGTTTAGTATTGTCCGAATCGGTAGCAACCGTCCAATTTGAGGTGCTTAAATTAGACTAAATCAGAATTGTTCACGTGTCTACAACCTAACCAGGAGGCCTTTCGTCATTTCAGTTCGGAACTCGAATCGTAGGCCTACTTAGTTTAATTCAAATTAAGCAAACTATTATTGCATATAAGAAATTAGTTTGACATTTCATTTTTTCTTTTCTACTTTTAGACGTAATAAAAATCGAAGTACAAAATCGTGGTGAAGCTTCCATGGAAACTGAGCTACTTCATCAAAAACTCGAAGGTCTTCAAAACAGAAACAAACCATGATCATATAAAACTGATATACTTATCGGATTGCTTAAAATGGATGGCATAGACATCGTCAGCTCCCAGCTAGACAGACAGACTGTGGTCGTTTGGATCTGGTGTCGTTCACAAGGAGCTCTTGAAACTATCCAGAGGCTGTACGAATCGAACCAGCTGAGAGAATGTTCTTTGATTTTACAAATATTAAACCATTCACTTCTGAAAGCATCCAATCGAAAGTGATCACCATTAACAGCAATCAATTCAAGAAGACACTTGGTAAGTTCAAACGAATGCACTCATCATACATAAATGGTCTCCCCTCCACTACTAACTAAACTCATGACCGGAACCTCCCCGGCTTCTACTCGCTCGCTCAAGTCGTTTCTGTTTCCAAAATCATTAAAACATAGAGAAGATAGATACCCTTCAGCTTACCACTTATCCTGATAGGAAAAATCTGATCTCAACCTTCCAGTCGGGGTTTCGTAAGGGTCACTCAACGAAGACCATATTGGTACGCCTTCATTTGGTCTTTCTGGTTGTTTTCTTGGATGGCTTATCTCCTGTCTGCAAGACCGCTCCTTCTCTGTAGTCTACGGGCCTATTGAGTCTGCATGGGTCCCTGTCCCGTATGGCGTGCCCCAGTGTTCCGTCTTGGTTCCACTCTTATACACTATTTATACTGCTGATCTTGGTCTCCTTCTGGCTTACAATAAGGTCGAAAGTAAATAAAATAGACCAAAAGTTAGATATATAGACATTGTTGGCAGTCAAACGGAAAGCAAATTAAGTTATTAAATGTAAAGCAATTAAGACATTGGTAAGTGGCAGTGTCAAAATCAGGTAATTAGAAACAAATGAAGCTTTAAAGTTAGACGCGAGATTTGGATGCAGTGAAAACCAGCAGCTGACATAACGTCACAGGAAGACAAATAAACGGAAGAGACAAGCAGGTAATTATAAAGAGAATGGTACGGAGTTAAGAGTTGGATAGCGAGATATGGAAGCAGCGAAAAGCAGCAATAACCGTAAAGAGAAACAATAAAAGTGATTACTAGATCGGCAGTTAGAACTAGACTACTAGTCAGGACACATTTAGAAAACTACGTCAAGCAAAGAATCTACTTTAGTTATGAAGCAACACAGTTCAGCAGGAAACGAAATTGAGAAGAAAAGCACATAATATTATTTTAATCTATAATATTATAATAATGAAGTTAGACTGAGGTATAAAAATGATTGAAAACATGAAATATAACTTACTTTTGTTAAGTTAAAGTTGTGCCCTATATTATGACGTTCCAGGCAATTACCTGCTCCGTCTATACATAAAAGTCCGCCCTGTAAGCAAATGAGATAAATAGGCCGTTGTAGATGAACAGCGAGAAACAGCCATTTATATAGAGCACAAATAATCAAATAAATTTTTTAAACTTATGAAGAAACATGCAGTTAGAGATTGAATTAGCTAAGCAACCAAATGCGCCCACTACAACTTCTAACAACAAAGTAGAAACAAAAGATTTATTAAAGGAATAAACAATAGTTAATTATTTACATGGTAATAATTTCTGTTTTCATTTTAGTCGTGTGTCCGATTTCAGTCAACTTCGATGAGAGAAACGATGTAAGGAGAAATGAAATTGTGCTTTGAGTGACTAAACTGCGAAATGAAATCTACATCCTCTATCGATCATATTTTGGAGCTTCAAATGTAATTCGTGTATTTGAGGATCGAAATACATTTCGTCTACTGAAGAAAATCGAAATGAATGAGATAAAATCTCCCAGTGAAGAAGTTAGACGCGAAGTTAACTCCAAATGAGAAGGAAAATTGTCTCTACGTCTCTGACCCAAGTGAGAAATGCATCTGGAAGATCATAAGAAAAACAGATGACCAACACAAAATCATCAAATGGTTGACCCATGATTATGAGCCACGTAGTCTCTCAGTGTCCTGTGATGGTCAGCTGTTGGTGGTCAGTGAGAGAATCTATGGATCAGACGGAGAACTTATTAGATCCATTCAGTTGCCAAGAGAAATCAAGACCCCTTTAGAGTTCTGCCTAGCACTACAGCCGATTCCGACAGAGTTAAGGTCAGATCTAGGCCTACGTAGCGAATGATTTTGAATTGTGATAATACAGCGGCTGCAGACGCCAACCAGATTGCGCGGTAACATAAAAGTATAGGACTTTAACTTAATCGCAGCCAATACGAGATTACCTTATATAGTATACAGGTATCGATCGATGACTAACTAAATGAATGATTTACTGACTGACTGACTGATCGACTGAATAACTCAATGATTGACTCAGTGACTGATTGAATGACTGAATTACTGACTGACACAATGAAAAAGCTGAGCAATCAAGTACTGAAATAATGAACCGGCGATTGAGTCCAAACTTAACAGTTTCTATTGCTACTGAGACCAGATTTGAATTATGTAATCAAGGTCAAAAGGTCAAGATAAAATCAATTAAAAATGGTCCGGGCAACAGGTGAAAGAATCGCCAAAACCGTTTACATGTCCAGTAACATTCCACATTGCTGTCAGTTAAAAGTCATTGCTGTCTGTTAGAAGTCATTGCTGTCTGTTAAAAGTCATTGCTGTCTGTTAAAAGTCATTGCTCTCTGTTAATTAACAGTGGTACAAATACGTCCCCTATGTTAGAGGAACTGCACTGAGAGTTATGTCGCGGTTGCTAGGCAACCTATAACAGGAAGTTTGACCAACCAAAACGAGACTTCTATGCTGCACTGAGTGATTTCGGACCGGTGAGGCGATCAGGTAACGCCGTTAAGGAGAACGAGGGGATTGACTGCCCGGAATGGATGAGGAGACCGAGAGACAACGCTTTAAGATAAGCTGATCACAGCCTACGAGGCAATCGCACATTAGCACTAATCTTTGGAATGGACGAGACCGTCAACAATGTAGAGGTTTTACGGCATATCTGCGTGTGGAGAGGAATTTCTCTCCTCCACATACCACATTTAGATCGAGGGATATCTGTACAATCGATGAGAGACTTCTGATGAGAGACTTCTGATCGGTGAGGTTATCTTGTGCTGCGGACTTCGCAGTCGTTCCTCATTCTCGAAACAACGTAACCTTGAACACTGCTTGCCTGATCTCTTTGGATCTTGACCTGAAACCCATTCTGACTCTCCCTGCCTATCGACTTTGTTTTGACTGATCGACAGCAAGTAAAGTGGTTCCTGTCCCTCCACCTTGTTTGGCGCTGTAGAAATTTCTAGGTTACGATTACGACGAACATGAAGTCAACTGCTTAATTTGTAAGTCGTTCGATCTATTGATTACCAATGATGATTGCCTTTGAACCCCTTTGTGCCTACATGTAACTTAGCAAACTGATATCAATTTCATAGACGGGAGCTGTACTGTTTAATAACTTTAGGATAGTAAGTAATAGGTTGCGGACATTCTACCAAACTGATTGCTGATGGACAAGCCGACTAACTCATTCACTCACTTGGGTTCTTAGCATCATCATCAATTTCATAAACGGGATCATGCTGCACTGCTCTATCTATATGAAGTTTTGTCGTTTTCACTATAATTTGCCAGCCGTTACATTCATGGCTCGTATCCAGGTCAAGTGTGTTTCAAGTCAAGCGCACTTTTCTAGTATCAAGTGCATGAGAAGGCAACTTGTGCTCGAGTCCCCTAAGCCAACGCACTGGCGCTAACAGCTGATTATTTATAGGTAGTCTTCTCTCTGCATATTACACACTTAACCTTTGTCCGTTGGTATGGCGTCCAACATCAACTAACGAGTTCGTCTGCACAGACGTAGTGGATCGAGAGATATCTGAGACTGCGTCTTCTACAATCAACGATGGATTTCTGAACGGTTACGTTATCTTATGCTGTGGAATAAATCGTCCGTCGTCGTTTCTCATCCTCGATGCAACAGAATTCTGAACACTAAGTCAACTGTTAACTTGTGTAGTTGATAACCGATAAAGACTCCATTTGAACATCTACATGTAAGTTAGAAAATTTATATTAATTTCATTTACGAAAATAAGTTGCACCGCGGTATAATTTTACTTCAGTGTGTGTGGGTTTGCTACGTTCATTCTACTGACACGAGTGACTGATTGCTGACTGCTTAGTGTTTGAATTTTCCTGAATAGAGCTCAAAATTCTCAATTCCTTAACTTAAATCTGATTTGAAATAAACACCAGCATCATGAATGTTTTTGTATACATGAATATATTTGTGTTTTTATGAATTTTTCAAATGACCTTAAATTGACCATCTAACAGATCGCAAGAAACGCTGTTTAAATTGGTTAAGCTGAGAAAAGCTTTTTCAGCTGCTTCTTACAATAAAAAATCGAGTATTTGGTGTAGAATTATTTAAAGAATACCGGTTAAAGGCACATCACCACAACAACCACCACCACCACCACCACCGCCACCACCACCACCACCACCACCACCACAACCGAACATCGTTATCATTATCACCATCAGTGGCGTGCCTCTATAATATTATTATGGAACGTTGTCTTATCACAACACTTTATTCTGGGCTCTTTTCTACTTGTCAGTCTATAGGCTATTCTGAGCTCGTATCTAAGCAATGTGTAATTCGTGTCAAACGAACAATATCGAGACCGCGCATAGTCAGTATCAAATGCATGCGCTAACTCAATGTGCTCGGGTCATACTATGTCAACGCAACGGAGTCAGTTGGCAACAACAACAGATTATTCATAAGTGGTCTTTGCCTCAGCTCCTTTAACACTTAACCTGTGTTCTTGTCCAATATTCATAGGCTGAACTGAAGAGTTATAGACTTTATATGCATCCATAATATTTGATGCCCTGTCGTCCTTCACGGTAAATTTATTTGCACTATAATAATAAAGACATGTAAGTGCATGAAAGCAGGCGTAGGAATTGTTACTCTAAGATAAGCATGTTATAGATTGCATAAAATTTGAATAGGATTTTACGTAAGTGCTCAAGGTGTATCGTAATTACTAAATAGTTGTTAGGTCTTCAGAGGCAGCTCGCAAATCTACAAAGTAATCTGATTGTCAGTATGTTGTGATTTTAAAGAAATTCTATATTGTAGTTCTGTTGATGATTAAAGGTTGAATAATATAACATTGAAAACGCATTCTCAATCTCGTAACTTAGGCGTTGTTTTATATTTTACTCGTCCTTTACTAGCTATATTATATAAATTGTAAGCATATTCTTTATTTTAACCAGCTGAGAAAACGCACTCTGGTGTCGTTCTATCGTCATATATTCAACTGTACAGACGAAGAATTGACGTCCAGTCGCGTAGATTACTGGAATTTGCTTTTACTGGTTTCAGTAAGTTAAACATGCAGAAACTGCTCAGTATTCAGATCTCATTGATTAGAGCCACTACCAATGCGTCAAAATATTAAAATGTAAACCATGTCCTTAAAATCTTTGCACTGGCAAAGGAATTAAGCAAAATGAATTGGTTTCAAATGAAGGCTCATAGTTTATAAAACTATGCGATGTCAGCCAAAATACTTAAAAAATCAGTCCTTAAACCTTTCTCTTTTATACATAAAATAAGAATTGTTCTTGGTAAGCGAGTAGTTTCTGTCCGTTCTGCTCAGTCGGCGAAGTCGCTTGTGCCAATTCGTTCTTAATTGAAGACCTACATATTTCTCAAATTGCGTATCCACCATAGGCTGCATCCATAGGCGTAATTTGTGTGGGTACGAGGGGTACACGTACCCCCACTTTTTGGACTGAGGGTATCGTACCCCCCACTTTTTAAACAATGACAATCAATATTTTATTATTGAACCTTCCGAGAGATCGCAGTCTCCGCCTTGCTTTATGTATGTAAGAAATTGGTGCCCCCCACTTATTGAACCAAAGTTACGCCCCTGGCTGCATCTTGGTCTTACGTACTGATCTTCATGATTGCGGCTTGGTTTTGGTGCGCCATCGGTCGATAATAATAATATATTCGTTTCTTAGAATCAGGATGACACACCGCATTCTGGTACAATATCGTTCGTTCGGGCTAGGATAATAGTCTTCGAATAGTTGTTATAGTCGTTCTGGTACAATGGTTGTTGTTATACTCCTCCAAAGCTAGACTCAATACCAGCCTTATAAACAAGAAAACTTGTTAAGACGCACACATGGGCAACAAGCATGGCAGCCTATTAGGCGCCATTCTGTTTTATTCGACTAGGCTACACTATGACTTTAGCAAACTTAATTAGGCTAACTACCATTGTTGTGGTTATGGTTATAATTGAAGCTAGTTTTCGACACAATTGCAAATTTCGCAGATTGCTTCACCGAGTGCGCAGCACGGATTGGTCTGAAACTCGCGAAGCAAGCACGACGAACTTTCTTGTTTTCACTCTGCGGGCACAGATTGCATAGTACTGGTGTCTCTTTACTGATGCCACAACATTTTTGGCGATATACAGCAACTTATCTCCTTCCCGCGTACTAATGGAATCTAAGCCTTTTTACACCGAAATGTTCCAGTGCATGCCAGTTGGTTAGCCAGAATTCTTTAAGCAGAGGAATTGTTTTGAAGAAGTTGTCTGCTACAATCTTTCTGACTGATCGACGTCATGGTGATATCAATCAAGAACAACGCTTGTAGTTTGACCCACTCCTCTTTATCTATCGTGATGCCTACCCAGATACCATGTCATTGTGTAAAAGCGAAGTAACAACATCACAGCAACACTAGATCTTGAACCCGTGTTTTGCTGGTTTTAACGGGATGTATGAAACCACATTTCCTCTTCTTGTTTCTTGGCTTCGTGGATTGGTTGAAAAGCAATGTTGTAAATCATTTGGCAAGTGATCAAATTTTCAATAGATCCTACATACTGAACCAACCTGGCCTTACTTACCCTAAGATTAACTAATAGTAACTGACCCAACACTATCACAAGCTGCCCATATAGGCCTACTAGCCATATCAGACATAAACCCTATGAACCTCTTATGGTTGAGTGTGGTTCCAACACATTCGAAAATGAAAAACGAAGCTAGTATAGCATACTTGCGTTTCTGAGAAGTGACATAAAGTAATCCAGCATTAGCCGCGATCAAATATTGCAGTGCTCATTAGTCTGTATAAATATGAGTTTTGTGTAACCTCAATAAAGAATAAAGTAACATTCTGAATAAATTAAAATGAAAGCTTATACATAGTGCAATGAGAAAACTATCTTTAATGAACACACTCCTAAAAATCCAGTTTCTAATTTCCAATAACCTAGAATTAACCAAAATGAGCATACCTTTGGGTCAGTGACCCGAGCTGGTAGGATAAGGGTCAACTCCATACAACAAGTGAACTTGACCCAGACTAAAGAGGACTAACTGTACTCTTCTCATTACATGTTCCTTCTCTTTCCGACAATTCACTGGCAAATGTGGATCTCTGAAACATTACTCGCATCAATTCATATTGGTTGGAAGTCCAGGCACGAAAGCAGCAGTTTCAAAACTATACTCGCGGTTGAGCCGATGCTTTTCTCATAAACCTTATCCGTTGTTTCTTTTCATAAATCTGAATTTCAGTGTTTGTTCCATCAGGTTCTTATGCTCTGCTCGTTGAGGAATAGTAATATATGTCATACAGACCATCATCCTCTGATACATTTATTACAGTCTGTCTGTAATTATTTTAGTTGTTGTGAGAACTCATGCTCATCTGGATGGTGAGATTATCACTGAGACCGAAAAAGAAATTTCAACGATGTTAGCAAATATTCTCATCGACAGATCAATTGACCAACCAAACAGAGTACTTGAACTTGTCCAACACAAAGTCATTGCTGCCAAAACAGGTCAAATCATCGTTTTCTACATCTACCGCAAGAGCGTCGAAGAACTACAGCACCTACACGACAACTCAAGGATTCTGTTGAATTCTGGTTCAATTCTTTATTGATTCGATCACAGAAAATGGCAGTGGCAGCACTAAGAGAATCCGATGAAGAGTTTCAGAAGATGAGAACGTATTTTAAAGGTGAGAAAGCGTTGCATATTAAAATTATTATTTACCTTTGTTACGAATAACTTGTCTTTCTTCATTGTAATGTAATATAAATCATACTTAGTGTCTCAAATACTGGCTGAACAGCGTACAATAAACGACATAATTGTTGACACTTGCCACATTCAGCGGTCGACTTTGTTCATGCCTCAGCAGCGCTTACACTTCATACCAATGGCAGCCTCTCAGGTTACATCAAGTGACTGCTTCACCTCCTCCAAAACCGTTGTAGGGTTCTTAATTGGTGCCATGTATATAATGTCAGATGGTCCCCTTATTTTTTAAGTAATAGGCTCGACTAAGAATATGATTTTCAAATGATTTATTTACACTCAATAAGCTATATACAAAAGTCTACCTTTCGTAGAGACAACCAACCGTTGATTTACAGTTGCACAATCGGCTGACAACGAAAAGCAACTGCTTCCAAATTTGAAGAGTTGGATACAAACGTAAAAGCGGCAAAACGGAATTCTCTTCACAAAATGAGGAGTACACAACAAACGTCTCAAATCACAGCAGCGCCGTCGGCCTCAACGGATGCGAGACAACGAGCTTTAGAAAAGAAGAAGAAACCTTATGCGGTTCTCCAGTCACAACATGAGACGCGGTGGGCCACTTAACTACCCGAAGATCCCTGTGGATCGGAGATAAAAACCAAGCCCGTCACACCTTTAAGAAACCTGCTATGGCAACCGATCTTGCGCCACTCCCTCTATGAGACTGGTCCAGCGTAACATCTGTCCACACGTCTAAATATAACCATGAGACAAGAGAGCAAGTATGTGAAAATATACATATATATATGTATGCTAGATCTGTGATGAATCAGTCTAAATACATCAAATCACGCGTTAAAAGGATTTTGCACTTTATAGACCAACAAACGAATGGATTCCTGCTTTGAATTAATTATATGAAACTGATAGCCAGCCGATCTCACTATTTGAATCTGATCATCGCTGTTCCTGGAGTTTTGATTTGTCTAAAGGATAACAATGTTCAGCTGCACCAGGCATAACATCTGCAAAGCGCTTCTGCTTGCGAGTCAAGTGCGATGAATCCAACTGAATACAACTGAAACTCAGTTCGATCAACACATAAATGACACAATGATGTGGATAAATCGTCGCTTTTCTCTGAGTCAGACGGGTTTAGACGGATTAAATGCATACAAAAGCATTATGACTTATTTCCGAATAGACACAAATCACGTCAAAAATCTGCTGCTAACCTTTCATTGCATATCATAAGGCTATACATGCCCAGCTTTGAATCATTTCAAAACACACAAATTTTGACAAATTTATGGAAAATGTCAAATTTTAAAACTCGTTGGGGCACATCTTAGAAGGCAGATTTTATAAATTTTCTCTTGCATGGTAATTAAATGGTAATTGCCCGTCTTCCTCGATTCTCTCATATCACCACCTTTATGGCAGAAGAACTCCACTGGCTCCCGCTTTCTGCCCGCATCCAATTTAAGGTCCTCATCCTTGTCTCTAAGGCTCAGCTTGGTTTCGCTCCAAAATATTTATGTGACTTATTTCATCGCCCTCATTCTGCTGCTTCTCTTCGTCCTCTTCGTTCATCTGACCGTTTGGACCTCCTCGTTTCCCGTGTCAGGACTTCTCTGGCTCAATCTAGGTCGTTTGCTTCCATTGGCCCTGCTCTTTGGAATGGGCTTCCTCCGTTTGTTCGTTCTTCTATTCTCTCAGGTAGCGTCTCTTCCTCTTTTACCTTTCTTAAAACTTGCTTTTTCTCTCGGGTCCATCGCACTGGGAGCGCTTCTGAATGGCCCTCCCGCTAGAAGCGCTTTATAAATATCCGAATACAATACAATACAATACAATACAATACGTCGTAATTAAATGCCTAAGCACTATTACAATTAGTGTGTGACATTATTTAAGAATTTTGAAATTTTCATAAATTTCACATTTTTTCAAAAAATTATCAAATTTTAAAACTCTTTGGGGCACATCTTCCCGAACGAATTTAAAAAAAATATTTTGCATGATAACTAACTATACCAAAAGGCAACTACTCATAACTATTACGATCATTTTCTATAATTTTTATGTTTTTCACTCCACCCTACTGTGTATCTCAATCTAACCTCTTCAACGTAATCAACTGACAAAATTGGGTGTCCCTGTTAGCGGGATTTCCATCCCTTCTGGGCCTTCCCTTTGCCAACGTTTTCATGTAACATACCAATTTTGAACTGATGTATGTTATATCGTTGCAATAAAAAAATTGAATGATTGATTGATTGATCTGGCAATGTAACCCTCCCTGAGAAAGATTCACATCGCGGTATCTCACGATTATGCCAGCGAGGCCGAAGAGAGTACCCATAAGATCGTATCGGTGGGAGCAAATCATGAAGGACGTGACCTGGGTCCCGAAGGATTGCAGCAAAGAGAGCGTCGTACGCCTTGTAACACAATCTAGAATCATAAACTCGTGCATATATTTCCCGCAGTCGTTTGTTGACTTACGGTGCCATTCAATTATCTCTGTACGTTCAAAGTCGCTGCAGATGTCGCAAAAACTCTAACGTTTACATCAACCGCCTGTAACAAGTGGATTTGCACTTGCTACACAATCATGCTTATGGGTCCATGGAAAGGATGGGTTGGTACAGCATTGGTGGATTTTGCAGCTGCCTCGTTTACGGGGACGCAATCTTCTTTCATGCACTATAAAAGAGAGGACGGCGAGATTGAGGGCAGTTGTTGACAGATGAAGTCTGAAGTCTGTCATCTGGCAGTTCTTGTCGTGTTAAGAAGAAAAGTGAACATTTACGAGTGATTCTTTTCCTCTTGACGCGATTCTACAGTGCTACCATGCCTCTGGAAGCGAGCTAGAGCTCAGCATCTCTCATTTTACTACATTACTGAACTGTATAGACTTGATAGAGAATTGTGCTCATTTTGGAAAATATTCCATCAAGTTCACATCAACTCGTGCTTTTAGATATTGCAGTCATGGTCAAAAGTTTGCGAACACACTTTTGGGCACATTTTCCAATGTTCTGATGGTGTGGGCTATTCCTGAGATATATTCTTAGTTGTGTTGCTTCTTTTGCTATCAGCGTTGTGACAACAGATGCTACTATATTAAATAATTAGAAAATAGTTTAAAAGTTAATATTTGATCTATATTTTATCCCTGTTTACTATTGTTTCCGGCAAGAAGCTGTATAAAGGTTGGTATTCCAGTTTCCTTACGGTTTTTTGGATTTTATCGGAATTTTAAAGTTTTAAACTACAACCACATCATTTGTGCTACATATTTATGTGCGTACGTACGTAACTAAGTATGTATATAAGCAGCGGCGTAAACTTGTCGAAAATATTGGGAGGGCCCATTGCCTTCCCCTCCCCAGGGGCGTAACTTTGGTCTAAAAAGTGGGGAGTACCAATTTCTTACATACACGAAGCAAGGCGGAGACTGCGATCTCTGGAACGGCACAATAATAAAATATTGATTGGCATTGTTCAAAAAGTGGGGGCACGGTACCCACCCAGTCCAAAAAGTGGGAGGTACGAGTACCCCTCGTACCCTCCACAAATTACGCCTATGCCTCCCTACTCCTCCGTTCCCCTCTCCTGCCCTCCCGAAGCCCCGGGCGCCAGCGGTTTTCCTGCATTTTGCAAGTTGTACTGCTGAGCGAAGCTTTTCATGTCTAAGCGCGTCTAAAATCATTTCTGAGGTCAACGTTGACGCAACAGAGTCTCAATAATTTCATCGCGAACGTTCCGATTTAATCGATCTGAAAAAATCTGCAACGCTTTCGTTGCGAAGAATGACTTACGAATGTCCACGTTTGAACTATTTTCATAATTTTCTAGGCGAAGGGGATATAGTCCTCTTCCGGAAGTTTTGTATTGCAGTCCAACTTTTATTGGCATGCGTTTGTTTGGTGTCAGGGAGGTCCGTGATCAGACCAGGGGCGTCTATCCCCCCTAAGTCATTGGAGCTACTTCCCATTTCCCCCTCTGCTCCCACCGCCCCCTTCCTCCCCACACACACTGTGGCACACACACTGACAGATCTCCCCCCTATTTCTTGGATGGAGCATTTGCTCCAAGGTTTCTATGGTATAGACGCCCCTGGATCCGACTGATGGCCACACTGGATTATGTTAACACTTAATTGTTTTTTCTACTGTGTAGGCATTCATTTATTAGTAGGCATAATGTGTTATTCTCTTGCATAATTTTCATTACCCAAGCTTCAGGCGAGTGACCAAGGTGATGGGTTAGGGTAAGAGAGACAGCAACCGCAGCATCCATATATGTTTAGCAGCATTTTCGTCCAATGTCAGTCTCTAGAAATGTGATGCAAACCATACAATTACACGTTCATCACAGGCCATAAAATGTGACTGATGTTGTTAAAAGCAGTCGCTGAACTTTGACAAGTTCTGGAAACAACTGCTGCCATTCTGGCTTCTTCTGCAGAACAGGCCTATGAACAACATCGTTGATGCAGGTGACAGGGAGTGGGTTTTTTTCGGATGAAGAAACCTGACGACACACATCGCTGAGCATAGATAAATGTAGTCTGCGCCATTTCTCATAGAGATCATCTCCAAAATGACCAACTGAAACGCAATGTGATGTCATTAAACATCGCATCGCATTGCATTTGTACAATTTATTGGCCCGCAACTTCCGTAGGCCTGTCCCTTTGAAATGAAATGGCGCAATTGAGTAAAGATTTCTGATTGACCTAATTGCATTGTGCATGCAATAGCAAGTTGCAACATATTGTAGTTTAGGCGAAAAACTATGTGACTGTTGTCAGAATATTGGGAGGGCTCAATGGCTTGGCAAGCCTAGCGCCTCAATTATTGGAGGGGCTCCAGCCTAGCGGCCCATAGGAGTTTACGCCTATGTATATAAGTATGCATGTATGTGTGAATGTATGTATGTATGTATGTATGTATGTATGTATGTATGTATGTATGTATGTATGTACGAAATGTATCTTCCTGCACGAAAACCAAAGCTGTCACCGAAGGACGCTAAGGATCGGCTGAACTTTAGTCATAAATACAAACAGTGAACTTCTGGCCTGTGGTTAAGCATTATGTTTTCGGTTGAGAGCATTTGCATACAATTTTTGCAGTTTCTAGTTTCTATAAGCATGTGAGGACCAGTGATGGGCACTAAGCTAGTTTTTAAAGTTAAACTAAAACTATTTTCCAACTAAGAAAAATAGTTTAACTAAAGTTGGCAACTGATTTTAGAAATTAGTTAACTAAACTTAAAAAAGTAGTTAAACTTTTCCAACTTTTTCAACTTTTTGGGACAGACATTTTCACAATAAAGACGTTAAGTGAACTGTTATAATGCAAAGCGTCAATGACAATTTCACTTAAAACTATGCAATGTGTACTGTTCTGGCATACAGTTACATGTGTAGCCTACTGTAAGTAGTGCATGAATTTGAAAATACAGGCTGTTAATGCTAAAACCATGCAGTGTTAAAATGTTTTTTGCTGACAGTGTTCAATGTTCACTGTGGAAAAATAGTTGCATATTGCTGATTTTTTAGTTAAACTTTTTAGTTAGCAACTAAATTTTTTTAGTTAAACTATGGTTTTAACTAAACTATTTTTTAGTTAAAATTCTTCCTTAACTAAAAATTTTTAGTTAAACTAAAAGTTAGCAACTTTTTAGTTAACTATCGCCCATCACTGGTGAGGAGACACCTAACAAAATACATAACCCCAAGTACGTATCACCGACAGTGAAGCAGGCACCGAAGGTCATGGTGTGAGGAGCAAAGTCGAGTGCTGGAGGGTTAGGCTGTGGATAATTCCAAAGAACACCACAATAAATGGAACCGTGTCTCTGAACATCCTGAAAGAGAAACTGCCAAACTTCATCGACATCCATGACATCAGTCACTTCCACCAGGACATTGCACCATGTCATAGCACAAAGGCTATCAAATCCTGGCTGAAACAGAAGCGCATTCCGCTGCTAGAGCCATGGCTTGGTAGCAGTCCAGACTTGAACATCATTGGGAATGCGTGGACGCTGATGAAACAGCAGATCTCTGTCCACAATCGAACTTCTGAGGCAGACTTGATAAACGGAATCAAGTCCGTGTGGATCCGCGAGATAACACATGAGTTCTGCTGGAAACTGTCCCTATCGCAGCGCATACAATAAAATATTAAAAACCAAGGATATGCAAATACTGACTTTCGGTTCTAATGCTGTCTCTGGTAACATTAAATGTTGCACAGACAGTCGAAACAATGGACACAATATTTGTTTCGGTGCTCTTATTCCATTTTTATACAGAAAAATTGCCAAATCCTATTTCATTTATGCAGAAAAATCGCCAAGTCTTAATCCATTTATGCAGAAAAATCGCCAAATCTTATTCCACTTATGCAGAAAATCGCCAAATCGATAGGCCTACTTTAACACGGAATCTGTCATTACTGATAAAATAAACAATTGAAAGTATTCAATTTTGGTTCTAGAGGTATATGATGACGATAAACATTGAAAAGGCACTCCAGAAAGTGTAAATAAAACTTTATTTTATTAAAAAATTTCTTTTCAGTGAATTTGTCCATTAAAATGTGCCCTTTCAAACTTTTGGCCGCGACTGCAGTTTGTTGCTGTCTGGAACAGTTTGCCGTAAGACATTCGGGACATTGACCCACTTATTTATTATTTCTTTAGGTACAAGCTCAAAACTGATGAACTCACTATCACTTTGACCATGTAATGCAACCTTCCTCCAGCCCACGTTTAGCTTTTTGCTACACATTAGGGCATAGCAACAAATATGTTTTGGTTTAAAATGAACTTTGGCACAACCAGAAAGGTTGCTCCAGTCCTAAAACATAAGTGTGGAAGAAAGATTGCATCAAATTTATTGCATGTAGCCTAACTTTGCCGCCGAGCAATTGAAGTTTCCTCTACTTTCGCAGGTGAAAACCATGAGAAAGGCGTTAAAATAGTGCCTCTTTTTTGGAATTTTTCTAGTGTGCACGAAAGTCAACAATGTTGAGTTTGGTTGATGAATTTGGTGAGTTTGGTTGGTGAGTTTATTGAGTTTGGTGAGTTTGGTTGGTGAGTTTGGTGACTTTGGTGACTTTGGTGCGTTTGGTGACTTTGGTGAGTTTGGTGACTTTGGTGACTTTTCAGTTTGGTTGGTGAGTTTGATTGATGAGTTTGGTGAGTTTGGTTGGTGATTTTGGTGAGTCGGGTAAGTTTGGCTTGTGAGTATGGTGAGTTTGATGAGTTTAGTTGGCGAGTTTGCCCATGTCTAACTGCAAATTATTGGTAGACCCCTCTAATTTTTGGTATTTCTTATGAAACCCCAATCCTCCATTTTGAAATTCATTTTTGGGGGTGTTCCCGTGGTCCGATTTTGTCCAATTTTGGATATGTCATTCAGCAATGGTCTCGGAGCAGGAAACCGTTTATAAAGCTTCTGAAGCACTTTTGAATATGTCTAGCTGCAAATTATTGTTAGGCCCCTATTTTTACTGGTATTTCTGAGGAAACCCCAAATCCACCATCTGAAAACTAATTTTGGGGGGTGTTCCCGTGGTGCGATTTTGTCCAATTTCGGATATGTCATCTAGCAATGATATTTGAGCAGGAAATCGTTTAAAAAGCTTCTGAAGTACTTTCGCCCTGGTCTAGCTGCATATTATTGGTATTATCATTGGTATTTCCTAGGAAACCGCCAATCCGCCATTCTGAAAATCATTTTTGGGAGTGTTCCCGTGGTCCAATTTTGTCCGATTTTGGATATGTCATTCAGCAATGGTCTCTGAGCAGAAAATCGTTTAAAAAGCTTCTGAAGTACTTTTGCATATGTCTAACTGCAAGTTATTGTTAGGCTCCTATTAGTACTGGTATTTCTGAGGAAACCCCAAATCCACCATTTTTAAAAACTAATTTTTGGGGGTGTTCCCGTGGTCTGATTTTGTCCGATATTAGATATGTTATTGAGCAAAGGTTTCTGAGCAGGAAATCGTTTAAAAAGCTTCTGAAGCACTCTTGCGCATGTCTAAATGCAAATCCGTTTTTATTCGTTTTTATCCGTTGCGGTATTATCATTGGTATTTCTTAGGAAAACCTCAATCCGCCATTTTGAAATTCATTTTTGGGGTGTTCCCCTTGACCGATTTTGTCCGATTTTGGATATGTTATTCAGCAACGGTTTCTGAGCAGAAAACCGTTTAAAAAGCTTCTGAAGCAATTTTACCCAGGTCCAACTGTAAATTGCCTGGACTATAGCTCAATTGTCGCATAATGTGGTATATTGGACTAACTTCAGAGCCCTGGCGTCGAAGTTAAGCAGCATAACAGAAACATAATTTCTATTCCAGACACTATCCTATGCACAGGAGCAACAAATTAAGATATGCCAAACATATTCCTTTCTGCAGTCACTATGCCCTACTATACATTGCTTAACTTGCTTGCTTTTAATAATGTTATGCGTTTCAATCGTTGAAATTTAGCGTCAGCGGAATCATAACATAATCTGAAACCCTGTCCGGAGCTTAATTCTTAGATCTTCACTGTTTCTCCTTATATGAACTTCTTCACACGTCACTGTCTTTCATTTATTCGGAAAGTTCGGTAAATATCGTCTCTATTCTGAAAGATGTGCATAGATTTGCATTGTTTCTCTACTGTTCTCAGACTCCACCGAATGAGGTCCAAATGAGGTCCGTTGACACGTGAAATAAATAAATAAATTGACGACTAGCATGCCGCTGGTGAGCACTATCAGTCTTGTCTTGAATGAATTTTGTCCTGTGCGACGCTACACAGCTGTTTGTTAAGAGAGGTACGAAAGCCTTTGTACCACCAATATATAAATTGGTGGTACAAAGGCTTGGCATTCCCCAGCGGCTTTCTAAAATGATGTGTCTTCACTTGCGTTGCAATTCCCACACCTTACTTTCTCGACCCGGGTCCGGGACTTGGGAGTCATCCTGGCCAGAAACTTACATTCACGCGGCACATAAATCTTCTCTTCCGCAGCTGCTATTACCAGCTCCGGCAACTCAAGGTGATCTCCCGTTCTTTGTCCCCCGGTGCAGATTGTCCATGCATTTGTAGTTTCTCGATTGGACTACTGCAGTCTCATATATATGACGGACTTCCGGCCTGCCAGATTGAGCCCCTAAATAGAATCCTGTATTCTGCTACCCGCTTTGTAGGCCGCATCTCCAAGTTTGGCACTCTGTCTGTATATGGGTCATTATCCGAAATGTTACATATTTCGTCTCCGAAAAGAAAAAAAAATTTCCCAAAAAATTGGTTGCAAGTTTTTTTCAGTCACGTACATAGTTAAATTTAACTAATTTTAAAGAAATTTACTTTATTTTTAATCATAAGTTAATTTTTTCAGAATTTATAAAGTCAAAACTCCTCTTTTTTCATTACAGTCCAGCCTTTTTGTGTAATCATATTTAATCACAGGGACCTGAAATATTCATCTGGTGCTTATAAAATGGCAATTTCCTAAAAATGGATGATACCAGCATTAAGTAGGAATACAACAGGCCTTTCCTTCACATAATAATAATATTAGTCTGGTGTCCAGAAATTAAGACATTTTTCGAAATTATTAAAAAAAGAAATATTATTTTTAGCTGCAGAAAAGAATCTGTGCAGCATTAGCTATAACTGTATGTTACATGCATTAGATACAAGTTGAACAACATTTCAAGAGTTGCTAGTAAATTCTAAATACATGCAATTTATTTTTATATCAAATAATTCACAAAAAATACATGTAATTCACTCTTAGCAGTGCGTCATTACCATCTGTGGCAAGATGCGACTGTCATGAGAAAATAGCAGAAATCTGATGTATACGGATGGTATTGATGAAAAACAACCGCTGGATGGTAATGACTAAATGATGAAATTTATGACAGCCGTCAAATATTTTCACTTGAATTCCTCTATCAGATAAGTAATTTAAATCAGTTCAACAAATGCGGTAAATAAAATAAGTTATCAATGTTATAATCTACCTAAACCAGGAAATACAACACGAGATGGTAATGAAACAGAAATTCACTTTTTTGTAATTTGGAACACACAAACTTAAATTAAAAATAAAACATTATGAATTTCAACACAAACCTCTGTGATTCCATTACTAGTTGACAATATCTTGTTCCTGATGTTTTTCTTTAAGTAAGTAAGCACGTTCTCTAAAAGTTATAGGCTTCCCAAAAATTGAGATGGCTATGATGCTTATTTCTATGGACAAGTATAAATAGGCCCAAAAATAAATAAATGTTACGAAAATGAGTCTAAATGTTTTATTATTGCATATGCTAGCCGCTAATTAATCAAAATAATATACCTTTGTTACAGGTCGTAATGGAATAAATTTGCGTAAAAGATGAATTTAATGCATTGTACACCGTCTCGGACAGAGGATGGTAGTGATATTTTGTATACATTTAGTAATTTATTTCTAAATTTCCAAAATCTAGCAGCTAAAACAATTATGGGAAATTTTAATCTGCTCATTCTTTGAAGGATAGGCACACACAATTTGAAGAAATTATCGAAGAAACTAAAAAAAAACAGCAAGGGACATCAATTCTGCACTTTACGAATAATGACCCATATATGAGGGATGTCCTCCACTGGCTCCCCTACCCACAGCGCATCACTTACCGAATCTCTGCCTTGGTCCGGCGTTGCTTTGAAGGCTTGGCCCCTCCATACCTGGGGGAGCGCTGCTATCCCACCTCATGTTCGCAGCGCCGTTGCTCTCTCCGCTCAGCTGCGCAAGATGAAATTATTGTTCTCCGCGCGCGGACAGCCATACGGCAGCGCCGTGCCTTCTCCATGGCTGACCCCCATGACCTAGTATGGGTTCCCTACTAAGCTGCGCCAAATACCGATTGGTAATTTCACCCTGTTTCTTACTGTCCTCAAAACTGCATCGTTCGACCGTCGTTGGGCTGGGAATGCTGCTTAGTAGGCAATCTTCAAGGGGCGCTATATAAATCTGCTTTAGTAATAATAATAGTAATGCATTTCATGCAATATATTGCAACATGACCTTCATGGATTACTTCTTTTCAAATAATAATTGGCTAATGTTATATTCAGACGAAGAAATCAGGCAATGTTGTCGCACCAGAGCTATAATGGGTTTCTATACATGAACCAAGATTTAAACAATTATAATTATATCTAAGTATTAACTGACTCAGGAATCCAAGATACTCAAATTCCATTGCAGCGTATAACAATAACACGTAAGTTGGCTTTCCCGCATAGATTGAAGTTTGTCAAATTCAATTGACTGTCATTAATAGTCAGCAATGTGTTTACAATATGTCAAGAACACTTATTTTGCAAAATATTTCTTCCAGAAAAAAATAATCTGCGCGCAATTGACGACTTCCATCCCAGACAGATGAATAGAAGAGAGGAAAAGCAACTCCAGAATATTTTAGAAAGAGGAAGTGTTACAAATGACAGCAGCCCTTTCACAATGGCGCTTACATTTAAAAGAGAAGACAAGATGGAGACAATTTCTTCCGAAAACATCGGGTAATTATATATTCTTCAGAAGACAATTCACATTGGCTCTAAATCATGAAAACATAATTAGAATATTCTTCTCTAAACGCATTTCATTGCTACGCCTTGGTTCTAATCCTGCTATGTAATGCGCGATTGAAACTTCATTGCAAATATATTTCATTTTAAGAAAAGGCCGTGCAATGGATAAAATGCTGAAGTTGTATTTAGCTTCATCAAAATATGATCATATAATCTTTGGCTAAGAGCTCTTATATAGTTGACAGGTCTGTCTGTTCATCGTACTATAAACGCTTTAGAATGTAGCGAAATGTCTGGAATGAAACTGATGCTGGAAACCATGCCTGAGAGGCCGTTTCCCGACCTCCCTAAGGCTGGCATCGGCCGCAGGCCGAGGCCAGTGGTCAGATAGAAAGACAGACGGATTGATAGACATACGGAGTGCAAGTCTCTCTGCATCGGCCGAAGTCCGATGGGAGGCAGTTCGCAGACCTCCCTACTGATGCTGCCTAAGGCCCGCATTGTCAAACTGGCACTGCCAATCATGCCTGAAAGACCGTTCGCAGACCTCCCTTCCTGCCGGCATCACCTTAGACCACGTGGGACTTTTTTCACCGAAAAGTATTTAGACATGGCCAAGCTTTATGTTAATTGTCGCGTTCATGAAACAAAGTGCTCATCAAGAAAACCGACCGTAAAGATCATTTGCTAAATGATTCTCGAATTTTCACTAGCAATGTGACTTACAATCAAGCATTCCAATTAAACCATTTTTCTCTTCCTACGAATCCATTCATTTCCTTTTTCAACCCGTCATATGACGGACAAATACTCTAGTGATAAATAATACTTCAAGATAGAAACATATAACCATAGAACTTTAATCTTTGCATCTAGGGCAATTAATCTCTTGTTAATTTGGGCTCACAGGTTCATTCATACGGATAATTCGTATTATCGCCTCTTAAAGGTTATCTAGTCAGAAACACTCCCAACGTAATTCATTCATTCATTAGAAGATTTATATAGCGCCCCTTCAAGGGAACTACTCAGAGGCGATCCCGACACCAGCACGTTCATATAAGACAGTTTTAAGATTTGCAAGAAATAGGCCAGGGGTGACCCCCAGGACACATGCGGAGCTCTGAGGGAAGACTATTCCAGACCACAACTGAAAAAGCTCGACTTTGCATAGTCGTGGAACGAGGAAATGGAACTATAAGTACCCCTTTTCAGGTTTCAAGGGAAATTTAAAGCTGAGCGGAGGGAACGTCAGCCTTGGGCAATTGAAACTGTGCAGCAAAGCTCTCGAAGGTAAGCAGAGGCAGGGCCCTGACAACATCGCCATACTGAGGCAGCGATCCTATATTCTATACGTAAGCGCATAGGAAGCCAGTGAAGGACCTCCTGCATATATCTAGAGACTTGGCCATGTTTAGAAATATGCCCAATGAGACGGGTTGCAGAGCGCAGAACTCGCTGTAGACACACTATGCGACTAGATGGAATACCAAAATAAAGCGATGAGTAGTAATTAAGGCGGGCTGTGACGAAGGAGTGAATCAGTGTAGCAGTGGCACTGGGCGTTAGCGAACGAGTGACAGTGCGAAGCTGGCGCAGTTGGTAGCAGCAGTCCCTAGTAAGACGGTGTATTTGTGGAGCAAAAGTAAGCTCCTGGTCGAGCCAGACACCAAGATCACGGACAACAGTTGAGAAGGTATAGTTGGGGAATTCAATTGCAAGAGCAGTGAGGTCAAGTTTAGCGAGTTGCTGTCGCGTGCCTAGCCAAATAAATTTGAGTGGTTGGGACCAAGGAAGTGCTACGGGGGGGGGGGGGGGGGCTCCAGATTGCAGGAGCAGCGATGAAAAATCACGGCGCTGCCTAAGGGCGGTCCGTGAGCGGAGAAACAGAAGCTCAGACTGCTTAGAAGAGCGCAGGGAACCATGGCGCTGGATGTTCAGGGTGGAGCGGCAATGTTCTCGCAAATACAGAGGGGCCTCTCCAAAGGCAGCGCCACACTAGGGCAGAGACCCGATAGGCAATACGCTGCGGGATAGGAAACCAATGCAAAACATCCCAATCCAAGCCGCTGGAAGAAGCACTGAACGGTAATCATCCATAGTATTCAGAATCAGTCCTTATTTCTCATTCCTATCACTATTCAAACGTCATCTGATTGCCTTTCTCTGGTCACAACTGAAACTAGAACAATTGTTGGTAAACAAGCTTTTCGGCTGCTGGACCTAGATATTGGAATTCCCTCTTTATATCTGTCCGTTCTATTCAGTCATTTATGCAGTTTTCATCTCTCTGACGAACTGACCTCTAGGTTGCTTACTTGCTGAGGTTATGATGTTGCATCGGTTGATTCTTTGCGTATTAAATACATACTCCATTGAAGTTCCTCATTATGAATAATAACTACATTTCACGACTTTTGCAGTGACACAGACGGGTGGTGGGAGGTGAGGCATTTGGACAGTGGAAAGATTGGATTCATACCACGAAATCGCGTCGTAATTGGTTAGTATCAAAGGCATCACTGCCATTGACTAGGAAATTGGAAATAATCTTCGGACAGTGTAAGATGGTTTTTCTGTAGGGCTTTCCAAGCTATGACTGGTAGGTTGTCTAAACTAGGTGTGAGAAAATAGCCTGCGCTTTATACATAGATAATGGGATTGAAAACGCTGAGATTACAAATTCTAGATAGCAAAATTTTTGTGTTGGATTGTTGATGGCTGCTGTTATTCAGCTTATCTTACAAATGCCAATTCCTACATCAGAAATCAATAGATTTTTTCCGACTGCCTCGACACTTCTAGTGTCTTTAAAATGAATGTTGGAACTTGCATTGTTTGTAAATATGCAGTAAATGTTTTACAAAAGGCATTCGGAAAACTGTATCTCCGCATGTTTTTGGTATTTTAAACAGAAACAGATTACCAGCCTTCTGAGACAACGGTAAGATTGTGAAACTGCTTTATCTAACTTACTCATGACAAATATAACGCCGTCGGAAAATAAATTCGAGAAATACCCTTTGTTGTAATTAAAATATTTTGAGATTTCAACTTCATTGCGTATTATCAAGCAACAGACACGATTTGAAGCCAGGTTTATTAAATAAAATCTATTGAGTTTGAGCTCATCAAGTGCAGAAAAATCATCTCTCTAGCCATAGTTTCGACTGCACTTGTAAAGAAATTGATGACATCTAAAAAGGTGTGTAAGTGAAGTTCGATGACTGAAAATCGTGTTATGCACCCGAAATATAAAGAAACATAAAGAAAGCGATCTATTTCGGGTGTATTTACCTCTCTTTATTATATCATTTCGTGTTGTGACAGCTACAGCATGAAATATAATAATGACGAAAACTCTTATTTTTACGTGCTAGGATAGTTTACGTTTCGTTACTCCACTCTGTCACTGTGCAAAATATCTCTTAGAGAGGGAAAATGTGTCAATTTCCAATGTATTCACGATACCTCGTTTATTAGTTTTCAGTACCAACATAAACGCTAACGACTCTGTCTTTTCTATTGGTACGTGTCCAGAATGCTTTATTATGAAATCTCTAACAATTGTTTGGATAGCGACTCAATGGTAGGTTAGTTAGTGTGTTCAGGGACGCTGTGTTCAGAGTTGCCCTACTCTTTTTCCAGGCCTGTGAATGACACTACCAAAGGACGAGCAATGGCGAAGTTTATGCTAGGACTTTTGCTATTCCTCATAACATATCACAGCTGGCAGAGAATTGAAGAAGGCCATAGCCATGTCACATGCCTAAATTTGTAGCAGAAATATTTATTCGGGAGTCTCTATAAAAACTTTATCAGAAGTACTGTTTCGAAGTCGAGAGATCATTAATCCAATACAAATAAATGCAACAACAAGAAACATTTTTTAACATTCCAACATCCCAAAATCGCGACTTTTTACGAATTTTAAAACTCAAAGTCACGAATTTTCGAACTATGGCTGGCACTGTAAAAAAAAGCGAAGAACTCTCTGCCAGCCAAAATAAAATTTCTCGTCTTAGCGTACTAAATTTATTATTAATTTATTATTAGCGGTAATTAAGTGTTTTATGACCAAGCATCAATCGATGGCGCTGAATAATTTTGACTAAACGACTTGCTCAAGGTATCCACACAGTGACCGTTGCAAGGGAGGCTTGAAGTCATACATTTTAAGTTACAAGGCAAGCGCTCCACACTCTATTTGCCGATAATCTGTAACGCTCTAATGTCCGAAATTCAAAATAGACTTAAAGAAGCACCGTTATTAAATTTTATTAGCAGTATTGTTTTAGAATCACAAATGTTTATGTCAAATTTTATTACTCTGAGAAGAGAAATTGCCAATTAATATTTGATTGCACTTAAACATAACATCGAAAGCTTCGGTCTCGTAAGTGCGAGACTAAACATTCTTTTTAATTTGTCGTCGATATTTGAATAAATAAGTCAATCCAATTTTCGACTTTTTGGTCATTTAAGACTTTCTGATGGTCATCCACAACTAGATTTGAAAGAGTCTCCTCTTGAACCCGGAAACCATAACAGAAATCCATGTACTAATTTTGGGACGATATAGAAGAATTAATAAATAATAAATCACTTAATTAATTTGGGACACTACAGCGATAAACACTGCGCAAAGATACATTTGTTTTTAGCTTAATGAACTTCCAATGGAGCTGCTGGATATCGTCTTGGGAAACTCGTTTCTGTATTGGATACTGAATCCTTCACCTCACCAGAAAGACGAAGAAGTCACAAGAGCTCTGGCATCAGTCGACTTCTGTTGGTTTCAACGAATAACAAGGCAAAGATTTCAGAAAAGAATTTGGCTGCGGCTCAAAGGTCGATAAGTTTACATGTTTTATTATGGAAAACCGTTAAACCACAAGAATACAAGTTATGAGTACATTTGATCTGCTCTAAGAAATATAGTACTTTTATCAATCACATGTATTCCGATTCTCAGGGCCAGTTTACGGGTTCTTGGGACCCCTAGGAACATTGCCAAGGTAATATGGGCCCTCCACTTCTTCACCCCAATTTCGTAGGGGTCTAGTAGCGTGTTAAGCCTTTAGATAGTGTGCGGGACGATGTCCAAGCCGCCACTGTTTTCCAAGCAGTGACCTTCTACATATAATAGAAAATGCTCGTTGGATGCCAAACTACAAGGTAAGCGCGCAACAGCTGGTGGTTAAACTTGACGTCGGATAGGTTCCTTTATTCTGCAGCTGCATTGCTCGGCGAATTTATTGTTTCTTGGTTAATGCACCGATGTTTGAAATGCTTTGATACATATTCTTAAGCATTTTTACTTTAAATGCAAATTTTGTCTTTTATTTAGCCTCATGAATCTGAGATAATTTATTTATTATCTCATTTGTAGCATCATAGTTGAAAACTTACTGTTCACAAACAAAGAAATATGCGGCTAGAGGTCGGCTGATTAAAATGAACTACTTTCATAAATGAACAAAGTATCACTATGTGTGGCAAAATTCAAATAAAACAGCAAAAGAAAATAATACTGCAACCTACTTTCAACAAGAATACAAAATTATGTCCGCCAACAATATTAATGAAGCTTTTCGCTCTTACATACTTACGTTAAATAGAGTTCCAGATTACATTTAATTCATCCGGTTGTCTGCTGGAAGAGTTCTCGCCAATAGCGGCAAACAGTTAGCTCTTCTATACACCTAGCATTATTCGAGGCGCAAGTACAATTACGTTAGAAAGACCATGTCATAGAATCGAGATAAAATATATTATTAAGCTGTATACGTCTAACAACCACATGCACCTCCGCGATGGTTCGCAATCGTTTTAAGAGCCAGTTACTAAAGTCATTCAGTCAACGGCACATGGCCTTAATTTCTTTCATATAACTTTCTTTTTAGTTCTTAATGACGATCAAAGCTCTCTGTGATCAACCGCAGTGATGCGACTATTTCTGTGGCGAAGTGCAACATCGTCGACTTGCGCTAAATAAGTGACCCAAGGGCTGGCCTCGTTTTGACAGGCGCCTGTGCGCTAAGGTAGGCTAGATGCGCTATCCTGATGTCAGATCTTTCAGTCTGTGTGTGTAAGGTCGCCCTAGGTGACAGCGCATGCGCGCTAGGCTGGTCTAGGCTAAGCATTGAGACCAGCCCGTGCGAAGAATCCGAGTTGAGCAAGAAGTCCGCCATGACAGATGGTCGATGTTTTCCGAGGCTCGAAATTGTCGCCAAATTGCCGATTTGAGATGCAATTGTAGCTTATATTTGTGTAGTTTCGAGTATTTGGAAGTCGGACAGTGGACTGCTCAAGATTTGATGCGTTTGATTCGAGATAACGACCGAACGGGATCGAGTATCGACGATCCGAAGTCACGTCTGGTGATCTCGAATCGACAGTGCATTGACTGTGGAACTCAGCCGAAGTGATCTGTGTGCAGAGGTCGAATGTTCTGGAAAGGACAGGCAAACCTTTGATTTCTTACTTTCTAAATTTAAGAAGGTTAAATTTGGCCGAAGGGTAATAGTTTAATCGCATATTAATTTCTTTTGATTTGGGCAATCCGTGAGCACTGAAAAGTACGTCAAGCGTTGCATTGCACTGATGACCCTCGTGAGCCGGGTGGGGCCCTTACTTGCTATTTGATTGATGTCATACGAGTTGATAGCATTGTGCTAAAAAGGGTATTGATCACTACCGCTAGTAATGTGCTGACATTTTACTGCTATATAAATGTTTAATGAGAACTCTTATTGCTAGCTTTAAGACTGAATGATCTTTTATGTAATTGTAGATTAAAGTTTAATTTGTTTGTCAACATTAAAACAATGAGTTTAAGTAAGTTGGAGCTCTTTGAATTGATGGGTGACGATGCTAATTTAATTGCAGAGTTCACCCAAAGAGTATTAGCGCAGAAGAGAGAGAGACTCCTTAGGCGCCAGCTTCCTTAGAAGCAGAGAACTCAGCCCAATGGGAGGTTCGAACCCAAGCTACTATTGATGACCTAGACAGGGTGAGCCTAAGTGAAGAGGGCGTTCCCCATGATACTCCAATTAAATCTGTGTTTGGGTCCAGTTCTAATCCTGAGGTAACCATTTGGCCAAACCTCGCTTCTAGACCGGAAGCCGCTGATAGCCGTTCAGCCATCCTGGTAGATGCTGAAAAGGCGTCTGAAAATGTAGAGTTAGGAGTAGGGAACCCTTCCATAGGCCTGCCTAGGCGTAGCGAAAGGTTAAAGGGTAAATCAGCCGTCCATTCTAGACAAGAGGAGTGGCACGCTCTGCATAGGAAGTCCTTCAAATCATCTGACACTGTCCAGTATCAGGACCCAACACAGCGCTCGGGCACCCAAGGTGGGGGCCTCGCGACATTTCTATACTACTGTAAGTTTAACAAATAGTTACTGACCTATGTCTGTTTCTGTAGTGATAGTAAGTATTTTTTACATTTATTATCCAGCTGCGGCAAACTTAGAGCAGGTTCACAATGCTGACTTAAAGTAATCAACTATAATTAATTGGGTACGCACCAAGTAAGGTAGGATAAAATTGCCTTAGCAAACCGTAAAGCAGTGAGATTTAAACAGAGTTGAGCTCGAGAGATAGGACTACTTGATATTTAGCACGATCAACTGGACTCCCGGTGGCTACTCCAATGCCAATTTAGTGCCCAGTTTTGTGCGGTCTGTCAATCCTTAATGTTACAAAGTTCTACACTTGCAAACAATGCATCTGTTTCAACTTCATTTCCAGCCGTAACGTGATTTCCTTGATCTATCGCATTTCAACCGGACTTTTCCAACAGATTATAATTGTAAACTAGATTTTCACTTGAAGCATCCATCGATTGAAGCCTTGTGCATTATAGTAAAAGTACTATAGACACATTAGATTTGAATTAGAACCTGTTTAGTTCATATCGTACTTTCTTGCTTTCCTCTCGATAATAGGGAGACTCATCCCCAGCAATAGTTTGCTCTCGATGTAACTTTGCAGCCAGAGCGTCTCATTTGAGGCGAGCGATCGATCGCTCTCCTTGGTCGCTCGCCTAGCAAAGGTACGGGCGAGCGATTTGCCGCTCTCCTAGCCGAAGGCCTCGCACCGTCAGTCGTCACTCGACGAGTTTGAGTTAGACTCCAAGACAACAGACTAACCTGGAGCCAGACCATTATTTTCTTTACCTAATTTGCGTACTTGCGGCACGGTGAATGCTTGCCGTGACCTGTTCTAATTACTGCTGACTGATCACTACAATTTCGCGCAGAATGATTGGCCATAACAAAACGGACAACACCTCACGCGGCACACCCCATGACATTATTTGTATACACGTCACTTATTTCTGAAATTATTTTAGACAACAGTGGCGGCAAAGGTGAGCAAGTTGAATTATAATACATTAATGTACAATTGAGCACGTATATATGCTATCTGTCGTGGAAATTAGGCGACTCGTTCGATGTCAATGTAGTCAACACAGGAAACCGTCGGACTGTGAACAAAATTTACTGCAAGTCCTGCAGAAATGACGCCGACAAAATTCAACCGGACTGCCGGCTGAAATGTCAAGCCAAAAATGAGTGTTCAACGTATGCCGAAGATTCAACCAACCTTGTGAAATCAGCCGTCACGTGTCATCTTGCGTCAATGGTAGGTTTCTAGTGAATGTTCATTCATTCTGAGAATTTATATAGCGCCTCTTCAGGAGACCTACTCAGGTAACGGAACCGAATTGAGATAGACCTACTAGATGAGCACTATATAATACGGTACACAAAATACGCTGCACACGACGTTCACACATCGCTCGCCTATTCGACCCAGCGTGATCGATTTTCAACACGCCTACTATTTTCAAACGAGGCGCTCTGTTTCCAGCGACCACTGTCTGAAGCACAATGTATTATCTCAGTGTCGGTGTAAATGATTTTTGCTAAGTTTATTTTTTTAAAGTTTATTTAGAGATAACACTGTAAGATACTTTTGCAGACGCAATATAAACGTTATTCTACATTTGCATCTGTTCGTCAGATGTGTGTGAAAGAGGACGAGTTTTTACTATTAGATGAGTCAGACATCTTAGAAAGTATTTAGCAAAAAAGAAAGGGTGACAGTGGTTTAGCTAATTTTGTTCTTGAAACATTCATGGTTATTAATCAACTTCGCTATCTTTGTCTAGTCAAAGGACGGCAGGTGCTTTGGTTTCTATTTACTTCGGACAAAAATATTTTCCTGTTACATTGTAAAGCTGTGGGTCATTCAAAAGCAATGTTAGTTTTGGTGGTTTTAGATTTCTATGGGCGAAGAAAAAAAAACTCCGCAATCATAAGAAACAATCGAAATTATCTCATGGACATTATTCAATTGAACGACGAATTAATCGCTAAGATGTTGTTTCTCAAATGCATGACGGAAGGACAAAGTTTCTTCATTCGACGACAACATTCAAAGCGAGCTAAGAACGCCGAGCTTTTGCATCTCATGAGATCTTTCGACGAGACAATGTTTTCAAATCTCGTGAAGTGTCTTCGACAAACAAACCAGAAGACAGTGGCTAGGATCATAGAAAACGGAGGAGGTCTATAGTTTAAATTTTATTTAAAGGCCCATGCTTTAGCATAATTTTGTGTATCATTAGAATACTAGATCATCATCTATATCGAACTACATCATGATCGTTCCGAGACCTTTAACAAATAATTCCGTATTTTTATTATGGATTTGTTTGATGCAAGTCAATGTACATTTTATTATCACAATACCAGTACACGTGGTGAAAACAAGTGGGAAAAGTAGTTCTGAAACCTATTATAAATGAGTAATAATATTCGGTATTTTTATTTTATCAAAAAGCCCCTTCGTGCTAGGTAGGCCTACTGGTCAAGTTCAAGTGATGAAAACTTGCGGAAAAGTCTTATCAATAGCTTCTTATAAAAGGTTATATATAGACTAGGATACGTTCTTTTTAACCTTAAATTCTAAAAGAAATTATAATAACTATTCTGGCACTTTATTATGGAAACTATGAGAGGTTATTTTTCCATAAAAAGCCCTAGTGGAGGTTGAAGTGAAATTAAGCTGGCGTGCAATAGGGCTTGATAAAGAAATTATTTAGATACATCTCCAAACCTTTATATAGTGTCAGTATTAACTAAATATATTAAACTTGAAACTGGCCATACTAATTCAATGAATCGAGTTACTTTTAGGGTCATCCTGCAATGTCACAATTATCATCAGCTTCCTCTTGTCAGCCCTTAGTTCCAAATTCATAGAAAGGCCTACTGCCATTTTGCTTCTATGGTCCTTAGTCTTTATCACAATTGGACCGCACTTTATCACAGTTGACAGCTGCTTTGTTCAGTCATTCATGCATTCATTCATTTCGAAACCCTGGGCCTTAATACAGCACCTCTCAAGGTACCGGCAGTATAGACTTCAGCAACTTCCGAAACATAACCAATTATTCCTAGGTAGCAAACGAATGTCCAATGGAAGTTCATTCCAGATGGATGGGTCGACCACAGAGAAAGCGCGACGCTGGATAGCTGTGGTGGTGGCACGAGGAACCAAGAGCTCACCACCAGAAGAAGAACGAAGGGCTCGGCGGTCAGTCATATGAGTGCTGTTAGTCGAAATAAAAACCAAGAGCTCACCACCAGAAGAAGAACAAAGGGGTCGGCGGTCAGTCATATGAGTGCTGTTAGTCGAAATAAAAGTCGTAAATATCCTGTAGAAGTGTTCAGTAGGGTGAGGAAAAAAGTAATGAAAACTCGAGTTCAGTTCCCGGACAACCTAAATCAAAGGTCCATGTTAAAGTTGATATTGCACCAAAAATGGATTTGTGATATATATCACCGGTTTCTAGCAACTTTGTCTGAAACACCAGCCCAAAAACGCAATATGTTGTAAAATAAGAGCTGGTCTAACATCAGCCAGTTTAATGGTTCTGACTTCAAATTTACAATCCAAAGTTAGAGTTACAAACAACAATGAGTAATGAAATAAATGAAAAAGCATCTGGCACACTACTGCAGTGCAAGTGTTTTAACTTAGTTCAGAAAAGCAGCTTTAGTTTCTATAGTTGGCAAGTCCAATATCTTGATTTCTTCATTTGAATGATAACACCGTGGCGTGAGTCATGTCCGTGAACTTGGCCTCAGACTGCAGAAACTTTACTTAAACTGTTCTCTTTTCTCTCCTCTCTGGTAGCTGCGCTGCGTTTTGACAGATCCCAGATCTCGTTGCTTGCTCTATTTGACGTCTCTGTTGCCTTTGACATGGTTGACCATGAGATCCTTCTGCAACGTCTCTAGTCCTCAAGTGGTCTCTACACAAACGATAATATGGGATGACTCCAGAACACACTGGGTTATTGTCAAGTTTGGTGTCCCCAGGGATCAATACTCGACCCACTCCTTGACCTGATATTTCCTCCATCTTTGTAACACATTTAACCACTGGCCGCCTCTATGCTGATGACGCCCAGGTCTGCGTGCATGGGCCCCTGTATGCTCAGCTGTTTCTTATTGCTCGCATTGATGCTCTCTTTCATGACCTTCACGCACGGCTGTCCTTAAAACTCTACTTAAACTGTCCTCTTATCTCTCCTCTCTGGTAGCTGCACTGCGTTTGACAGATCCCAGATCTCGTTGCTTGCTCTGTTTGACATCTCTGCTGCCTTTGACATGGTTGACCATGACATCCTCCTGCAACGTCTCGAGTCCTCAAGTGCTCTCAGGGGCTCCTCTCTTCTTTGGTTCCGGTCCTATCTTAGAGATCGCACATAAACGATAATCTTGGGTGACTCTAGAACACACTGGATTACTGTCAAGTCTGGTGTCCCCCAGGGTCCCATGGATTAGTACATGGCCCACTCCTTTACCTGCTTTATACAGCTGATATTTCCCTCATCTGTGTAACACATTTAACCACTGGCCGCCTCTATTCTGATGACGCCCAGGTCTGTGTGCATGGGCCCCTGTATGCTCAGCTGTTTCTTATTGCTCGCATTGATGCTCTCTTTCATGACCTTCACGCACGGCTGTCCTTAAGCCTGTTTTCTTTAAACCCAGCAAAGACCCAATTGATTTGGTTTGGCACTCGTCAACAACTGGCCAAGGTTGACTATCCTCTTTCATCTCAAAGCTTTCCTGCTTATACATTCTCTGCATCTGTCCGTAACCTGGGTATAATTCTTGATAGCTCCCTTTCTTTTTCTGACCATATCTCTAATCTTTCTCACCCGCTTGTGCTACTATCATCTCCGACGTCTCAAGGCTATCCGAAGATCTGTCTCCTCTCCAGTCTTTAACTCCATTGTCTATGCCTTTATCTGCTCTCGCACTTATTACTGTATGCTCAGCTGTTTCTTATTGCTCGTGTTGATGCTCTCTCTCTCTCTCTCTCTCTCTCTCTCTCTCTCTCTCTCTCTCTCTCTCTCTCTCTCTCTCTCTCTCTCTCTCTCTCTCTCTCTCTCTCTCTCTCTCTTCAAGCATGGCGGTCCTTAAACCTGTTTTCTTTAAACCCAGCAAATACCCAATTGATTTGGTTTGGCACTTGTCAACAACTGGCCAAGGTTGACTACTCTCTTTTATCTCAAAGCTTTCCTTCTTATACCTTCTCTGCATCTGTCCGTAACCTGGGTATAATTCTTGATAGCTCCCTTTCTTTTTCTGGCCGTATCTTTAATCCCACCCGCTTGTGCTACTAAAATCTCCGACGTCTCAAGGCTATCCGAAGATCTGTCTCCTCTCCAGTCTTTGCCTTCATTGTCTATGCCTTTATCTGCTCTCGCATTGATTACTGTAACTCCCTCTTTGTTGGCCACCCCAAAGTCCATCTCTCCCTCTACAATCTGTTCTTAATGCAGCTGCCAGACTAATCGCCCCTCTCCCACGATTCCCCCATATTTCCACATTCATGTTTGAACAAGTCATCTTCACTGGATTCCTCTTACTACCCGCATCCAACTAAAGGTACTTATATGACTTATTTTTTCCACCAGTGTGAACGGTGGTGGTCCAGTCTCGTTCCAACTAAAGGTACTTATCCATATTTGCCGATCTTACCTGGGACTTGCTCCTAAATACCTCTGTGACCGATTTCGTCTTCCTACTTCAGCTCGCTCCCTTCGCCCTCTTCGCTTCTCTGATCGACTTGACTTTTTTGTTCCCCGAGTGAGAACGGTGATGGCCCAGTCTCTTTCCTTTGTCACTATTGGCCCTTCATTGTGGAATCAGCTTTCTCCTTCAGCCCGGACTGCAGTACTATCCAGTGGTCCTGCCACAGCTTTTCGTTGTCTTAAAACTTGCCTTTATTCCTGAGGACTTCGCACTGGGAGCGCCTCTGATTGGTGGGCACTTGGTAGAGGCGCTTATAAGATTTGAAATGCAATACAATACAATACAATATCGTAGTGTACTGTGTAGGTGTAATTTGTGTATTAAGGTGATTGTGTAATATACTATAGTACCAATTAATGAGTTTCTATGACCCTGTTGTAATAAGATTAATGAATTTGTTATTTATTTCTAATGAAATATATTACGTCACACATATATTAAAGTTGCGACTCCTAGACATGATACAGAATATGAAAATTAATTATTTCATTAACCAGTAGATGAGGGAGCTTCTATTTATCATTCTCTGGTTGAGGCAACCACTATTTGCCCCACCCTAGTGTTCAGCTACCATGAAAACTTTTAGTTCAACTGCAGTTAACTAAAATTACGTTTGAGCAATTAGTTTGATATTTTGGATTTTCTTTATATTTTGCAATTAGTTGTAATAAAAGTCAATGTCCGAAATTGTGGTGCAAAGTGTACAACGTCCACGGACACACAGCTGCTTCATCAAATAATCGAAGACCTTCGAAACCAAACCAAACCATGGTCACATCGAACTGATAAAATCATCAGCCAACTGAGGGAGAAAGGGATAGAAATCCTCAACTCTCAACTGGACAGACAGAATTTCGACGTGTGGATCTGGTGTCGTTCAAAGGTAGCTCTGGAAAATATGCAGAGGCTGTACGAATTGAAACGGCTGACAAATGTCTTATTTGGTGTTGCAAATATTCAATCATCTACTTCTGAAATAATCCAATCGATAGCGATACATATTGATAGGAATCAATTCAAGAAATCGCTTGGTAAGTTTTTATGAACACATTCATCACAAAGGAAATCTCAAAATCTCATCGAATACATAAATTAGTTGAATAAAATTACTAAGACGGCGCGGGTAAAAGCCAGCAAGATGTTGCAGTGGATATGAAAAGGTCGTTAATTTAAATGAATAGAGAGAGGAAAACAAATAAGAAACAGAATAGCGATATGGGCGAGCTACATTATACTATGAATAAGTATGATCAATTAATAGGGCCTACGGCATAGTTGGCCAAACTTCACGTGGTGGTGGTTAGCCCTGATTTAACTAAACGCACATACTTGCCGCTCGGAAGCATTGACTTAAAATAGGCTAACTTTCGTAGCTACCGTCTGTATGCGTCAATACAATTTCAGAAATTTCTATTGGCGAACCACAGACGTGGTTACTCAAATCACCAACAGCATCCAAAGACGAACTAGCTTGATATTTTAAGGCAACCTGTATTGTATTGTATTGTATTGTATTTAAACATTTATAAAGCGCCTCTGGTATGGTGAACCGTTCAGAAGCGCTCCCAGTGCGCAAGGCCACAAGAAAAGATATAGGTTTTGGGAAAAGCAATAGAAGACTTGCCAACTTAAAATTTGAGAGCGAGTAGAAGGAGACAGTGTATTCCAGAGAGAGAGAGAGAGAGAGAGAGAGAGAGAGAGAGAGAGAGAGAGAGAGAGAGAGAGAGAGAGAGAGAGAGAGAGAGAGAGAGAGAGAGAGAGAGAGAGAGAGAGAGAGAGAGAGAGAGAGAGAGAGAGAGAGGGACTAATTGAGGCAAAAGATCGGGACTCCGCCAGTCTGTTCGAGGAGCGAAGTGGACGATGCGAGGAGACAGAAAGAGGCCGGTGAATTAAAAATCTAGGGGCAAGACCCCGCTGTGTCTTGGACATCAGAATGAGAATTTTTATCTTAATACGTGCAGAGAGGAAGCCAGTGCAGTTGCTCAAACATGAAAAACGAAATGCGTAAGTAGCATGGCAAACGTGCTATTAATCTAGCAGCTGCATTTTGGACTGCCTGCAGAGGCGTGAGACGGACCCTAGGAAGACCGATAAGAAGCGAATTGCAGTAGTCAATTCGGGAGCAAATGAAAGCATGGACCAGCCTGGTGAAGCAAAGGATGAAACAGATCGTCGAAAAGCCCTGAGACGCCTTAAATGAAAGTAGGAAATACGTGTGAGGTTAGAGATGTGATCTTTGAAGGAGAGAGGGCTATCAAGCGTAACACCAAGGTCACGTGCACTTGATGAAAAGGAGTAATGTGGAAAGATTCCCGAGAGGAGGGTGAAATCAATCTTTAGCAACTGTTGAGGGGAGCCAAACCAAATGAACTGGGTTTTGGAGGCATTAAGACAGAGACGATTTGAAGACATCCAGGAATGGAGAGACCTAGACAGAGACTCAATACGTTCAACTAACTGCAACTGGGATGAAGTAGACCCATGGACAAATAGTTGCACGTCATCCGTAAAGAGATGACCAGCAGCTCCGGAGGGTGGGAAAAGAGAGGGAATGTCAACCGTGTACAGAATAAAGAGTAGAGGACCAAGTACAGAGCCTTGAGGAACGCCCAGCTTAATGTGGATCCATTTTGTTCTAGAGTCGCCCGATATAATCATGTGGGTTCGCTCAGACAGATAAGACCGAAACCAGTAAAGAGGAAGGCCCTGCAACCCATATGAAGTTTCAAGACGCTGAAGTAGAATATTGTGATCTACCATATCAAAGGCTGCAGAAACATCATAAAGATCCAGAATTACGTACATTCTGATAACCATGCAGAATTACGTGGGTCAGATCAAGGCGTAGGAAGCTAATTTTTGCCTATGAATGTTAGTAGTTTTTGACCGCGGATTCGGCTGATATGCCTTGGCAAATTTAAGAGTGTGCCAGATGCATTACTTCGCTTGGCAAATATTCGACCATCTACTTATATGTTCTACATTGATAGCTATCACCTGAAGAAAACAGTTGTTAACTTCTATGAATAGAGTGAGAAGAAACAAAAATAGAGATTAGAAAGCGAGGCTGAAAAATTCTTTTATAGAGTGAGAAGCCTTGTTCACAGATACACAGACATTGCACGAAAGAAAAGTTATCAACGAAAATCGAATATTTTGGGATTGATGATGAGCAGTGAGACAGTCAGAAAATTGGTCAGCTAATGGGCAAACGAGAGAAGAATGGATGGCAAGTATATAGACATATCAATTATAAATAACAGAGAGAATTATATAAAGTCAAAAGTTGGCAGAGAGACACAGAAGCAATAAAAACCACGAGTATACAGAGTGAAAAGGAGACTGACAGTGAAGTAAGAATGACATCACATGACAGCTTCGAATGCTTACAGGTGAAAAGCGAATGAGCTGAACTGGTAGTTATAGGGAAAGAACAAGCTGCATGAAGAGGCGAGAACAAAAAGCAGTCAGAGATAGACACTAGACAGCGAGATGAACAACGCGAGTGAGATGAACATTTACTTAAAGTCGAATTGTGAGTTTCGTGACAGACATCTGATGATATAAACACCATGCTAACCTGGTTGGACAAATACCATCCCCTCCAAGTATTGACTGTTACCACGAGAGACCCGGCATTCATCACCCCGGAAATCAAATATCTCCTGCGGCGTAAGAACAGACTTATGAGGTCGGGTCGAGTGAACGAGGCATCAGCAATCGCAGGACGGATTGGAAAAGCAATCTCCAGAGCTAATCGTGCTGACCTTAAGAATTTCGATTCGTAGTGCCCTCTGGCGTCCGGTCAATCAATTGACCCACGGGTCACAACAGAAGGACAATTTTACCCAAATTACTGCAGCTGAACTGCATACCCATTTCGCTTTTATCGCCAATGATCCTCTCCATGCCCCAGCCTCTGAGGAAGACAGCAAACACCAACGTCTCACTTCTTTCCGACCGTGCGGTATTGTACTCCCTTGACAACCTAAGGTGTACCGCTGAAAGCCAAAACCAACTGCCAGCTTGGTTCCTGCGCCTCCTTGCTCCGATCTGCTAAAGCACCTTATAAATAGATCGTTTATTCACTCGCATATTCCGAACCAATGACAAATAACGGTCATCAACCCTACCCCTAGGATCCCCTTGTGGTCAGCCCTCAGTTGCCGTTCAGTAAAGTAAGTCAAGAAACTGGACAAAAAAGACGATAGACGTTTTCTCGACTGGGTCTCACTTCGAACTATCTTTTGAAAAAAACACGATTGTCTCGCAATCAAAACCATATTTTTCATATAAATTGAAAAGATTTGTTCTGGGAGTTTCAGCTATTGTAAGCGAAAACTGCCGAAGATATTGTTATGCGACGAATTGCTTGCAGGTCAAATAGGAGTTCTTCGCCTTTACTAGAAATTTTACTTGTAACATTTGCGGTTTTTGACTGGCAACTAGAAACCGAATGTGACGTATCTCTTTCGTCTTTAATAACCTGGTCACTGCTTATGTTAATGGAAAAAGACACGTCTGGTTTTAGATTCGATATTGTAAGTATAATATAAAAATTATTATAAATTTGAAAATTACAACAATTAAAAATAGTACACGACACCCCGGAGAAGAGGACGGCTTTCTCCAGGCTTAAACACTTCTGCAATATAGTTTCTTAGAGCCTGGGGGATTTTTCGTACGTCGGGCGTTAAAAAATTAAAAATAATAAATATATTAATAACAGCACTAGCCAGTAGGCCTATATTTATAAAAATTTTGAAAAAAATCAACTTTTCGATTCATATAAGATCAGTACAAAATATTCAGTTTATATTTAGTACTGAATTATATACCCGCACACTACTATTAAAAAATAATTTAACTTTTTTGACCCAATTTATAAATAAAAATAATTAATAAATTGGGCAGTAGATGCTATATAGCGCTTACAAGCCGCCACCGCCTTTTAAAATAAGGGGACACCACTTTTAAGGCGCCCCAGAAGCCGTGGTGGCTTATAATGACATAATTCATATTATGCTACAAAATCTAGACATATCTACGAGACGTTTCTTCGATTTACTAGAGCGTATTTTGTGCGGCGGGAAGCCAGTGCATCCAAGCCTTCTCGTGACCAACTAGCCCTTATAAACAGATTGGCTTTAAAGCTGTGCCTTTGGATATAATTGCTTAGAACTCCCCAAGCCCTAAGTCTGCCAAAGAAGCTTTTTAAAATGTAAAGTACCGTTTGCTGCCGGCCGAGAACCTCCCACGAGGCCGGCCCAAACCATTTGGGTCATTTTTCAATTTAAATAAATGAATAGGTTGTGGTATACATCAAAAAACATAATGTTCGGGCAAAACTTTTGCAAATGGCTTATGATAGGCAAAACAACTCTCTGCTGTCACAGATGCATTGGGGAGTACTGTTTCAAGCATTTAGCACGACTGCGAAACGGTTGTGGGACAAGACCGTGCGCTAAATGTGGAAGGGGTATCAAAAACCACTTAGGTGAGTGTATGAAGTGTGGTTATTTCGCTAAATATTTCAGAGCTCGACGAGGTGGGCTAGTCCGTGAATTTAATAAAGAATGGAAGCGACTATCAAATATATCAGTAGAATAAAAAAATTATCATTTGAACAAATGATATAGTTATTGTATTGAGGTAATACAGATGAGCAAGCGTCAATCGAATATCAGTAAACAAAATTTCATTTTGAACAAATGATATAATTATTATATTAAGGAAAAGTTTGCCACAGTAGTATAAAATAATTTATAACTATGGCATTGTCTACGAATGAAAAAATTGAACAATTGTTGGGTGAGTTTACCGGTCCCCCAGCTCTTCGAGCTGTTCTACAGAATATCTTAGACGAACCGATCCCAGATGCAGTCAAAAGGCGCTTACTACAGCCACTGCTTCCAAGGCCAATTCCTCCAGTGCGCAAGCATAGAGGGGCAAAACGCAAGGCCCTTCTGGCGCAATTCGACCCACTCCTAATTAAGAAGGATAGAGGTGGGCCACCACCCTTTCTACTACACAAAGAGCTCGCCAATCAGCATCTGAGAGACTTCCGTGCAGAAGTACCTCTTAACCACAGGCTGGAAGGAGATGCGTTAGCTTTCTTGAGTGCAATGGAGCACAACATTGAGGCACAACTCAACGAAGAGCTGTTGAAACAAGACGGTCTTAAATACTCGCAAGTGTTGACAGTTGAGTTGGAAAAGCTGGCACCGACCGTTGATAATGTGTATGGTGGCAACGCGCCCCCCGGCATCATTACCAATACCGCCTACTTTCGAAGCAAAGCAGTACCAGTTACCAATGCGGGTAAAATCCAAGGGGCTATACGGAAGGCCAAGGCCGAAATACTAAAACTCCTCGAGGATTACACCAATGAGGGGTCGGGGTGGAGGGTGAGGCGGATTGTCGCGCTAGACCTCGGTGTTGCAAGATATAAGCCTTTCCGAGGGAAGAGCTACTTTCCCACACCAAAGTACATCCCCCCTCGCACGGTTATTAATGTTAAGAATGAAGATAACCGATGCTTCGAGTGGGCCATATTAAGCGCAATGTATCCAGTAGATTTTAGGCAACACCCCTATCGTCCCAGTAAGTATCGTGCCCACCTCCTCGAGCTAAACTTTGACGGTATAGAATTTCCAGTGAAGGTCACAGATATCGGCAAGTTTGAGCGTCAAAACCCAAATATAAGCGTCTCAGTCTTCGGGTGGGATAAAGCTTTGTATCCAATTCACATTTCAAACCGGACCAGTGTCCACAATCTTGACCTTCTACTACTGGCCGACGACGCAAATGAAAATTTTCATTATGTCTGGATCAAGGATCTAGCCCGCATGGTTTATAAAAACAGCAAATTTCAAGGACGAAAGCATCCATGTCGTCGCTGCTTACACGTATTCTGTAGGCAAGACTTGCTGGATGCCCATATCAAGGATTGTCAGGGCATCAGTAAGAAGCCTCAGCGGATTGAGATGCCTGAGGAGGATGAAAATATACTCAAATTCCAGAACCATCGTAAACAGATGCGAGCCCCGTATATCATATACGCAGACTTCGAGGCGTTGAACGTGCCAGTCCTAAATGCGGCCATGAATCCCAACGAGAGCAACACCAGACAGATAGCTGAGCAGAAACCGTGTAGCTTCTGTTATATAGTGGTCCGATACGATGGCCGCACGAAGAAACCAGTTTTATACCGCGGAGAAAACGCCGTGGAGGAGTTCCTACAACAACTACAAGGCGAGCTAGCCTCTATCAAACAAAGGCTGGCCACCCCAGCTAAGATGGTTATGTCAGCGGCCGATCGTCAATCATTCCGCGAGGCTATCGAATGTCACATCTGCGGAGATGCGCTCGAAGGGGACAGAGTTCGTGACCACTGCCACATTACCGGTAAGTACCGAGGTGCCGCTCATAACGCCTGCAACCTCAAACTTAGAATATATCCAGATAAGTGTAAGGTACCAGTGGTCTTCCACAATCTGCGAGGTTACGACAGTCATCTCATCATGCAAGCGATCGGAAGTTGTGAGGCCGCACAGGATGAGGAAACTGAAATTAACTGCATCCCAAACAATATGGAGAAATACATGACATTCAACATAGGGCAACTACAGTTCATCGACAGCCTCCAGTTTCTAAACAGCTCATTGGATAAATTATCAGGAAACCTGTCGCTTGAGGATCTGAAAGTCACAACTGCGTATATAAACGAAAATTTCGCTCATAACGAAAGGTTAAAATTAGATCTGTTGAGGCGAAAGGGCGTTTATTGTTACGAATATATCCACGATTACCACCGCTTCGAAGAAGACCGACTTCCACCCAAAGAAGCGTTCTACAGCAGGCTGACCCGTGAGAACATCTCTGATGCGGATTATGAACACGCTCAACGAGTATGGAATGAATTCGATTGTAAAACTCTGGGTGACTATCACGACTTGTATCTCCGTACGGATGTACTCCTACTAGCCGATGTATTCGAGACCTTCAGATCCACATCGATGAAGCACTATAGTCTGGATCCAGCAAACTACTTCAGCCTACCAGGAATGGCCTGGGACGCTTTGTTGAAAAAGACGAAGATCGAACTCGAACTTTTAACCGATATAGACATGCATTTGTTCGTAGAGAAAGGTCTCAGAGGCGGAATTTCGATGGTATCTAAGCGCTTCGCAAAAGCCAACAACCCGCAATGCCCAGATCACGATACCACGAAGCCAGAAAACTGGATCATGTATCTCGACGCTAATAACCTGTACGGCTGGGCGATGCAACAGCCATTACCAGTTGGAGCATTCAGCTGGGAAAGTCCAACTCTCGACGAAGTGTTGGAAACTCCAGACGACGCGCCTGAAGGCTTCCTACTCGAAGTTGATCTCGAGTACCCGGAGCACCTCCACATTGCTCATAACGACTATCCCCTAGCACCGGAGACCCTGACAGTCCAAGAGGAGTGGTTGAGTGACTATCAGAATGTGCTTATGAACGAGTTGGGAGGCAAGTTCACAAAGCATGTGAAGTTAGTACCAAGCCTACGACCTAAGGAGCGGTATGTGGTCCATTATAGAAATCTCAAACTATATCACTCGTTGGGCCTACGAGTTTCTAAGATCCATCGTGCCATTAAATTCAGGCAGGAGGCGTGGATGGCTCCATACATCGGGATGAATACAAAATTGAGGGCGAAGGCAACGTCGGAATTTGAAAAAGACTTCTTCAAACTGGCTAATAATGCAGTTTTCGGAAAAACCATGGAAAATCTTAGAAAAAGAATCAGGGTCAACCTGGTACCGACCTCAAAAGTTGACAAGCTTCGTAAACTAACTGCCGACCCGGCCTACATATCACACAAAATCTTCAACGACCAACTCGCCGCGATTCACAGTTTGAAGAATAAGCTCAAGTTAAACAGACCTGTATATGTCGGCCAGGCGGTCCTCGACCTCAGCAAGCATCTGATGTACGACTTCTGGTACAACGATGTGAAAAACGAGTACGAAAACAATGCTCAACTCTTATACACAGACACTGACAGCCTCTTATTTCAGGTGGAAACTCCGAACGCCTATGTCGATATGTGGAACAAAAAACACCTATACGACTTTAGTGAGTTTTCTAGAGACAGCCCATACTACGACGTCGAGAACAAGAAAGTCGTGGGCAAGTTCAAGGATGAATGTAACGGATTGGCCATCGCCGAATTCGTGGGACTGCGTCCGAAGATGTACTCGATCTTAAAATCGGGCGGTTCAGAGATCAGGAAAGCTAAAGGCGTTCAGAGAGCAGTTGTGAAGAAGGATCTGCATCACGAGCTATACAAGGAGTGCCTGTTCGAACGAGAAGAGATGCGGCACACACAAGTCGTGATTCGAAGCCACGACCACCAGATCGGAGTGTACGAGCAGAATAAGATCAGCCTCTCTCCATTAGACACAAAAAAGTGGATAGAGGCCGATGGGATAACAACGCTGGCATACGGGCACTACAAAATCAACGACGGTTGAGTATTCTATCGGGGGGTAACTCAGTGCCCATAGGCACCAGAAGTAGCTCTTCACGCACAAAACCGCGGCCAGGCCCATCAACTAGATGGAACAAAGCCGGTTGACCAGCCCGCCGAACAACATCCAAAATAGCGTGGATGGTGAGCGACCAGTTAGGGTCGGTGGCACGTTTGCTTCCACCTTCGAGCTCGCCGGGAGCATACAAATATCGGACGAGAACGTCGTGTCCAAGAATAGGCTCATCCATTCCCCACAAACGAGTTTTCATTTGTGAATGAGAGGGCTTCTGTGTCACTTTAGCAGCTTTCATCGCTTCAACCGGCTTCATCTCGAGCAAGCGCGTCGGCTCATCGTTTAGTGCAGCAACAACTTCGGGCATCCGGCGAACCCATTCCACCGACCGTTCGGATGAACCCCTTGCAGCCAGGAGCAATTCCTGAGCGTACTGGGCACCGAAAAGTCGCTCAGCTAGAGTACGGTTAAAGCGTTCAACGATGCCCTGTTGGCGATGATTTCCGGCCTGTCCGCGTCTTACAAGAACGTCGTGCTTCGTCAGCAACGGTGTAAAATCACCCATAAATTCGCGTCCAGGATCGACCTGAAAGAGTCGAGGCCAAGTCAATGGACCCCTCTTATAGATCCGGCTTAAAGCGGCGGCGACTTCGGTCGCACTTTTGTTGATCAACGGTTCAGCTTCTTTGTATCGTGAGGCAACATCAACAACAGTGAGAGCGTATTTATAAGTCTTTCGACCTACTTTATCGTGAGGTAAAAACAAGAGATCGGCTTGGTGTACGGCGTTTGGTCGATTTTCCTCAAACTTTGGATGCGGTATGGGGCGAGGAACGGGTAGATAAATCTGCCACACAGCTTGTTTCTTCAGCCAATCACGAGCCTCCGCCTCGGAAACTTTGGCGGCTGAGGCTAGTTTCTTCACCGCAGCCTTACCTCGCCAGTAACCTCTAGGGCTGTAATAGACGGCTGAAAGGTGCTTAGACATTTCAGTAATACTATATATTACAAACAGGTAAACACATACACAAATGAATTTCATTTGCGTTTTCATAAATGAAACTCATTTATGGCCCTTTGTTCTGACACCCATCCCCAGCCTCGACTTCGCTGACATAATGGCCGATACCAGCCGCGCATCCTTCTTCTCATAATCCGGAGTTTCATCGGTGAGTGCGATCTTCGACGCGGCTGCAGCGAGGATGTCATCTGCGTGGTTACGCCCCGGAGTATCTTTATGAACTGCGTAAGCCACATCGTGGTGGAGGCACGCACGGTCGAGCTGATTAACACCGTGATAGCGCTGTGACAGCCGTTTATCGAGTTTTGTGAATGGTCCACAGTAAGAGTACTTTCCTGTATTCTGAAAAGAACCTCCCGGATTATCTTCCGAAGACATACCGGATGGAAGGCTCATATGCATCTCAGGCAGAGGCAGAATATTAAGAGCGCTATTCAGTAGAGAACCTCCAGTCTTTCGCACTTTAGAAGGCAAAATTTGGCTCTTCTTTGCACCGCAGACAGCACAGGTTCCCTTCTTGGCTGGCCGACCGTTTCGTAACTCGACAATTGTTTCATTTGAAGTCTCAGTATGTTTCTTACATCGTAGGCAATACATTGTTTTCGTTGAATACAATCATAACTCGTTGTCTCTATATGGAAATAACAAATTTCGATCTCGAAGCCGACGATGGGAAAAAACACCACCATTGGTTGTTGCCATCCAGCATACGGTGTATAATCTGCGGGCCTAGCGGATGTGGGAAAACAAACCTACTACTCAACCTCCTTCTGAAGAAGGGGTACCTACGTTTTGACCGGCTCTATCTATACTCAAAGTCTCTGGGACAGGAAAAATATCAGTTTCTTCGGGACTGGATAACAGAACTCGAAAAAGTTGCCGGTAAGGAAGTGGCTTCCTTTCACTCTTGCTCAGATGAAATAGTTCCAGTTGAATCATTAAATAAGAATGCCAGAAGCCTTCTAGTGTTCGATGACGTTATGCTTGAAAAACAGTCGCCCATCGAAAGGTATTTCACTATGGGTCGGCACGGTGGCGCGGACTGCTTCTACTTAACGCAGAATTATTTTCGAATTCCGAAGCAAGCGATCCGTGACAATGCTAATCTTATCGTCCTCTTCAACCAAGACAGCAAAAATTTGCGAGCCATTCACGATACGTTCGTAGGCGGCGACATGTCTTTCGATGAGTTCCGTACGTTCTTCAGCGAGTGTGCTGCCCAGCCATATGGATTCGCAGTCATAGATTTGACGTCCAAGGTGTACGATGGAAAATATCGTTGCGGGTTCGATCGCTTCTATAAGCCCAAGGCAAGTATTTAAAGACACAATATAGGCAACATATAGTCGACATACAACCACGATGTGGACAAAGGTTTCTTCTAAACAGGAGCGAGACGCGTTAACTCAGGATTATTTAGCTCGGAGAAATCGATTGAGACAGCGTTTCGTAGATGAGAAGCTCGGTGAAGCCAACCTTCAGTACGATGCGGCAAAACTTTTCAAACCAATAGCCACAGCCACGGCTGAATCCCAGGCGGCTACGTCTAAGGAGCTGCAGAAAGTTACCAGCGCCTTACAGGATTTGCCGGCGCAGATTTCAGAGTCTGCTAATTATAACCCGATAGCAGCTTTGTTCGGTGATTCCGCAGGAACAGCAGCTCCTGCGCTTCCAGCGCTTCCAGCATCCCGAATTCCCCCCGCATTGTTAGTCGATCCAAACAAATATCTCAACGTCGCGGCAATCACACGGCATGGTTTTAAACCTCCGAGCGAGCTCGATTTAGCCGACATTGCAGGTGCTGAAAAGATAATCGGTGAGGTAAATCACTATAATCGCCACACCCTGGGCAAAGAGAAAAGGAAAGCCAATAAGCAAGGAGACGAAGAAAAGGTAGATGAGGTGACTGCAGATATCGAAGCCCTAAGGGAATATAAAAAGCGAATCCATACACTGCTAGCGGGCCACAGCCTCATCAAAAAGGGAAAGGGTTTCAGTGTCCCAGCCGTTCCCCTTAAATTACAAGGTAGCGCCTTGGGTGAGCTCTCCGTCGACCCCGTCGCGCTGTCTGCTGGTAGACTAAGAGTGTTTAAAGGTGGGAACCTCGTGCTCGAAGCTCCTGCCGATGAGTCATTGTTCAGCCTGTTAACGAAACGCTTCGTTAAGACTAAGCAATATTCGCCTCAGGCAATTGAAACTTTCAAAAAGCTCGTACAGATGTCTGGTCTGCCTATTCATGGCCGGAAAAGTAAAAAGTTCCAGCTGATTCGAGGCGGCGCGGTGCAATTTTACAACGATCCAAACGCCCTGGTAGAGAGGTTGCAGCTTTTGGTGGCCTCTAAGGCCGCGGGAAATACTGGTCTCGGCAACGAAATCTCCGCCATTCTTGATGAGTTACTGCGTTCCGGTGCGATCTCCAAAGAGCTGGCACTCGAATTGAATAGAAACATGCTCATAAAATAAAGTACACAAGATGGAACACTCAGAGAAACTACTCGAAGAAATTCGAGAACTTTTGCAGCCTAAGGAAAATTTTAGTATAGTTGTTTCCTCAGATACTACAGGGTGGACCACGGCCTTCTCACCACCGCTGTACCTGGATCCAAAAAGACGCTTTGAGCTTGCTTTGGTCAATCTTGAAACTTATAACTCGATCCCGAACATAGACAGCACAAATAACAAGTTCGTCTACAGCTCCACCAATGGACAGACGTGGAAGACGATCATTTTGCCCGACGGAAGCTACGAGATCGCACAGATTAATGATGAAATCAGCCGGCAGATAGAAAAGCAAAATCTGCCGCCGACAGGTGTTCCTCAGCTCGGCTTTAATTCTCCTATTACTATAGGAGCTAACGCATCTACCCTACGCGCCTTCGTAAAGATAACGAATGCCCAATATATAGTAAATATGGCGCAATCTACTATCAGGCAAACGCTCGGTTTTAACCCTCAGAGGCTTGGTATTGGTTATAAAGAGGGAGAAAATCCAGTCGATATTCTCCGGGTGGACACGATCCTGGTAAATTGTGACATTATCTCTGGATCGTATCGAAATGGTAGCCAGCTGCCAGTAATCTACAGTTTTTTCCCGGATGTGTCGCCCGGCTATAAGGTAATCGAGTCTCCGAAAAATCTGGTGTACCTACCAGTTGCACCTGCTGGCAACGTACAGGGCATTCGTGTGTGGCTGACCGACCAGAATGGTGAACAATTAAACCTCCGCGGTGAGACAGTAACTATAAGGTTTCACATCCGCAGTGCGTAGATTTTCACACTTAAATATTCTCATGTTTGTTCTTGGAATTAAAAAGCGGCGTCGTGTCGTGGGTGGTGGACTTTTCGACTGGATACCCAAAATCGCGGGTTTCCTTGGCCGTGCAGGCTCCTTCATTTCGGCGAATAGAGGCACAATCACAAACGTTGCCAAGGCGGTTGGTAATGTCGCGAAAGCCGGCGCCACAACAGCATCTGCCGTCAGGCAAATTGTTGATGCCGTGAAAGCGAGACGCGCTGCGGCCGTAAATGAAGCTCATTTACAAAATGAAAATTCATCTGCGGCGCCCGTTGTTCCCGCACCTTTGGAGAAGGCGCTCAGCGACAAGAGCATCGAATACTTAAAACAACTGGCTGTGAGTCCGCCACCCGTTGTTCCGACAATGGCCGACATAAACAGCCGCATTGCTGGATCCGGTTTCAAGACTATAAAGCCGAGTCGTTGTGGTAGGGGTCTGTTTCTTGCAAAATGAAAAAAAAATTTCCGACTAATTCACAAAACGGAAAAAAATGTTTAACCCACCACATATGAAATTCATTTGCAACATGATTAATAATTGAAGCTTGAACTTTTTTAGCTATAATAATGGCGGCATTTGACGTGCCGAGTGAAATGTTGGACATCGCTTCGGCGGTACCCGATGATAATAGCATCGAATCGTTTGAATACCGCGAGTATGAATCACAAAACCCTGCGGCTATTAACAACGGTCAGGCCATACAGATAGACATCCAGAACCAAGACATTTTCACACAGCCTTCCAAGAGCTACCTTCTTGTGGAGGGCAGGATTACATCAACTGGCGCGGCTTACATCGCAGACTCGTTGGTGTCATTCATCAACAATGCTATCCCGTACATGTTTTCTCAAATTCGATACCTGGCTAACAATACCGAGATAGAGAATGTCATGTCACCTGGGCAAGCCACGACGATGAAAGGCATGCTGGTATACGGCGATGATTTTTCCAAAGGCGAAGGTTTAAACATGTGTTGGCAGAAGGACACGAGTGCGGCGGCGGCGGCTGCGAATATCGGCTTCGAGGCCCGTCGACTGATGATCATTGGAAAACCCGTCCCTATTGGAACGTTTTCATTCATCGTTCCCTTAAGACATCTATTCGGTTTTTGCGATGATTATCACAAGGTCGTATACGGGATCAAACACTCTTTACTGCTGAGCCGGCAGGGGGATGCAGACGCGATCTTCAAGGAAGCCGCTGCGGCCAATGGCCAGATCGCGCTGACTAAACTCTCCTGGTTCATGCCGCATATAATACCCGCTTTGGAGTATAAAAGCATGCTTATGAAGCAGATTGAAGCCAAGGTTAAGGTACCTGTAGCATTCCGCGCCATGCAATGCGACAACATTGCGGTGCCACGAGCGACGACTTTTTCCTGGCGTTTGAGCGTTAAGTCGGGCACGGAAAAGCCACGCTGGATTCTTGTTGCTTTTCAGACTGGAAAGAATGCACATCAAGGCCAGAATCCGGCACTGTTTGACCATGTGCAGGTTCGCAACATTTTCGCTATGCTCAACAGCGATCGCTACCCGGTGGTTGACATGAATCTCGACTTCACCAAGAGGACAACCTCTCGCGCTTACAAGGCCCTACGTGACTTCAAGGAAGAATATTGCGGCATAGACGCGCGTGAATCGTCATGCCAACCGACACCAATCGAATTTGTAGATTTGTTTCCGATCTTCGTTCTGGACGTGCGCAGGCAATCTGAACGACTTAAAACCTCTGTACAGGACATACAAATCAAGGTGGACTTTAACGAGGGGGTACCAAATAATACGACAGCATATGCCGTCCTGATCAGCGACCGACTCCTGAATTTTGAATCGGATGGCAGCAAATTCAACGTCGTCTACTAGAAATCGGTTTTCACATTTAGATACAAGGCCCTCTTTTAGATATATTTTTTCCAAAAATGAAAACTGAATACGTTGCGTTCGGCCTTTCACTGACCGAAGGGCAAAAGCAAACATTAGCTAGAGCTGCGCGCGCCGGCACTGGTGCCACGATCCGACTCGCTCATGGCCAGCTTCGTGGAGAAGATAAGCTCGCGCTTACGAAAGTTCAAGCCGCCCGAATCGTGAGGAAGATTTCGGAAGGCGTTGGCATGGAGCTGAGATTCACCAAAACACAATTGAAAAAGATGACAAAATCGGGCGGATTTCTTCCACTACTGGCTCTCCTCCCGCTGATTTTTGGCGGGTTAACCGCGGTGGGTGCCGCGGCTGGAGGGGCCGCCGAGGTGGCAAAGGCCGTGCACAACAAACAGGCCAGCGATGCAGAGGCTCTGCGCAAGAAACAGGCCAGCGATGCGGCCCAAGCCGAGAAAAAACGGATCGACGACGCGGCTTTAGCAGAGGCCGCGCGTCACAATCGCGAACTCGAAGCTCAGGTCCGCGGGACCGGTTTATATCTCGGGCGCCAGACTTATGGTGGTTGCTGTTCAATGTGTAAAGGATCCGGCCTGTACATCGGACAAAAAAACTAAAACCGCTGAGCAACTTTGACATAGAGAAAGTTGCCAGAGCGCTGCCGCATTTCCGCGGTGTTTTCATGCGAGATGGTCTGCCCGCCGTGGCTCGTGAGAAGGAGTGTGGAGTTGTTAATCTGGATTCCGGTTCTGGTGATGGTACTCACTGGGTCGCCTATTGGATAGATGGACCAAAAGCCGTCTATTTTGACAGTTATGGGCTGGATCCGCCTCTCGAAATTTCTAGATATTTAAAAAATCCTATAAGAACTCAAACATTTCAGCTACAGGGTCCCGATGATGTGGTCTGTGGTCACCTCTGTCTGCTCGTGCTAAGAGAGCTCGCTGCCGGAAAGAATTTTGAAGACATCGTGCTTGACCTATGTTAGACTTCCACCATCCTTTTTATATAAAAAAAATGCCGGTTGATAAATTTGGAAGAGACGGTGGAGGTGGGTTTGGAGGGGGGCAGATAAGCGCCGCTGGGCTCGTCCACAAGGCGGGTGATACCATGTTGGGAATTCTTTCGGCTGGGGGATTTCGGCTGACAAATGTGGGGACTCCTACGATGGACACAGACGCCGCGACAAAGGCTTATGCAGACATCGTAGATCAGGACAACCTACAAATCACCGGCGGAACGATGTCTGGCGTTCTAAAAATGGGCGGTCATAAATTGACTGGTTTGCCCACGGACACTCCGGGATCTGATAGCGAAGACGAGGGTTGGGATGAATTGGTGGGGGAGTCCGACGTTGGGAGTTGGAAACAAATAACGGAGTACGCGAAAGAGCGGGCGCACCAAGCTGAGTTGTATGCAGACGGCTTAAGCTCCGAGGTAACTGGTCTCGTTAAACGTTACGCAGACGATAAGGACGCTCTGCTGGACACTGCCGTCAGGCTGTACGCGGACCAGAAGGCGGCCGCGGCCGAGAGCCATGCAGACCAGAAGCTTATCGATGCTAAACAGTACACGGACGAGAAGAACGAGGTGCTGAGAGATTCCGTTAGGCAGTATGCAGACGAAAAGGATGTTATTGTAAAAAGTTACGTCAACGAGCAAGATGTTATCGTCAAGAACGCGTGTGTGCTAAAATCTGGAAGTGTAATGACTGGAAGTTTAGTCATGGGTGGCCACCGAGTAACTGGACTTCCAACAGAGATTCCAGGATCTGATAGCGACGCAGCGAGTTGGAAACAAGTGTCAACAGCGGTCGCCGGCGCTCTATTAAGCCTCGATAGAGTTCCCACGGAGTCGTTGCACGTGGTTAACAAACAATATGTTGATGTTCAACATATTGCTGCTAGACAGTACGCGGTCGATCAGGACACCGCGATTAATTCGGCCGTGAGGTTGTATACAGATCAAAAGACCGCCGCCGCAAGGGGGTACGCGGACCAGAAAGCCGAAGCTGCAAAAACTTACGCCGAAGAACAAGACGCTATGGTCAGGAGCGCTTGCGTGCTTAAAGTTGGCGACGCAATGACTGGAAATTTAGCTATGGGCGGTAAGAGGGTGACTGGGCTTTACACGGGGGCCTCAACAACTAATACCGACGCGGCGAGCATCGGGCAGGTGACTAGGATCGTAACCGGCAAAATGACAAAGTTAAATAAAATACCGACGGAGCCTTTGAACGTGGCCAATAAACAATATGTCGACAATCAGGCTGTTGTGGTTAAAAGGTATACAGACAGTAAAGAGGCCGCTGTAAAAGAGTACGTGAATAACCTCAAGTTTCTTAACCATACAGGTCATATTCCACCGCTGTCCAGAGACTCTTCCGAAACTGGTTTCATTGCCTCAGCCAACGAATCCATCCCCACCAACCCGCCTCATATGGCATTCAACTCGGGTGTGAGAGGTGAGTGGAAGACAGCGTCCACATCGAGAGACAATAGTGGGGTTAGTGGAACTTGGTTACAGATTGAATGCCCGACGCCTGTGAAAGTATGGAAGGTTAGTCTGGCTGGGGGATCTAGTCCTACCGCACCACGTATCACGTCCTGGATATGCTATGGGATTCCACCCGACGCTGAAAATACATTTTATGTGCTCATCACCTCCAATGTCACTTTGACTAATTCCGCACAAGAGTTCACCTTCACTACTCGCCTTTCCGCCTCCAGAGAATACAAAAAATTCAGGCTGATAATCTTGGCCACCAGCCCACCACAAGCTACTTTTGGAATATCTCACTTTCAGATCTATACATATTTTAAAGTCGGGGAAACATAAGATTTAATAATGGCCGACTCACACTACAAGATTCGGGGTTATCTCCGGCAAAAAGGAGAAACAAATATGCACAAGTACAACCTCGATGATTTGGTTGGACTAACCAACTGGGGATATACTATCCCTAAGCCCACCGCAGATATGTTAGCCGCGGTTCCCCAAATCCACATCGATTTCGTATCGGACGATTATCACAGCCGCGATATTTACACAGCGACCAAAACTGTGACTCTAAGTTCGTGGCAAACGCTTCCATTGACCGCGGCACGCTATCCCTGTATTACGTTGCAAACTAATAATGAGGTTATTTCATTAGACCGCGGATTCTGGAGGCTTACAATGTTTGGTGTTAGTACCGGTGATGCGTCAGTTCGCGTTATTACAGCCGCGGGTAGCATCGATCGTACAGTTGACATTCAAAGTGGACAATTTGATGCATCTAGGGCAATATTCATTCCAGGACAAACGAGTTTTCGAATTGAAGGAAAAAAGATAGGCGTTTTAAGTACTTCAACTATTGAGTTAAACGTAACGTTACTGATAGAGCAACTATAAAAAAACTATGTCTTTGTACCCACCGCTGATGGAGTCAACAATTTCGTCAGACACGACGTCGCAAACATTTCGCTTGCAGAAGATCGGCGAAATAGAAGCATTCCTGAGGTCCGAGGCGATAAGTCGGGGACAACTATGCAAGAAGTATAAGAGGGTTGTAGATGTGGCTAATGGGGCCTCGGCCGGCCTTGCTATAGTTAGTCTTGGAACTGGGGTGGGTGGGGCAGCTATGTTAGCCACTGGTATTGGTTTTATTCCTGGTATTGTTCTGGAGAGTTTGGCCATAGCGACGAGTTTTCTGGATATTATTGGAAATGTTGTTAGCCGATCGTTTGTTGCTAAAGCTTCAAAACACGACGAAATTTGTATTTTGGCGGAGAGTAAGCTAAACACTGTTCATGACCACATTTCTAAGGCTTTGGAGGATACGGCTATTAGCGATGAAGAATATAAGCTTATTCTGGGAGAGGAGGAGAAATATAGGACGATGAAACGTGATATACAAAGCAAGAATGGAAAAAAAGAGTTGCCGAGTCAAAGCAAAGACGACATGGTGGCGGAACTAATAAAGAAACTAACCAGCACTGGGACTTGTCCGCGAACCTCAAAATAAAAGTTTTCATCGTAGGTGGTTGGAGTAGTGAGTCTGTAATTCCTAGCGCGCCACCGCCGTACGATTAGGAGGGGGTCAACATTTTGCCGACGTTTCGTAGTAGTGTCACATCCATATTTAGCTTCTAATAATGCGGAAGGCTTATTTTTTCTAATTTACAACGAAATTTATGGGGGGTCCAAATTTGGCAATCGGCCCCGAAATGATACCACACCCGCATTATACCGCGGAATGTTTGATTTTTCTAATTTAAAACGAAATATATGGGGGGTCAAAATTTGGCAAACGGTCCCGAAATGATACCACACCCGCATTATACCGCAGAATGCTTAATTTTTCTAATTTACAACGAAATTTATGGGGGGTCCAAATTTGGCAATCGGCCCCGAAATGATACCACACCCGCATTATACCGCGGAATGTTTGATTTTTCTAATTTAAAACGAAATATATGGGGGGTCAAAATTTGGCAAACGGTCCCGAAATGATACCACACCCGCATTTTACCGCAGAATGCTTAATTTTTCTAATTTACAACGAAATTTATGGGGGGTCCAAATTTGGCAACCGGTCCCGAAATGATACCACACCCGCATTATACCGCAAAAGGCCTATCGAATGTACTATGTTTAGCCTTTTTCTGTTATGTGCTTTAGTAAATATACACCACAGATAAACGAATGATCTTTCTTGCGCGGTAAACATGCTGTTTAACCCATTTTCGCGCTGACTGACCTCTTTTTGAAGTGAATATAGGTTTTCCAGGTCGCTTTAAAAACTTATGTTCGTTTGGCAATGACTATAGCCAGTGTGCTAACCCACATGTTTTCATGATATATAGACAATGCAACAGCCACAAGCAAAAACCACGGTAATTCCATACACGCATTTATCTGAACTGGACTGCTTAAAAATAGCAGTGGGCTCAAAAGCCAGACGACCTGGCAACACAGTTTCAACCTTTCGATAAACAGACTCATTCAGGCTATTACTTTGTACATAGCAGTCCATATATTGTAGTGCTGCAGACTTTCAAGCAAACGCGGTTAAGCAACGTTTCAAGCTATACGATGATTACACTTGTTTTATTAGGCGGAGCCACCGCAACCAGAAACAAGAGAATAAATAACTTGAATACATAACTAGAATAAATAACTAGAACGGGGTGCAATTGAGAGGAAGCTCGAGAGAGAGGCTCTGACACAGATGATAGTCTTCTGAGCCACTTAAAACCTTGTAATGTTATGTTATGTTATGTTAAATAGAGGTTTATATGTTATTAAACAGAAAGCGGTGCACTGCTTCATTATAACGGTTATAAATATATTAATAACCTACTACATATATACAAACATATATACATACATACGAGCACTCTACATCTGATTAACGGCATGATCAATGGTTAATAGTTCTGTTGTGCGCGAGGCCTCATATAGGCTTATAAACACATTCCATGGCTAAAAGCAACGATGAATGGTTGTTACTGACCTAGATTGCGCGAACTAATGCGCGAGAGACTGTAAACAACAGGTGCGGGATCAGGCAGTGTATAGACTACATCAATTACTTGGCACGCACACTTCCCTTCCCTTTTTAGTTGATGGTGTTATTGAGCCATTTATCAGCGCCGGCTGCTGGTTCGTGTGCCAGACAAGCCTACGAATCCTTGATTGACATGTCTGAATAGACAACAGGATGGGCTTAAATAATGAGGCATAGCTTTAAAGCCGATCTGTTTATAAGGGCTAGTTGGTCACGAGAAGGCTTGGATGCACTGGCTTCCCACCACAGAAAATGCGCTCTAGTAAATCGAAAAACGTCTCGTAGATATGTCTAGATTTTGTAGCATAATATGAATTATGTCATTATAAGCCACCACGGCTTCTGGGGCGCCTTAAAAGTGGTGTCCCCTTATTTTAAAAGGCGGTGGCGGCTTGTAAGCGCTATATAGCATCTACTTGGGCACCGGTCCTGCTGCAACGAGAAAATTCCTGCTGTCACACTGAAAGTAAATTCCACACTGAAAAGTTTTGGAAGCACTGATCTAGACTAGTTGAACGGGTTATACATGTGGTTCACTCATTTCATTACCCAGCCTTTATTGCGAGCCTTTTCTCAGATAAATTGAATGACCAATTTGCATCGAGGCCCGTTGGATCCAAAACCGCAGGAATTGTTGTTTTACTCCATCACGTCACCAACATCTTGCAATCAAATGATTTCGTAGCAGTAATCTCAGTGTATTACTTAAAGGCATTTGAAACTGTTCGCTACTGTCCAATCCACTGATGCAAAAAGTGGCTTTCTTGATATTCCTGAGCATACTTGCAACTGGGTTTTCAACTATTTCATTACTGGGGCCATATAAGCAAGTTTCAGAGGTTAGTCGCAGAACGTAAATCAATTAATGCCAGTGTTATCCAAGGCTCGACATTCCTTGTGGTTACGTCCTTATACCTCCATACATAACACAGCTTCGATCACTTGATAAATATGCAGGTGATACCTATCTGCTGGTAGTCTCCTCTTATTTATCCACAGCTGTTGAAGAGTTCACTGATATATCCTCCTGGGCTAAGGACAACAACCTAAGACTAAACCCATCTAAGACTCGCGAGCTGATTGTCTTGGTGAGGAGGAGGAGTAGGAGGAAGAGGGCGCCTATATCAAAAGATTGTCCCAGGAGCTGAGCGGGTTGGCTCTATTTGTATGCTGGATGTAACCATCAGACCTCAGCATGGCGAGTCACCTTGACGAGGTACTCTCGTCTTGCGCTTCATCATTATATGCCTTAACCTTCGCAGGACGGAGTGGGGTAAATAATTACCCCAGCGATGTTTGGATGTTGATTGCGGAGCAACTGTATGTAGTTATAATTTGACGTTCCATGTGTTTACATGTTCCCTCAGATGATATAATGCTCACTGCATAACCACCACATTATCATGTTCTGGAAAAAATAATTTTCATTCCAAAGAGTCATAGGGTAAAAATTTACTCCACATCGTCGTCGGAGTCTTAATTTTTTCGTTCATAGGGAAGATATATTTTTCAAAGATATGAGCTCACGAGTAACCTGAAATCATAAATCAAGTGTTGAATCTACCATGGAGTTGAGTTATAATAGTTGCATTATTGTGAGTGTTTACTTTCCAAGATGGCGGCCAATGTGGCCGCCAAACAACAATATGTTTGTATCAGGTTATAGGTAAGCTAGAATGACAAATAAAAGTGTCACTAGTAGCATTTCCAAGGTCAAGGAAGCGATTTATTGTGGTGGCAATAGTGTGTGAATACCGCTGTCCAAGATGACGGCTAACATGGCCGTCAAAATACAAACATTTGTCTGTCTCAGCTCGTAGGTAAGCTACAATGATAAATGAAGTTTCAATCGTAACATTTCCGAGGTCAAGATATCTATTTATCGTAGTGGTAATAGTGTGGGAATACTACTTAACAACATGACGGCCAATATGGCCGCCAAAACACAAAAAATGAATTTTCAATCAACTGACTGGCCAATTACTGTTGCCACTGCGATAAGTCGACTCTGAATTTGGGAATGTTGCAACTGACACTTCATTTGTCATTGTAGCTCACCTACGAGCAGGAGGCATACATATTTTTGTTTTGGCATCCATATTGGCCGCCATCTTGGACAGTAATATTCCCACACTATTTTCGAGCGACCAATCGATTTCTTGACCTTGGAAATGCTACATTTGACACTTCATTTGTTATTGTAGCCTAGCTACGCCTTGAGACATACATATTTTTGTTTTGTCGGCCATATTTGCCCCCATCTTTTATAGTAATATTCCCACACTGCTGCCACTATGATAAATCGATTCCTTTACCTTCGAAATGTCACAATTGACACATCATTTGTCATTGTAGCTTACCTGTGAGCTGAGATATTACACATGTTTTGGGCGTAAAAATTATCCTAGTCCGTTCTCTATGTATCGTAAAATGACTCCGTCCTGTGAAGGTTAAGGGTCCTCCGATCGCATAATCTTCAGCCGGTGTAGGAGGCAGGGTGGACTCTAGGCACATTTTGTACTCAACAGTTCATGATACCTTTAGGCACTTTGCACTCTAGAGTACAGCATCCCCAACACGAAAGTAGATGACAGGATTGACTAGCAGAATTTCTAACTCAAGAGGAAGATACCTGATATCTGTAGGCACTTCGCACTCTAGTCGTATGCTACGGCCAGTTAGCGCGTACTTTAGAGTACATTGTCCCTGAGTATGATGTACTCTAAAGAAGCGGTAACTGACAGAAGTGTGCACTCTAGAATACGAAATATCTAGTCCTGTGGCAGGTGAGGTGTACTTCAGGCACAAAGTACTGTAGAGTACATCATACCTAGGCACAATGTACTATACAGTACGTTGTGTCTAGTGTACACCTCTCCTGCCTCATCGGGGCCTTCAATGATGTGGCAAGGATGACAACAGTTGCTTCGCTAATGTATGCCTCCCCGACCTGTCACCCAAGATAGAGATAGTATGGACTACCTGTTGCGAAGGATACGACGAAGAGGCCTACTCCCTTCTTCTCCTCCCGGTGCAGAGGCCTTAGCCATGATGGCGGATGAATGCCTGTTCAAAGCTATCTTGCCAAAGGACATCACATGTCCTCGGCTCGCACTTTCCAGCTACCCGACAAAATCATTACCATCTCTGCTCCCGATCCCATGATTTGACTTTCCCCTCCGAAGACGATCAGAACTTATACCACGCGTCCTTTTAAAGGAAATAATTATTAGTTATTGTAGATTATCTTAACCTTTATATGCAAATAAGTTGCATGTCCGTACTTTTTGAATAAACGAATATTGATTGAAGTGAGATTAGCAGGCAACTGCAGAATAATAGTCAGTTACGAGCATTACGAGAGAGCAATGATTAGGATCACTGAGCTGAAAATAAATAAATGAATAAAATATAAAGTAAAAATAAAAATAAAGAAACATGCAGCAATATATATAGTGAGGAAAGCCACCAAATACTAATTCTGATATTGTAACAGAAACAATAATGAAAGAGTAATATTTGTCATTAAGATAATAATGTTATTTTGACCTTAGTCGTGAGTCTAAGGCAAACAGTTGCCAGATGCACTTTAAAACTAAACGGCATAATAAAAATAAAAATAATAACAAACAAAACCAAGAAGGATATTTGGAAAAATTAGAAAATATTAGCAGCCAATTTTAATGAAACGTAAAGATTTTTCCGTCAATTACTTGTGTATTCATTTGTTTTTATTTTAGTTGGTTGTACTATTTCCGTAAACTTCACTGAGAGAATCGACGTAAGTGAAGATGGAACTGTGCGAGGAGTGACTAAACTGCGAAATAAAATCTACGTTGTCTGTCTGTCATCTTCTTCGCCAAATGTAATTCGTGTGTTCGAGGATCTAAATCCATTTCGTCTTCAGAAGGAAATCGAAATAAAAAAGATTAAATGTCCCATGGACATTGTATCCAGTGATAAGGAAAATTGTCTCTACGTCCCTGATACAACTGAGAAATTGGCTTCTGCCTCAGAGGAGAAATGCGTGTGGAAGATTACGAGAGAAACCGATGACGAATACAAAATCATCAAATGGCTGATCGTTGATTATGACCCATATAAACTGTCATTGTGCAGTGATGATCAGTTGTTGATCGTTAATCGTTCACCGTCCATTCTGATGATCTACAGATCAGACGCAGAACTTATTCGATCCATTCAGTTACCAAGAAACTTCAAGAACACAACGCATGCAGTGGAAACATCCGTCGGGAATTTCATCATCCTTCACTGGTGGATGGAAAAGGAGGAGGTTGAGAGTGTGTTAAGTGGGGGAGAGAGGGCAAAACGATGGGGCATATATGAATTGACTGGAGGTGGAGAGACGGTCAGACGTCATTTTGTTCCTTCAAATAAAATACAAAAACTGGGTTATCCTTGGTATCTCTCACTGGATTCAGACGATCGAGTGTTTGTCGCTGACAAGTGGATTAGAAAAGTGATTCTCTTGGATTCCGATCTAAAATGGAATCGAATTATTTGTCCAACAAAAGAAGAAGAAGAAACTAGAATTCGATATCCATGGAGATTATGTTACGACGAAGGAAAAAACCAACTGATCGTCGGAAGTTCTGATTTCGGACAAGGAGTCAATATTTACACTTTAAGTCGAAAATGAACTTACCTTTAATCAACCTTTTTCTGACAAATATATATGACATGGATGAATACAAATAGTATCCTCTTAGTTAGTTAGTAAGTACAATACATACTATATATAGGGCCTACATTTACGCTACCATACTCTGGGGAGTAGCACATTGACAAGGCTCATTACACAAATAACATTTACTATAATGACAAGAGCTAAGACTTGCGTTACAACATTATAAGGTTAATGTAACAATGTGCCTTTTACCACACAATATGCACATATATAATAGTTAGGTATGATGTGTAATAGGTGTAATAATTATGTGCTTGATTAAAGGGGGTTATAATTATCAGTCAATAATTAATTAAGTAACCAGCGCTATAGGAGATAAATTTTGTATAGATTTTGGGGTATTTTGGAGGTTCAAAGATATTACCTTCAAGTTGTCAAGCTTTGATTCGCCAACTTGAAATTACTGGTCGATTACTAGTATGTCAGTTTAATTCAGTGACTTCAAGGTAATTCTGTATAATCAATTATGCCCTGTGATGTTTGGGTTTAGACAACGTATAATATTATTGTCACAACCGCAGTGCCAATATCGTTAACTTGTTGAATGGTTTATGTATGCATAATATTATATGTATGTATTTGACTATTTGTAAAGCGCCTTTGAAGATCCTTACAATCTAACAGATCTGAAGAGATGCGTCTTGGATGACATGGAAATGTTTCTTGAGCCGTCTATGAAGAGGTTCATATAAAACGAGATCATAAATTAGGATAAAGTTTCTCTTTGGTAGGTTCGGTGTAGTTTGTGTGACCCAGGTTTATCATGACTAATCCGCTAAAATAATGTTCACGACCGCTGTGTGGACAAGTGTAGAGATGTTTACTATGAGCGGAGTTCTCCGGCGTGCGACGCGTCCAGTGATAACGTCCCCAACTAGCGAACGAGCGAGCGAGGTTCCAGAAAGCGAGAGAGGTTCCAACGATTGAGCAAATCTCCAACTAGCGAGCGAGACTCCAACTACCGAGCGAGGCTTCAAAGAGGTAGCTAGTCTCCAAGACGAGCAAGCGAGGCTCTAGCGAGGATCTACGACGAGCGGACAAAGTTTCATCGAGTAAGCGAGGCTCAAGAGGGCGAGTCTCAAGCGAGCGAGTCTCCAGCGAGGATATACGACGAGCGATCAAAGTTTCAGAGAGTGAGCGAGCGAGGCTCTAAAGATCGTGTCTCCTGGGAGGGTCTACGACGAGCGAACGCAGTTCTAGCGAACGATCGAACGAGACTCCAGTGAGCGAGCGAGCGAAAATAACCTCTTGAGCTTGACGGTGTTCTTGTACCTTAGAGGTAAAGTTCCGAGCTTCAGTGGCCGATGTGCTTTTGGTTTCCTTAACGGTAGAATTCGACGGCAACGGCCTTAAAAGTTAACACCTTAAAGCCCCAATCGTCAAAGAATTTCTTCATTTCATCCAGATAGGACTGCAGATATCGCTGGTTCACGTCCGGTTTTAATCCAATAAGTCAGCTGGCGCTATCGTCGGCGTAGATAGAGAGCTTAACGTCGTTCTTCGCTCCAAAGTGTTGTTTATTTTGATGACGAACAGCATAGGGCTGAAAACACTGCGCTTTCCATGCAGTCCATGCGAAATTATGCGAACGCGGATGTGCTTGTCGGTCTGGAAGTCCCAAACCCAGTTGAACATCTGACTGGTGATATTGTACTGCTGCAGTTTGTGAAGTACCCCCAGAACTTCAGGGGCTGTCAGTACACATAAGGTCGAAAGCTTTCTCTAGGTCAACGAAGACCACAGTGAGGCTACATTTGAAGCCTATCGCTCTCTAGATGTCGTCTATGTGATCCTGGCATCACCTATGTTTGAGAAAGCCGGACTGAGACCTATTGAACTTCTTACTGGTTTCCATGTGCCACTTCAGTATGGCGATCACTAACCCTTTCATCAGTTTTCAAAGGACGGTAGTAGATCGGACGGTAGAAGTTTACGTCGTGGACTGGTTTATTCAACTTCAGAATTGAGATGGAGATGGAGTTCTTCCAGGCAGCCGGAAGTGTTCCTCCTTCCCATACCTCGTTTTAGAGTTTCAGCAACGCAAAAAGACTGGGTTGAAGAACTTGGGCCAGGATCGCGTAGGTGATGTTATATTCGCCTTAGCTCGAGTCCTTCTGACATCGCAGGAGAGTGATTATCTTACCCTGGGTGGTGAATAGCTGTTGGTATATTGTTCGCCGGAAAGGCAGCTGTACTTCATTAACTTCTTCGCAATGTTGTTCTTCGAAGCTGATCTTGTGCTTTTGGAAGTCCGTGGAGTGATTACGGCTGCTGCTCACTTCCGAAGAGATCCGCAATCTCCGCGTTTGTAACGTGTTGGCGTCCGTCCTTCGTCGGTATTGGAGTTACTGGTTTTGATCTTGCACCGAACGTCTTCATCAAAGCGCCCAAACTCTTTCAAAGTTTGGTCTTGTGGCTCAACAAGATCATCCCGAGTGCCCAGAGGAAGGTGTGCAGTAGTCTCTGCGCAACTTCCACTGGGCACTCTTGAAGATCTTCGGGGTGATTCCCTTGATGCATCGGTATTCGGCAGGGTCTCGAGTTCTATGCATCTTTCTCCGTGCCTCGGTGCGCATTAGGGTGGATCGAAAAAAATATTTTTCTCGTATCGAATATTAATAGTGACGAAAAGTTGCCTTTAGTATACGTAAACAACTGTGTAAAATTATTTTAAATTTGGAGAACATCTTGAGGGTCCCCAACGAGATCAAAAATCGTATGTGCTGTAATAGCAAAAAGCTATGGTTCGCGGGCAGTTTTTAACTAAATTCTACTCATTCCTTGCATTTGTTGCATCTTATGTCAACTGGAATAATCTAGATCTATAAGAATATATCTGGCTAGCACTTTGTGTACTCTACTACTTTTATATCTACTACTTTTATATCTATACTTAATACTTTTGATTTCCTGTTTGGTACATACACAAATTCGTTTATTTCCAATCAGTGGCTTGACACACCGCAAACCATTACAATAAGAGTAGATCCGGTTAACTAAAAGTCAATTTAACTAAGACACTGTTCCAGCAAGGGATAACATTGATGACATGGCTACTGGGCTTGTTTATACAAGACCCTATAGATGAAGTTTCTATCATCTTTGAGGGGCAGGGCAAATCATGCGGCCTCGGTCTTAGACTACAGCGACGCACAACCGTAGATGAGAAAATAGGACGGAGCACATGGGTCCTGCACCAAATGGCCGACCGCAGAAAGCTGTCATCCGCATCGCTCACTATCGCCCCCACATTCCACATATCCCGCGACAGGTAACCCAATCTACGCATTCGGTTCAGAAACCTCTCTGGGGGTAACGGTCTTCAGCGGCAGCGCAAACCCACCACACTGGGGCTGCATACAGAAGCCGAGCAAATGTGGTCGCACCAGCAACCGTGTGTAAGGCCCGGTCAGGGAGTTCATGAGCCCTTGACACTTTCAGAGCATAGAGAGAGCTACAGCATGACCTCATACTCTCTTGGACATGAGAGGCTGCAAGCAGATCCTCAGTTAGGTATCTTTTCTTACCATGACAAGTATATGAAGCTAATAAAACCACTGCCAAAGGTCAACTTATAGGAACCCGGTACAGACCAGAAATATCTGTTGGAAATAACTAACACTGTTTCTGAGGGTCACTGTCCACATGACTTATCTAAACTAAACCCCAGAAAATTGAGTCACACAAGGTGGCTTACAACTGTGAATCGACTTCTCCGTTTGTACGTAGAAACAGATGAACCATCAGCCAACTTGCAGATTCTTGCAGCATGCATCGTGAAGTTAAATGCACCGATGTGGTTCAGTATCAAGGATAAGCCGTCATACAAACATGGTGCAAGACATTTGTTCCGCTCCGTCCAGCATTCCCGTTATCTTACAGTTGAACAGAAACGTATTGTAGATCCTGTTATACAGCGGAATGCCTATTTTGCCTATCCGGAAAACCTACTTCTCTCCATGATTACAAATGATCGTCAGCACGCACACGAACTCGGAATTCGTCGCATTCTTAAGGCGAGCTCGTCAAATCGAAGATAAGCTGTGCTACAATTTAAAGTTGGCCTACCAGAACTCAGGTTTGACGCACGTGAGGCCTTTCAACTGATCAACTGGCAAAGTCATACATACCCCTAACGAACGGCTAACGACTGACATTTCGGAGGAACATCTGAAGCTATTTGTGACTAGCGGTGAACCACCCATAGCTAACTTTCCTAAGTTACCTTGTCATAATAATATTATGCAGGCTGTTGAACGGTGCGTCGTTATTTTATTGAATCATCAGCAGCGTTTTGTGGCGCAAAATAGAGAGTTTAATTTATCCGATCTCGATTGATAATGCCAACGTTTCACACAAAATCCGATTATCGTGTCATGTAGCCTGAACATCGTTGCGAATTAACATTTGTGCATTTGAGTTATGCTGCTTTTTATGCATAAGAATATATTCTATGATTTGTTAATATGTTAAATCTGTTGTATTGTATTGTATTCAAACATTTATAAAGTGCCTCTAGTAGGGTGAACCGTTCAGAGGCGCTCCCAGTGCGCAAGATGAATCACGATAATCCATAATATTGCCCATATAGCAACATTTCAAAGTCCTTGGGGACCCTCAAGATGATGCACAATAATAACCAAATTTTTACTGTGTGTTTGTCATGCCAATTGGCAACTTTTGCCCACTATTAAATATAGCTATCTAAGAAAAAATGTTTTAGCATAGGCTTTCGATCCACCCTAGTGCGCATACTGACGTGTTGTGTGCACTCATCCGTCCAGTAGAGCACATTCTTGCTATGCTCACGAAGGAGAGTAGTCTCAGGAATTTGTAGCGTCGCGATCTCCTTCGTCGCGTCCACGATGTTGGCTTGGCTCACCTCGATGTCTTCAGTGACGAGTTCGGTTGTCATTGTCTCCGAGCAGTCATCTTTGAAGGATTGCCAGTTGACCTTTCGGTAAAGTCACTTCGGTGTGAAAGACTCTGATTCTAGGACTGTTCATCAAAGGACGAATCACCAAAGGACTATTAATCTAAGGACTTTTCATAAAAAGGGTTATTCCAGTATTTGTAATTTAAATGACGCTTCTGGCCGCTTCCTAAAATTCCATACGTGCACGTCGTCATTGCTCTTCGCTAAAAGTATTTATTTTTTCTATCAAGCTTTAGTATTTCCTTCGTCTGAAATCTGTGCATCGAGTGATATTTATCTGGAAAACTCCGCAGCATATATTGGACAAACTTGGTGGAGGCATGATTGATCTTAAATGACAATCTGAAAGAACGTTTTATTAAAAATATACATTTGATTGTACATAAACAATGATTTTGTGCATAAGCATTTGATTAGAGTTAATTACAGTCGCATAGACATTTCATTCATTTACACTTGAGTAATGTTCGCATGAATACGTACGTAACCATTCGAATAACTTTAATGAATAGACCTTGATGAACAGACCCTTGATGAATCGTCCTTTGATGATCAGTCCGCAAACCGGACTCTTTGACTGAAACTACATCCTCGATGATGATGAGGATGGGCGAGTGGTCGCTTCTTATTGAGTCGTCGAAGACTTCCCAATTGCATTTCTGCGCGAAGGGCGCTGAGGCTGTCGCAAAATCCAGATGGTTCGGGTTTCCAATGGAGTTGCGGACAAACCTGGGAGAGGGGTCTCTCTTTGTGCCGTCGGCTCTAGGAGCCCTAGCGATCGTCATGCCACACAGTCTCCGTTGCCGTCTTGCTACTTCTCCCAGTAGCCCTTGAGTCGCGCTTTGGCCCATCCGCGACCATCGGCGTGGTTTGGTGTGTGGCATGACGATTTTCTTGGCATGATTAACAGGGGTGGTTTGCCATTGCCTTCCCCTGGTTTTGCCTGCCGTGCCCGTTCGTTCCCCCTCCTAGGAAGAGTACTTCCTAGGAAGGGTACTAACGGTCCGCACCACGAGAAGGTGGGCACGGAGGACTTTGGTTCACCAGCCCAGGTCGGATCCGAGTCTACGCTCATCAGAGTCGTCGGTCAGGTCGCCTCCCTGCTTTACTCTGTACCAGAGTGACTGGTGAACCTTTGCGGACCAAAGAGGGGTACCAGCGTTTAATGTGAAATGCGCATTTGTTTCCATGTCGTTTTGCAGCAGGGAGCCTCGATCATCGATGGAGTCTGAGCCACAGTATTTCATGCGTTGAAGTCGCCCAGAACGATCGCTCGTTCTGTTGGAAGAGCCACGAGTAGGTGTTCGGTAGCAAAGGATCGCGAGGTCGATAGTATGCGCTCGCGATCGCGATCTTCTCACCTGTTCTCAATCAAATCAAATCATTTGATTCCTGCAACCAACCAAATTAGAGTACAACGCTGACAGTAAAGAGGAACTCATTTGACAACTTAATTGGCTACATAGGAAGCCCAGAAGCGATCAAAGATCCCGCTAGATAGAGACACCTAATTAATTAATACATTAAGTGTGGTGAAAGCCAGTTAACACATAGGAATATGCCATAGAGGCTCTGCACGCAAAAATAGAATAGGGGTGGTGGGGGGGGGAGTAGCAGAAGAAATGACAGAAATGATGACAGTAAGCTAGCAGGAAGAAAAGGTACATCCGTACACATTAAACAAAACAAAAAAACATCCTAACTAGCACATCAGCTATGATAACAATCATCCAATGTGAACCTTATAAATTACTATGAGTAAGTAGACGACATAGGTTTTTCTTAAAGTTCAGTAGGTTAGGTAAATCACGAATTAAATGGAATCACGAGATCTGATTCCACGCTATAGCTACTCTAGATCTTATGGAAAATATTCGGGTATTGGTACGGGCATAGCTACTTCTCGTGTTGTGAGAATGAACATTAAACGTGAGGAAAAAGAATCCGTCAAATGCAGATGGCAACAGGTTAATATGTACACAGCGAAACATAAATTGGCCACTTTCGTAAATCCTTATCTGCTCAACCCCTCAATATGCAGATTTCTGACAAAGTCTTTCCGTATGGGAGCCGTACGGAATTCCAGCTACGAACGAATAGCACGCTTCTGGAGGATAATTAGACTATGGGGTCTTGACTTGTAAATTGAGGTCCATACCATATTACAATAAGAGAGGTATATAGGTACATAAGAGTATAACATGACGTAGTGTGGGCGTGAGGAGGATGTAAGTAAGAGAATCGGGATAAGATACCAATGCGTTTTGCAATTTTTGGGGAAATATTTTTTATGTGTTCAGACAAGGTCAAGTGTTGATCAACATAGACACTTAAGAATTTGGTTGAGTTAGCTTTAGCAATAGGAGTCCCATCAATACATAAGTTAGGGCATGTAGAAGGACTGTTTTTCTTTTGGAGATCTAAACGAAACACAGTTCGTTTTTCAACATTAAGTATAAGTTTGTTAGCGCGGAACCAGTCCGCGGCTTGTATCAACTCAGTGTTCACAATTTGAAATAAAGTATCCAACGAGCTGTGGAGTAAAAGACATTAGTATCATCAGCGAAAAGAATTTAAAAACAGCTGAGAGGAAACACTTGAAAGGTCATTTATATAGTTGAGGAAGAGCAGAGGACCTAGGTGTGAGCCTTGCGGAACACCGACGTTAACGTTATCTTTAGTAGAGGAGGCACCATTTCAGTTAACCAGTTGTAAGCGATTCCTTAAATGACTATCAAACCATTTAATTTGCGTGCTGCGTATGTCATAAATATCTAATTTTTTAATTAGGACTCGATTATCTACAGTATCGAATGCCTTAGCAAGGTCGAGAAAAATGCCTAGATAATATTGATTTTTCTCAATAGCATTTGAGATCTTATCTTGCATGGTCAATAGGAATGTACATGTAGAGTGACCGGGATGAAAACCAGGCTGCGACGGGAAAATTATTAGTTTTCACAATAAACTTACTCAGACGATCATACATCAATCTTAAAATAAACGCCAGAACAGAGATCGGCCTGTAGCTGGATATGTCATCTTTTGTTCCTCTTTTGAACACAGGGACGAACTTGGCAACATTTAAGGCTTCAGGGAAAACACTCGACCTGAAGGAACAGTTGATTACGGGCGTGTAATACTATCTAGGTAGGGAATCGTTATGAAGGGACTGCATCGTCTACCTTTTTACTATGCGTAATGGAATTGAGTGGCCAAATGTTAAAACTCTTTGAACCCTCTTTGCCTGTACGTAAAAACCATTAACCCTGGATCCCTGAGCACACGTATCATAAATTTTCGGAAATTGGTTTTTATTAATTTTCTAGTAGAATTATTATAGTTAGTCACTCATTGTGTAAAACACTTTAACTCCAAAATTCCGTCTTCGAATGATAATCTCACCAACAGTTCGTATACATAGGTACTCTTTACACTCAGAACATCGAAAGACAGTCTTTGTCATTGAATTCGGGTTCGCCGTTTTCGGTAAAGACGGGTTTGCCTGTGCAAACTTTTTGTATTTCGTTCTGCAGACAACACATGTGTTGTTGCGTGTTGCTTCTGGTGGTCTCTCTGGAAAGTGACCAGCATTTTGTAAGCGGCCGAAACCTTCTGTCATTTCTCTACCGAACTGCTTCTGAGGTCACCAACAAGCTGAGTGCATAGGTCATCAAGGAATTCAGTAAAGGTTCTGGAGCGTTTGCCAGTCTGATTGTGCTGGTTGAAAGTACCAGCTATAATGTAAGTATTGTACGAAGACCACATCAAGCATTTCATGATGAGACGACGTGGCCAACGATAATGCCGTCGAGACTTATGCAGCTTTGCCATCTGATCATTCCTGTCGCATCCGCCCATACATGTACATGTACGTGTTATATTCTGCTGCAGCGACTGGGCAGGAGACTTGTCCTTTTCTTCCACTTTTATCACGACAACCAACAGAAGTTATTTCTTTTGGATAACTGTCTGGTTCAACTGCATGAAGTTCTTCACTATCGCTATCCATAATCTGTCTAATGGCTTCTGCCGCTTTATAACGATACTTTTTACGATTAGACGTCATTGCCATGTTTACCCTAGTAAGCGTACACTGTACTTCCGGGCCAAGACATGCAGACACAACAAGGTCTTCGGACACACGAAAGGCCTTGGAAGGGTTTATTTCTAGGGTTAGTCAGCATATGCCGCTAATGTGGTACCCGGGATATAAGTTTATACGCTCATCCCGCTATTGCGGGAAGCCGGGTATTACGATTTTCCGGTTATCCCGCTATAGCGGTATCACGGGTTCAAACAGTTAAGGATTTCTTCTGGAGATGTTTCACAGAGACCAAAGGAGTTGGGAAACGGGGCAGGCATACAACTCTCAGTTATTAAATTTATTAGCCATCAGATCAGGATTGTTTATCTTGACACTGTTAACTGATAAAACACCAATCTTAGTTTCATAGCCTTCAACTCCCGTCAGTGAGCGAATTATTCCCCAACGTTTTGTAAAGATTATTAAAGATTAAAGATTATTTCTAAAGATTATTTGCAGAATTCAGTCGCTTAATAGCATGTTCGGCTCTAATTCGAACATATTTGAATATATTCCTATACGTTAAAAAATTACTTCTGTTGGCTAGGGTGGTAATTTATAATTTATTGCATAGCGAGAATTTTTTACGTTCTCTCTATCGAGTTGGTAATCGATTCCGGGTCGTCAAGATGAAGGTGATCAAGGTGAAGACGATTCAAATTTTACACTAACGTGGCTATTCCTCCTCCTTTCTCATTTGTCGTTTGGTCATGTCGCATCCATGAGTATCCTGGGATTTCAAGACTGTTTCCAGGTTTGAGCTAGGTTTCCTGTATGCATATTTTATTTATTCCGGATATTTCTATAGCACCTCTCGAAGTCAACTACTACTCAGAGGCGCTACCGACTACAGCATTTGATACTGTGCCGGAATTTTCACGCCGAAGCGCCACGAGCAATTGCGAGTGAAGGACTTCCCCAAGGTGCGTACGCAGCGGCTAGAGTGGGATTCGAACCTTCAACCCTCCGGTCACAAGGCGCCGAACTTACCACTGAGCCACCACGCTCCATATGATCGAAGGTCGGAAGAGGCGTGAGAAGGTGTTCGGCAGCAAAGAATTCGGCAGCAGGTTGCAAGACTGTGTCTCGTACACGGACCATATCACGCCTGCTATTCGTTCTAAACACTGACTTCGTGCCTGTAAGGGTATCCGCTTCAAGCCGGCACTCCACATGAACACAGCACGTGCAAATTATCTGCCATCCTACATATCTTCCATGGTCACACTTTGCAACTCTGTTAAAAGTCGCTACTCTTCTATTACCATCTGCTGGAAAGTACGTTGTTCCTGGTCTTTGGCCGGCTTTCATTTGCAGTTGGGAACTCTCTATCTCCTCATGTTCCTAACTCTCTTAGCGAGAATGTGTTTCGCTAGGAAAACTGAAAACTTACCTGTTCCTGTCTACCTGTGGATCTTAATGGTTGCTCGGCTTCAAAGTTTCACTTCTGCACTTTGTTAGGAGAGAACTATCAAATTACAGTTGTATTGTATTGTATTATCTGCCGATTCGCCTATTAGTAATTGGCCTCCCATTGTAGCCCTTATGCGTCTAATCTAGTATTTAATTACTGAAGTCTTGGAATCAGTGGTTGCAATAAAAAGACTTTGATTGATTGATTGACACCAGTTGCCCAGAAACGATTCCAATTTCTGGGAGAATCATTGGTCCGCTTCATGCGTTTTCTAGGCCAGATGTCCCGCTCCGTATCCTCGGGTTGCTGCACAGAGTTAACAGACACCGAGGTAGAAGCACCCTCATTAATCCTCAAATCTACTGTTAAAATGACAGACTTTGCTGCCAGTTACAATGCGGGAGTAGTAACTAAGTTGCGAGCCTTCTATAATAACTGTGAATATGTAGAACTCACCAATCTCTACCAGCGGCGAACTGCGCATTCAGATAGCATACTTGTAGTCTTCAACCTCGTATCGATCGCCAGGACAGAACTGCTATTGACATCTGCCGAGGATCTTGTCTTTTACCGTACCTCATAACTATAATGGCTGCCTTTAAGCGACTAAACCCCAAAAGTCACCATTTGCGCTAGCAAATTACAGAGCAAGGTTCATGCGGCCGAAAAGCACGCTTACGTCTGTTATGTGAACATATAGTTTCAGACCTTGGGACTCAATATGTGTCCAATTTCAGAGGCTTAAAAAGACTAAACTCCGAATGAGCCACATCACAAGCTGAACAGAAACTTTCAGTCTGTAATTTATTTTAATTGCTTATTTTAATAAAACTTTAATTTGCTAAATAACGCCTAAGAAATAAGTTTTACATTTATTGTACTTTTGTCTGCCTTTAGTTGTCATGGAAGTCAAAGTTGGACCTTTTTGTACAACGTCTACAACGTCCATAAACCTGCAACAGATGCATCAAAGAATCAGCGACCTTCAAAACGGAAACAAACCAAAATCACTTCGAACTGAAATAGGAATCAGTTTCCTGAATGAGAAGGGCTTAAAAATTGTTAGCTCTCATCTAGAGAGACAGACTTTAGTCATTTGGATCTGGTGTCGTTCACGGGCAGTCTTTGAAACTATTAAGAAAATGTACGAATGGAATGAGCTGAAAGGAATCTTGAGCGATATAATCGTTTGGCTTGCAGATATTCGAACCCATACTTCTGAAATGATTAATTCAACATTGATCAAAACTGATGGCGATCAGTTCAAGAAGAGAGTTGGCAAGTCCTTGTGAACACACTCATCACAAAAGAGATTTAAAATAAATTATACAACTTTGTTGAATGAAATTACTAGGATAGCGGTCCTAAAATCAGCAGAATAATGAGACAAGTAAGCTCTTTATTGTGTGAGTAGAGTGAGACGAAAGGAAGAAAACTAAGAAAACCCAGAGGCTGAACAAAAGTTTGTTATAGAGAGAAAGAGAGAAACCTTAGGCGCTATATTGACGTCAAGCTGTTTAAATTGCATTTTTTACAGCCTATAATATGATTGAAACTAAGACATGAAAATCCACCAAGAGGCGGGGCTGGAGGACAGCTATTCAAAGGGCAAGGTGGAAAGGTAGAGAGACAAGAAAAGGGTTAACGATTAGATCGAAAGTAGACAAGAAATGCGGAAGATGAGGCGAGATGACGAAAAAGATGCAGATTTTAATGACAGTGACAGGAAACCAAAGGGAAAGCGATTACTTAGGACATTGATGTTGGGCAGAAAGATAATCAGGTAATTGGAGAGATAGCAAGACAAATAGATCAGAATGGATAGTAAGTAAATGGACATTTTGATCAATTTAAATTGAGAGATCGAATGGGAAAAAGATCAGTAACGAGATATGGAATCAGCGACAACCAGCAGTATACGTAAAGTTAGAACGAGAGAAACACAATAACCAGAGCCAAGCTTTTTTGGCAGTTAGACTGCTAGTCAGTTCACATGCATACAATACCTATCAGTTATGTAACAAGAAAGTGCAGAAGAAGAAAGAGAAGAGAATTTGATTGTTAAGATTCTTACAGTGACGTATGACTGAATTCACGTGACTGCTTGAAACAACGCAGCAGTTATAATATATATTATCATAAAGAAATAAAAATATATCTACAGTTATTTATTACTAGGCCTATGCCGATAATGTATTCATTTTAGTCACGTGTCCGGTTATCGAAAACTTCACTAAGGTTTAAGTAAAATAACCATTTAATGTAGGAAATTAATAATTTAAAGATAAATAAGTCAAATATTAAGAGGTTTGAAACATAATACATGTAATAATATTAATGTAGCCATAAAACAAACAAAAAATTAAAAAACACATTAAGTAAAAACATAATTAGAAGTCAATTATGTGTGTGTTAAATGATAATTCGGTTTATATTTCATTTTTATTTTAGTTGAGTACTTGATTTCAGTCAACTTGAGTAAGGATGTCGACGTAGGAAACAATGAATCTGTGTGGGGAGTGACTAAACTGCGAAATGAAATCACCGTCCTCTGTCGATCTTCTGACACTCATTCTTCTTCCCCTCCTCTAATTCGTGTCTTCGAGGATCAAAGTCCATTTAGTCTTCTCAACAAAATCATAATTAAACAGATTAAAGACCCCAATGACCTTGTATCCAGTGCTAAGGAACATTGTCTCTACGTCTCTGACCATTGTGAGAAATGCATCTGGAAGATTACAAGAGATACAGATGACGAATACAAAATCATCAAATGGCTGACCACTGATTATAAGCCAGATACTTTATCAGTGTCCATTGATGGTCAGTTGCTGGTGGTCAGTGATTCATCGTCCATTCTGAGGATCTACGGATCAGGCGCAGAGCTTATTCGATCCATTCAGTTACCAAGAGACATAAAGAACCCTCGTCATGCAGTGGAGACATCCACCAATCATTTAATCGTCCTTCACCAGTTGACTGAAGAGAAGGACAAAGAGCGTGGGTCAATGGAGAGAAAGGGGAGTGAAATGTGGGTCGTAAGTGAACTGACCTGTGATGGACAGTTCATTCGTCGTTTTACCCCTTACGATGCAAAAGAAATCCTGAATTCTCCTTCTTATCTTTCACTCTATTCAGACGACGGAGTGTTTGTGGCTGACACAGCGAGTGATAGAGTGTTTCCCTTGGATTCCGAACTTAAAAGGAATGGAGTTTTTTGTCCAATAAGCAAAGAGAAGATTGAAACCCGACTGCCAATGAGATTGTGTTACGACGAAGAAAAGAAACTACTGATTGTCGGTGGAAAGGCTGTTTTTTTAAAAGAAGGATTTAATGTTTACATATTGAGTCGAAAATGACTCATTTTAATCCTAAGATTCTAACAAACAAAATAGTCTATTACGATTTATCAGATAAATGTACTATAAATATGTGACAAGAGACATTCATTCTCAGCTATATAGTCTGGCAGTGATAGTCCGGTGATGGTCAGTCATTCATCGTCCATTCTGGTGATCTATAGATGCAGGACTTATTACGAAGAGACATCATGCATAATGCAGTGGAAACAACCATCGGAAATTTTATCATCATTCGCGAGTTAATTGATAAGGAGAAGCGAGAGAGTGGTTCAATTGGGAGAAGGAGGCGGCGCCCAACGGATGTTCTTTTAACTTTTTCTGTTATTATATCTCTTGACGCAAAATTTGTCGCTTTCGACAGTTAAATTAAAGTTTTGATTTTGTGTCTCGAACTTATCGTTTTATCGGAAAAGTTTTATATCATTCACTTCGATTATTTGTATTTGGAAATTATTAAATGTTTTGGCGAAATTTGGATCAATTCATTCGCTGCTTCTGACCTCAAGGTTTATTTAGCGTTACATCAGAAAATTTCTGCTTCCTTCACTTGGTCTACATACACTCGAAATTAAGCGAACGTGTTGATCAATTGTTGGATTTTTGGCTTATAGACTATCGCCAATTTATCTCAGGGCGTTGCAACGGTATTTGACGCCCTGGGTCAAAGTATTACTTTTGTGCCCCCACGCCCCCACCCACCTCGCCGCAGACCAAACAGCCAAACTTATAGCGTGGAAATACGAAGTTGTTATATTGGTGAAGTTCACCATGTAGTTTGTACAGTATATTTTTGATGTCAAGGGAACTTTCACCGTACAATTGAAAAAAGTAACAAACAATGACCAATTGGCAATTCTTTTTCTGAAAGCTACAGCAAACTATTTTGTCATGACTCTGAAGCAGCAAGTGAAACTATGTTCTCTTCAAAGTCAATTTTCTCCAATGCTTCATTGTCAACATTGGAAAGAGCAAGATCCGTAAGACGCTACTGTCCCTTTGATACTTTGAAATAAGTCAGAATTAATTCCAGCGTGCTGGAGGAACTTTCGGAGTTTTCAATTTAAAGTGAAACTGTCAGTAGCATTTGGTATGCGATGCGCATATTGGGGAAGACATCATCCCGAAACGACCATATCCGTGCTGGAGTCCATTAATATTGCGCCTCCTTGAAGAGGCGCTACATAAATGCCCAAGTGAAATAAATGAAAAAATATTAGGCCTATAAATACAAGTACATCTTTTGGAGTGTCTGGTAAATTTTACCGCGTGTTTTAAGCAGCATCCTACAATCCTGTAACTAGGTATAAAGTTCTGTCCCATCAACATCAGTATCATAAAAAAATTCCCAAATGAAGCGAATGTTTACGAAGTTCATCCAAATCTTCGTTCCTATCAGTATCAAGTAAGACACCAAATGTAGAGCTGAGATCTTTCAAACGGGTAAGTCGATTTATTATATTTCTTGCAGAAACTTATCAGTGACGTTATTCATCGTGCGTAGGCCCTATAGTTTCTTCTTCTTCAGATGAACCCGCATCTCTTACTAATTCTCCGGGCATCAGACTCCTTCGCCATACCCCAATCAATTCACTGCAAAATGAACAGGCTCGAGGCCATAGATACGGTCGGAATATAAAATCGTGTACATTTACGTTGATTTATTGATAGAAATTGTCAGAAAATTATAAAGTACTTCTTTACAAAATAGAATTGCAGGTTATGGCTTAAATGTATCATGGCATTTACTTATTATTTACAATATTTTAACATGAACAAAGAACGAAACATTTTCCCATCAGATAGACATCTGCGTCAAAGACTATGAATAATAACTAGATAAGTTACGTGCTCTGCTTCTCAGAGATTTAATCCCCGCCCGTGACTTTTCGACCCTAGGAGTTGGAAATGTGCATCATTCTCCGTTGCCATGGCCCAATCAATTCATTGCAAAATAGCAGGGTCGAGGCCATACGGTCGCTATATAAAATCGTGTAGATTTATGTTTACTTTTTGCAAATGTCCAAACTAGGAGACTAGGCGATATCGAAGTGAGTTTGACAACACTTTAAAACTTCAATTCTAGGAAAATTCTGCTTCAATTGTTCACAAGGATTGAAGTTTTTGCCTGATATGACTGACTGGTGGATTGACTGTCTGCTGTTATGCATGTATGTATCTATGTACGTATCTGGCTATTTACACAGCGTATTTCCAAAACCTCATAGAAGCGCTGTATCCTTAACTGAACTCCGGCAATTGCGAATCTCATGCCATGCCACGATCTGATACGTCTAAGAATGGAATCTACGACGAAAGGCTAAGACAGCGTGCTGGACATGAAACCCAACGTTCGAAAGATTTAGATAAACAGACAGAGAGACAAAGAGACACACACAGAAAGATGAAGAAAAGTACAGACCGAGACAGTGAAAGAGACAGGAGGCAGTGCCAGGCAGAGAAAGAGAGGAATAGTTTAATAGTTGGTCCACTAATCACACACATGAACACTTGACGAGACAGAAAATTGTATAATTTCTTCGTTGATATATTTTAAATTATAATATGCAAACTTATAGGTCTGATCTCTATCTGTGTCTGGGGCTAACGATGACTCAAATGTGCAAAAGTACTCGTTTTCCTATAGCGATGGCCTTGGCTTTAAGCCTTCTAATTTTTCAATGAATGTACATATCGGTTGAGATCGTTAAGGGGCCGTCCATATATTACGTACGCACTTAGGGGGAGGGGGGGAGGGGGGAGGGGGGGAGGGGGGGGAGGGGGGTCGGATTTTGGCGATTTTGCGGACGGGTGCGGACGGGGGGGGAGGGGGGGAGAAAATGTGTACGTACGCAAAATAAATTTCTATAACTCTATGTCCACATTATAATTCTGTATTGTCCTATAGTCGTCCAATGGCATTTTATTACATTATATAAAAGCCATGTGCAGTTATTCTGTACTGTGAACGAGACACCTATAATTTGTCTATATTGGCCCTCACTCATCCTTCAATCTGGCCTAAAGTGCAGAGAGACACTTTCTGCAGCTGGTCTTCTCGGGGGGGGGTGCGTCAAGCGTACGTACACAGGGGGGTGGGGAAGAAAGTACGCTTGCGGACGGGGGGGAGGGGGTCCAATTTTCCCGAATTTTTGCGTACGTAATATATGGACGGCCCCTAACCTCGGCTGCCATTTGAGGTCCCCGTGTACAGACCGCGCTAGCCAGGGCTAAATCTCTAAAATAACGCATGATTGCATGTTGCCTTCTCAGGTACCTAATGACACCAACCTTTTCCTCCACCACTTTAGTGTATCTTTATGTCTTTATACTTAGCAATGTCAAAGTTACTGAAGGTAGACAGTGTTCAATAGACACAAAAGTTTCTTCTTTATAAAAGTTCTTCTGTCTGGGATCTAGTCTAAATCTGTAAGCATATTACTTGACTTAATTTAATAGAGTTTCTAAAATTTTATGAATGCTAATTAGCAAATGCAGGTAAACATGGTTCTTGTACTTTGATTTTAGCTTTGGTGCTTACTTGTCTAGATAATCACTTTGCAAAGCTTCTTTGTGTTAATTGAGATGAAGAAACTCATAGCGATCGCGATTGTGTTTCGGTGACTTGTAATCTTCGCGAATATAATTGTATTCATGAAGTATGCAATGACGTAGAGCTTAACATAGTACAGCAACCCACAACGTAGTCATGGAAACATAAGCAGTAAAATCAATTGTTGGTCTGATAATTTATTATGGTATCAAACAACATAATAACCGATGTACGTCTGTCTGTCTGTCTGTCTGTCCCGTAACAAACACTATTGTGACGTCACTATACTGCCGCCTTGGCGACGGCGGTCTTGACGACGACGGTTTTGACGACGGCGTTTACAGCAATTATGACGGGGAAATACACTATTGAAGGAGGGATATGACGTCATAATATAACGGGCTGTTTTATTAACCGTGATTTTTCACGGGTTACAGCTAGTTGCATATAAAATACTATGTATGTTTACTATACATGTATGCATGTATGTAGATATCTATACATGCATGGATGTATGCATATATGTATGTATGTATGATATACATGGATGTATATATCTATGTATGTATATATATGTATGCATGTATATATGTAGGTATGTATAACATGCATGCATGTGTGTCTTTACGCGCGTTAAAAATACTCGTAATAATATCATTCGATTTTTTAAAATTGTGACCTTTTCCTCGTCTTTGTCCTTCTCCGTGTTCTTGTCCTTATCTTTGTCCTTCTCCGTGTTCTTGCCCTTATCTTTGTCATTATCTTTGTCGTTCTCCCTGTTCTTGTCCTTATCTTTGTCCTTCTGCATGTTCTTTTCCCCATCTTTGTCCTTATCTTTGTTCTGGTCCTTATCTTTGCCCTTCTCCCTGTTCTTGCCCTCATCTTTGTCCTTATCTTTGTCCTTCTCCCTGTTCTTGTCCTTATCTTTGTCCATCTCCCTGTTCTTTTCCTCATCTTTGTCCTTATCTCTGTTCTTATCCATAGTTCTGTCCTTCTCCTTGTTCATGTCCTTATCTTTGTCCTTCTCCATGTTCTTTTCCTCATCTTTGTCTTTATCTATGTTCTAGTCTTTATATTTGTCCTACTCCCTGGTTTTGTTCTCGTCTTTGTCCTTCTCCCTGTTCTTGTCCTTATCTTTGTCCTTATCTCTGTTCTTGTCCATAGTTTTGTCCTTCTCCTTGTTCTTGTTCTTATCTTTGTCGTTCTTCCTGTCTCTTTCGTGTTGCTGTTGGCCAGTACATTTCTCTCCGTGACTGATCGGGTGACAGACATCCCTTCCAGCAAATGATTTTAGATTACATTCATATAATTTCTATGAATTAAAATATTCCGACTCATTAGGCTATTATTCGTAACCATATCATGTACTTTAATTTACTATGACATGTTTAACATAATGCGCGTAAATAATAACTCGAAATCCAGTTAGTAAGCCTACTTGACAATCAATAAATTTACAATTGACAATTGAACTTTGAAAAACCAGAGTCAGGAGGAGACAAACAGAGAGAAAGACAAGCAGAGAGCAAAACATAAGATCCTCTAAAGTCGATCACCATTGATGACAATCTCTGTTCTGGACGTTAACAGATTTCGAAGCAGAATTTGTATCTGGAAGAAAACAAACAAATCTATTCGAAACTAAACTGGTGCGAATTTTCGCACCAAACCACATCTATCTAATCCTTTCTATTGCAATCTATTCTGGTCTAAACTAATTCAACTCATTACGAGAGAAAGGACACGGATTAGTTGTCCATTTGCTAATCTATATTTTTTATTTGATCTGGCTTTATTTTATCTAAGTCAATTGGTCAGATTACTCTTATCAAGTCTACACCATCACAGCCTAGTGAAGTCGACATATTCATACATACAAGCAAACCGATGCATATATATACGTACGTACGTACGTTCTAACAATCGTAAATACATCTGTAGTCATCCATTCCACCGTGCATTCGCTCAGTTTATAGTCAAGTCCAGGGTTGGACTGGCCTGCAAAAGCGGCCCGGGAAATTTGCTCATGGGCGGCCCACATTATCGAGTGCCGAAGGCACGAAACCTTTCAGGATGAGGGACCTGGGTGGTGCCTGCCAACGCTTTTTGTAACATTTAACGTAAAATGGGGAACTTTTTGGTTTTTAATGGGCCAAATGACATAATATTGTTAAATGAATACTAAAAGATTAAGAAATTAGCACCTATGCGTTATAATTTCTTATCTGTTGTAATTTTGTAATTTTGTGTGGAACCAACTGTTACATTATTATAGTGCAATGTACACAGTTTAGTTTATTTCATAAACTTAGCATCTTTGTAGAATTAGTAGACTTCACTGGGAATCTTTGTCAACATTTCTGAAGAATTGTTTGGATCTAAACAAGATAATTACAAATCAGCATCAAGATAATTGCAAATCAGCATTAAGATTACCGTGCTCAGAGAATCTCTGTTTCAAACTAATAACTTGATCCATTACCATTTTGTGAATATTTGCTTGAAATTTAACTTTAGCAGTTTCATTGGCAACCTTTAGCAGATTCTCCTGGCTGTTTCATTCTGGATCTAATTCTTTTCTGTTTCAAAGCAGTCTCAACATCAATATCGAGATTTCTTTTTCCTAGTTCACAGTTAGCAAGTTCTGAAAAATGTGTAGAAGCTTCAAAAATGACTTCAAAACTTCGATGTAATTGGCTTAATTCGTTAAAAGTTTCTTGAGCCATCTATAGACTCGTAGGGTTTCCATGCCGTTTCTTTGCAAATATTGAGATAACGGAGTTGTGTGTTCACTGCTCAAACACTTTCAAATCAATTGCACTGTCAAAATAAATTCAAAACTTGCCAAGAAACCAGCAGAGTTTTCGCTCTGTATCGGACATCATGGTTAAATTTGTTTGATTCAGAAATATCATGAAAACATATTGTAGCATGCCTATGTACAAGAAATCGATATAACTTCTGTGTTTCTTTATTGCATGCGCTATAATCAACGGTAAGTTAAGGTGAATATTAGCACATAGCCGCACGTTTCACGTGGCTGTGCAAGCTTCTTGATAACAACTACACTGTATGCACTGCCAATATTAAATAATTTATAACACTAGAAATAAGAATTAGAACTAAAATATCATAATATTTTTATTCATATTTTTTTGGGCGGCCAACCCAGTCAAAGCCAAGGCGACCGGCCCACCGGGAATTTCCCGGTGTCCCGGTGGGCCAGTCCAAGCCTGGTCAAGTCGCGACATGAACAAACGTACTTAATGCACAGATAACACTTGCATATAATGAGGAATACACTTCACTGGATCAATATCGAGGACAGAGTCAAATTCAAGATCCTCCTCCCTGGCAGACTTCTTTGGTCGGCTCTGCTCCATCATATATACGAGAGTTATTTGCAGCGGTTTCAGCTATAATTATAAGGTCGCCGGTCAATGTCTTCTTCCGCCCGTGGAGATCTTCTGGTCTCTCGCCGCCGTACGTCAACAAGAGTGCACCGTTTACTTGCGTTGGTCAATTTCTTTTGAACAATCTGCGCTAGTTACTCTTTCTGGCTGCTTTAAGACGCACCTGCTCAGATTCATAAGACAGTCATGTTCATAACGCTTTTCATTGGTTCCAAAGTTCTCATACACACAATGTCCCATACATTCATATTCGGCTCTGTTTGGTTCAGATCAACGTGGCTCAGATCAGTGTGGCTCAGATCAACGGGGCTCAGATCAACGGGCTCAGATCAAAGTGACTCATATCAGTGTGGCTCAGATCAACGGGGTTCAGATCAAAGTGACTCATATCAGTGTGGCTCAGATCAACGTGGCTCATACCAGTGTGGCTCAGATCAACGTGGCTCATATCAGTGTGGCTCAGATCAACGTGGCTCAGATCAAAGTGGCTCATATCAGTGTGGCTCAGATCAACGTGGCTCATACCAGTGTGGCTCAGATCAACGTGGCTCATATCAGTGTGGCTCAGATCAACGTGGCTCAGATCAAAGTGGCTTATATCAGTGTGGCTCAGATCAACGTGGCTCAGACCAAAGTGGCTCAGATCAAGGTCGTCGATCAGACAAGTTACAACTCCTTCAGCTGCAATCGTGAAAGTCGTGTCTGATAGAAGCAGAAACCACTGTTACTCACAGCCAAAAACTGTCTGCAAGTCATTTAAGTTTGGACCTGAATGACATCAAAGAATTGTCAGAACGAGTTTAACTGAGCATCGAATTTCTAATCTTTGGACCAGCGACCGAGTGATCATCGAGAGTGCAACACTCTTCGGTAGAGGGCAAATCAAGAGTCATGGAATCCATCGATAGAGAGCGATATTCATTCATCCATACATCCATTCATTCGGTTATTAAGTCATTGAGTCATTCATTTGGACATTCATTCAGTCATTCATTCAATCAGTCATTCAGTCGTGCATTCGTTCGACTGTGGTCTAATCTTTTGAGTTTATCAAGGAATATCTATTGCAAGCATTTTATAATCGAATCCTCTTCGAAAATCATTTTCTACTGCCCTCGCACAGCACATAAATACTTCAATGCGAACTTCAATGATAAAGAGCACAAGATACTTAAAGATGTCACTGTTGTGGATGCTTATATCTGGGTTTCCATGAACCTTTCAAACAATCTCAGATTAGCTATCAAACAGATTTTAAGTGGCTCTTCTTATTTTGGCTAAGCTGAATATGAAGTGTTTCTTGAGTTGCTTCTTACAATAAAAGTTCTAGTAATCGGTGCATGAATCAACGGTTCAATTAAACGGGTCAAAGGCATATCACAACTACTACTACTATTACCACCACTACCACCATCATCATCATCATTATCATCATCGTCGTCGTCGTCATCAGTGGCGTGCCTCTGTTTGGAGAATTGCCTTACCACAACACTGTCAGCCGTCTATATTCAGGCCAGGTAATCCAGGCTGTGTGTAGTCCATGTCAACAACAGCAGATCATTTATAAGTGTTAGCTGATTATACACTTAGCCTTTTTCTCGTGTAATCTTCTTAGAGTGAACTGAAGAGTCTTATCAAACTTTTTTCGATCCATATTTTAAGTCCAGTGGATCATTTAAAGAAACTTCAAAAGTTATCTGCAATTTAGCCTACTCGATTAATTGCAGTCTTATCAGCTTTTCAAATATGAAGATCGTCTAAATAGTGAACAATGAGGTTGAATATTGCCTGTCTCACACTAGCAAGCTAACTTGCGTAGGACTCAACGCAAGTTCTCTAACTGCTCGTCATTATGCAACAGTTGTAAAGTATTCTGAGGTAAGCTTACAAGAAAACTTTCACTGTCAAAACGTCATAAATTTAAAAAAATATGTTAGACTACGATGATGAATATTATTAAGGTTGAAAAAGTCACACTAGTAACTGCGCATTATAAAGCAATCTGTTTTTTTAGCATTTTGAAAAGGTTCAATCTAAAACAATGCAAGAATGTTGAAGTGTATGCTTTCAAACGAGCATCGAAAGTTCTAATCTTCATACGTCCCCATGTTAATGAACGATGTGCAGGGAACAGTGAAAAATGCGAGGTTTCTAGTTAACGGATTGTCGCTGTCGAGTTTGAATTTCAACATTAGGGACTACACACAGAAGTGACGGGCTCGTGCGCGCCTTACTGACACCATCAGTTGAGCATGAATAGCAGAGGAAACATCTGAATTTGGTTTACAGTTCAAAGTGGGGTACCACAGGGTGATCCAATGGCTGTCGATCTCTTTGCGGCACCACTGGACGAAATTATGGAGCCAGAAATCCATTTTGGGATGATAGGCGCCACTGTCGGGAAGAAGGTATTCACAGAGCTAGAAAATGCAGACGATGTTTCCCTCCGGTGGAAATTGTAGAGGTTATACTCCTGTCGCTGAGGCAAATCACGTCGCAAATTGATTAGACCAAGCACTGTCAATGTGATGCAGCAATGAGCTGCAGGTTGTTGAAGCCTTCACCAACATCGACAGCCATACAGCATCCAGTGGCTCAAGCGAACTGGAAATAAAGCTCCGAATCCACATTGCCAGATATGCTGCCCGCGCTCTAGACGACGAGGACCACCGGAGGACCTACGACTACTTGGACTGGAGTCGTGGAGAAGGATCTTACAGAGTTAAACTTCGGCCTTCATACAGTATGGAGGAGGGCTCAGGACAGAACAGTGTGGAGTCATATTGTAGACACGGCCACACTCAGCTGAGTTTTGTCACCAGACAGAGCGATCACCCAAGGACAGGAAATATCTTAAGCAGGAGCTCAAAAGTGTAAAACTGTCCTACATTTGCCAGCTGTCACTAGACTTTCCAGTCGTTACATTGTTGTAACTTTTAAGCAAGAAGAGTAAGTAAGTAAGTATTTTCTTCACTAAGAAGCACTGGAAAACGCACAGCGCTGAACATGTTAAACATATTACAGTCAAGTAATATAAAAAATTATATAGAGAGAAATTACTATGAATCAAGTGAGATATAAGGAGAAAAAGAGAAGAATGGAGTAAGGAGAAATGTAGTCAGATCCTGGGAGAGCATAGTTATTTGAAGAGCATCCTAGCAAGGAAGCATTCCTGAGGAAAGTTATCATACCTTGGAAGCTCACGGTTGGGAGGCCGTTGGTGAGTGTGCTTAATCGGCGGCAGCATTGTATGTAATACATGGCAAGTATTGTGCAAAATACTAGCAAAGAGTCTGGCATCAGCATTATTGCAAAGTCCCTCAAATGAGGGATGAGGACGGCAAGTATCCCTGACGCACCAGCCGCTGGATTATTCGCTGCAGGGTCTCACGCTTCTGCCGGCTCGCAAAACCCCACCACACAGGCGAACAATGAAGCATCCTCCCAACTCTGTTACACGAGCGCGTATCATATCAAAACAGCCCCCCCCAAAGCCCATGCGACCTCAAAACCCGAAGAGCGTAGAAGGACTGCCTCGCCTTAATGATCAGGTGCCTGATTTATGAAAAGCCTATCCAGAAGGGCTCCCGATCTAACGACAGAATTCCAGGATCGTATAGAATGGCTTCAGATGCTAACGGAATTATTATAGATAAAGTAAGACCAACATATTACTAGGCAACCGAATCCAGAATGTTGAGCCGATCAAACCGAAGCTTCAACGCTGCTTCGAGGAAGTTCGGACTATGGAAACAACCATGTCATGCCATGCAACGCAACGCAGTGAAGAAATCTACTTCCAGACATGGATGAAACCGAGACACACAACCCCCTGAGATAAGATGCCTTGGGTAATTACGCGTAGCATCAAGATCTTAAGGTTAGTGCATTTGTGCGTCACCAAACAGTGCTGAGCCTGCTTTGTATCTTGATTGGACGACAGCCTAGATATCAGTTGCAGCGGTTTTTTAAGACGAACGCTCAAACCAATCAGCTAATCATGAAATTAGAACGTTTCAATATTTAGCAGACATTCTGAGGCAGATTTCGAATCTGCCGCCCCAGGTCTATTTTTCGGGAATGGAGCGATTTTAGAATTGAACCCGTGTATAGCTATTACTGACTAAAACAATTACTTACCAAAAAAGTGAACCAAACCTAAAAACTTTTTTAAGAATTCCAAGTGACTGAATATAAGAAAATAAAAAAGCAGTTTTTGTTCAGTGAGTACTTGTTTCTTGTTTTTTTTTATCTATTTAAACCATATATTAGATTGGAAACATTTTATGTGCTTGTGAATCTGGGATATTTAGAAATTTTGGAATTTCTAAAACAAAAAAATTAGTTACAAATGAAAGTCTCCCACACTCAGCAAAGGTATCACCTCTTTACTCCGCTGAAAGTCCCTCAGGTTTCCTGACTATCTTGCCACCTAACTCGTAGCTCTGGTCAGAGCCAAAAAACATGCCGACAAATTCCCATCGAAAGTCGATAGTAGACATCATGTTCAATGTTTCTGAGTCACGTAGCATCGAAGAAGACGAACGCCGACAGACGACGACGCCCGCAACGCACGAACACCAACAACAAACAGTCCCTGTCATCGAAAACCATAGCCTGGTGTCTGTAAGATAAATGGCCACTTCAAAATGTCATAGTTTGCCACAACAAATAATTGCCAAATGGTGTTTAAAATATGTTTTTCGAATCCCTACCTGCGAAAAATCATAACTTGACACCAATATCATGCGTCTAAGAACAGTATTTAAGAGATACCCTCAATCCAATGCAATGTCAACAATTGAATTGTACTGTATCTAGAAATTTATAAAGCGCCTCTCGCAGAAGCCCCGAGAAACAGAAGTACCTGTATGGAACACGAGACTGATGAGGAAACGGCAGTCATTAGTTTGGCCCTGAGAAGAGGGGAAGGTCATTCTAGATCGTGGGACCCACTACAGCAAACGCCCGGTGCTGGGCCAAGGCAGTTTTAGCCTTGGGAAAAACTCAAGCCGATTAACAGAGCGCAATGAGTGAAAGGAAAACGCAGATAGCGGCTTTCGCAGATAGTTCAAGAGATATTTCGGGGCAGTACCCTGTTGAGATTTAGAGACAAGAAAGAGGATCTTATAACGGATGCGCGCAGCAATAGGAAGCCAGTGCAGGACATCAAACATGTACATGTAAGTAGAGATATGGGCAAAGCGGGGAGAGACGCTGCTTAGGGAGACCCATGAGGAGCGACTTGCAGTAGTCCAAGCGTGAGCAGACAAATTGCGTGAATTATGCGTAAAAGTTTATGTCATGCGGCGTCACGCAAGAGTAATTTCATAAAAGCAAAACCGTTTTGTAGGCAAAACATATTCAGGAAAATTCGACAAAGGAATTTTGAATATCACTTTCCTTTCAAAATGTATGCGTCAAAAACAGCTCTGGATGGATAAATTAACCCCAAGTTGCGGCATGAGGGGCCCGATAGCGCATTGGATAACATCTGGCGTAGAGTGCGAGAGGTACAGAGATCGAGTCCCATAGGCGGACATGCTTTGTAGGCTGCAATTTGCGCCGTGTATTGCAGGCTGTCTGTTCTGTTAGTAGTTAAGATTAATCGCATAACATGTACATGTACATTGTACAGCGCAGTGCGTTTGCAGGCGCTTAATTAAAGAATAATATTATTATTATTATTAACATATTACTCTATTATAGCTGTAAAATACGAATAAATCAACTGGGTCGTTCTTATGATAAGGCTGACGTCAGTGATCCTGGTAGTCACTGTATTCCAGATATGTAGGTTAATCAAAGTCAGAGGATAAACCACAGAGTCTGTGATTGATGACCTTAGATAAACATTAGGAGATCTCTTTTTGAACTGTTGTACATTGTTATCAGTCATTAATTCTACTAAATGTCAATTCGTCCAGCCATCTTAAGATTAAGTCTACAAAGTGTAGACAGCTCACCGCAGATCTATTCTGGAATCTTTCAACAGAGTGCATGCTGAAGTCCAAGCATACATGCTCTAGTCCACAGTAGATTAGATAATCTAATAGACTAAGCATGGCAACTTCGAGGCAAATCTTCGTTTAAATGTGATTAATCTGCATTCTGCACCTTCTAGAGAATTTGTTCGCCTCGAAGAGAACCATACACGCGCTTATAAATGTTCACGTAAGTCTCTTGCGCAACCTTGGGAAATGTTACCCAAAGTGCAGTATTTGTTTCACTTGAGATTTAATAAGTGGTTGACGCTGTGTGACATGAGGTCAAACTTTGACGCAGTGAATAAAATATTGCATTTGGTCAAAGACTACTCTCTTAAAGTATTTTTCCTGAATGGATGATAATATGTGGTCCACCTAGGTTGCGTTTTTAATCATTGTTGTTGCCATCGAATGGTTTATGGCCACCTGCTCTTTTTGTTGTTGTTCTTATTTCTGTTCTTGTTTTTGTTGTGCTGTTGTTCTTGTTTTTGTTGTGCTGTTGTTCTTCTTTTTGTTATTATGAGCCAGTATGTAGTACAACACTGAAGAATTCTATGAGACAATTATTATAAGCGTACATTACTTTGACTACATTACAGAAATCCAACAATTGTGCACCCGACTTGAAAGATTAGTTTGAACTGCATACTTTTCGCGTATTGCCAAGCACACTAACTACTTCAAAACAGCAAATCTCGTTTAGTTACCGTTTCAGCAATTTATGTTAATATTTACTGGTTGCTCAACATGAATAACGTTTCTGCTATATCGGAGTATTTCGTACCTGTTTCAGTTTCTTGTGTACTGCATTTTGTTTCACCATTATACTTGTTACTTATTGATTTATTAATTTCTTTGGTGTGTAAATATTCTTTGTGTGCAATCTTTGTTATTGCACGCAACAAATTTTATTAAAATGTATTATTGTCAAAATTACTGTCATCAAATTTCGCATCCCAACAACAATTGAAAGGATTGCCATTGAGAAGCTGGAAGACATGTTTTACCGATGGCAGAAACTGAAGACCATTAATCGCATAACTCAGGCCAGGTAGCTAATAAAACTGCTACGGTCGAAGATTTGGAAAAACTATTTGATGTAGCACATGCAGATGCCATGGCATTTATTACTATTGCTAAAGATAAGTGTTTCTTAGATGATCAACGCAGGCAGCGCATAGACTATATTATGGGTAGTGCAGCCACAGCATTAGCTAGAACGAAGGATAGAAAGGTAAAGAGACTGTAGTGACAGCACAAGGACTATCTCATAGGAAAAAAAGAAGAAAGAAAAAGAGAGAATATCACAGTTCAGCCAGATGATGAATTGACTTCAGAACAAGAATTGACCACAATGGCAGCTGATGAAGTTGAGTCTAATTTAGAACCACGATCCTCATCAAGATGTACCATACGGTAGCCTGTGCCTATTGTTACAACAGAGTTAAGTGCGGCACTTGATGGAGCTAGTGTCAGCAACTGTAGTGCAACATTTATTCTGGCTGAGACAGCAAGAAGCCTTACACGAAATTTCTAGCTTAACTGTCAATCCTGAGTCAAGCAGAACAACCATATTTTTTTTCGTGAACAGACGGCCCAACCTGGAAAAGCCACTTTTGATCCGTCCGTACCCTTAGTGGTGCACTGGTACAGCAGGCTGTTGCCGGACATTACAGGTAGTGAGCAGGTTGACCGGTTATAACCAGTCTTGGTATCAGGTTTTCACGTGGAGCAGCTTCTTGGCGTTCTGGGTGAAGCACCCAGGAGCTAATTGCTGAACAAGGAGCTAAATGCCCTAGCATTTTTCGATGATGCTGTAAGCAGCAACACCAAAAAAAGATGATCAACGCTTTAAAGAAACAAGGCTCTGATGAACCACCCAAACGAATCCAGGTGGAGCCAAGTACCATTCTTGGAAAGGAACTTGAGACTTTGCCATAAGCAGTAACATTCCATTCTTTCACTCACTTGAGTCGAATGCTGACTTCCTCGCACAAGTAGACCCTTGAGATTTCCAGCTAAACAAGAAATATGTCAACAGTCGGGTAATGGTAAATGACTGAGCAGAGCTAGCCGTGAATCTCATGCAGGACTTCAGCAGCTCCATTACAAGAAATGAAGAACAGAAACAGTATCTGCTGCTGGTTGTCTCAAGCCACAGAAGAAAGAAGTCAGAAGTCGCTGATTGCCAGGGATGATAATCCGCATGAGGAGAGTAGGAGATTGATTACTAATGATTGACAGTTTCAAAAAGACTGCATCGACTTTGTTATGGCAGTTTTGTTGTCTGTTTTGTTAAAAATACAGTTCTGGTAAACATTTGACAGTGCTGTATTAATATGTTATTGTATCGGAAACATGAAATTTTGAGTGACAAATAAGTGATAACTGTCGGATAATGATTCTGTTAACTATGTAGATCTATGTTAAGCAACCTTTAAATATGCATCAAAAATTCTAAAATAATTATTGCGAACTCCTCTCATGCCAGACAACAAAATGGGAGGGTACCACAGAAGAAATTCAGAAATTCATTTTTGATTAATGTTTATAGTCGTTGTTCTCAGAAGGTCTTACGATTTAAACAGATTATAGAATTATGTCATGCCGTGAACTGACCCAGAATTTGTCTCACGATTTGACTCCATAAAACATTTGTGTTTAACACGAACCCAAGCCATGATCTGGCCTAGAGACAACGGCTACGATACGATCTTCCGGATACTATCTTCGACCTCGCTGGCATAATCGCGAGATACCACGATGCGATCCTTTGACGGGGAAGGGTTACATTGCTAGATTATTGCATAAATGATAAGAAAACACTTGCTTTTTTTAATTACTTATTTTATCATTTTTATTTCGATTTATTATTACTTCTATGTTTTACAATCAATGCTTCTAACTTCTGTCCCATTGTGCGTTTGCTAATGGTGTAATAAAGAATATACTTACTTACTTACTTACGTAGCCAACTAACCATCACCATATCGTAAACTGACCTAATGGTAATGAACTGACCTTTTTGATTTTTGGTCTATGTACTGATTTTGAATTCATATCAATTGCGTTTAGCCTTAAAAACCGAAAGCGTGCTAAGCATTTTTCGGTAGGCTATAGGTATGCTTAGCTAAAGCAGGGCTTTTTTCAGCCGGAACGCGCCGTCGGCACCTTTTTCAACTACTAACAAATTATTTATTTTAATAATAGACAAAATAATTTAGTTATTTCAATTAATTTCAGTGTTGTGAACTGTTTTTTTTAGTGTTTATTGAGACCCCTCCCAACCCCAATCCCGTTTTTCTAGGCATTTTAGCCCTTCCATAATTGTTCAGTTCCGGAACCTTTTCTCTAGAAAAAAAAACACTGGCTTAAAGATACGGTGACGCAAGGTAAGGTAAGATTAGATGTTTCAATGTAAAACATTGAATAATTTTAGATAAGATAATCAAACAGCAGAACTTCAGAATTCCACCCATCAACCAGATAAACACACACTTAGAACATCGAAATCGTAGGCCCTAATTGTTTTCAGTCAATTCTTGAGTATTTTATACCTCGAATTAGCATCATACAAGGTCTATAATCTATCACCGTCCAACAGATTGGAATCGTTGATCCTGCTTTTAAATACAGTCTTCCAGTGGAAGGATACACATTATTTTACAAGCCACTCTCCTAGTTCACCGATAAAGACTTTCTTCGATCATCCACATGTACAAATGTAAGCTACAAACTGATGTCAGTTTCGTACACAGAAACATGCTGCGCTGCTGTATAATTTCAGTTTAATAACTTGCAGGGTGTGTTTGAGTGAGCATTTGCCATGTAAATTCTAAAAAAACTGACTAACTGACTGATTGGATAACTTCATTATTCATTCACACCCAGGTCTCTTGTTTACATAAAGGAATTTGTATCTCACGCGGTCTATGATGAGGATCTATGCAAGATGGCGGCGACTGACTAACCTGATCGAGGGCGGTTGAGCGTAAACATAGTAATTCAACTACTTAATACAAGGCGAAGTCTTTATTAGTAAAATTTCGCAACAACATACAGGATTATCTACGCAGTTCCGTATAGTTTTGTGTAAGTTGTGAACGAAAATGTCAAAAAAGGGCATCAAAACGGACGACCTGATCGATGCGCTGCAGGATGACCGAGTAATGACTCTCCTAATCACGCGACTGACCCCAATAGTACACGAAGTCTTTAAATCCCTCGCGGCAGACTTCAAATCTTCTCTTACGACACTGGTTAAAGAAATGGTCACAGAACAGGTAGTCGAAACAGTGGAACCGCTTAAGTCGAGACTCAAGGACCTAGAGAAGGACAACAAAATACTTCAACGCAGAGTCGACGATCTTGAGACCCACAGTCGGCTGGATAACCTAGTCTTCCATGGCATAATGGAAACAACGACACAAGAACTACTCAATCCAGGTGTCTTTCCTCATCAAACTCCGGACCAGAGGAATCGTGCTAATATCGAAGCTGTGGTGAAACTATGCCAATCGCGACTTGGCTTGAAAATAACCGAAACAGACATATCAACAACCCATCGCCTGCCTCGACGAGGAACAGAACAAACTCCACCTCTGATAGTCAAGTTTACCAACCGGATTGCAAGAGACACTATCTATTCATCCAGGAAACTACTCCGTCATTCTTCTACAGAGTTTGGACCAAACCAAAACCAACTGTTCATCAACGAACATCTAACGAGAGCCAACTCTCAAATCTTTGCCCAGGCAAGGAAGATGGTTCGGGAGAAAATCATCTTTGCAACATGGACTGCGGGTGGTCATACAGTTGTCAAGCAGACAGGAGGCATGGACGAAAAACCAAAGAAAATCCTCCACTTGAAAGAGCTGGAGCAGTTACATGATTCCTAAACTAACATTCTCCAATATCGATGAAAAAGAACTTAGTATCCTCAGACAATGATCGAGCCTTTTCTTCCAATTCATTACTCCTGAGTCGTTGCTTACTTGTTCACCTTCTAAAGAGTTGGAACAGTTAAATGGGAGTTCTAACCAAACATTTTCTAATATCGAGGAACAAATACTGATCAGCCTGTTATTGAGTACCTTCTGACAATGATCGAACCTTTTCTTCTGATTCATTACCTCCGAGTTGATGCTTATTTGTTCACCTTTAAAAAGAACTGTAACAGTTAGGGGAGTTCTAACCAAACACTTTCCAATATCGATGAAGAAAAACTGGACAACTCGTTATCAAGAATCCTCAGACATTGACCGAGCCTTTTCTTTTGATTCATTACCTCGAGTTGATGGTTACTTGCTTACCTTAAAAGAACAGGAACAGTTATGTGAGTTCTAACCAAATATTTCTAATATAGGCCTAGATGATGAAGAACTGGACAGCCCATTATTGAGTATCCTCAGACAATGATAAGCCTTTTCTTTTGATTCATTACCTCTCGAGTCGATGGTTACTTGTTTATTTTAAAAGAGCTGGAACAGTTACGTGAGTTCTAAACTAACATACTCTACTATCTACTACTGTCATTGATCGAGCCTTTTTCTTTTTAATTTATTACCTCCAAGTCGTGGCTCACTTGTTTACCTCTTATTTGGTGTTATGCTGCAAATGTTTACACCCAAATTTGCCTACAGATTAAGCAACCCAGTAAGACATTGTAAAGTCAGCTGCTCACCGTGGTCTCCCAAATCCTGTACATGTTCATTATTTAGGAGAAACTATACAAACATATGGTTCCTTTATTTGATGCACTATCATAAGATAAATGATACTGAATGTTAGATTGTTAGACTGTTTATTAGCACATTATACTCATTATTTTGATTGATTACTATTCTATAAAACTTGTGTCTAACTAGTGTAAAAGGGATATCTGCTTATCTCAAGTTGGTAAGGGTTTATGAGCGTATAACCAGCATTATATCATCATTACTCATCAGCACTGCTACTAATATTATACATATTTATAAGCACCTGTTACACCTTTAAAGCATCAGTCAATGGCTTTACTATTATTATAACCCATATGGCTACAGCTTAAGAAATCTGTAAGTCATTATTAATGTTTTACTGTCACTTTTGAGAAGTTTCGGCTTAAAAACCCGACGCTTCAGTATAGTTGCTAAAGATGACTGCTTAGTTATATAGATCCTCCAGTATGCCACACTATTAGGAGTTTAATGAGCCTTAATATCTGACTAATTGGAAGCCAATATATATATACTTAGTATCTTGGTGATATGGGACCCAATAGTACAGATTAGACTGACGTTTGTAGGTATCAATTCTTCTAAATTGCAAACTATCTCGGGTTGAATTCAACTAATTATGGAGATAAACAACTTCCATTGATCTTATAAATCAATACACACTTCAGACATGAAAGACATGCATATTACTTTAAATCGATGAAAAAAATTAAGTACATAAGTCTTTATCGCCAAGCTACCAATAAATGACGGAAATTGTTTTAACAAACCTTTGACTACAATTGTGACTTGCATTGTTAAACCTAACTACAATTGTGACTTGCATTGTAAAACCCAAGCAGACAACGCATACTATTGTTAATCAGATATACTACTGTTTGGTTATGCTAATGACATCTGTCATTCAAGATCTGATGAGGCTATGCTCCTCTTGTAATATGATGAAAATTTGAAGGCCATATCAATGGCATGTCTTCATTTTCAATGTTACTGCATTACTAACAAATATAGGGACATGGGAAGTTATGACCAGCTCGAGGAGGCCTCCTCACTTTGTTTTGTTTTTTGTTTGTTTTTATTTTTGAAAGATCGCTTTGTGTGTGTATGTGTGTGTGTTCGACCGCTCAGTTCAGAGGTCAAGCTGTTCCATGGACTCTTGTTCAGCAGAGCTGAACTTAGTTAAGTGTCATTTCTGTTTGAAACATATAACCAGTGCGCATAGGGCAGTATTCTGTACACTCTGCGGGAGGGGATTCCACTCGGACTGCCACGAAATTGCCCTACCAAACCAAATTGATCCATCCTCCTGGTATTGCACTAATTGTTTAACGACTCTGTTCCCTTTTAACCATATTGTCTGTGACGATGAATTTGCCCAGAGCATAACTGACGCCCCTGACGGACTCCCGTCTATTGATTCATTGAGGGAGGGACCTAGGCTTGAGATATATACAGAAGTCCAAGAGAATCGACCGTTAACTCACAACTACGACTTGGACCCAGACGACAACTATTATATAACACGCCCTTTAGTCTCTAAATATAGTACTTCTCTAGACTTGGAACCTGTTCTCTCTGCAGGGAGACACTTGATATCACTTATGCACATCAACTGTCGAAGCATCGCTTCAAAGGTTTCATCAATTGCTCAACTCACTCACCAGTTATCGGTTGATATTCTTGCACTCACCGAAACCTGGCTTGATGAATCCACAACTGACTCAGTCCAAATTGCAGGATATAAATTCATCCATGAGCCAAGAAGCTCTGGCCAAGGCGGGGGCATAGGGTTTGCCATAAAAGACCACTTCGGATTCAGCAAAATGGAAATACCCTCAAATTGTCGCTCGCATCGCACCTATGAGGCTCTATTAATTAAATTCCCTTTACCACACGGTTCTTATTTTATTGTTGGCACAGTTTATAGACCTCCGGGTCACAACATGTTTGCTTTTAATGAAGAAATTGGGCAGCTATTATCCACCTTAACACTAAAAGTTAAAGATATATATCTTCTGGGAGATTTTAATATAGATTTATTAAAAGCTCAAAATCATGCCCAAACTGCAAATTTTTTAGATATTATGTCTGCTTACCATTTTTTACCCTCCATTACACAACCAACAAGAATTACCCCAACTTCCTCGACCTTAATCGATAATGTTTTCTCTAATACAACCTCAAAAATTATTGACTCGTATATTCTTGCATCGGACATATCCGACCATCTTCCAATTTTGGTGAGAATCAATCAAATTCCTATACAGGGAGAGAATACTTCAAATTCGAAAACTCGAAACTTTAATGCATCCAGCTGTGAACATTTTAAAAATTTATTATCCAAAATTGATTGGTCCATTGTACTAGAATCCTGCACCAAAAATGACCCTGACGCTTCTTATGACCTCTTCTTTTCATTATTCCAGGAAGCTTATGACACTGCTTTTCCCCTAAAACATAAGCAAACAAAAGCACATAATAAGATTAAAAATCCTTGGATGACACTCGGCTTGCTCAAATCATGTAAAAAAAATAAAAATTGTATATGAAATATATCAAATATCCAACTCTTGAAAATAAATCTAAATTCACTACATATCGAAACAAATTTAAAACGGTCTGCATTAAAGCTGAAAGAAATTATTATGAATCAGAATTTCTTAAATACAGTCACGACCTTAAAAAAACGTGGCAGACCATAAGAACTTTAGTTAACTCTAAGGATAAGAAAAAAATTATCAGCCACTTATGCTTAAACGGTAATGACATAACAAATGCTGATGTTATATCTGAGAAATTTAACAACTATTTCACCAGTATTGCTCAGGATCTCATTGAGAAAATACCTGCATCCAATAACACTATCTATACTTATCTCAGCCCACAATTACCAACCTCTTTTGCTATTTACCCCACCTCCCCGGATGAACTACTCTCACTTAGTCATACTATAAAAATCTCTCACAGCGCAGGCTTCGATGAGATCGACCCATCTGTTGTTTTTCCTGTATTCGAACACATTGCCACTCTCTTATCAGCCATCATTAACTGCTCTCTGTCCACAGGAATAGTTCCCTCAAGCCTAAAAATAGCTAAAGTCACACCAATCCATAAACAAGGCCCAGAAGAGGAACTGACCAACTATAGACCAATCTCTATTCTACCATTTTTTTCTAAATTCCTTGAAAAAGTCATGTATATTCGTCTATTTGACTATGTTAATAAAAAAAACATCTTACATAAATCTCAACATGGTTTTCAGCCCGGTCACTCAACTGCTATGTCACTTTTGAGTATCCAGGATAACATCTCATCTGTTATTGACCGTGGCGAATATGCACTAGGTGTTTTCATCGATATTGCAAAAGCATTTGACACTGTCAATCATGAAATACTCCTTAATAAACTTCAAAATATTGGAATACGTGGTATCGCACAGGATTGGTTCAAAAGCTACCTCGAAGATAGGAAACAACAGGTCCTATGCAATGGCTCCCTATCAAAATTAAAATTAAATAAATTTGGTGTACCACAAGGATCAATTCTTGGACCCCTCCTTTTCTTAATTTTTATTAATGACCTCCCAAACGCTTCACCAATCCTGCGCTTTGTGCTTTTCGCCGATGATACGAACATTTTTGCTTCTCACAAATCATACCAGACTCTCTTTCAATTAATGAACGAAGAACTAACAAAAGTCATTGACTGGTTCAGAGTCAACAAATTATCATTGAATCTAAAAAAGACAAACTACATTTTATTTTGCTCGCATCGTAAACATATCCCAGAAACAAGGGAAGCACTCATTATGGACAATAACCCTATACCACAAGCAACCTCTGTCAAATTTCTGGGAGTATTTGTGGACCAATTCCTTACATGGAATGTACATATTGAGAATATCTCTAAAAGAATTGCGAGACGTGTGGGTGTATTAGCACGTATTGCCTACTTATTACCAACCCATATTAAACTGAACCTATATTATTCTTTAATTCACCCTTATCTCTCATATTGCAACATAGTCTGGGCCTCAAATTACTCAACTCGCTTGCTTAGATTAACTTCATTGCAAAAGAGGGCTGCTAGAATAATAACAAGAAAATCAGGTCCCATTTCCCCCCTTGCTGCATTACAAAGTCTAAAAATTTTATCAATTGAACAGATTAGAATCCAACAGACCTCTGAATTCATGTTTAAGTATATGCACAATCTTCTTCCTGCAGCATTCAATGACTTCTTCAGTTTGACATCCAAAATAAACCCCTACTATGTCAGGACATCTGCCGATTATAGAGGAGCATTCGCTAGAACAAACACCCGAAGGTTCTCAATAAAAAGTGCTGGCCCGAGGACTTGGAATAATATTCCTATTGCCATAAGAAATCTACCTAATATTTTAATTTTTAAGAGAAACCTCCGTGTGTACCTAGTAGCAATAGTTCCCCAACCTTCCCCATCCACATTTTATTAGCAAATTACTGCCTTAAATGCGCACTAGGTTTTGATGCTGACACCTGATCTTATATTACTTCGATGTTTAGTTAACTAGTTAAGTCAAAAATGTCTAGTAATACAATGTTATGCCAGTTGCCGTTAAAATTTTTATGTACAAGGGTAACCCTGATAGCGGGACCCAGGTCCCTTAAGGGTGTCTCTCCCCTTACTTCCGTTGGAAACTAATAAATTTATATAGTTTCTGTTAAAATTTTACACTGAACGATATTATTTCTGTCACTGCATATTATGATATTATGCGAAGTAATAAAACTTATGGTTATGGTTATGGTTATGGTATAGAGGCCAATCGCCTAAATTCAATTCTTACAATATCGCTCAACAAATTAAAATTTCAATTCGAAGTTAAACGATAACCTTACCACTTAATGCTGTCACCGTGCATGTAACAAAGTCCATTTACAACGCAAGTCCATCTTATATATATGTGTGTGTGTGTGTGTGTGTGTGTGTGTGTGTGTGTGTGTGTGTGTGTGTGTGTGTGTGTGTGTGTGTGTGTGTGTGTGTGTGTGTGTGTGTGTGTGTGTGTGTGTGTGTGTGTGTGTGTGTGTGTGTGTGTGTGTGTGTGTGTGTGTGTGTGTGTGTGTGTGTGTAAATCTACGCGATTTTCTGTAGCGACCGTATATATATATATGGCCTCGACCCTGCTCATTTTTCAATTAATTTGATCAGGTGAGATCCTTCACCACCGCTACCCGTTTGAATTGGTGCTACTACTACTACTACCACCACCACCACCACAACCGCAACCACCATTATCATCATCATCGTCGTCGTCATCAGTGGCGTGCCTCTGTATGGAGAATTGCCTTTCCACAACACTGTCAGCCGTCTATATTCTGGCCTCGAATCCAGGCCGTGTGTACTACTGTGTAGTTCATTTCAGCAACAGAGATTATTTATAAGTGATTTTATCTTAGCTGCTTACACTTACACTTAGCGTTTATCTTGTGTAATGTTCTTAGAGTGAACTGGAGAGTCTTATCAAATTTATATTGATTAATATTTTAAGTCCAGTGAATTGTTTAAAGAACTTTCAAAAGTTATCTGCAATTTAATCTACCCGATTAATGACAGTCTTATCAGCTTTTCAAATATAAAGAGCGTCTAAATAGTGAACAATGAGATTGAATATTGTCATTCTAACACTAGGAAGTCTAAGTTGCGTTGGATTTAACGTAAGTTCTCAAGCTGCACGTCGTTACTTAACAGTTTTTAAGTATTCTGAGGTAAGCTAAAAATAAATATTTTTTGTTAAAACTCATAATTTTAAAAAAAATTTGTTAGAGTGCGATGATGAATAAAGGTTGAAAAACTCACATTATTAACTGCGCATCATCGAGCAAACTGCGTTGTAGCATTTTGAAAAGCTGCAATCTTGAACAATTTAGGAATGCTAAAGTGTCTTAATCGCCTGATCATCTGCGTACCTGAGAGCCCTTATCAGTCTGCCTCCAACGTTGATCCCCTCCCTCCTCCATGTCTTCCAGTGCTTCTCTAATAAGCTCTTCTATATAAATATTGAAGAGTAACGGTGATAACGAGCATTCTTGCTTCACTCCTCTGCCGAGTTTCTCTGGTTCCGAATGCTCTCCATCTATTCTTATTCGCACCCTTTGTCCCAAATACAGGTTTCCTATGAGTCGTCTATCTCTCCAGTCTACTCCCATCCTTCTCAGTGCCTGTATTAGCCTTGTTCGTAAGCCATAAATATATATGCACATCTTGTCCATTTTCGCAGCTCCTCTCTGTTAGTACCCTTAATGTTCCGACCGCATCTCTTGTTCCCATGCCCTTTCTAAATCCGAATTGGTCGTCTCCTATCCCATCGACTGCCTCTGTCTTTGCTTGTACTCTCTGTTAGTATTCTTATCATGATCTTTGACGCATGGGTGAGGAGGGTGATGGTGCGGCGGTCTTCGCGAGCTGTTGCATTAGGTTTCTTTTTAATTGTTATTATGATGGATTGCAAGAAGTCATCTGGCCATACACCTGTGGTATATATATCTTCGCATAGCCTTATCAGTTCTTACATGGCTCCTTTCCCCAGGTTTTTCAGCATCTCTGCAAGTATGTTGTCTATCTCTTCGGCTTCGTTATTTTTAAGTTCCGTTAGTTCCATTCTGCTAGAGAGAAGTACGATTTAACCGGTTTCTGGTGTCACAAATATTTGTGAACGCTGTCTCTAAAAGGTAATATGCACGTAAAATTGGTGGGTAGAGTATAGAACCATTATTTCTATTATTTCATGGTTTATATAAACTGCACGACGTTGATTAGCTAGTGATTTAGTAGAAAGTTTTGTATTCCTGTGATTTCATTGCTTTGATGTAGCATTACATGTCTGTGTCAGTTAGCAATAACCTGTTTAACCCTCGAATGCCCAAGGGGGTCCGACCGGACCCCAGACCCGCTTTTCCACGGATAACTTTAGAACGGCAGCGAAATTGTAAAAATGGTTTTAGGACTTCCTAAAGCCTTCAATTGGGCTTCGTATGATATATTTTGCGTGATTATTCTACCACCCTGTAGCCCACAACCATAGCATATACCAAGGACACCCCTCAAGAAATGCGGCTGATGGTCATACTGGCACATGGTCTACCGGCCCAGAAATAAATATTTTAACGCATGTTATTGTGAAATACCATATATCAGTCGATTGCAAATTGAATTTGGATTATAACAAGCCAAATCCCGTTAAAATATTCCATCCCTGTACCCCACAACCATAGCATATACTAAGGACACCCCAAGATATGCGGCTAATGGTAATACTGGCATATGGTTTATAGGGGTCCACCGGTAAGACATTTTCCGCCGGTAACCGAATCCGAGTATTTGGATGTATTTTTGCCGGAACCGGTAACGAACCGGTAACGAACCGGGTACCATTTGTTCCATAAATTATGCGAAGCTTCACAGTTTCATGTAATAAGAAATTATCGACATAAATTTGTGTACTTGTAATAAGTGACTAATACAATTTGAATTGTAGTCATTTCTGTGCAGTTGTGAAGTTTTCTGTGTAATTGTTTTAAGGTTCAACATTTATAATTTTATATACGTAAGTTTACTGGTCCGCAAAGGTTCACCAGTCACTCTGGTACAGAGTAAAGCAGGGAGGCGACCTGACCGACGACTCTGATGAGCGTAGACTCGGATCCGACCTGGGCTGGTGAACCAAAGTCCTCCGTGCCCACCTTCTCGTGGTGCGGACCGTTAGTACCCTTCCTAGGAAGTACTCTTCCTAGGAGGGGGAACGAACGGGCACGGCAGGCAAAACCAGGGGAAGGCAATGGCAAACCACCCCTGTTAATCATGCCAAGAAAATCGTCATGCCACACACCAAACCACGCCGATGGTCGCGGATGGAGGGACTCCCAGGCCGGAGCGCTGAGGTGGGACTCCCAGGCCAAAGCGCGACTCAAGGGCTACTGGGAGAAGTAGCAAGACGGCAACGGAGACTGTGTGGCATGACGATCGCTAGGGCTCCTAGAGCCGACGGCACAAACAAACAAACAAAAAAGTTTACTGAATACATTTTTACAGAAAAAAAAATTTTTTAAAGAATTTTTTTTGCAACTATTTGCGTCTACAATATTTGCCGAGACGAATACTTCCGGAAACTGGATTTCCGGCCGAACCGAGTATCCGAGCCGGTTTCCGGTGGACCCCTAATGGTTTACCAGCCCAGAAATAAATTTTTAGCGCAAGCTATTGTGAAATACCATATATCAGTCGAATGCAAATTGAATTTGGATTATAACAAGCCAAATCCCGTTAAAATATACCAATCCTGTACCCCACAACCAGGCAATAACTACATGCGTACAATTGAACACCTGCGAAAAATCCCGAAATTGCAAAACATTACAAACGAGTATTAAAGTTCAAATAAAGTTTCACCAGGTGGCGCTATTGTGAAATACCATATATCAGTCGATTGCAAATTGAATTTGGATTATAAGAAGCCAAATCCCGTTAAAATATTCCAATCCGTTCTCCAGATATCACTATGAAAACATTGGGGTGCGGTTGGGCATTCGTGTACCAAAAAATAGCTTGGGCACTCGAGGGTTAAATTGTCTCATTTTAGCTGTTTAAAGCAAAGCATGGAAAAGTCGATTGGTCCTGTTTCTTAGCCTAAGGAACTCACTATACCGCCTCCGGCGATAAAATTAAGTAGAGAGAGATATGTTTCTAGGTAGTCTGTCGCAAGTTCTAGGGGCGACGAGATGCTAGACCGCGAATGTTTATGCGTCTAAGTAAATTGGCTGGTTTAAGCGTTTTCGCAACGGAAGTAAATAAGTTTAATCCTGTATGAAGCAGCGCGGCCTAAGTAACTTGGCCATAAATTGGGCCGTTGAACCCATTAAGCTCTCTCATTTCAGCGTTTCATCGACGTAAGTAAATTAGGTTAATCCAGTTTATATATCGGCGCTATATCAAATCAAGTCGCGAATGCCGGTTTGGGTCGATTTTCAGTTAACTTCATTCAGTTGTTTCAATTCAGCGTTTTAGCGAAATAAGTAAATTGTTTTAAGCGCGTTATATGCCGTTAGTTTAAAAGAGCAGCCGTTTACGGAATATTGAAATTACTTTGAACGAAGTGATCTTCCGTTTGGGACGTCATTGGTCATTGTGCCGTCATTGGTCATGAATATTAATTAGAGGAGCGTAACATTTCTGTTGTTACAAAACACACACACACACTTGGCCACATTTCTGTTCTATTATATTATTAATTTTATGAAAATTCACACATCGGCGTAATAAAGTGTGAATGTAAAGACGGCAAAAATCTAGTTTAGATAGATAATTATAGACATCACTGCACGTTGTCAAGCACCTACCATAAAAGAGTCGTAACAAAATATAAAATATGTAGGTCGACAGATTGCTAAAATTTGCTTTTCACCTTTGCTACCGAGGTTCAAATCCGAAAGTTAAATAAATCACACTGTTTTAGTAACACATCGTAAGACGCCTTTTCTTAAAGTTATTGAACGATCGGTTCTCTCGTGGTCAGGAATTGTGAACATGTCACTGGATATTGACAAACTACAATTGCTCAGTTCTTCTTGCAGTAAACAGCAGTGTACACTTATTGGTCGCATGTTCATCCAGTGTTTCGTTTATGACCAAGTAGTTGGTCACATTTGGATTCTATTCTAAAATGTTTAGTCGCGCGGACTTAAAACCTGACCTGATAATACGCTTTGAAGTATTTCTCTCTTTTGCTGTGGTTTTATAAAGTGTTTTAGACTGTTTTGGGGTATCTGTTTTCGCAAGCTCTTGCGCCATCCGACGCTCATACCCTGTCTATATGTATACGGCCCAAATGTAAATGTACACGTTTTTATATAGCGAATACAATGTCATGGCCTCGACCATGCACATTTTCAGTGGATGATCGGATGACATCCTTCACCACCGTTACTCGTTTGAATGGGTACCATGAGGAGGCTCATGTTATTAGTGAGAGTGGCCTTGATTTAGTATGTTCTTACTGACCATTTGCTGGCGAAGTGCCCTACGACCAATTGATCGGCTGCTGAAGTATATCGTCTTCCATAAACGTGGTGACTGACGAATGTCCGAGCTCAGCGTCTTCTATCATTTGTGAGAGAGTGCTTTGTGTTGGGTTCCGGTGTTGCGAGCATTGTCGCCTGTCGTCGTTTCTCTTCTTCGATGCTACGTGGTCCAGAGACTCTTAACAAGACGTCTACAATATCAACTATGGATGGAAATCCGTCAGTTGAGCTCTGCATATCTTCCGGCGTCCGCCAGTGCTTACTCTTCTAGTTACCTGAGCATCGTATCTTCATTGATTTACCACTCCTATTGATTTTATTAAGCATTCGTGATAACGTAGCGCTGATAAAGCCTTTGTAAAGCATGTGATTGGAAGGCGCTGAAGTAATTATTGTAAATGTGATTGCACGCAACCATGTTTGCGCATTTGTAGAGTGCACGTGTAGGCCCTATACGTAAACGTAATTACACATGGATGGGCAGGAAGGTCGTCAACATATCGAAACTCCTCGTATTGCAATAAATCTATAAACATATGTACCTGTAGGCCCCCTATATAATATTTCAGATATGAGTAGGCATATGTTGTACATGACTTCGTTCACGTCGTTTGGGAAAGATTCGTTTATAATCTTAACTTGGTAAATCCATTCACAACTATACACGTGTAAGAAGGAATTGCCAAGCGGTGCCTGACTGGCACCGCTTGGCAATCCTGGAGGGGTGGACCCAGTTAAGCCCCCTTACATGGGTCTGCCAACGTGTTTTACTTGTCTGTTGACAACATTTCTGTCTGCCTGTTTGCTGGCTGTCTATCGGACTGCGTCTCTTTGCTTGGCCTACCACTTGTTTGGCCTATCAACCTAACATCCACCCATACATCCATCCACTCACCAATCCATCCATCAATGCAGCCATTCATCCATCCGTCAGTCCATCTCTATTTCTTCACTGTTGGCACCAACGCTGACCAGTAACGTTCTCATGTCTGATATAGCACTATTTATTTATTAGACACGTTCTCCTCCCTCTCAACTTCTTCTTGCTCTTTCTCATTATCTCCATACCTGAATATCTTCCAATCGCCTCTCCCTCAACTCGTCCAAAACCCAATTTATGTGGTTTGGCCCTGCTCTTTGGAATGGGCTTCCTCCGTTCGTTCGTTCTTCTATTCTCTCAGGTAACGTCGCTTCCTCTTCTACCTTTCTTAAAACTTGCTTCTTCTCTCGGGGTCTCTCGCACTGGGAGCGCTTCTGAATGGCCCTCCCTCTAGAAGCGCTTTATAAATATTCGAATACAATACAATACAATGTAATGCATGTACCTGACATGCATTCATTTTAAGAAGTTTTTCTCTCATATCAAACAACCATAAGCGTGTCTATATGTAGCCTATGCGTTGATACTTTTATTCGTTTAAGATACTTTTATTCGTTTAAGTCCAATCGATGACTGGTTAAAAATGACACACAGATATTGAAGATATTGCAATCTTTTGATTCCAATGTTACCTAATGAAATGAATCTTTCTCAACAACATTTTTCAATTTTTACCCTGTATATCGTTTGTTTTGGACGATATATAATTATTCTGTCGCTTGTCACCAAAGCACCAAAAGCTCATCGTTACCAGATATTTCTATATGCAGAGATTGAACACTAAACATGTTCCATAGTGAAAGTCAAATCTTTGTATGTGGAATGCGATCGGAAATTTTACATTTTATTAAAGAGGAGCGAGAAAAGTCTTTCTGCAATTGTAATAGTAGGCCCTAATCAGTTTTATATGGCGCTTCTTCAAAAGAGACGCTCGGCCTGACAAAGTGGTTCCCGTCGTTTTCACCTTTTGGACAATGAAGAAACCTAAATGCTACGATTACGATGAATACAAGGTCAACTTTTAAGCGCTTTTGTCATTCGATCTATACCGATAAAGACTCCCTTCCAACCGCTGCTTGTAGCTTAGCAAACTGATATCAGTTTATACAGGGGAGCATGTTGTACTGCTTTTCAGCTGAGTAACTAATAGGTTGTGTGTACATTCTACCAAACTCATTGCTCATTGACAAGGTGACTAACTCATTCATTCATTCCGTGATTCATTCATTCATCTAGGAATTCAGGCATTCATTGTTTCGTTCGTGTTCCGGTTTATTGGTATGAGAGCTTTTTGTAACGAGTTTAGCTTTAACAATTTTATTTCATTTCCTGCAACACTGACATGTTTAAAAAATTCAATTCGAACTTTAGTGATAAAGAACACGATACTTAATTCTGTCACTGTCAATGGATTTCACAGGTAGACAAACGCGCAATAGTCAAATAACAGCAGATAATTTATAAGTAGCTTTATCTCTGCAGAGAAAACACTTAACCTATTAGAATTGGGTCGACCATCAATCGACGAGAGGTTATTCATCGGCACATATAGAGTCGATCAGAGGATATTGCGTCTTCTACAATCGACCTGCCAGGACTTCTGAATAGTAAGGTCATCTTGTGCTGTGGACTTCATTGTCCGTCGTCAATCCTCATCCTCGACGTAACTGACCTCTGAATATAAAATCAAGCTTTTTATTACTTCCCATACCAGACCTAAAATATGGCTAACGGCTTACGTTTCCGTGTTTATTGCTAACAGATGTAGAATGTTGGCTTCAACGCCCTTCTATATTATTTCCCTATATTAATCGAAATACTGAAATCGCGACCGCACTTCGTTCTCCCGTCTTCATATTTACAAAGATACATTATGCGAACGCCTTACAGCTGTGGCTATTTAGGACGATAACTATCAGAGGTAATTCTAAAATAAAAAATGACATTGCGGAAGAATACGAAGAAGAGACAGAGAGGAGCATACAGCTGGACTGGTGCCCAATTTATTAATTATTTCTGTCTATAAATTGTATCAAAAAGTTAAATTATTTTTGATAGTAGCGCGGTATAATTCAGTACTAAATATCAACTGAATACTTTGTACTTATCTGATATGAATAAAAAATGTGCATTTTTTCCAAAAAAATAAATTTACATGCACGTGCTATTTATTAACCCATTAATGCCCATGAAATGAAATTCTGTATGAAATTCTTTGGGATGTTAGATAATAGGGATTGTTTTAGGGGAAAAAATGTGGAAAAATTCTGCGGACATCGGGGAATAGAAATATACGCATGGAAATTCTTGTCCCTAAAAAGGGACAGTGGACACTACCGGTCACAGGTTTTTTATAAATGAAAGTACTTGAAATATGACTCACACTACTGCAGTGACATGTTTTTCAAGTAAAAAACTGCAACATTTCAATGAAAAGTTACTTATAACCAGATGAACAGTAACATATAGAAATGTCAAAACCGACGGTTAGCACATCTGTCCAAGTGCAATTATGTAAATGCTGGTGAAAATGGCTAATAGCTAGCAAAAGTCAATACTGTTACACCGGAATGCGTTTATTTAGGTAATTATTGTGTATAAAAACAGCGAAACAATAAAGGTGTAGGCCAACACAGCATTGAGCACATTTCTTATATCTATGCATGTAATTTCCCAGTTCTGTGTGTCGATAAACGCTCTCACAGGCGCCCGAAATTGGTCCCGCCCAAAAACATTGGGCACTACGGAGATAGAGGTACACACGCAAAGCCAGACGGACAGACGGTCAGACAGACAGACGGATTGACACACAGAGAAACAACGGTTAGTAAGTCTGTCTATGCCTCCCTCCCTAGCTCCCTCCCGTCCTACCTCTGTCCCTCTTGAGGGGGACGAGGAGCAAGGACGAGGGTCTGACCGATTATAGCCGATGCAATATAACAGGGGCGCCCGAAATTCGCCCTGCCCACAAACACTGAGCACTAGGGATATAGACGTACAGACGCAAAGCCAGACATAGGCCTACATATGGACGGACGGTCAGACAGAGACGGATTGACACACAGAGACACAACGGTCAGTAAGTCTGTCTATGCCTCCCTCCCTCGCTCTCTCCCGCCCTACCTCTGTCCCTCCCTCCCTCCCTCCATCCTCCCTTCACTCCTTCCGTCCATGCCTACTTCCCCGTCTGGAACTGGGACAGTGCGAAGTTACAGACTTATGGGTTGTCCTCTATCTGAATTGTCTAAAGCTGCCTGTGGGACAAACATGTACGACCACAAATATAAAGCACGTAGTCACATTGGGTTTATGTGTTGGAAGAATAGCTGTGACGAATACTGTTGCCTCTCCTTGAGCACACGTATAGTTGCCTTCCACATATATTGTCTGGTGATACATCGGCAGTATTGTCTACATCTGCGCTATCTCCGTTACTGGCCGTAAATGTCCGCGCGAAAAGAGTCGCCGTCGTCCTCGAGAGCACTGAGGACACCACTGACAGTAAATCTTGTTTCTTTGTAAAACAAAACTAAATATTTAAAAAAAAACGTGGAAATAATTTTCTATACACTGGCATTGAAATGGTACCGAATAATGCTATAATGGGTGGATTCAATGAGCTCCAGTTGTAAAAACACATACACAGCCATATTAGCCTGTAGGAAAATACTGTGGCCTCCAATGACCACAGTCCCTTTTTAGGGACGGGCTTTCAACACAACATAGTAAGGAACACGTACACAACAAACATGCAACAAAAGTATTCTTGCACAAGCTAAATAGTTGTACTACATAAGCATCGATCAGTTTTTCAATTAACTGAGATCTTTTATTAGAAAAATGCTTACCTTTAAGAAGAATTCATCATTTGTGAAATTTCTCGCGGGCGACGTTTATGACGTCATATGTACTAATAGAATATTTTTATACATAAAACTAAAATGCTCCAAATAATACTAGAGACATCAGTAATTAAAGCAAAAAAAGACACTATTAGTTTGCGGGTCATGTATGCTAGACTGGACTTGAATAACTTTGTGTCCCTAAACAGGGACCGTGGGCACTAATGGGTTAATATATTTTATTATTTTAAATTTTTTAACGCCCGATGTATGAAAAATCCCTCAGGCTCTAAGAAACTATGTACCGCAACAGAAGTGTGTTTAAGCTTGGAGAAGGCCGTCCTCGTCTCCGGGAGTGGTGTGGTATTTTTAACTGTTATAATTTTCAAATTTATAATATCTTATTTATACCTACAATATAGAACCTTAAAGCAGACGTGTTTATTGTCTATTGACGGAAGCAATGACCGGGTTAACCTTTGCAGGACGAAGCGAGGTAAATAATTACCCCAGCGGTGTTTGGATGTTGATTACGGAGCAACTGTAGGTAGATATAATTTGTTGTTCCATGTGTTTACAACTTTACAAGTTACCACCAATGACATATTCTGACTGCATACCCACCACATTGTCATGTCGTGGGAAAATGATTTTTGAATCCAAAGTGTCCTGGGATAGAAATGTACCCCACATCGTCGACGTCGTTATTTTTTCGTTCATAGGGCAGATATATTTTTTAAAGATATGAGCTCATAAGTGACCTCCAATCATAAATCAAGTTTTGAATCTATCATGGTATTGAGTAGGGCTGTACCGAATATTCGCTTCGTATTCGCTTCGGGGCCGAATAGTGGGCCAAATAGCTATTCGGTATTCGGCCGAATAGTAGCGGTCGGACCGAATACGAATAGTGGTCACGTGACTTCTGTTTATGCATACGCGGCTGCTATAGCGAGTGGAGTGAACGTTAAGTAAGTGACAATTTCTAGGTTTAGTTAGATTAGTTCCATTCCTAGTTTACACAGACTGGCAGAATGATGCAAAAACTACACGTAGTTAGTCACTGTTTACTTTTAGTTTATGTATTAAATTTACTGGACTGAAACTTTTGCTTACATTTGAAATTTTGAATGTTGTCGGTAGACCTTTTTTGTACACTATTCGTATTCGTATTCGTATTCGGCCGAATAGCTGGTCCAATTATTCGTATTCGGCCGAATAGTGATAATCACCTATTCGGTACAGCCCTAGTATTGAGTGTTAATAGTTTCATAATTGTGGAGACCTTATTTTCCACGATGGCGGCCATATTGGCCGCCAAAACAAAAAATATGCATGTCTCAGCTCATAGGTAAGCTACAATGACAAATGAAGTGTCAACTGTAACATTTCCAAGGTCAACGAATCGATTTATCGTAGTTACAATAGTGGGGGAATACTACTGTCAAAGATGTCGGCCAATATGGCCGCAATCTTGGAAAGTAGTATTCCCACACTATTGCCACTGGCCGCCATCTTGGACAGTAGTACTCCCTCACTATTGTCACTACGATAAATCGATTACTTGACCTTGGAAATGTTACAAAATGACACTTCATTTGTCGTCGTAGCTTACTTGGAAGCTGAGATATTACACATTTTTTTAGGGTAAAACATTACCCCACTTCGTCCTCCGTGTATTGTAAAATGTTTCCGTCCTGCAAAGGTTATAAAGACGAAAGAGATACGTCACATCCGGTTTATAATAATTGCAAAGGTTGCGATCGAAATTTATAGTAAAGGCGAACAACAACTTCTATGTCACCTGTCAGCAATTCGTTAAATAACTATTTCTTCGGCAGTTTTCGTTTGCAATAGCTGAAATACGTTTACTCCCAGAACAAATATTTTTACTTTATATGAAAAATATGGTTTTGATTACGAGAAAACGTCTATCGTCTTCTTTGTCCATTTTCTTGACTCACTTTGCGGACCGGCAACTGAGGGTTCGCGAACCGGCACCGGTCCGCGGACCACAGTTTGGGAAGCACTTGTGTATTGTACCTAGAAATTTATAAAGCACCTGTCGCAGAGTAACTACTCAGAGGCGCAATAGTTGTTCCCACACCGGGAATCGAACCCGGGCCGCCAACGTGAAAGGCTGCAGTCCTAACCACTATAGCATGCCTGTGTTCTTTCCTTTCTTATTCCAGTACTGACCTTGCTGGCACTATTATTCGGCTGTAAGAAACTGTCAAAACACCTGGACTGACTTTGGACAATAATGTCACATTTCGACCACACACGACAAACCTTTTACAACTCTTCCTATCACATTACGAAAATAGGTCACGCACTATCTGCTCTACCCAAAGACGTGTCACAGCCCATTGCCTGCTTTCATGTATGCTCTCGCGTCAATTATGTCGACTCAGTTTTTACAGGTATCTTGACCATGAAGTCAGCATAAAAATTCTGGGACTCGCTTGGTAATCTTCTCGTACACGTTAAGTCAATGAATTAACGACCCACTCATTGATTATCTGATTGACTTATTCAATTACTGACTTATTGACTGACTGACTGACTCACTGACTAACGGAATGAATGAATGAAAGACGCTTTCCTGATTATCAGACTGACTGATTGATTGATTGACTGATTGGCAATGTCTAACAAGTTGACAATTTTAGAGTGTCTAAGTAGTCCATGCTTGTTCTTCTGGGTGAACATATCGCCCACTATAAACAACGGAATAAACGGGAACTGTATAAAACAAGATAATTAAAAGATAGTCAACTCTGAAACGCTAAAGCAACTCTAGACAGTCAATTCTAGAACTATAGAACAATTCTATAAAACACGATAATAATAAGTCAGTCAACTATGGACCTCAAGAATAACCCTCGAAAGCACGATAATAACAAGGCAGTCAATTCTGAAACTATAGAACAACTCTAGAAAACACGATAGTTAATAAGAGAATCAACTCTAGAACTGTAGAACAATTCTATAGAACATGATAATCAGTCTTTCAACTCTGAAACTTTAAAATAACTCTAGAAAATACGGTATTAATAAGACAGTCAATTTAAATCAAGGTCGTTTTTGTGAATTTTAGTAAAAATCATGTGAGCCAGGTTCAAAATTCGCCAGTAGGCCTAGTTCACGGAAATGTTTTACGATGACAAGAACTTCAGGAAGTTGGTTTCGGACGATTTATTCATTGGCAAAGGAGCATTCGGTGATGTGTATGGTCCGTGCAAGTGGAAAAAGAAGAAATGCGCCATCAAGAAGAGATGGCTTACGAATACTACTGGGGATACAGAAAAACAACTTTCTGCTTGTAGTAAATGGATGGATCTACATCACAAACATCTAATAGTAGTTTATGCCATAAGTTTGGAGCCTCATGCTGTTTATATTATGATGGAATACGCAAGTGGAAGATCGTTAAGAGAGATTCTGTCCGCGCACAAATCTGATCTTCCGTTGGAGGTCCTGAAAGACTGGAGCATTCAGATTGCTGAAGGCATGGCATATCTGCACGAAGAGGGCATAATTCACAGAGATCTAAAGTCGCCGAACAGTGAGTACTATTTATATACATAATAATAATAATAATAATAATAATAATAATAATAATAATAATAATAATAATAATAATAATAATAATAATAATAATAATAATAATAGAGCCATTCCGGACATAAGTTAATATTTAAGTTCCTGAGGGATTCTGTATACCTCGGGGCATAAAATAATAATAAAAATAATAATAATAATAATAATAATAATAATAATAATAATAATAATAATAATAATAATAATTATAATTATAATTATAATTATAATAATCGGTGTGGCTGTGGAGAATTGGTTGCTCCTGATGGCCAATGGACAATAATGTCCATTATAATTTTAGCCTATCTTTACTGCATGAGCAATTATGTAAAGAAATATCTTCACACCGCTCACACTCCTCGTTACCCAGTTTGTAAATGAAATGTTCATCTGCTTTATCACATTAGGGCCTATGATCTAGAGATCATGACAGCTGCACTACAGCTTAATGTTTCGCTGTAAAGTCACTATACATTTCTGTAATAGAAATATCTGATGGGAAGTACGCCTGTTTGGGCATGCTCCCGACGATAGTGTGATAGGGTTGGATGAAACGAATCAATGTGTAATCGAATAAAAAATAGCCAGACGCATCCCACACCCTCTGTACTTATCCTCTCCACACATTTTATCATATCGTCTTTCTGACTCTTTCAAGTTAAATCATAAAAACCTCAACCGTGTAAGTCTACAAAACAATCTGGGTATACCTGAATCCCAGAAACTAGATAAACTGTGGAAATGCAAAAAAAATTGATCGAATTCCCGAAAACAATATTCTGCCAAGCGCTTTTATCCTGAAAACTAGTATGGATTAGCCGGCCAATAACCTGTATAGTAGGCCTATATTTGAAAATGTATCTAAAAGTTAGATGTGCGTAAATAACTTTGTTGTAACTTGGAAAGTAGATTTCAGAGATCCGAGGAAATTCTGTTTCGGGAATTAGAGTGTCGGGAATTCGTTACGCACCCAAAACAATCACCCGTAGTCACAAACAAAGCCATGATAAATCATTCTTCTTCTTCTTTATGTTCTCTGCTCACCGGCAGGTTCGTATGACCAATGACGCCATCGTTCTCTGTCTTGTGCTCTTCTCTTTAGTCCACTGTATCCTTCTTCTTTTGTCATCATCCAGTCTAGCAGCATTGTCCTCGGTCTTCTTCGCGTCTTTTTCCCCTCCATCCTTCCCTCCATGATGTCTCTTAACAGTGTCTCACTCCTTAGGATGTGCCCGATCCATTTCCTTTGTCGTCCGCGTATAGTTCTTATGAGTGATCTTTGCTCTTCTACCATTTGCAGGATTTCCTCGTTCGTCCTCCGTTCCGCCCAGCTAACTCTCTCCATTCTGCGCCACACCCACATCTCAAAGGCTTCCAATCTTTTTATGTCGTCCTTCCTCATTGTCCATGTCTCGGAGCCGTACAGAACAACACTCCACACCAGTGTCTTTACCATTCTCTTCTTTAGACTCTTGCTTAAACCTCCTCTCATTAGCTCTCCTCTTTTATAAAATGCATCTTTTCCCATGGATATTCTTCTTTTTATTTCCTCGTGGCATCTTGCATCGTCTGTGATCACACTTCCTAGATAGCAATACTTCTCCACCTGTTCTATTTCTTCTTCGTTTAGTGTGATCTTTATTGTTTGTGGTGTTATGCCGCTTCTCTTGCTTATCTTCATTACCTTTGTCTTCTTTACGTTTATTTTCATTTCATATTCCAGCGATACCATGTTTAGACGATCCATCATCCTTTGTAAGCCCTCCTGGCTAGTTGCCAGCATCGCCTGGTCATCTGCAAATCTCAATGCCTTCACCCTTCTTCCTCCTACCTTTATCCCTTCCTCCATATCCTCTAGCGTTTCTCTTATGATCTCTTCTATTTAGATGTTGAATAGTATTGGTGACAGTGGGCATCCTTGTCTTACTCCTCTTCCTATTTTTCCTGGTTCCGAGTACTCTCCATCAACTCTTATTTTCACTCTTTGTCCCATGTATAGATTACCTATCAATCTTCTTTCTCTCCAATCCACCCCTTTTCTTCTCAGTATTCCCATTAGCTTTCTCCAGTCTACTCTGTCGAAAGCTTTTTCATAGTCGACAAAGCAGATATATATGTCTTGGTCATGTTGGATGCTTCTTTCTGCTATTACCCTCAATGCTGCCACCGCGTCTCTTGTCCCCTTTCCCTTTCTAAACCCATATTGGTCCTCTCCCAAGAAATTTTCTGCTTCCGCCTTTGTCTGCAGTCTCTTTGTTATAATTCTTAGCAGGATTTTTGATGCATGTGTCAGAAGGCTTATCGTGCGATGGTCTTCACAGTTTGTTGCATTCTGCTTCTTCTGTATTGGTATAACAATTGTCTGCAGGAAGTCCTTTGGCCATTCTCCCGTGTTGTAGATGTCCTGGCATAGCTGCACCACCTCGTTCATTGCCTTCTCTCCAAGATTTCTGAGTATTTCTATTGGGATGTTGTCAATTCCTTCCGACTTTCCATTCTTCATGTCCTTGATTGCAGCCAAGACCTCCTCCCTCATCACCTCCGGACCCATGCCGTCCTCCCCCTGTGTTTCTTCCTGCTTCCGTTCTTGTTTCCTCATTTCTTCCTCGATGCTTCCACTTCCTGTGTATAATTCCTCCACATATTCCTTCCATCTTTCCCTTATGTCCTCTGCGTCCTCCAGTAGTCTGCCATCCTTGCTCTTGATTGCACCTCCTCTTCCTGTATTTTGTTTCTTGCTTAGTGATTTTATTTTACCGTACACCAAATCACTTCGCCCCTGTTCCTGCAGGAGTTCCAGTTCTCTGCACTGCTCCTCCCACCACCTTTCTCTTGCTTTATCCGTTGTTCTTCTCAGCTGGTTGTTCAGTCTTCTATATTCCTGTCTAGCCTCCTCTGTACTCTGATGTTTCCATTTTCTTCTCTCCTCCATGTCTTTGATCATCTCTGTTGTTATCCATGGTTTACGCGGTTCGTTTCCCTTTTGGAATCCTATCGTTTCAATCGCCTCTTTCATCAGTGCTTCTTTTAGGTTCGTCCACCTCTCTTCTGTTTTTGTTCCCTCTTTTAGATTTTCTACTTTTTCCTCTAGGTTCTTCGATACTTCTCCCATCTTTGTTTTTATTATTTCTTTGTTCCACCTCATTTTCTTCACTCTTTTCTTTTTGATGAATTTGAGTTGTAGGCTCACTGTCATAGCCACCATGTTATGGTCTGTATCTGCATCTGCCCCGGGAAGGGCTCTCGCATTCTTCACACTATTTCTATACCTCTGCCTTACCATTATGTAATCCAGCTGGTATCTTTCCCTGTCTCCTGGTGATTTCCACGTGATCCTAGCCAAAAGTACACAGCATAAAACAAACGAAAATATGCTACATAGGGCAGAGGAGGAAAGATCTCTTAAACTGTTAATATATGACAGAGACACAGGAAGTGGATTGGTTGCATATCGAGAGGGTATTCCCTACTGAGAACTATCAATGGGGAAAAGATAACGAGAGGAAGACCTAGATGGATGCTGCTGGACTGGAAGATAGTGGATGGGTACAGTAAACTGAAAAAAACATTTAAAACGTTTGAAATTACAATATAATCAATATTTATTGTTGTTCAAATGTCACTTAAGTTCACGCCGTGATGAATGATGAAAACCACCAAGACTAATTAAAATTACAGTCTTAAAAATAATTAATTATCGCTCAGATTCGTATACTTAAACGTAAACATTGTCGGGAAGTAGTAACTGCGCATGCGCGTGGCCACGGATCTGCAAGTAATGCTCTGTGTTACTAGCAATAAACAACGCATGTCAGATGCGTAGTTCTTACTTAGTATTTGATACGAAGTGTGGAGATACGTGGGATTAACAAATGCTGGTTCTCTATGATCGCATCAAGATAGGAGGTTCTTACTTCGTACCAAGGTGTAAGACCACTAATACATGCAGAAACTGCATCTAACTCAAAACAGCCAAATTTTAAGCTACGTGGTTCTTTCTTATGAGGGCAGCATTGCCTTCGAAACGTTGGGGCCAATCAACGCTGCCGGGGTCGATTTCATTCGCGAGGTCGGTCGCCGCCTTTCGGCCGCTTCTGGGGAGCCGCGAGAGGGCACCTTTCTTTTCCAGCGCCTTTCCATCTGCATTCAACGTTATAATGCCATAGCATTCCGTGGCACATTCAGGGACTCAACGGAGAACGAGGCCTGATTTCCTGGAAATAACATAACAACAAATTAATATCTAAGTCCCCGAGGGACCATAATGTACCTTGGGGCATAAAAAATAACTAATAATAATAATAATAATAAACTCGTTCGGCCGTTCCAGGAATAATTTTTAATTTTTTCATTTGTCTTCGGACAATTTTTTTATCTACCTGGGGGATCCTTGATACCCCGGGGCTAAAAAAAATTAAAAAAAAAAAAATAATAATAATAATAGTAATAATAATAATAATAATAATAATAATAATAATAATAATAATAATAATAATAATTATTAAAGGCGCTGGAAATAATAATTATTACTCCATCAGCACATGGGGGACGAGAACCTCTAACTTGATATAGTTTCTTAGAGCCTGAGGGATCCTTGCTACCTCGGGCGATAAAAAAAAAATAATAATAATAATAACCTGGTCCTAAATAATTTTTCCAAATCCTGAGGGATCACTGATACCTCGGGTAAAAAAAATAATAATAATGACTATTTGTTCAGCGCCGTATCACAGCTGGAAAGGGCGATGTATACGAGTTAAATAATCAGTGACGGTTATTTGATACCTTAAGAAGATAAGTCTTGAGTTGTGAGTTGAATGTCTTCAGAGATGGTGCAATCTTCATAGATGGTGCATTCTTCGAGAATACTGTTCCAAATAGTTCCTTGCAGCGGGTTCATCACTGATGCAAATAATTTATATAACATCTCAGTAATGCTTTAATTGGACGTTAATCGAATCACATAACAGAATTGAAGGCGAGTATGCATGAAATGAAAACCACGCACAGATAGGATAAAATAGTAGTAATGCAAATTATTTTATACAATAGTGTTTACCAAAGTGCGACCGTACGTAGGCCTACGGTACGTACGTTATTTTTTCTATAACGTACGTACGTTATTATGCCGTACGTTATCGTACGTTCATATTAGTTCACGACGAAAATAAAATACATAACATTACGCACAAGAAACGTCAATAATAGTTGGTAATTTGACGGTCGTAAGCAATTTGAACCCTTACATCAGTCATGTAATCAGCCTCAGGCTGATTCCTCTATGCTTGCTTCTTCGTATTTTCTGTTCTTGATGGCACCATTAAGGCCTGCGTAGGCAAAGCCTTGTACGGTACTTAAACGGCGCGATATCGAAATGTTTAGATAACTAAGTACGGTAACGAAATAACCGATTTCTATCCTAATCAGGCTGTTCAATGATCTGTACTTTCAAACTTTTAAATTCCAAATTGCTAATATTCTGTCCGATGTATAATTTGAAGATAATTAAGATTTTACGGCACACTTCATAGGATGGTCAGTGCCAGTGGTCATTTTATTGGTAATACTAAATTTCGGTACCCTTCGTAATTAACTATATGCCTGCTTACGGGGAGATTAATACTGTAGAGCTAAACTGATCATTTTTTAAGTACGCGTACGGTACGCGTAAGTTACATGTATAAGACTATAGTTATATTGAGGTTCTTTGTGAATGATCAGATAAACTTGTGGCATTTTTAATGTACGCGTACGGTACGCGTACGTTATTTTTTTTTGATAACGTACGTACGGTACGCGTACGTTATTCCGGTATATAACGTACGGTCTCACTATGGTGTTTACCCGTCATATGACGGTTTAAAAAAGAAAATGAATGGATTTAATCTCACGGATAAGAATGGATTGGTTAATAATGCCTGTTTGATATTGCGTCGGAATTCGTAAGTTGACATTGTAAAGCAACGAAGAATTAGCTTGCTACTGACGCTGCTATAAACTGTCGTAAGTACAATTACATAATAATTCCCAATGAGCTTACATATTAATGGATCGCTGTGGTCTAACGGGCGATGCCACCTTCCTCTTGCGAAAAGAATGTTGGTGGCACTGTTAACGTGGCGTACCTATCGAATGCCTTAGATATATTCCAGAGCGTCTATCTTACGATGGACACACAGAGCTGGAAACCATATGAGATAAGTAAAAATGCTTTAAGTGGATGTTAATTGCGTTACACTTGCACGGGTCTATGGTAGTAGCTTACCTACATCTGAGGGGTAGTCTAGCCTATCTATCAAATTAGGCTGTACGTTATTAATAATATAAACAAGCAGAAATGTGTGTCCAGTTACACTCCTCACATTGGCTGCTTCAAAGTAATTAATATATTCATGATCATTGACGTAAATGTTTGAAAAATAGTCACATTCAAAACGCACAGGCGCTTCCAAGTAATGAATATTCATGAGCAATGACGTCTGTGTTTACAAAATCGCTAAGTTCAAACGGACAGTAAAAATCAAAGTAAATAAAAATACATACCGTATGCGGCTGCTGTTTTAAACTAACAGCTAAAAACGGGCTTTAACTTGGGTGGAACATGCTGAAACAAACGAACGGTCAGTCAAAGATTTCCTCGGCTTTCATTGACTCCCATGTCCGAACACCTAGTGCCTCCATCGGCCTCTATTGATAATGTTCAATATTTAGCATTTAGCTGAATAAACACCTATAAGCCTAGAAATATTATCAAAATCTTGGAGAATTTGAGATTGAGTAGACATCATAAAAGTGCACTTGGTAAGAATCGATTGCCGTTATTAACCGAATCACTACAGGGTGCAGAAATACCCAGTGCCAGTCGGTGTCCCGCAAGGCTCGGGGTCGCTTCTTTACATCCTCCATACGACCGATTTGACACAACTTCTATCAGCTGCGTCTACGGGAGTTCAGGATCACCAATAGGCTGATGACGTTCAACTGTATCCCATATGCCACTTTTTTGTTGCGCTTGCATGTGTATCTTCTACAAGGTCACTGTGACAGAAGTGCATAAATTTTAATGGATGTCGTCGTAGCACCTGCAGCTAATCCGACAAAGACACAGTATATTTAATTGGGCACACGTCAGCCGCAGCTGTCAAACACTGATGAAAGTATGATAACATTCCAATTCATGTACAATCGGAGTGCCTAACTCTAGTCCTGAATTTTTAAATCCAGCTTCCACTCGCAGGTATAGCTTTTAGTCGCCCAAATACATAGGCTACACTGACCCTAATCCTGATCCCTAACCGAACCTCACGACGTTTATTCTGACCCTAACTGACCCTCACGATGCAAAGAAACCCACCCAGATAGTACATAGGCATCCCGATTGTACATGTTCGCCCAGAAGAGATCAAGGATTCTATTAATTTTGTTATCGCTGTTGAAACAAAAGATATTAGCCACAAGGAGCAGCTATCTTTTGTCATACGATTTTTGCCAACAATATAGTTAATGAATGCTTTCTAGATTTCAAACCTGGAAACGGATTAATTGCCCAGTCACTGTCAGGCTTATTTTAGGCTTTACATACGTACATTATCCCCTCCCCCGGACATTATCCCCCCGGACATTATCCCCCCCGGACAAAAGCCCCCCGGACAGAATCCCCCCGATTTTAGCTAGGACAAAATCCCCCCGGACAAAATCCCCCCCTCTGTGTGATAAGCCTATTTCTACATTTAATTGAGAAACTTTAATAGCCCTGTTGCCCTCGTGTCAGCTTGTTATTGTTGTAAACGTATAAACTAAAGACTTGTTAGTGTCACTCAGGTGTAAAAATAAGACTTGCTAGTCGCCTAGTTCTTAACTTAAGGCTTGTTAATGTCAGGATTCGCGAGGTCCGCTGCCCAAAAAGCGGGCCAGGCTCAGCGCCAAGCAGCTACAAGCCGTCTCCCGCACCCTTGTTAGCGTCACTAGGGCCTATAGGTTAACGAATGAAAGGAAATATGAAATGTATATATGTATGTATATTTGTATATATGAATGTATATATGTATATGCGTATATATATGTATGTATGTATGTATATATGCATGTATATATGTATATATGTAGGTATATATGTATATATGTATATTATGCATGTATGTATATATGTATGTTTGATATATATGTGTGAAATATAGGTTATTATTTCCTAGCCGGGGGGATAATGTCCTACCCCGGGGTGGATTCTATCCGGGGGGCTTTTGTCCGGGGGGGATAATGTCCGGGGGGATAATGTCCGGGGGATAATGTCCTACACTCATGGGTTAGACATCGGGTCATATTTAGTGGGTCAGGGTAATGATGGTGCAAAATTCGAAATATAATGAGCGGTGTAAATAAGGATGTACAGCAGCTTGTAAGGCAGTCAGCTCTAATGGCCATTTAGTTCCAATCTTATGCACATAAATTGAATTTAATTTTAATTGATGCACAACTGCGTATAAATCTATCTCAGAAGCTAGGGAGTATTAAATTACTTGAAAGGTTATGTTTTACTTCAAATTCTCTTATAGATAAGAAATGGGCTGTAACAGAGTGAATTATATCCAAGGAAACCTGTGAGGCAACTCAATGGGCTCAGTAACACTTGATGGGTGTGTCGTGTAGTAATAGGCATTCTTTACTACCCAAACAGTGTTTTTGTAAAATTCCCAGGCATCGTTCTGAAGTGTTAGTACACATGTGCAGAGACTGCATTTAGGCAACTTATCTACTATCCAGTTATTGATCCATCATCTCCGAACTAAATGGACAATTCTCTGACTATGCACTTACTGGTATGATAACTGATTAGTATACACACTATACAATCATTAACGCCAAAACACGTCGTTCTTCAATCAGGATAATATGGAGTATTTTTACACTATTGTATAGTAGTAATTTCCAGTGATGTATTCGAGTCCACCTAAGCCGAGTCCGAGTCAAGTCCGAGTCCATCTAAGCCGAGTCCGAGTCGAGTCCGAGTCCTGAGGTGTTCGAGTCCGAGTCACTAAAGATCGAGTCCAAGTCCGAGTCCGAGTCCATCCACATAAAAATATACCGAACCACGCAATTCAATGCCATAAAAAATAACAGGACTATTTTGGCCTTATGCAGAAAGAATTTTTAATGTAATTACCCAAATTTCACATTAAAACACTAAATTAAATAAAGTTTTGTTCGATAATCTGGCACGATCATGAGGACACGTACAAATTCTTCCACTGCTAAACACAAGTTCAGTAGGTAGGAACAGTTAGAACTGTAAATGCCACAATTGTCACATGGAGTCATGTCACGTCCTCGCTCCTTCTCTACACTGGAAAGGACGATACGAAAGTTTCTTCTAATGAAGCGATAAATTAATAACTCCATACACAGTTTAGCATTATGATTGAAGATATATTTACAAATCGACAATCCCTAGTATTCGGTTCAATAGCAAGCCCTTCACGGTGTTCGCCTCTATAAATGTCCACGCCGATAACGAGTCTTATACCCCTGTCTATTCATGACACTTCATTAGTTCCTATTGTCTCCCGTAGGAACTGGTTGGCGTATGCATATAGGCCTGTAATTATATGCCTATACCAGGCCAAATAGAGACCCTCTGTCTTATACCCCAGCGTATTCATGATACTCGTCTTCAAACGGAATAGTTTCATCTGATCTCTGTAGCAACGGTCGGCCGGGTATTCACGTCAGTTCTCGCATGACGGGTGGTCTTAGCCGAGACATGGCAATGCAGTTGTATTGTATTGTATTGTATCTAAACATTTATAAAGCGCCTCTCACAGTATTCGCAAATCAGAGGCGCTCCCAGTGCGAAAGACCCAGTGAATAGAAAGAGGTTTTAAGACAGCGGAACGAGGCACTTGGGCCACCAACTAATAAAGAGGCACGTGTCAATGGAGGAAGTTGATTCCATAGAGCAGGACCAATGCAAGAAAAGGCTCGAGTTTTGGCCATAGAGGTCCTGGCTCGTGGTACAAGAAGATCATGTCTATTAAGCGATCGCAATGGACGGAGGGAAGTAGCTGAAATTGGCAGACGAACAATGTCACAGAGGTACTTGGGTGCTAAGCCTGTACAGGACCGAAGGACTAAAGTGAGAACCTTCAGCTGAATCCGAGCAGTAAGGGGAAGCCAATGAAGATGATCGAACATGAAAGAGGAAATATGAGACCAGCGAGGAAGTCGGGCTATTAATCTGGCTGCAGCATTTAAAACAGTCTGGAGAAGGGAAAGACGGACTTTTGGCAGCCCAATCAAAACAGAATTACAGTAGTCAATTCTGGAGCAGATGAAGGCGTGGATGATAGTGGTAAAAACGGAGGAGGAGACAGAGCGTCGGATTGCTCTAAGCCGTCTCAAGTGAAAGTAAGAAGAACGGGTAAGATTAGCAATGTGTTCAGAAAAGGTGAGCATACTGTCAAGGACAACACCAAGGTCACGGACACTAGAGAGAAAAGTGAATGACGGGAATTTCTCAGCAAGAAGTGGGAAGTCTAGTTTGAGGAGCTGCTGACGAGTACCAAACCATATAAGCTGCGTCTTAGTTGGGTTCAAAGAGAGACGATTAGAAGACAGCCAAAGGTGTAAATCACGTGAGAGAGCATCAATACGTCCAGTTAATGCAAGCTGTGCAGAGGGAGTGCCATGAACGAGCGCTTGGGCATCATCTGCATAAAGATGACCAGTTGATAAGTGCTTAGCAAATATAGCGGAAATGTCAGCCGTGTATATGAGGTAAAGGAGAGGGCCTAAGACAGAGCCCTGTGGCACCCCAAATTTAACTCTGACCCAATGGGTTCTGGAGTCTCCGCAGATAACCAATTGCGTACGATCAGCAAGGTAAGACCGGAACGAAAGAAGTGGAAGGCCATGGATGCCACATGAGGTTTCAAGTCGCTGCAATAAGATGTCGTGATCTACCATGTCAAAGGCAGCAGTTGCCTGTTCTGCCCAGAAATTGTGACTCGGAAAACTAGTCAGCGAGTCAAATTCGAGTCCAGGGTTAGAGTCCGAGTCCAAGTCCGAGTCGTGACAGTCCAAGTCCGAGTCCGAGTCCGAGTCCGCAGAAAATTGGACTCGAGTCCTTGGCCGGACTCGAGTACTACATCACTGGTAATTTCATGTTGAAGACCTCAGCCCTGAAATTCCCCATGCAAATTAGGCTTCGTTCAGGTTCATTTGCAACCAAAATATAGCTACAATGTTAGACCTGGCTTATTTTCTGGCCATATAAACTTGCTTGTCATGAAATATACAGACTGTTGAACATAGCCATTCTTTCACAAATAACACCAGCAGCCTGTGAGCAAAGCTTTTCTGCTCAGAAATTAATTAAAACATATCTACGAAGCACTATGCCTGTCGTTCGCTTAAGCAGTTTTGCCTAACAATGCTGTCAATTGAATCTGTTTGCGCAGAGTTGATTAACATGAATGCCTTTGTGGACGAGTTGATTTAGACTCTTTAACTTGCACTTCATTAAGCATATGTGTTGTTTATAGTTATATGGTTTCTTTTAATAAAGTGAATTTGTTTCCATGTTTTCTTACCTTGAGGTTGTTGTTGTAAACAATTCATGTAGGTTCAATAGAGGTCTATTGTCACCATTCTCAGTTTTGACGATGCCGGACATCCAACTCTGTCAGGAAAAGCCTGGAGCCGCCACTGTCTGTTTTTCAGTTTCAAGTCAACCTGATCTGCGCTGGCTGCTCTATACTAGCCGTGGAAATATGCAGGTGCCGCGCTTCCGAACTTCCACTCGAGCTCATCGTACCTTCTCCTGTATTGGACCATCTCGTGGAACAGTACAGTCTTCTATTGCATTTACGTACACGTACTGTTGCACTTGGCCCTGTGCAACAAACATTTTGAAACTGTCTTGCAGCGCTTTTTGAGGTATTAGAACCATGTTAAATGTGGGGTCTCGATAGTGTAGAGGTTCGGGTGCTGGACTGTCAATCGACAGGTCGGGGTTCAAAACCCCGTCAGGGCAGAAATTTGTTTCGAGATTTCTGTTTCACCTGCACCCCTTAGCCAATTCAGGTGTAATGATTACATTGACAGTACACTTTCGGTGGTAAGATGTCACATCTTACCACCGAAAGTGTACTGCAAGATAGAGGACTGGCCATCCGCAATCATATACGGAGGCTAAGAAAATGAAGTCGCTAACACTTCACACCCATGGTTGCTTAGGGCTAGCTTAATGGACTGCTCTTCCTCTTTTTCTGTGTGTCTTGATACATACATACATCAAAGATTTAATTTGGCAACAATTTATTTCAGTCGTAATAATGGAAGCGGATGCATCGTCCAATCCTTACACAAAGACGCTGAAGATAACAGACTTTGATCAGATACGAGAACACGACAGCATAAAAACTATGTCAGTCGCTGGAACCTGCGCTTGGATGGCTCCTGAAGTTCTTAATGAATGGAAATTTTCAAAAGCCAGTGATATGTGGAGGTGAGTCGTTCTCTTTTACTTTTACGTTCTAGGTTTAAGCAAGTTTGGAGCCATTGCACCATTTACGTGATACTAAATATCTTGGTAGTACTATCAATGGCGATACAGTGCCATGCATCCATTCTTGGGCTAATGCATCATTGTATATATATTTGCATTTGCCGCACAGGAAATCAGTTGCATATTTATGATCCTAGGGAAAATGATAGTTGCAAAACAAATTAAAGTTAAGACAAAATAAATTAAAAATAAAAATAGTTTGCTAATTTGACATAATTTCTTGCACGATTCAGATGACGTGAAAATTAAAGAATACGTTTAAACTAATTTAGAAATAGAAAAGACGTCTCTTAAAGTCACGCAGAGTCAAATTTGTCAGTGGAATTTGAATTGTAGTAGGTCTAAATCTATATAAGATGTTTACATTTGATTAAACAATCTTGTATGAGTTTCTGAAGCTGAATATATGGATCTATTTTTGATCAGTTATGTGCCAATTACATACATAGCCACATTTATGTGATGTTGATCTCTTTCGTGATATCTAAAAGGGAAAAATATGCACACAGGAAAAAGGTTATAAAATTGTTAGGAAGTAATCTAATTTTTATAATTAATCGTTTTTTTGTTACCATTCATGTAAAAATTCAACTGAGAAATGCTTTGCACGTTGGTCAGGTATGTTAATTTGATATTCGTGATGTTCTGCCTAACAGCTACGGCGTGGTTGAGTGGGAAATCTTAACAAGAACTGTTCCATACAAAGGCGTTGCCGATCAAGCAATAGCTGCTGAAGCATTGAAGGCACAACTGAAATTAGAAAATCCGGACTCATGCCCAGACCTTTTCAAATCTATTCTGAAAAGTACGTCGGTTTTTTCGTTTACTCGGACGCTTATTTTATCCTATGCTAAGAATCTAGTTCTCTGGGATAGAGCATCTTCATTTGCATCATGAACAGAGTAGTGCAAAAAGAAAACCTTATTGCGTAAAAATGATGGATCGGTAATGAAAACACTTGTTTCATTTCACTTTTCTTTGGCAGAGGATTGCAACTTAGTGCAATCTTCTGGCCTGCCTTTGCGCTTTCCTGAATGATCGTACTATTATGGTGATGATAGGCTCAGACTATGAATTTGACACATGGTTCATTCAGCACCAACGGTTAATGATGCTGAATGGACCTGGCATCACACACCGGCACTATATAAGGTACTAGTACTAAAAGGTGCTATATAAGGTACTATTAATCGGCTTACGAAAGGGCTCAGCATTCGGGCCACTTCTCCACATACTGTATATTGCAAGAACTGACTGAGATCATTACTGCTCAAGAAGCATGGATACCAGTACATGTACGTCTACGGAATTCAACTGTACAATGCTTGTAACCCTACATGTAGTCTACACGGGTTGTTGTAGCAGAAGTGTTTGCCAAACAGCTGTGGTTGAATCCAGGGAAGATGCAATACATCTAGTCAAATGCCTGCCACATTGAAGCCTGATTAAGAAGCCATTAAGTCCCTGATTCAAATCAACAACTCGTTGTACGCGATCTGAGTGTGCCTCTGGATGGAGTTTAATTAATGGCTGACCATGTGAACTATCTCTGCATTGGTACATTGGTTATTTTGATGCACTCTAGTTATTGCAATTCCACCCTAGCAGGTGCAGAATCCATCAGCTTCAGGCCTGCTTAATGTTTGTTTAGTGTTGAATATCGCATCATTATTTTAGATCACAATTATTAGATTTGTGGTTGTTTTGGCATTTTATGAATAATCTGATTAAAGAACAAAAAGTAAAATTATTTGGCAAAATATTAAATAATTGGTAATTAAAAGAGTAGTAATTGTACATTATTTAATCTTTGACCAAATAATTATACCTTTTGCCCTGCAGGTTGTCTGAACTATGAAAAAGATGAACGGCCAACTTTCGATGACATTCTCTCAACATTGAAAGATTCTCGTAAGCATTTTACAATTTAACTCATCCGACTCTTCAGCTGTATGTATGTATTTATCTATGCATGTAACAAGAATATATATTGTATTTTAGTGCCTTATAAAGGTGATGTAATAATCTTCAACATTTATCCCAACGGACTGCATGTTTTCAGTACCGCATGGTACATATCTGTGACTCCCGCAATGGCTAGTCCATCATAATTTTTATCTGGTCGACATATAATGTCCAAGAAATTTTGGCAACTTTATGCAGAACCCAAAGCAAGTCTCTTTTCTTTAGGAATGGATTATTATTTTCCTGCAGACTATTGAAGCTGACCTCAGCTGTACCATGATTTATTCCTGATGTTATAATGCTATAAATTCTCCAACTATTATTATTAAAATAATTATTATGAAAACGGGTATTTCGTAATGCATTTAGCAGCATTTATGTACCTTTAGCATTTAGGCACAGCATGTTCCATGACCAATTGACCGGCGGTCCACAATATTATTTAATCTAATATCGTGACTTCTATAATTGCACCTTTATCACAATGCATGAAGCATTGAAGCATCATTTGATGGGTCGCTTCTAGTGAATTTGTGTTCAATATCATATTCCATTAGCTACAGTGACTGTAACTCTAAGTTTCGTTCTGAATGACACATTATTTAACTCTGCTTAACTCCTCCTCTGCTTAAACTCCTCTAACACCAAATTTATGTGGTTGGGTACCCGTCAGCAATTGTCTAAGCTTAACCTTTCCTCTCTCTCTATCCGCACAGTTTCCTGCCTTTACTTTTTCTTCCTCGGTCCGCGACCTTGGCATTCTATTGGACCAGGAACTAACCTTTGCGCCACACATTCATCGCCTTAGCCGCGACTGCCTTTACCAGCTCCGTCAGCTTCGTTCTGTCGCCCACTCTCTGTCAACAGGAGCTGCAACTACTCTTGTGCATTCTTTTGTCACATCTCGTCTGGACTATTGCCTGTCCCTTTACTCTGTTCTCCCATCTGCACACCTAAACTGCCTTGACTGCATCTTGCGCTCCACTGCGCGCCTTATTGGCCAAATACCCTATTTCGGCCATGTTTCAAATTATATGCTGGTGATTCTGCATTGGCTCCCCTTCCGACAGCGTATAGAGTACAGGATCGCCTCCCTGTGTAGGCGGTATCAACTGGTTCTCGCACCTTCTTACTTGCTGGACCTCTTCCGGACTCTTTCGTCCTCTCGGACTGCTCGCGTCCTCCGCTCGGCGGGGCTGGGGGTGCTCTCCGTCCCGTTTGCCCGTACTGCATTTATGCAAACCAGCGCCTTCTCGGTGGTTGGCCCGAACATATGAGTTGCGCTTACTTCCTAGCTCTTCTTCTGACACTTTCTAAGACCGACTGAAAACTGTTATTTTTGGCCGTGCTGGAGTCGGAAACGCCTCTGAGTATTTCTCTTGAAGAGGCGCTATGTAGGTCTATGAATGAATGAATGAATTATTATTATTATTTATTATTATTATTATTATTATTATTATTATTATTATCATTATTATTTTATTATTATTATTATATTGTTCCCCCTTCCCTTCTTCTTTTCTGTTTGGACTCAATCAACCTGCTCAATCAACTAGCTAGCGGGCTGCTAGCCAGCGGGACAGACAGACTATGTAAATAGGGGGTACAGAAGACAGAGAAGGAGAGAAAGAGAAGACTCGGAGAAATGAAGGGATAGTCGTCGTCCGTGTCGGTCTAACTCAGTCGTCGGGTAGCGGAGTTTAGTTACCGTATAGTGGAGTCAGTGAGAATTGAATGCGATTCGGGACTGTGAATTACTGTCAAGCGCTACGATGCACACATTGCACCGGCTGTTAATCGTTGCGTTTGATACACGAACTGTCCAGCGTTGTAAGTAAGCGAATTGTTCCAGGTGCGAAGCGTATTTGGCGGACGCTCTCGATATAAACGGTGGCTGGACTAGCACTCATTGTACTGTAAAGTTAGATAATTAACATTAGATGTTACTGGATGATTTGCTGTCTGTGATTTGATTTAACCGACGGACATAGGAGTTGGAACACCGATACCAGGGGAGAGCCATCCTGGTCAGTAGCCTTGCCCCGGGTTTCGCTACATTATAAATATATTTAACGAACCAAGTCACTTTAAAATGCGAATTTGTCACCGGATGAAAAGCTGTTAGTTATCGAGATGTCTGAAAGCCAATGAGAAACAGTGAGTTTTTATGAATTTCTGAAAAGGAAGAGAAACAGTTCGAGCTGTTCCATTCCTTGGGGACAGCAACATATGGTCAAGCTATGCTGAGAGCCATGCTTTTTCACTCTCAATAGAAGATGCTGTCTAATGTAAAGACGAGAACAGTTTCAGCGAAGTAGCCTTCATTGTAAGCTGATTGGTAAGCAGTGAACTAAGAGATGAAGTAATGTGTTTCTTGATCATTGGAAGGAAGAGACTTTCTAGAAACCTTCAAATGTTGTTGAGGTTGCAGATTCGTCTAAAGGTTTCTTAAGTAAAAATTTGACCAAAGCACATTTAAAATATAATGGAAAAAGCCTTCAGTAAAAGACAAACTCTCAGATGAGTAATAAGGTGGAAAAAGATATCAGAACAAGAAGCAATGGGTGATGTAGCTATGAAGTTCATAGGAGAAGATTTACGGACAGTTTGACTAACAAGATAAGAGACTTCAAAGTTATTGAAGTGGTATGTCCTTAAAGACTTCTACATACATACATATAGAGATAATTATAGAGATAGATAAAATGTAGAAGTACCTCACAAAAGCACTCCTCAGATGGCTGTGAAACTGACCTAAACCAACACACTGTTAAAAGACAGTGGTGCTAAACAGAGTCAAAGTAGTTGAATTGAAGATTTACAGATTAACCGGATTATTGATTAGTAATGTTTGTTACTAAATGTTTTCATTTTAAATTGCAGAAAGTCAAAGAGGGAAAATGTCGGAGAAAGGACAAATTGCAGTTTCAAAGGAAAGCACAACCGTGAGTGAACCTCTTTTGACTAATGCAGAAGCAGGTTTTACACTCAGGCGAACACAATTTATCTATCTAAACTGATTATGTGACCATGCCTCAGAAAACACGGAAAATTTTGAAACATTCATAAACTCGTGTAATTTGGAATTTGGCTGGAATTGTTTAATGTGTTGGTGAAAAATTATGTTTTATCTCATATAGTAAAAAGTTATTATGTGTAGCTTCTGTGTGAAAATTGTGAGTTAAATCTGACTCAAAATTTATATATATATATATTGCACTTCTCTGTGATTTTTTATGTCAATCAACTATTTCAGACCTATTTTATGCATGACGGCCTTCCAAGTTGATATCTTGTGTATTGAGTTTTTCGAAATTTGAGGATTCTAAGGCATGGTCATATAAGTTTTAACCCACACTCTCAGAGGCTTGAATAGTCACACTCAAGTATTGCGGTAAGTTGTAGAATTTAGTTTATTACCTCCTTACCTCTATATCACGAGTGCTTAAGGACTATTTTGTTTAATCCTGGGTTATTATTAGGTCTGGAGTATCTATGACGAGTCTCTCTTGCGCCAGTTCCTCACTATTGCTGGCGCTCTTTCTCCATCTGCTACGTCCACTCTAGTCCATGCTTTTATCGCGGCCCGAGTAGACTACGGTACTGCTCCTCTCTCTATATTGGCCTACCTGCGGTGCGTTTGGCCTGTTTTGAACGCGTCATGCGTGCTGCTACCCGACTTATTGGTCGGATATCCCAGTTTGACTATGTGTCCGACTTCATGCTCCAGGACTTGCATTGGCTACCGGTTCCTCTGTGCAATGTGCATCCAGTATAGGATTGCACCCTTGGTCTGGCGCTGCCAGCTGGGCATCACTCCAGCCTATCTGAGGTCCCTCTGCCTGCCTGCCGGCGAGATCCGTGGTCGCTCGCTCCGCTCTGCGGAGAGGGGGTGCTCGTTTTGCCATTTGCTCGTACTGCCACCATGCAAAATGGTCCTTTCAGTGTTTGGTCCTGTGGTGTGGAACGGACTCCCTCTGGAGCTGCGTCTCCTCCCGAAAACCCAACCCGAGTCTTTCTACACTGCGCAAAAAAACTGTTCTTTATGTTCGTGCTGGAGTCGGGAGCGCCTCTGAGTAGTCCCCTTGAAGACGCGCTATATAAGTGCTCAAATGAACGAGTGAATGAATGAATAAATCTTCGATTGTTATTACGATGTGACTGGTGCAACAGTTTATGTTTCAGAATACGAGTGTGAAAAGTGTAAAAGAAATGAAGGCCGTAGCAGATCCAGCTGACAAGGATATAATAAACAAAGCAATAAAGCCAATGGACAAATCAATTAAACCAATCTATAAAGCAATTGAGCTACCGCTAAGCAAACAGGTTTCGAAGGATGGCTCAGATCTGGATGACAGACGTTTGGATAAACCTGCCCGTGTTACACTAATTGGAAGAATGAAAAGCTTATTTTCTCCAAGTGGTGGTATAAAAAATAAAACAGCAAGAATAGCAGAAGCATACCCAGTAAATAAAATCGATGAAGCAATTGAAAGGCACAGAGAGTTCCTGGAGGAGCACATAAAACCAGATTTTGGACTTCTGGAGAAACTGCTTTCCAACGGAACTCTTTCTCGGAAAGAAATTTCTGAAATCAAGGCCAAGAGTTCTTTGTATAGCAAAAGCTCTCAGCTGTTGGATTACATTTTGGTGAAACGTCAAGGCGATCGTTTGATTGAGGCTCTTCGAGACACAGAACAGATACATATCGTCAATTACTTAAATGGGAATGGAAGTGAGTGGGATTAAGCTTGTCGGGGTTCAATTCTATAAATTCTCTTCTAGATATAATTGTCTATGTGAAAATAGGTTAAAATAAGGGTAATAAGAATATACTGTACCGGTATAAGCAGAGCGTCTGATTTAAGGCAAGCGATCGATCGATCGCTCGCTTGCCTTAAATCAGACGCTCTGCTTATATATTGTTATTGTTATATATTGTTATTGTCAACGAAAATTAATGCAATAAACGAATATTGATTGATTGCAATAAACGAATATTGATTGATTGATTGATTGATTGATTGATTGATTGATTGATTGATTGAAGGCTTTTATTTGCTATAGTTTCAGCGCCTTCAGTTCTACTTTCAGTAATGTTTAGCGATTCAATTAATGTATCTCGTTGCCCCATGTTTGTTAAAGATCAAACTAAAATCTAGGTTTTCTTTAAATCATTTCTACATTTGTCAAATTCCATAGCATAATAGTATTTTTCAGCATTTACCCGAGGCATGCAAGTCCCGACTCAAGCTTCATCTCTTCTCCAAGGCTAATGAATAGGAATGGATGTAATAGGAGAGCGATCTCCTTAATCGCTCGCCTAGCAAAGGTACCGGCGAGCGATTTACCGCTCGCCTAGCCGAAGGCTTTTCACCGTCGGTGACAATCGGTCGTCGCTCGCTGAGTTTGAGTTAGACTCCAAGACGATAGATGAACCTGGGCCAGGCCATTTTTTATTTACCTTAGATTAATTCACATTTAAGCTCTCTATGTGCTATTGTGTTTGTGTGAAATATTTTGAATTTGCATTAAAAATTGCAATGCTAATCATTTAAATTGTAGGTATAAATATGGGTATAGATTATGGTTACTAGTAGTGGTTAATAGCCAGGTGACAACACAATTTCGGAAAACCTATAGCCAGGTGACAACACAATTTCGGAAAACCTATAGCCAGGTGACAACACAATTTCAGAAAACCTATAGCCAGGTGACAACACAATTTCGGAAAACCTATAGCCAGGTGACAACACAATTTCAGAAAACCTATAGCCAGGTGACAACACAATTTCGGAAAACCTATAGCCAGGTGACAACACAATTTCGGAAAACCTATAGCCAGGTGACAACACAATTTCGGAAAACCTATAGCCAGGTGACAACACAATTTCAGGAAACCCATAGCCAGGTGACAACACAATTACGGGAAACCCATAGCCTGGTGACAGCACAGTCTTATTAATTATAATTATGAAGTATGATTATGAAATATGATTATGAATTATAAATTATGAATTATGAACAACTTAACACACATACAAACATCAAACCAAACACACACACACACACACACACACTCACACACACATACATACACACACGTTTTGAACTCTGCCTTACTCATTCAAAATCTTTTATCAGAAATGGACTCTGCACTTTAGACACATCTTGCATTCCACAGAAGGGCTCTAAGAGGTGTTTATCCAAAAAGACAATGGAAATATATACCCATGCTTGGCCACGCACACAACTCATAGGTCATGTTGAAGCAATCATTCCAACTAGAATATTATTACCAATTAGCATGCTAGCATATTTCAAGTTTGCATATTCAGTTGGATTGAGAGTTTACATATAAAACTTAGGAATTCCAAGTTGTATGAGGGATTTCTACAGTCAAATGTCGACTTTTAGCGTGTAATGATGCACGATGTGTAAGCTTACAGCTAAAATGACAACGCATATGTTACAAAGATGCGCAAGACATTGCAAACAGGCATCTCTTGACGTCTAAGGACTGCTGGGAAGAGAGAGTTTATGCAGCAAAATTACAAGTTTTGAGAATGCAGAGACGCATATGAGGAGAGAAACGTATGTCTTTTAGGTTGTGAGGAGAGCTAGCATGAAGGTTTGCACAGTAAAATGTGAGCTTTTGAGTTGCATGAGTGCTTGTGATGGTGATTTCTGTACTAAAATTACAACTTCTTCGTTTCAAGATTCGCAAACTAACCACTCTTATGTTGTAAAGTCAGCTGGAGAGAGAGCTTTTGCAACAAACTTACAATTTTGAGGTTGTAGCGACACATGTGAGGTGAGAAACTTAGGTCTTTTAGGGAGTGAGGAGAGCTAGAATGAAGGTTTGGGAAGACGGTTGAAGCGCATGCTTTCAGAGTAGAAGTCCAACTTTCTAGGGTTGAAAGACACGAGAATGTTTGGTTCTACACTAAAATGGTAACGTTTAAGTTGAAAACATGCATGCGATGATGACTTGCATACTAGAATTACAACATTCTACTTTGTAAAGACGGCTGCAGTGAGGGTTTTTACAACAGTTGGCAAATTTTAAGTTCATAAAATTGTTGAGACGAAGGTTTTTAGATTGAAAAGCTGGTTTACATTATAAAATTTTGTCTTTCTTTAGATGCAAAGAAGTATGAGACCAAGGTTTTCATTATAAAATTGTTACTCATAGGATAGAAAGACAGCTTGAGTGGACATTCCTACAATAAAATTATACATTTAGGTGTATGTTGTGCTGCTAAGATTAAGTCTTTCCACATTGTGCAGACAAATGGAATGCTGATTTCCACAGTAAAATGACAACTTTTAGCATGCGAAGACGCAGAACATGAGAGCTTACTTGCTAAATGACAAGTCTTTGACACAAAGATGCATGCGTTGAAGGATTGTGTATGAGGCTGAAGTCTTTCGCGTTTGCATATGCAGTTGGATTGAGAGTTTACTTATAAAACTTAGGACTTGCAAGTTGCATGAAGGATTTCTACAGTAAAATGTCGACTTTTAGCGTGCGAAGATGTAGTATGTGAGAGCTTACAAGCTAAAATGAGATCACTTATGCTACAAAGATGCACAGTACAGTGCAAACAGGCATCTCTTGTGGTGTAAAGCCTGCTGAGAAGAGAGTTTATGTAGCAAAATTACAATTTTTGGAATGCAGAGACGCATACGAGGAGAGAAACGTATGTCTTTTAGTGTGCGAGGAGAGCTAACATGAAGGTTTGCATAGTAAAATGTGAGCTTTTGGATGCGCAGGACAGTCAAACAAGCATCTCTTGTGCTGTAAAGCCTGCTGAGAAGAGAGTTTATGTAGCAAAATTACAATTTTTGGAATGCAGAGACGCATACGAGGAGAGAAACGTATGTCTTTTAGTGTGCGAGGAGAGCTAACATGAAGGTTTGCATAGTAAAATGTGAGCTTTTGGATGCGCAGGACAGTCAAACAAGCATCTCTTGTGCTGTAACGCCTGCTGAGAAGAGAGTTTATGTAGCAAAATTATAATTTTTGGAATGCAGAGACGCATACGAGGAGAGAAACTTGTCTTTTAGGGTGCAAGGAGAGCTAACATGAAGGTTTGCATAGTAAAATGTGAGCTTTTGGATGCGCAGGACAGTGCAAACAGGTATCTCCTGTGGTGTAAAACCTGCTGAGAAGAGAGTTTATGCAGCAAAATTACAATTTTTGGAATGCAGAGACGCATACGAGGAGAGAAACTTGTCTTTTAGGGTGCAAGGAGAGCTAACATGAAGGTTTGCATAGTAAAATGTGAGCTTTTGGATGCGCAGGACAGTGCAAACAGGTATCTCCTGTGGTGTAAAACCTGCTGAGAAGAGAGTTTATGGAGCAAAATTACAATTTTTGGAATGCAGAGACGCATACGAGGAGAGAAACTTGTCTTTTAGGGTGCAAGGAGAGCTAACATGAAGGTTTGCATAGTAAAATGTGAGCTTTTGGATGCGCAGGACAGTGCAAACAGGTATCTCCTGTGGTGTAAAACCTGCTGAGAAGAGAGTTTATGCAGCAAAATTACAATTTTTGGAATGCAGAGACGCATACGAGGAGAGAAACTTATGTCTTTTAGGATGCGAGGAGAGCTAACATGAAAGTTTGCATAGTAAAATGTGAGCTTTTGAGTTGCATGAGTGCTTGTGATGGTGGTTTCTATACTAACATTACAACTTTCTTCATTTCAATGAAATATTTGCACGCTGATTTTAGTGTTTTAGCTGATCGACTTATATAAAAACGTGAAATATTAGCATGGAAAGGTTTAGATAAAGCTGAGGAGCGCTGGGAGCGCTAGGAGCAGCAGGGGTGGAGGCAGCGACGGCAGCAGCGGAGGTTGCGGAGGCAACGGCGGCAGCGGCAGCAGCGAATGCAGCTGTGGCAGTGGCGACGGATTTGTGTGAAAGGTATGTTTTCGATTGAAGCGTATATGCAAAGTCTGCAAAATGATACATTTTGCGTCGTTTGGATGGTGAAACTAATACATGTGATATTTCTACATGGTGTTGTGTGAAGCCAGAACATAGAATTTGTTGAAACTTAAAGGTTTTGACTTAAATGTGTTTGAAAAGAAAGTGAAAATGTGCATCTTCTACAGATTTTTTGGTAATGAAACAGATGTGTACGAAAGTTCTATTTGGAGTAATGTGAAACACGTTGTAGTTATTTGAGCGAAAAAGAGCCTTTTCAAGTGGAAAACATGGTGCATTTTAGAGAAATCGGGAGTTGGAAATGCTAGGTAGAGTATTTCTAGTTGAAGTTTATTCATAGAGGTGAATTGTACACATGCAATTTGTAGGAAAAGGCATTTTTTCGATTGAAGCACAGTTGGAAAGCGCTTAAAATGATATATTTTGAAAAGTTCGAGTGATGGAATTGGTGTGTAACATAGTTCTAACAAGAGTTTGTGCTACATGAAGTGTAGCACATCGATGAATTTTTGTTGGAAAAGACATGTTTCACATATATTCATTTTAATATATCATTTTAAGCGCTTTCCAACTGTGCTTCAATCGAAAAAATGCCTTTTCCTACAAATTGCATGTGTACAATTCACCTCTATGAATAAACTTCAACTAGAAATACTCTACCTAGCATTTCCAACTCCCGATTTCTCTAAAATGCACCATGTTTTCCACTTGAAAAGGCTCTTTTTCGCTCAAATAACTACAACGTGTTTCACATTACTCCAAATAGAACTTTCGTACACATCTGTTTCATTACCAAAAAATCTGTAGAAGATGCACATTTTCACTTTCTTTTCAAACACATTTAAGTCAAAACCTTTAAGTTTCAACAAATTCTATGTTCTGGCTTCACACAACACCATGTAGAAATATCACATGTATTAGTTTCACCATCCAAACGACGCAAAATGTATCATTTTGCAGACTTTGCATATACGCTTCAATCGAAAACATACCTTTCACACAAATCCGTCGCCACTGCCACAGCTGCATTCGCTGCTGCCGCTGCCGCCGTTGCCTCCGCAACCTCCGCTGCTGCCGTCGCTGCCTCCACCCCTGCTGCTCCTAGCGCTCCCAGCGCTCCTCAGCTTTATCTAAACCTTTCCATGCTAATATTTCACGTTTTTATATAAGTCGATCAGCTAAAACACTAAAATCAGCGTGCAAATATTTCATTGAAATGAAGAAAGTTGTAATGTTAGTATAGAAACCACCATCACAAGCACTCATGCAACTCAAAAGCTCACATTTTACTATGCAAACTTTCATGTTAGCTCTCCTCGCATCCTAAAAGACATAAGTTTCTCTCCTCGTATGCGTCTCTGCATTCCAAAAATTGTAATTTTGCTGCATAAACTCTCTTCTCAGCAGGCTTTACACCACAGGAGATACCTGTTTGCACTGTCCTGCGCATCCAAAAGCTCACATTTTACTATGCAAACCTTCATGTTAGCTCTCCTTGCACCCTAAAAGACAAGTTTCTCTCCTCGTATGCGTCTCTGCATTCCAAAAATTGTAATTTTGCTGCATAAACTCTCTTCTCAGCAGGTTTTACACCACAGGAGATACCTGTTTGCACTGTCCTGCGCATCCAAAAGCTCACATTTTACTATGCAAACCTTCATGTTAGCTCTCCTCGCACACTAAAAGACATACGTTTCTCTCCTCGTATGCGTCTCTGCATTCCAAAAATTGTAATTTTGCTACATAAACTCTCTTCTCAGCAGGCTTTACAGCACAAGAGATGCTTGTTTGACTGTCCTGCGCATCCAAAAGCTCACATTTTACTATGCAAACCTTCATGTTAGCTCTCCTCGCACACTAAAAGACATACGTTTCTCTCCTCGTATGCGTCTCTGCATTCCAAAAATTGTAATTTTGCTACATAAACTCTCTTCTCAGCAGGCTTTACACCACAAGAGATGCCTGTTTGCACTGTACTGTGCATCTTTGTAGCATAAGTGATCTCATTTTAGCTTGTAAGCTCTCACATACTACATCTTCGCACGCTAAAAGTCGACATTTTACTGTAGAAATCCTTCATGCAACTTGCAAGTCCTAAGTTTTATAAGTAAACTCTCAATCCAACTGCATATGCAAACGCGAAAGACTTCAGCCTCATACACAATCCTTCAACGCATGCATCTTTGTGTCAAAGACTTGTCATTTAGCAAGTAAGCTCTCATGTTCTGCGTCTTCGCATGCTAAAAGTTGTCATTTTACTGTGGAAATCAGCATTCCATTTGTCTGCACAATGTGGAAAGACTTAATCTTAGCAGCACAACATACACCTAAATGTATAATTTTATTGTAGGAATGTCCACTCAAGCTGTCTTTCTATCCTATGAGTAACAATTTTATAATGAAAACCTTGGTCTCATACTTCTTTGCATCTAAAGAAAGACAAAATTTTATAATGTAAACCAGCTTTTCAATCTAAAAACCTTCGTCTCAACAATTTTATGAACTTAAAATTTGCCAACTGTTGTAAAAACCCTCACTGCAGCCGTCTTTACAAAGTAGAATGTTGTAATTCTAGTATGCAAGTCATCATCGCATGCATGTTTTCAACTTAAACGTTACCATTTTAGTGTAGAACCAAACATTCTCGTGTCTTTCAACCCTAGAAAGTTGGACTTCTACTCTGAAAGCATGCGCTTCAACCGTCTTCCCAAACCTTCATTCTAGCTCTCCTCACTCCCTAAAAGACCTAAGTTTCTCACCTCACATGTGTCGCTACAACCTCAAAATTGTAAGTTTGTTGCAAAAGCTCTCTCTCCAGCTGACTTTACAACATAAGAGTGGTTAGTTTGCGAATCTTGAAACGAAGAAGTTGTAATTTTAGTACAGAAATCACCATCACAGGCACTCATGCAACTCAAAAGCTAACATTTTATTGTGCAAACCTTCATGCTAGCTCTCCTCACAACCTAAAAGACCTAAGTTTCTCTCCTCATATGCGTCTCTGCATTCTCAAAACTTGTACTTTTGCTGCATAAACTCTCTCTCCAGCTGACTTTACAACATAAGAGAGGATAGTTTGCGAATCTTGAAACGAAGAAGTTGTAATTTTAGTATAGAAATCACCATCACAAGCACTCATGCAACTCAAAAGCTCACATTTTACTGTGCAAACCTTCATGCTAGCTCTCCTCACAACCTAAAAGACATACGTTTCTCTCCTCATATGCGTCTCTGCATTCTCAAAACTTGTAATTTTGCTGCATAAACTCTCTCTTCCCAGCAGTCCTTAGACGTCAAGAGATGCCTGTTTGCAATGTCTTGCGCATCTTTGTAACATATGCGTTGTCATTTTAGCTGTAAGCTTACACATCGTGCATCATTACACGCTAAAAGTCGACATTTGACTGTAGAAATCCCTCATACAACTTGGAATTCCTAAGTTTTATATGTAAACTCTCAATCCAACTGAATATGCAAACTTGAAATATGCTAGCATGCTAATTGGTAATAATATTCTAGTTGGAATGATTGCTTCAACATGACCTATGAGTTGTGTGCGTGGCCAAGCATGGGTATATATTTCCATTGTCTTTTTGGATAAACACCTCTTAGAGCCCTTCTGTGGAATGCAAGATGTGTCTAAAGTGCAGAGTCCATTTCTGATAAAAGATTTTGAATGAGTAAGGCAGAGTTCAAAACGTGTGTGTATGTATGTGTGTGTGAGTGTGTGTGTGTGTGTGTGTGTTTGGTTTGATGTTTGTATGTGTGTTAAGTTGTTCATAATTCATAATTAATAATTCATAATCATATTTCATAATCATACTTCATAATTATAATTAATAAGACTGTGCTGTCACCAGGCTATGGGTTTCCCGTAATTGTGTTGTCACCTGGCTATGGGTTTTCCGAAATTGTGTTGTCACCTGGCTATAGGTTTTCCGAAATTGTGTTGTCACCTGGCTATAGGTTTTCTGAAATTGTGTTGTCACCTGGCTATAGGTTTTCCGAAATTGTGTTGTCACCTGGCTATAGGTTTTCTGAAATTGTGTTGTCACCTGGCTATAGGTTTTCCGAAATTGTGTTGTCACCTGGCTATAGGTTTTCCGAAATTGTGTTGTCACCTGGCTATTAACCACTACTGTTACTGTTTTTCAGAATATGATCCAGAATATGGAAAACAGTGGCCTTTGACAGAAAAGAAAATGTTAATACTAGACACCAATCGGGAAAGTTTGATTGAGCTACTGGATCTGAGTATTCTGCTTGGTCTTCTGCATTCAGCAAAGGTCATTAACATGAGACAGATGGACTTCATTTCATCAAAACCATCTTCGTGCAACAAAGCTGAAGCATTGTTAGATATTTTGCAAAGAAGCAGCTTACACGACTACCAGCAGACAATCAATTGCCTTCATCATTCAAACCAAAGACACATTGCAGAAGTATTTGAGTCAGGCGGAGGTAGAGTCACTAATGATCTGCAGATAGTTTAATAAAATTACGTATGTTTGATAAAGCCTTGAAAATCTTCATTTCTATTTTACTGTCTTTTTCTGTTTGTAATTTTCATAACCTGTTACTATATTTGGTGCCAATCAGTGTAACAGGCAGGGCTGTTATACGCAAAGATGAGCTGATTCTGGTATCCAAAAATAATATCATATGTTGCACGGTTTGCATATCCAGTGGTGGATATAAAAGTGTATAGAGGTGAGAACTGGGAATATGAAGGCACAGCCAGTGGTGGGTTACATGGGTAAGGCCCCTGGTTATCGGGTTAACTGATCTAGACAATTTCAATTTCGTGGTCACAAAGTCAACTGATCAGGGTTTTTGAAACAGGGGCTTAAACAGGAGTATAAAATGTTCTGCATTTGGATTAAATTTGTGAAATTATCGTCTGGGGTTGAAATTCAGAAGATAGCTTTAATAAATTAATTGATGACCATAGCCTTCAATCTAATATAAAAATTTTGCACCTAAATATACGCAGTTATAATAAAAATCAAGACCAATTATGGTTGTATATTAAAAATATTAAAAGTAAATTTCATATAATTGTCCTTACTGAAACCTGGTCTGTGGAAGATAATGAGAGTCCAATCTCTTATCCAGGCTATAAGGCCTATGTGAAGTCCCGATCATCCAGTAGAGGTGGAGGGGTTGCAATATTGGTCGATGAATGTATGCAAACGCAACTTCTAGACATAGACTTTGACTGGGTAAGCCTTGCAGAAATCCTAATATTTAGGATCTTAATTCCAAATAGGCCTAAAATGATTGTTGGGGCATTATATAGACCTCCAGGTACTAATGTGGGTGAATTTAACTTAGATATGGCTACTCTTACTGCCCACCTAGAGAATCTTAGAGGTGACTGTTATATCTGTGGTGATTTTAATATTAATTTGATTAATTATGACTCGCACCATCCTACTTGTGACTTCATTAACATAATGTCCTCTGTCTGCTTTCGACCCATCATCAATGTTCCAACCAGAATAACCACTCATTCTAGTACTCTCATCGATAATATTTTTTCAAACCGACTAAAGTATGATGAATGGCCAGGTGTCTTATACGCAGACATAAGTGATCATCTACCTATTTTTGTTGTTCCGAATTGTAGACATGAATATATTCCTAAAAATAACTATGTAACTTCTCGCCCTAATAATAAATTGGCTTATGATAATTTCCAGAGTCAACTTGGTCAGGAAGCCTGGAATGACATTTATGCCCTGGTGGACCCTGATGAAATCTCAAACCTGTTAACTGATAAGCTGAATGCATTGTACGATTCCTGCTTCCCACCTTATTCCCGCAAGGCCAGGCTATATAAGGCTAAGACTAACCCATGGATAACCACTGCATTGCTGAAATCTTGTAAAAAGAAAAATATGTTATATAGGAAATACTTGAGATGTAAAACTAATGATGCCCTTCTAAGATATAAATCTTATAAAAATAAACTGACTGCCATCCTACGAAAATGTGAGAAGCAATACTATATTAGTGAGCTGGAGACTCATTATGGTGATTTAAAAGGCATTTGGAGGATTTTAAAAGAGGCCTTACATCAAAATGGCCCCCAGCAAAATAATCCTTCCTTACGAATCAATGACCAGATAGTGACCGATCCATCTATGATTGCTGAAGCTTTTAATAATTATTTCGTTAACATAGGACCTGCCCTCGCTTCCAAAATTCCACCTGCAACCTGCACAGTCTCTAATTACTTAAAAGAACCTAACATCAATTCAATATTCCTAATTCCCACCTACGAACTAGAGATTCAGTCTACGATTATGAATTTAAAGAATACCAAAGCCTCTGGCTCTCTCTTAGTCCCGGTGGAAGTTATTAAAAGCTGTGTGACTTACCTATCTTCACCAATAGCCCATATGATTAATCAATCCTTCCTAACTGGTACTGTCCCACTTAATCTTAAAACAGCAACGGTGTCCCCAACTTTTAAAACAGGTGACTGTTACGAGATGATAAATTATCGCCCTATATCAAAATTATCATGTTTCTCCAAAATTATGGAAAAAATTATGTATAAAAGGCTATATGATTTCCTCATCAGAAATGGGATACTATATGAAAAGCAATTTGGGTTTAGACAAAATCATTCCACTGGCCTCGCCTTAATAGAAGTAATTGATAAAATTTCGGAGGCCATGGATAATAGAGACTACACCTTGGGTATTTTCCTCGACTTGTCCAAGGCCTTTGATACCTTGGACCATGAAAAACTACTTATAAAACTTCAACATTATGGGATCCGGGGTATTGCATTGGATTGGTTTAGATCTTATTTGTCTAATAGGTTTCAACAAGTTTGTTTTGCTGGGATTCTTTCCAGCTTTGCACCGATATTATGTGGTGTTCCCCAAGGGTCTAACCTAGGTCCTTTACTATTCCTGGTTTATATTAATGATGTTACTAATTGTTCCCACAAACTGAAGTTAATCTTATTTGCTGATGATACTTCAGCATTCTTAATTGGTAAGACTTGTATGGATCTCTTCCACTCAATGAACCAGGAACTCAATCATTTAGCTTTATGGTTTCAAGTAAATCTCTTATCATTAAATGTAAAAAAATCTAATTATGTTTTATGTAAAACAAGAAGAAAAAGAATAGCAGAATCTTCTATCCCTATGATTAAAATTGATAATGCTGTGCTATGTCGTGTAACTCATGTAAAATTTCTGGGTGTTATTATTAGTGAGGATCTCTCCTGGTCTAAGCATATTGAACATGTTACTAACAAGGTATCCAAAATCATTGGTATAATATATAAACTCAAATGTGTATTGCCGGCTACATCTCTTAAGTTGTTATATACTGCATTAGTTTTGCCTTACCTAAACTATTGCAATGTTATTTGGGCAGGTGGGTATAAGACGAAGCTCCGACCCCTTCTGCTTCTTCAAAAAAAGGCCGTCAGAATGATCTGTGGGTCCCATTACTATTCAGAAAGTGGAACCTTATTTAAGTCTCTTAAGCTGCTTACCATATATGACATCTATAAGCTCCAACTTGGACTTCTGATGTTCAGGCATCATGCCGGGACCATTCCAACACTGTTTGCTGGTTACTTTATCGAGAATGCCACAGTTCATGACTATAATACTAGGTTCAGACATAACTACCGGTCTGGGACATGCAGGACCAAAACCCGTCAATTCACTATTAGAATAGCTGGCCCCAAACTATGGAATGCTATTAGCGCTGATATCCGTAAGTTACGAAATTATGTTACCTTCAAATCCGCTCTTAAATCATCCCTGATTGAGCAATACTGCTAACCTGTGAATGTTAGGAATGTTAAAACCAATATGTCCTAGTGAACTTTTATGCTTACTATTTATCTCGTAAAAATTGATTAATAACAATAATAATAATAATAATAATAATAATAATAATAATAATAATAATAATAATAATAATAATAATAATAATAATAATAATAATAATAATAATAATAATAATAAAGTATCATTAAGCGGGGATGACTTGATAAGCTGCTTCAGCTTCATCTCCTCGCATTTAGAATAAGGCCTTGATACTGGTTAATGCTAATAAAACTGATTATAACATAGAATTGTACTTGGACACTGAATTTAGTTGTTTTTTTTCTCTAACTGTTTTCACTCTGATTGTACACTGGTTTGTTAGCATACATGTACTACTACTACTTCGAAATAAAAGATTGATTGATTGATTGATTGATTCAGAATTACATAAGAGATATAAAAAAAACACCGACAGGTCTGTTGACTAAGTGTAAAGGCGTAAATATATATCTTTCTGATTGTCAAGTTATTTACTAGTATGAAGCAGGACCTCATTCTTTGACTGCCTAAGCATATCATGAACCTCATGAGATTAATTAATGGCCACAATGGTTTGTTCATAAGACTTTGACACAGCAAGTACTAACTCCTTTGCAATTTCAAGGACACGTGTACACCAAAAATTAAACCCCAAACTTTAAAACCTACTGCCGGTCATCTCACCAAGCAGTAAATTTTACAAAGCATTCACATGTTTCTGTTTTACATGCATTGTATATGTTGTGTTGCAAGTGACACTTAGTATTAAACTTAGAAGTTTGTACAGGTTATATTTTTGTTTACTATCAGAATTGTGAATTTTTATAATATATAGATATATTGCAGCCTACGCTTGTATGTTTGTGTGTATGTATGTATTCAGACACTGAATAGGAATAGGACCTACTACACCTCTAATGTACCTTCGCTAGCCCAAGTGGTCTTGAAATTGATAGAGAACAGTTCACTCTTAGGATGTGATAATCAGATAACTGAAAATGTCACAGATGGCAGGCTCTTGTAGAGCCCAGCCAAGCAGTCCCATGCATAGTTAGCAATTGACAGTTCAGGGTTCCTGGTCCATGCTGTATTGAAGACAATCTCACTTATCTGCGAATGGTAGCAGATGAAGCTTACTGGCTGACACTTTTTCGCAGGTTGTAGATAATGCGGTATCCGTGTATCCCCCAGGCGACCACGTCTACATAAGACAGGCTTTGGTATTCACCCGGCTTATAGATCGTTAAACCTCTCTAATGCTGACGGTCGACGTCATTCCAAAGACCTTTCCTCACCATAGATTCTCCACTCCGAGATTTCCCAGTCACAGAAAGCATAAGCAAATCTTGAAATCAAGTACACCTGTTATGTTTTGAGTTTTGACAGATCAAACTGTAGATCTGACTTGAATGACCTCCGGCCAAACGCTTTGCAAACACACGAAATCCAAGTACTACGACAAGTGATGGCATCCTTTCAGCGACTCTCTCGCTCTTTAGTATTAGGACTAAATTGTGAATCTTACACAAAAGGTTGCACACAGTTGGCAGAAAACGAGACGTCGTATAGGCTGGCCACACTGAGTGTTCCACAAGGATTTGTCCCTCACCTATTGTAATATATACCGCCAATGAGGAGAGGATCATACAGGCACTTGGGGTTTCCTTCACTGCTGAACTGAAGCAGAGAGTCCTGCTCTGTATCGAGAGCATTTAAGAGTGGATGACGTCTAACCGTCTCAATCTCAATCCATCGAAGTCTGAGTTCTTATGATAGACGCATTACCCCGATGTCTTCATCTACTCGACAGCAGTACTTTCGCCCTTAGTGATGCAAACGTTTGACGAGGAGATATAATTCACAACATTGGAGTTCAATTTGACAGTTGTATGTCCATGACGGCTCATATAAGTCAACTTGTTCGAAGCTGTTTTACCAACTGCTATTAAAACCATTCGCCGATTCATTCCAACCTCAACCGCCGTCACCTTAGTCAAAAGTTTCATAGTCTCCAATGGATTGACTACTGCAACAGCCTACTGTCGGGTCTCCCGACTAGTTAGTGCTTTACCCTGCTGCCCGTTTCACCTATGGCCAATCACCATCCGATCATGTCACCGATCTGCTGCGTGACAACCTACACGTACTGGTTACGTGTTGCTAAGCAAATTACCTACAAGCTGTTCATAATCACTTACACAACACTGAATGACCTCATCCTAGCTTTATATTCCGACTTCTGTATTCGAGTAGCAGAGAAGCAAAAAGATGCCAGCTATGGACCACAGTCAGAGTGTCAACTGTTTGTTCCACGGTCATCCCCAAAGTTTGGTGACTGTCTCTTTCATGTGGCTGGACCCACTGCGTCGATAGGTCTTCCCGACAATAAATATCATGTGACTCTCGTTGATTTCTTAACTCATGTAAAGCACTTTTTCTTCGACCTCAACTTTGTTACGGTGCTAAATGCATCATCTGATTTTAATTATTGTTAATAAGTAAACTAAGAAATTGGCTCTCAAATAAATAGAATTCCAAAGTAACAGAACTAACGAGCAATTTCTGTGAACAGCGCAAATCTTAGCTGCATATATGCGCAGTTTCACAATGTAGAGCATTATTAAATAACTATTAATTTATATACACACATACATACATACGCACATATATATATATATATATATATACATGGCGCATACAGGCATATGTATGTAGTGATACCTGGCCACTGGCGTAAACTTCTACAAAATATTGGGGGGGCATTTTCCCGAAAAATTTCTGAATTTCGTACATCTTTTAGGGAATTTCATCTTTAAAAAAGTTGATGACCTTTTTTTTAGTCATTCGCCTCTTTTCTTTCTTTCAGGAGCTCATAACACACACTATAAATTCGTCCTCAAACTCACACCCACACTGTCATTAACTTTTTTTTACCAATTCCTCTCGAACAAATTTCGTTAAATTAAATATACCTTGATATTTTTTTTCATCTCCATTATTGGGCGGGCATTGCCCCGGCTCCTCAATTTTTGGGGGGCACGTGCCCCGGCTGCCCCCCAGAGTCTACGCCTATGTACCTGGCAAATAATTGAAACATTTGAGCGCTACATTCATGACCCGTGAGGCTAAAAGGGAGTAACACAGGTTTTAAATGTAGGAGATGGTGAGGCATGGACAGAGGAGGGTTAGAAAGAGTTAGGACAGCTGGAGGTGGGAATCTGGGTTGCCGTAGCGACTGAGCATTTTTTCCAGAGGGACATCTTGCGAGACTACGCAAGGGAGAGACTAGCAGGCGGTTGTTTAAAGAACGAAAGTTTTTTGGGAATATCTTTGAATATATATCATAATAAGTGGATATTTGAAGGCGATTTTTGTCAACAAATTGAATCATCCTTAAACTGGTCTTCTGTGTTCTTAGTTGTTGTGAGAGCTCATGCTCATCTAGATGAACCTGTAGATAACGTTACGCAGGCAGAAGAGGAAATTTCCACCAGATTTGCAAGTGAGCTTAGTCGTACATCGATTGCGGAAAGCAGTAGAATATTGGAGCTTGTTCAATTCAAATTAATTTCTGCCAAGAAAGGACGTAGCATTGTTCTTTATATCTGGTGTGAAACAGTGGAGGAACTATTACGCTTGCATGAATTTCTTACCACTGGTCGTCTGAAGGAATCTATTGAACAGCTTTTTAATCAGTTGCTGACTCGTTCACAAAATGTTACAGTGAAATATATTACAATGAATGACGAAGAATTCAGAGGAATGAAAGCATATTTCACAGGTAACCATTTGTTTAAATTTCGACCTTATATTTTATCGATGTGTCTGCATTGTAAGTAAGTAAGTAATTATATTCTTAATTAAGAAGCGCTAGCAAACGGACAACGCTTTACAAGAAAGATATTACAGCATATTAATTCGTATTACATATTACAATCAAACAATGTAACAATTAAGAGAAAAGTTACTAAGAATCGATACATAACAGCTACAAAAAGGCTATTTGAATAGAATCCTGGCAAGGAAGCATATTCGAGACAAGTTATCATACTTAGATAGCTCTCGGTTATGAGACCGTGGGCGCAGAGTAATAGGCGGCAGCAATGGATTTAATACATGGCATGAATTGTACGACATAATTATTAGCAACGATTCTAGTCAGCATTGTTACATAGTTCCACAAATGAGGATGATGAAGGTAAGTAGCCCTGACGCACCAGCCTCCAGACTATAGGCTTACTCACCTGCCCACACGCAAAACATAACTGCTCGTCCTCTTTTCACATTTATTTGGGTCTGCTTTAGTGACCTTGCAATCAACGCAGACAAGCCAAAGGCAGTTCTTCTTACAATCCACCAGCATGCGCAGTCTTTCTCATAGCTTTTTCAGTTGAACTTGCAGCAACCAATATCCCGCTGCCAGACAAATAAAACTCTTTAGTGTCACCATCAATAGATCACTCATTATAACAGCGACAGGTCAACGATGCCAAGTGGATGCCAACTTGGAGCTGTTGATTAGTTGATGGCAACTGTAGAGAATTTCCTGTTTGCTTTAATGCAATCGTACAATCATAACTATCCTATATCCATCGGTACTATCCAAATATAATCGTACAATCATAGCCATAGGTTCATTGCACTCTCCAATTTAGCAGTCACACCCAGTTTAATCTTCACCACAGCATATCAAAACAACGTGTTAGCATAATTATGGTTGCATGAAACTATTACCTTTTCGACATATTTTTTAATACGATGAACTGACCAAGTATCATATGAAAAGATCAACATCTTCTGCAAGCATAGTATAGTTTTACATGTCAGTTCGGACGTAACCACTATGTCATGTTACAGTAATCATACAACAGTTATAGAGCTCCACCTCTGAGGATTTTCTCTTTAGGTGACGCTGCACAAATTCGTGATTACAGCACTTAACATTGTGTTTTGCATTTGTTTAAAACAGAATCCGAACCAGCGCATTCGGTTGTCGAAATGGAATTGGAGCCAGAGGAAATGAAAGGTATGCATTCATAGGCATATACACTGTGAACGGAAAAAACCAGACCTCTCTTATTACTACGATAATTTTTGTAATAATTTGCATATTTTAATAAAACGTGGTGGAACTTCAGTTTAAAGGATATGAATCATATTACTATTATTTTTTAGTTCTAATGTGTGTTCAAAATGTCCTCCTTCGGTCTCAACACACGCACAAAGTCACAAAGCCACTGACTAATTGCTGAATCGATTACAGCTTGATCAAATTCATCCCATGCCTGAGTTATTCATTCACGCAGTTCTCCGACATCGCGCACCTTTGTCTTGTAAACTTTTTCTTGCATCACACCCCAGATTTTGTAGTCCACGGGATAAGGTCCGGGGTATTTGGAGGCCAAAGTGTAGGGGGTATGAAATCTGGAGTTTCGTTTGTAAGAAGTTCAACAGTATCGCGAGCTCGGTGTGCTGGAGCACCATCCTGTTGAAACGTCACGGTCACGTCAATTTTTAACTGCTTTAGCGCATTATTACCTGAGATTATAGTTTGGAATAAAAGTTTTGGGCTCAATAAAATTTTCAATATTTGGGGTTTAGTTCCCTATTTATTGTAGAGGTCTGGTTTTTTCCCGTTCACAGTGTATATAGGTCACAATAAGCAAATTGTACACTTCGAGTTTTCCACTAAGTCCAAAATGTCAAGCTGAACGGGCCTAAGCCTCATACGATCTGTGTATACGTATTACCTTTTCAATCTCTACTTGTGTTTTTCCTGTATACTTTTTTTCATGGCGTTGCTACTTGACATTACTTCTGTTCACTGACTGCTAATATCCACCCTCGTCTACGAATCCTCGCTCAACTGCTTAACTTACGGCAAGTAAACGTATGCGTTATTCGCTTAGTTAATAGTCGTACTTATCCCCGGAACTTAATTCGTTACTAGGCCCCTACTTATAAACCACATGTCAGAATTTATTATAACTCTTTGAACTTTGCTCCTCTGACTCTTGCCATTTATTTAAGTTTGAGTTTTAAGTAGTGCAGCATTCAAATTTTTATTAACTTGCCTAAAGTGAAATGCATAGGCCTACTTTTGTTTTCTTCTTGAAGTGTGACTGTTTTTTAATTTTTCAGTTGACGTAACTCAAGTACCTGAATCCGAGGCTTCAGAATCAATGGAAGGTTAAACTCAAACTCATAATTCTCGTCTAGCCTTTACTGTCGGCAGCTATTCATAATTATTTTATTACACTTGCAATATCAGGTGTAAAAATTGAAGCAAGGCGATATCTGTTGGTAAGAATGCAACCGGATGTACAATTGTTTGAAAAAGTTTCCAGAACTCAACACGCCTACAATATACATATACAGGGTGGGCCAGTAGGAATGCAATAACTTTGACGCCTTATAACTTGAATACTTTTTATCTGAGCGTCTTGTTCAATATATCAGATTGAATATAATTATCCATTTTATCATTCTGCAAAATATCTACGAGAAACTGTTATGACGTTTTGAGATAATGCTATTAATATTCGATGTGCCATTTTCTTGTCATAAAACTGCAAGAAAAAACAAAAGTCTGAAACTGAAGATGTCAATTATAAACAATCACTTAGTACTAACAATTAATATCTTGAGTGAATTTACCATCAGTCAAACAAATACCGGTACGCAATATGTCCACCACGTGCTTTAATGGCTGCATCAACACGAGACGACCACTGATCGATGGCTGAGTCCAGCAGTGCTTGGGTTATCTCAGCCCAGCAGCAAAGAATCACTTCTTTCAAATGTTCAACGTCGTGTATCGGTTCACGATAGACCAGTTGCTGAAGACAACCCCAGATCGAATAGTCAACCGGGTTTAAATCCGGACTGTTCGGTGGCCAGTTCTCTGATTCAATTAACTCTGGCACGTTAGCGTTCAGATAGACAACCGTATGACGTGAACAATGCGCCGGCGTTCCATCTTGCTGAAAGATGTAACCATCAACTCCAGACAGTTGGCGAATATCACGTAGCAGTCCTCTTGCGAGTACTTCATCGCAGTAATAAACACTGTCCACCTTAGCCTTTGGAGTAACAATGAATGGCTCCGTCTTTCTAAGCTTTGAAACAGCCAACGACACCGTCACACTTTGCGAGAAGTGCTACCTGCCCTTCAGAAGCCGAGCAGGCGCAACCTCACGCTTAAAGCTAACGTTTGCATACACAGTTACACACCGTCGTTCTGAGTGTTTGTTGGCGTCTGAACCGTGAAGATCTTCTCGTCTGTGAACCATGTTCTGTCGATCTTTGCATCGTCGTTCGCTTCTTGAGTCGTTTGCAGGCGGCTAGACGTTTTATCGAATCGGCATCAGACAGTTTCTGAACCTCACACGTCGACGATAGACTTTGACGTGGAGGTCATGTTTAGCAATGCGCCTAACAGCGTGAAATTCCGGTCGCACGGTCAATTTCTCTCGGACCCTTACTCGTCCCTGGATTGTTGTTTTGGCTGTAAATTAACTCTTGGACTTGTGCAATGTTTGCTGCTGTGCGCGGAGAACGCTTGCGACCACAGTTGCGGCTACACGTTCCCGTAGCATCAATTTGTTTAATCAATCGATGTAGAGCATATTTATTCTATTTTCTAGAAGGTAATTCTATCATCATCTGATGTGCATTGTATCCTTTTTCTGCTCTTAAAAATCGGATAAAAATTCTATCCTCTTCCGTGAGCGGCGCCATGATGTTCAATATTTACATTCAAAATTGAGAGGTGTGCACCGTACCGAAATTTTATCACAACGGTGCCGTATATCAGTGCAAGATTTGACACAGTAGTAGAGTGGATGATTACTTTCAATTTAGTACATTGGGCACGATGTTCGGATTTAACAATTGTTCAAGTTATATCCATTCAAATTAGTTGCATTCCTACTGGCCCACCCTGTATGTAGGCCTATTATGTCAGTGTTACTCGGTCAGCAACAATGAAATCTTGTGTTTCTGTAGAATCTCTATTGAGGCGTATACATTAGGGTGGTGCGAAGGGTAATGGTCGAAATATTATTTTCAGAATTATTAATTGTAATAGGGTGAAAAGTTGTGTCTACAAGAGGTGAAATTATGGCTAAATTTGTTAGTTGCTAGTGCCATGTCTTGAACTGCCCCAACGACTTTGAAATTGAGCAGTAACAGATGCTTGCAAAAATACTAATAAGCGATTACTTACCATCACGATTAATACACACTATACAAGTTTTTGCCCGATAGCGCATTGGATAACATCTGGCGTAGAGTGCGAGAGGTACAGAGATCGAGTCCCATAGGCGGACATGCTTTGTAGGCTGCAATTTGCGCCGTGTATTGCAGGCTGTCTGTTCTGTTAGTAGTTAAGATTTATCGCATAACATGTACATGTACAGCGCAGTGCGTTTGCAGGCGCTTAATTAAAGAATAAAAAATATATATATATATATATATATATATTTGTCACTAATAACTAAACAATCCTTCACAAAATTATACGTTTGGTTATTGAGCATTTCATGACACAAAGTTTAAGAAGTTGATCATTGTTATGGACAGTTTGGACATTGGGCACTGGACACACAAGCGCTGTCAAACAGTCAAAGTAGTTAAAAAACGTGAACAAGCTTGAAACAGAGACATAAATGCCGATTAAACCTGTGAGACGGTCTTTCTTTTCCGCCTGTAATTGCATCTACGCACGTGCCAAAGATCTTAACGAACTGGTTCATCTATCCCTGCAAGAAAGCTATTGTTAACAAATATTAACTTACGCCTCAGCCGTAGTTAGAAATACGGTGAAACAGGAAGATAACCTGAATGCATGTTGGAACTCTGTAGGGGAGACCGGGGTTGGTTGCAACAAATTTCATATTTGTTGTTATATCTTTTTAATTTTTGAAACAACCTAAAACCAGTTTAACCCATATATATCCTTTATATCTCGGCACCAAAACAAGCTATGGCGACAGGCTCTGTGACAAACATGTGCCCACATTAGCCAAATGAACAGAGGGCTTCAAAGTGTTGCAACCAACCCCGGACCGGGGTTGGTTGCAACGACCCTGGGGATGGTTGCAACAGTATTGAAAGTAGTCTAATTATTCAACTCAGGCTGTTTACTGAGGCCTGCCTACTTCTAAGAATGTAATAAACTGAACAAATTAAAAATTCAAGTAATCAAAGTCTTCAATAAAAATATTAAACTGTCAATTGAATGGTCACACTCCATATACCCGAAACCCTGCTTGTATATTTGACGACGTTATGAAGTTTTGGAGGGCTTGAGGTACAATTCCTGGTAAATCAAAAATTGTCATGTTAATCTCAGGATGATTTTTCATCCAGGTTACACCCACAATAGTGAAATATTTCTTGAAGAGCCCGTTGACATTGCGGTCAAGTGGAGGCTGAAGTTTGCGAGAACAGTGTGGCGGAAACGTCAGTATCACCACACCGTTCTGTTTGCATTACCTATAGCTTCGATGGTATGTGTGGCTGTCCATCAACAAAAAGGACTGAATGATCTAAACTTTGTTTAATATGTTTGTTAAAATGTCTCATAAAGATGTGCATACTCCGATACAACCACTTATAAAATGTTCTCTGAATTTAAAGCGGAAAACAAACATTGGAGTCGCAGAATTCCCACATGCATTCACTGCTAACTCCAAAGTCACCAACTGCCCTCTTTTAGCGATATCAACGCATCAATCTGCTTTATGCCCCTGCGAGAGATAACTTATGAAGGCGTTGCAAAAATTGGTTACTCTGGTTTCATCGAGATTGTAAATATCACTTGCTTGGAAAGTATGACGATCAATAACTGCACATAGTTTGTCAAATAACGAGTATACGGTTGTTGCGTTGAAACTAGTTGCTCTTGCCATACTCGTGGCTTCTGGTATCTGTACTGATACTGATTCACAAAATAAATCCCGAAAGCCAATCTTCACCAGCAGCAGACTTAGCAGACCACTGAGGGAGGAGGTTCACACTGAATTTAGTAACACATTGGAAAGCAAGTTCTGGTGCTTCCTTAGGCGATAACCCATATTACATGTCCCCAACCATCATCAAATATCTAGCAATTTATTGTTCTTGTTGGTCTGAAAATATTTTTTGGGGGTTTTATATCCTGGATTCGGCAGTGCCACATTGGCCAAACGAGCAGATTTAAGTTAATGTTGAACGTTTTGACTTTTTGCAGACTGTCTAAGACAAGCTCCATTATAAATAACTTTCTGTCACTGCATCCATAATTGTTTCTTTACTAGCAGAACCGCGATCACTTTTCGTTTATGATTTCTCACAGTCACACATTGTATTTAGGTTTACAAAGCACAAAGATTAGGTGATTAAAGCACGTCCATGGTTAAAATAATTCAATTAGTACTAATTAGTGCAATGCATAAAATATTAGAATATAATGTGCCATAATTGTGACGAGTACATGAACACGGTTCATTGCAACAAATGCATGGGGTTGGTTGCAACATGTTGCAACCAACCCCAATGAAAATGTTGCAACCAACCCCGAGGCAATGTAGAGACATTGTTATGGAAAATTTTGTCGACAGCGTTGTTTTTAAATAAAATGGCTAAATGCATTTTGAAGCCAAATTCCTTGTCCCAATTATGACACCAAACTACATTAAATTGAACCAAAACATTCAGCTACATTACGAAAGAAAAAGAAGCCGGGAAACTTACTTTGACTGCGAAAAAAAAACTTTTAATTATTTGATGTAGCCATTATCAACTACCAACAAACACATTAGGTCATATTGACCTAAAAGCTATTCTGTACATGTGAGGTGAGTTAATTTCACGCTGCTATTATACAGCGCTTAACTAGCGATGGTGTTGCAACCATCCCCTGTTGCAACCAACCCCGATCTCCCCTATATAGAAAGTTATTTGGTTTCAATAACATTTAATGGGAATCTGTTAAAGGCTTCATTTGTGGCCTTGGCAGATTGGACTTACATCACATTATTAAGAAGCGTCGCATGATGTTCTATTGGCGAATAGCTCGTTCAACATCTAACCTTCTTCAAAATATTTTATGGTACTGTGGAGAGCATTTCCTTTATGATTCCGAACTCGTTGTCATTTTGAATAGCAACTATAGTCTCACAACAGCTATTTACGATCATTTTCTTAGTTTGTGCGTTTGAAATTATGTTTAATTTTTGTTGTTTGTGCTTTTGAGGCTGTGTTTAATTTTCATAGTTTGTGCGTTCGAAATTCGGTTTATGCAGCGTGCATCTTTTACTACTGTGTAATTTGACTTGTTCTTTCTGCCTTCGGGCGTAATAAAGTACTCATTAAATGATCCAAAACTCATAGATTACAATTGTAGCACATCATCGAAACATAATCTGTTTGTTATCAAAGGAAGCCATTGTGGCCTGGACTTTATTCTGTTTCTGATTAATCCATTTCGAGCAATTTCTTTCCAAACCGATTGACATGCTTTGGCTACCAGTTTCACGCCTTCTTACAGCTGGTGTATGACATGGCACCCTTACGAATGGCAGTAAAGCGTTGTTGGCACCAATTTATTCTGCCGGATATCTCATCGACTGGAATCCATGATAGCGGCGATGGGGCGGAAATGGTCAAATCCATACAGTTTATTAACCCGACGTAATTTAGGCGTTGAAGTTCAAAGTTGGTATGACAAACTTTCTGATACACCTCGGTTGCTGTTGGCGAGCTTCAGAAGTCGACGCAATACCAGTTGGTTTATATGTTTTTGTTCTTCTGTTATCATTTCTATTAATATATATTTTCCGGATGTGCAAGGCAACCATCAAAATATAAGGTTTCAATTGAATCCCTTGTTTCAGTTGTTTGCATTAATGTACACTTTCTAGTAATTTTTCTTTCTCGGCGAAGCTTATAGCCATCGGTTACATGAGTTGATTCGGTCTGTGAAACAATAGTAAAAATCTTCTAGTACAGCATTGGCAATTACCGCATTCCATATCGGTGACAGATTTTTGACAACTTCGGTAAAACGTTTTTTTCTCATTTGCTTAGTTATATTTACTTATATGGAGTTACTTGGTTTATCTGACGCATCCATAGCTTCTTCGTCTGCTAAGCTTTGATTCTCTACTGGATCTACTTCTATTTCCATTGGGGAATTTTGATCAGTAGTGTCTGCTAATGTTTGTTCGTTGCTGAAATCCAAATGTTTGCAACATCTTAGGGGCTCGGTCAGCTTTCGCTCTACATTTTTTTCAAAGTTTTGCAATTTTTTTACGATAATTTCGACTCCTTTTTCGACCTTTAGGCCTATAGGTCGGAGTTTGACATTCATCGTGGAATGCTCTTATTACCTTCCGAACTCTTGTACGTGAAACTGCCACGATGGAAGCTTTTCTCCATATAGCTTCTGTGGGGCGACGCCTTCATGGCACCGAAACTCCCCCGTCAGCGATGCCGGCGGTCTGAACCGGAAGTCCTTAAAGACCGAACTCTGCTCCGTCTGACGGGTGGCGCTCCGGGCCACGCCTTGGTCGCTGCTTGGCGGGTTCCTGGTTATGTGAGGAAGGTTGGCACTTCCTCGGTCCATGCACAATGGGCCTAACGGATTTGCTAGGTCCGTAGGGGACGGAAGGGACCCAGCGCATGCGACCCGGTCTTCGGTTCGAGGAGAGGCGGCTTGTGATGGTATAAGCCTAGAATGGTTCTCATAATGGTTCAGGAACTGAGAGCGGCCCGAACGATCCTTTAGTCGCTCGCTCCGTCTCAATCCCAGTGGGTTGGTCTGGAGCATCCCTCTTGACTGGACTAATCCAGCGCTCCCGAGACCTTCGAGGTTTATGACCGAGGGGGCAAGCGCGGCGGAACTATATGTTTCTGCGAACATCGGGATCGGATGTCCTGGGTTCGAATTAATCACCCTGCCAAGACTTGTTGAGGGCAGTGTTTCACACTTACTTACTCGCACAGTTAAATTTTCTAGGGACGAGTGTAAATCAACCTGTTGTTGGCTTACATCATGCAGCCCTGATTTGAGTACATTCTGCCCTGACTGGAGCGCGTTCTGCCCTGACTGGACCGAACGTAGCTCTGACACTATGCTTTGTATCGAGGAAGCTAAACCTGCTAACATAGTCTCGGTCCTGGTCAGAGGCATGTATTGTATTGTATTGTATATGGGCATTTATAAAGCGCCTCTCACGGTATATACCATTCAGAGGCATGTCCGGAGTGTTAGGCATCCTAGGTTGAGAAGTGCTATCCTGCGTATTTGAATTACTTTCTTCCATTTCAGCATTATCTAAATCTTCATCCGACGAAGATAACTGAGACATGTTTCGGTTTATGCTGCTTATTATTCAAATTCCAAAGGTTTTGACACTACACTTATGCAGATCACAATCAAAGCATCTACTCACTTCTAACACAAAATATAAACTTGTACTGACAAATATATAGCAGATATACGTGACCAGACTCTTATCACACCTATTAATTTAGTTCCCAGGGTTCTATGACAAGCGGTGAACGACTGAAGGTCTAATCACAGCTAATTACTTCTAATGGGCAATTTAATACTAATGAGACTCACTCTTATGCCTGCGGCGGTAGACGTTAAGAAGGCTGGAAAGGGGAGGGAAGGTCGAGGATGATCAGAGAGCGTCGGCTTCTCTGTGGAGGGATTGCGTGGCGCAGATGATTGACAGGCCTGAATAAGTAAGTAAGTAAGTAAGTATTTTCTTTATTAACCGGTTGCAAGAGATTAGCACTCCAGTGTACAAGCAAAAAATAAAACAATACATAATGCAACAGTTACAAAGCAACAGTATCACAATCAATATGAATATAGCATTCTTCCAATGAAATTTTTCCTCATGTTATTGTCCAGAGGAGTAAGCACTCTATCGTGAGACCGAGGTCGGAGAACATAATTTTTAGGTTTCTTGGGTGGGAGCAATTTGTGGAGTACATGACCAGGGTTATATAAGACCCCCGTGAAAAGGCCGACATCCGCCTTCCTACAGAGTTGGTCAAACGTTGGCCCACCCTTCGGCAGGTACCCCTGCCTAGTCATCTTGTTTATAATGGCTTGGAGTTTATTTTTATCATGCTGGGATGCAAATCCCCACCATGCGGGGCTTGCGTATAGCATGTATGCCACTGTCGTCGCCCTTGCAACATCAAAGACGTTTGGGCCTTTAAGACCGTGGGCTTTCATCACCCGTAGTGCATACTAAATTAAATTTAGCTAGCAACAGAAACAATGCAGAAGATTCATGACAGAGAAGAATGGAGGAACTGCGTTGCCCGATGTGCAGCTCTGCACGGGAAGGACTAAGTACTAAGTAAGTAAGTGCATACAGGGACTGTCTTGCCCTGCAACAGACGCGGTCAATATGTTTAGCAAAAGCAAGTGTTTCAGTAAATGTAACACCCAACACCCTCATTTCTTTCACTCTAGAGATACCTGCTATAACAGGTATCTCCCCGTGAACACCCCCACCCCTTCTGGATCTTATTAACATTTCCTGTGTCTTACTCTGATTTAATTTTAAGTTACATGTCTCAGCCCATTTTCCCACATGGTTTAGTTCTTCCATAACTGTTAGGGTATTTGATGCAGGTATCAACAAGTAACTGTCATCGGCGTATTTTAAGATTCTATTTCCTTGGTTAACCGGTTTCAGTTTAGAGATTACTGTAATGAAATGTACTGGCCCTGTACCCGATCCCTGTACAATGCTTGCATTTATTTTTAATAGGGGCGATGTAAGTCCATTAAATTTTGTCGCATGTTGCCTATCTTTGAGGAATTCAATTTCCCAATTGTATATTGAGTCTGGTATGGGTAGTTCCGCCAAAAGTTCAGCTAGGCTGGCATGTCGCACCATGTCGAAAGCCTTTGTAAAGTCAAGCGCGATGAGGTGGACGTATTGGTGTTCTTGAAGTAGTTCCATGAGATCTGTAAGTAGGGCTGTCATAGCCGCCGTAGTGGAACCAGTCGGTCTGAAAGCATACTGGTCGGTGAATTCGTGGTTGAGCTGAGGGTCCAAAAGTAGCGGGTGGAAGAAGCGTCGCACGATGAACTTTTCGAGTAGGCGGCACAGGATGGGCGTAACAGAGATAGGACGGTAGTCCGCCGGCTTCATTGGTCTAGTTACTTTTGGCACAGGTGTGATAGTGCTAATCTTCCATTGGGTCGGAACATAGGCAGATAGGATCGAGATTCCATACAGATGCGCAACCGGTTTAGCCAGCTCCGAGGCAGTTATCCCTAGGAACCATGATGGGATGCCATCCGGTCCAGCAGCCGTCCGTCCCGTAGATGCCAGAAGTCTGTAGGTGGTGTACTCATCGATGACTACACTTGTATCATAAGTTACAGTTGTTTTAGGTAGAGGCGGCTTATAGTGGGCATCCTGGGAGATGCCTCCAAAAAATTCATTCAGTGATGTAGCCGTAACGCCGCAATCCACCGTTTCAGACGAGTTCCGCCCCTCACCACGAATCCGATTTACTTCCGCCCATAGCTCCCTTGATCCCCGTTGCAGGCGTCCCAGCGAGGTGCTGTTGCTTCTTGTTATCATTTTATGGATTCTTGCAGACAAGGCATCCGCCTCTGCCATCCGTCTTTTTTTCAGCATTTTATTCCGTTTGCGGATAAGGTATTTGATTACAGGTGTCATGTAGAGTGGGTCCTTTGCTTTGATCATAATATGTCGTATTGGGAAGTATAGGTCAATCACCGCACTTTTGAAGGTGTAGAATCTGTCAAATGATAAAGCTGGTGTTTAGCATTCTGTGACGAAATTCCACTCAGTCTGGCACAGGTGAGACAAGCATCCCGCCACTTGGTTGGGTGTTCGTAGGCGAAACGAAGCCCTTCTCCGACCGTCGGTCGCCTGATCGGCTCCATCTCGTGTTGCAGTGGGGGGTATAGCCAAGACCGCTGAATGTTTGGTTTTGATGGCTGACGTCACAGCATAACACTCCTTATACAGTCCATCAATGGACGAGTAAACCCTATCCAGCGGGTGCCCCTCGTGCGTAGGTTCCTCGAATTCCGACATTAAGCCGGTGCTCTGGATTCGGTCGGAGGGGAGTTGGTTGAAGTCACCTCCCAAGATGACAACACTGTCGGGCAAACCGCTGATCTCTTCCAGAATGGTTTCCAGACTCTCAATAAGTTGATCCGTGTTGTACAGCGGTTTCGGGGGGTGATATAAGGCTCCGATGTAGTAACTTACCCCCACTCCCTCTAGTCTGACCCACAATAGCTCCATATCAACATCGATCTTCGACTGTGGTTGAAATATGGAAGGTTCCAGACTCGTCCTGCTGTATATGGCTACTCCCCCTCCTTTTCTTTTTTTCTCGGTCTCGGCGGAAGAGGGTGTACCCGTTTATTCTCATCTGTTTGTCAGAGTGGTGCTTCTTTAGCCAGCTTTCAGCGATGATGACCACATCAGGATCATGAGGTTTAATATCAGCATCCAAGAGTTCGAGGGCGTGTGGTTTTGCGAGGCTAGTTGGATTTAAGAGGTATAGTGATGGTGGTTTTCCCAACTTTACTGTATCTTTTCTTCGAAGTGGAACAGTCTTTTGCCTAGCAGGGCATATCAGCTGACGGTTCGTCATCGTCATCATCAGCATGCGGGATTTGTTTTTCACTCTTCTTATACTGACATGGACTGGTATTGGCCAGCACTCTTTGCCATCCCCAATCGGACACGGGCTAAGTGCATTAGAGCATGTCGAGCGTGCAACTGTACGTTTCCCTGCGCGCGTCCCTCTGTAACGCAATAATCCATAGGCGGCAATCCTGTCCAACGTACCACTCACGACTGCATAATATGCACTAGGTAGTGCCCTCATATGGAGTAGCTCTTTTCTTGAATATCTCCTCCTAAGTCCTCTATCGTCATTAGGGTGGATGGGATGGGTTTTCCCTGTATTAGTTGCTTCTCCCATATCTTTTCTGTCCGTTTCTTATCATTCCCCACAGCAAAAAAAATTGGGTTCAGGATGTAGAGTAAACATTAATTAATATGGGCAGAATAGTCATGGCATGTACGACCAAAGCTAAGTTAAACTTCTATTTGCGTGAGAATTTGAGTGCAGTCGCCATTTAAACGGTTCAGATGACGTCACCAAAAACGACGATGGAGAAGACAGCGTTTGCTTAAAATATAAGCGCTCAGATATCGGAATATTCTTTCGAAAATAATCAACCACACTCACGGTAGTGACTCACGAAATAAATCCGCTTGGGTAGGTTAACAGATTATTGACGGTAATAAAAGTAGGCAAGATAAAATTACGAAAACATTAAACGTCCAAAACAAACTGGCAGCCGTCACAACTGGCGCCCTCTATTGGTATTAGAGGTATTCAGAATACTCTGAATCAGGCGGTCCTCAGTGGCGGTGATGCAAAGAATTCGATTCCGTCAGACTCTCCCAGGCTTTTGGCTGCCTTCCAATTGACGTGCGCAGTTCAGACGTTTCGACCGACTTAATGAAATACGATTGCGACTTACAATTCAACCACTAGCATGAGCCATCTTCATATGACTTCTATGCTCTAAATTAAAGCATACGGATGCTCAAATACGACGTAGGCCTAATTATTGCGATATACGTATCGCACTGCAAACGACAGAATTGCAGGATTAATCTACAAAAATGGATTCAGAACATACGACGTACAGCGATTTGCTCTTACGGCGTTCAACAGTCGGAAACCAGCGTGAATGCAGAAAACAGGGTTTCAGTGTGGAACCATGTGGCTGCAGAACGCGGTTCTCTGCGACTCCGTGAATGTTGATTTCGTAGGTGAGGACCAGGTTAAGCAGCGAACGTGTATACGCGGCTAAGTTGTGCGGAATGACCCTCAATTCAGCAACGAACGTAGAGATTGTCGAGAAGACGAATATCAGGCTGAAGGAACGCTCGTCTCCAGGGGCCGTATGCATGAGAGGGGTGTAACTCTTATTCCCAGCTTAAATCTGGCCTACGCCGGAGTAGTGGGTTAAATCGGCATGCATGAGACAGGTGTACCGCCTTACGCTGGACATAACGCTATTCCGATTCTACCCCTAGGAGTAAGTCCGCTATTCCTAGATTAGCGGCGATTAACAAAGATGGCGGCCGTTGTGATTCGCCGCTTCGACGAAATTTTAGACGTCAAAAAGTGTTTCAGAGGCGCCATAATTAGTTCGCCTCGTTCACCGACAGCGAGCTTAATATTACGTTCTGTGCTCAAATTATTCTCGACTCTCTCTCGGGTATCTCCTTATTTCTCCGTTTTACTCTCCTGACTCTTTTTCTTATACTCTCCTGACTCTTTTTCTTATACCCTTGTCTCCGGTATCTTCTTATTTCTCCAATGCTGTTCTCGCTCCCGTATCTTCTTATTTCTCCAATGCTGTTCTCGCTCCCGTATCTTCTTATTTCTCCAATGCTGTTCTCGCTCCCGTATCTTCTCCTGATTTCCGTATAACATTAGTTTTTATTCTGTACGGTTTGTATAGCTTCCATAACAGCAAATTAGGGCATCCAATCCGTTTAATGCCGTCAAAACTTCTCTTAATACAACTGCACACGAAGGATAATTTCTCGCTTTCCTATTGGTGGAGCGTCAGTCGCAATATGGAGTTGCCTGTGTGTCCGTGCCGTTTTACGGACAGATCCTCTTTTAGGCCTCCTGAATAAACTTCTTCTCCCTGGCGTTTAAGAGGCGGCGTTTGGAGTCGGCGTTGGGGGCGTATACTTAAGTCAAACATTTTATGTATGGTTAGGTGAAGGCCATATTCGTGTCCTCCTGTATCCTGGTCCAGTTCACTAGTGGCCATCTGTTTGTCGTTAAGCCCACCTCGACCGTGGGAACGATGCGGTTTTGGAGACCTGGATCCTTTGTAGGGGGACATCTGTTTCGTGCCTTCGGCCGAACGTAGGGAAAGAGGTTATCAGAGGTCATGCATTTTAACAATTTACGACTTTCCAATTGTCACTTTGGACAGGGTGATGGATCGGTTCTCATACCCTCTGGTCTGGCCTCAAGTTTAATACAATTTCCTTATTTAAAATTCTTAATTCGTTTAAAGTGTAAAAAAATAATTATTAATCAGTAACTGGAATCATATGGATGTTACACTTCGATGTCTCTTGCTACGATTTCTGCTGTTTGAGTAACAGTAGATTCTTTGGTTCATTTCGTGTTGACTGTTGAGGTTGTATTTAACATAATTATAGTGCCTCGTAACGTCTTTATAAGTTGGCAAGACAGTTTTCGGAAACTCGCACGAATGTCCTAAATCAGGACATTTTTCATCGGTTCTTGCTTTTATTTTGGATAACGACTTAGTAACTGATCGAAAAGACCGCACAAGGCGTTTGCTTAGGGCCCCCAAAACTCGGAGGGGCCCCAAACGAAGGAAAATATTTGTTTCAACTATAAAAAATAACATTTGTGAGTTTTGACTTATTTTAAATATAACCTATTTTCTATTTTTTACAGTTTAGTATTCACATAAAAGTGTATTATTGTAATTTATCTTATTTTGTTCACTCGGGCTAATAATTCATTTTTCTGCAATTGCGCAAAATAACATCATGTTCAGAATTAAGGGCCCCCAAAATGTTTGCGCCTAGGGCCCCGTTTTCTATAAACGCGCCTCTGGCTGAAGTTCCATATATGAGCTAATTGTCAATGTCAAAATGTGAACGGTATAGTAAGCAAAGCAAATTCAGTCTCAATAGATTTAAACTCCACAAATCGTCTGGAGAACTCCCCTGTCAAACTTGACAGCTGAAGACCATATTTTTCCTCAGACTCTATGTTTACTGTGACACTGTGCATGTGCAGAGTAGGAAAGTTCCCGTAATTGTATTCTTTCACCTGCTTTGAAAGCAACATTAGCTTTACTTGAACGAATTTCACTTTTGCGTGTACAGATCATGTGTAGAAACCTCTGCAGGGAAGTGGGGCAGATCGGCAGAGTTAATGCAAAACATTAGCTTTCACTTTTGCGTGCACAGATCATGCTTCGAAACCTCTGCAGAGAAGCGGGGCAGATCGGCGGAGTTAATGCAGAACATTAGCTTTACTTGAACGGATTTCACTTCTGCGTGTACAGATCATGTGCATAAACCTCTGCAGAGAAGTTGGACAGATAGGCAGAGTTAATGCATAGAGTTATTATTAAAGACGAGACAGGAATAGTAAGTAAGAGAGCAGCGCCAAGTGAGTAAAACGAAGAAAACTTCTCGCGGTCTGAATTTTTAAACATTTCTGAAGAATTGCGGGGACCGGATAAAAAGTGTTGACGGGCCGGATCCAGCCCGCGGGCCGTAGTTTGCCCACCTCTGAGCTGGGTCAGCGATGACTCCAACGAACAGTCGGGAGTCGATGCCCTGACAGAGTCGCTCAAAGACTTGCTGGGAGTCAGGAAGGTACCGCGCTCTGATCAGTCTCCTCAGTACAGCCTGGAGTCTATCGCGCGCTTCCTGACCAACGAATCCCACCAAACAGAGGCCGCTTGCAGCATCCTTGCCACCGTTGTGGCATAGACAACGTCGTGTAATGATGGGCCTGTTAATCCGTGGGCGGACAGTACCCGGATGTGCTTCTACAATATACATGAATGTAAGGCGCCCTGCGTGGCTGCCGCTTCTACTATATGTATGTTCAATGTACACATTATACAGCGCAGTGCGTTTGCAGGCGCTTAATTAAAGAAAAAGATTATTATTATTATTATTATCGACTGTCTAGCCCTTGTGCAGATGTTGCTCACATGTGTGTCGACTCTGAGGTGCTCGGTCATTGTTGCACCCAAATTTTCCGTGCTGTCCACTCTTGCCAGGCCCGGTGTTGCGGGGGCAGGACAGCCCGACAGCACCCCCTGGGTCGGCGCACAACCATTTCTTGAACTTTGCCGTAGTGCAGTTTGAGGTTGCATTCCTCAGCCCATACAGCCACATGATCAATCTCGGACTTGACCATCCAGCTTTTTGCAGCGAGTATCAAGATATAAGTGTCGTCCGCATATTTCATCATCGCGTTGCCCGAGTGTCGCGGGCTAAGCTTAGAGAGTGCGATGATAAACTCCATGGGGCCCAAATCCGAACCCTGTATTATGCTAGCATTGATGTCGACTGCAGCAGAGATGTCGCCGTTGAATTTGGTTCTATGCTGCCTCTGGCTGAGAAGGGCTATGATCCAGTTGTTTGCGCAGTCTGGAATTGGTCGATCCGCGAGTTCTTCCGCTAGGAAGGCGTGACTCACCGTATCGAACGCTATAGAAAAATCTAATGCTATTAGATGAACATAAGGGTGTGTGGCCAGCATTTCGACGAGATGGTGTGTAATGGATATGAGCGATGCCGATGTCGACCCTGTTGGTCGAAAGGCATATTGGTCGTCAAAGCCACGATTGCACTGTGGCCGTGTAAGGGTTGGGTAGAAAAACCGCCGAACAACAAGTCGTTCCAGGACGCGACTTAGGATCGAAGTGATAGCTATTGGCCGAAAATCGGCGTCGGTTGTCGGTCTTGTGGACCGGAGTTATTCAGCTCATCTTCCATTGAGGTGGAACGTACGATTGGCTGAGTGATAAGTTGTACAAGTGCATAATTGGCAGTGCGAGTACCGCGGCAGATCTGCACAAGAGCGATGGTGGCACTCCGTCGGGCCGGTGGCCGTTCGTCCGACGGCCTCGAGCAGCTGGAAGATCGTATTCCTCAAAGATCTTTTGCTCCCAGCAGACTGCGGTGGATTGAGTTTCGGGGCCTCGTAGTGTGGATCGGTTGATATAGATCCATAGTGCTGGTTGAGTGATGCAGCAGTAACTCATTCAGACGACTGGTTCTGGTTACGGTCGTTCACTCGCAGCTGATTAACATCTCGCCACATCTCTCGGAAACCTCTTTAGTCTTTTTCGAATGTTGCTGAGTTCTGGCGCGTGATGATGTTGCTGATTCTGTTGGCTAGCGCAGAAGCTTCCTCCGAACGGTTTTGCTTACGATATACGGAGTTTATTCCCTTGTCCCAGGTATTTGACCACCGGAGTCATATATGGAGGCTCACCCTCTTTAGTTGTTATGGTTTTGATTGGGAAATACTCAAAGCACCGAGCTCTGCACTAGCGGCCCCTGTAATGTCGTGCCATGTTTGTTCTGTCATGCAGGCCTGGAAAAGCGCAACCATCTGGGTAGCACGTAAGCGGAAGCTGGAGACAGTTCTCTTTACCCTCCCTGCAGTTGTACTCACTATGTCAGTTTGCTCGGGTTCCACTGTAATGGCCAAGTGTTTGGTGTTTATAATCGATGTTGTCTCTTTGCAGACCTTGCATATCTCTTCCGAGGCATAGATCCTGTCGAGCGCATGTCCATGATGGGAGGGACCTTCGAACTCAGCTCTTTCCCCCAACGCCAGGATGTTCGACGTCGGGATTTGATTGAAGTCGCCTGCAAAGAAAATGACAGTGTCTTGAGCCATGGCGTTTATTTCATCGAGTGTCTCGTCGATTGGGGCAATGAGAGAGTCTTTACCATACCTTGGCTTAGGTGGATGGTATATCGCTCCAATGCAATAGTGTCTTTTTTCATGCTGATGGTTTTCAGGATCAATTCGATTTCTGGCAGGTAATGGCTTCGTGGATGGAAGAGGGTTAGGCTGTATCTACAGTAGATTGCTACGCCGCCACCCTTTCTTGCGCCTCGGTCTCTTCGAAATAGATCGCACCCTCGTTTATTTAAATCGCTGATTCGCGCTGTTTTCGACTCATTTACGTTTCGACTATCAGTGCACAATGGATAAGGCCGTCATTACGTATTCAAGTGACCTACTTTGGTCACTCTGTTTACCTACGAATCGTATTTCGCGGCCGTCGCGCAAGGCCTTGTTCGCCGCTGGTCTGTTGAAGACGTCCACTTGCCTCCTATGGACTCGAGGCCACCTGCACTTCTCATCCACCGTCGCTTCGTTGCAACCACCTCATCTCCCATCTTCGCCGACGCTGTTACCTACCTTCTCTGCTGGGTCGCCTTCTCCACAGCCGACGCCAACTCCCTCTTCTAATCATCGAGGACTCCGTGTTGCCACTTGGAATATTCGATCCCCACGGGAGAAATACATCGCCATTGCTGACACCATTCACACCCACGAACTTGACCTTCTCGCTCTCACCGAGTCGTGGCACCACTCGTCCTCGGACGTTTCAGTTTTGCGTTCGATTCCTTCTGGCTACTCCATCTTGGATCGCCCACGCCACCCCTCCCCAGGCGATGCCTGTCGTGGTGGAGGCATCGTAATCTACCACAGAGACAGTCTACATTTTAAAAAGATTACTCTCTCCTCCTCTCCTACTACATTCGAGGCGCTTGCTGCCTCAGTCTCGTCGGCTCATGGTCCTCTCACAGTTCTTGCCATCTATCGACCGGGTTCCACACCTGCCACAGCTGCGTTCTTCGTCGAGCTCTCAGCTGTCCTCGAACAGTTCGCTCTGCACAAAACTCAACTGGTCGTGCTCGGTGATCTCAATCTCCACCTCGAGAACCCCATCTTGCAATCAGCGGTCGCCTTCACTTCGACTATCGACCAGTTTGGCCTGGCACAGCACGTGTCAATTCCTACGCACTAGGCTGGCGGGTGGCTGGATGTGGTCATCACCAGGGACGACTGCGCCCCATCGGTCGTAGTCTATCCCCCAGTCATATCAGACCACGGTTACGTCATTGCCAGCATTGCAATCACTTACTTATAATAGAAAAGCTAATTGTGGTAGCCATCTTGAAGTTAAGGTGACCTGAAAGGGGCAGTCCGGTGCAATATATGAACCAATTGCTCATTAACTGATAGAAGCATGAAATGTGGTATATTGTATGAATATTTCCTAAGGGAATTTTGTAGCTATAGGGCCATCGCAGATTTGACGTCTGGCCTCGCTGGCAGCCATTTTCCAAAATGGCCGACCACAAATAAGTTATATGGCATTGTTCACGTCATTCACGGTCACATAGGCCTGTACACAGACAGAGACAGTACACTGTCGAGCAGCTATCACACATTTGCGCTATGTCCTACAGTCCTTCTCGCAGCCACATCTGAGCAGGTCTATCGAAAAGCTTTGGCAAGTGTTGTCCACTTAATTCCCAGCCTATTCGATCGTTTGCAGCCCCCCTCTTTCACCAGGACACGGTAGCTTTGGAACAGCTGGGAACATCTGTGACCAGACATGACCTGCCTGGTTGGCAGCGCTCTTGGTGTGTTCCACAAGTGGAACTTGAGTTGGTGGAAGGCCATCCACTGATCTGCCTTTCTTTTAGAACAGCTGCTTCCGTGACTCGTTCACCTTCTCCTCATTGCTTGCACGGCTAGCACTTACCATTACTTTCGAATATGGGCAACTTGCGGCTAGGAACCAAAGCAGACATTGTGAGCTCCTAGAAGAGGTGGTTCCCACTTCAACAGATGACGCCATCACAGATATCCAGCCAGGCCTTTCACTGGGTGTACATACTGTTGATTGTGTTATCCTGGATGAAGCAGTCTTTGTTAGGATGCTGAGGCCTGATAGTGCATGCACATGCACACATTGTACATGGCATCTTGTTGGTGTTAGCCATAGCAGCAGTTCAGCAGCTCAGCGTTGACGAACTATGGGTTGGCTTTTCCACAGGCAAAGCTCGAGGTAACTACCAACCCATGAGGTGGCCCAGAGAAGTGCGTAGCCTTGCCCTTCCTACACGCATTTAGCGGATGTGATACGGTATCATTCTTTGCTGGCCCTGGAAAATGGACTGTGCGGGACATTTGGAAGATATTCAACTACGTTACCCCAGCCTTCTGCGCCTTAGCATCAACTCCTAACTCTGTTGATGATCAGCTCGATGTACTGGAGCGATTCGTAGTTCTTCTGTATGACTGTGCGAGCAGTGAAGAGAAGGTGAATGAGGCACGGAAGCAGCTTGTCTCACAGAGAGGCGGACCAGTGGATGGCCTTTCAATAACTTAAGCTACACTTGTGGAACACACCAAGAGCGCTGCCAATCAGGCAGGACATGTCTGGGCACAGATGTTCCTAGCTGTTCCTAAGCTACCATGTCCTGGTAAACGGGGGTGGCTGCAAACGATCGAAGGAGGCTGGGAAGTGAAGTGGACAACACTTGCCAAAGCTTTTCGATAGACCTGCAGCTCAGATGTGGCTGCGAGAAGGGCTGTAGGGCATAGCGCAAATGTGTGATCACTGCTCGACAGTGTGCTGTTCTCTGTCTGCGTACAGGCCTATGTGACCGTGAATGACGTGAACGATGTTAGATAACTTATTTGTGGTCGGCCATTTTGGAAAATGGCTGCCAGCGAGGCCAGACGGCAAATCTGCGATGGCCTTATAGCTACAAAATTCCCTTAGGACATGTTCATACAATATACCACATTTCATGCTTCTATCAGTTAATGAGCAATTGGTTCATATTTTACACCGGATTGCCCTTTTCAGGTCACCTTAGCTTCAAGATGGCTACCACAATTAGCTTTTCTATTATAGGTAACTGATTGCAATTGGTTCTATTGGAAACCTTGCCCCTAAATATGTATGTTTAGACACCAAGATTACGATTCTAAGTGAACTAGAAGCCTGAGATATTGAAAAGTCTCTATTTTCGGTCGGCCATTTTGGAAAATGGCTGCCAATGAGGCCAGAAGGAAAATCTGCGGTGGCCCTATAGCTAAAATGTTTCTTTATCGTATGTTGTTACCATGTGCCAAATTTTAATGCTTCCAACATCAAGTGATCAATTTTTACACCAAGCTGAATGACTAATTGGCAGTTTTTAAGGTGGGGATATGACGTCATGCTAAAACGTCCGCTAGGGGGCCTAAACCATGACAGAAAAATTGGCAACAGTATTTTTCTGCTTCAGAACTATCATATCATTAATTTAAACATCATTGCCAAGATTCTACCGAAAATTTTTCTTTCCCCTCTTTTTGTGACATAAGCCGACGGACTAAAACGGCTGCTCTTTTAAACTAATGGTTTGAAAGAGCTTAAAATAATTTATTCGCTAAAACGCTGCGAAAGAGCTTAACGGGTTTTAAAGGGCCAGAAACATGAGGAAGTTAACTGAAAATCTACCCAAAACGGCATTCGCGAATTGATTTGACATAGCGCCGATATATAAACTGGATGAACCCAATATACACAGGTCTATAAAACGCAGAAATGAAAGAGCTTAACGGGTTCGAAAGGCCAATTTAAGCCGCGAGGCTACAAACGAACAGGCTTTTACTGGCCAATTTACTTAAACACATAAACATATTCATTATGTTCCGCTGCAATAGGCCATCTAGCGAATGACTTTCAATTATTAGAAATTATAGGTCACACTGCGGCCGGCCCGGATGGGATTCCTGCTTGGCTCCTGAGAGGGGCTGCAACTGGATTAGCAAAGCCCGTTACTTACCTTTTTAACCAATCCATGTGCTGTACTTACGTTCCGTCTCAGTGGAAGAAAAGCAGGATCACCCCGGTTCTGAAAGTCGCTAAGCCCTCCTCTGAAGCTGACTTTAGACCTATCTCGATAACCCCCATTCTATGTCGAATGTTGGAAAAACAAATCGTACATCGATACTTTTACCCTATTCTGACCAATCCATTGCTAAACCGCAGCTTTGCTGACCAATTTGCCTTCCGGCCTACAGGTTCTACCTCGGCCGCCCTTATTGCCCGTATCCACAACATTTCAGATCTTCTTAAATCCAATCATCATGCCCATCTGATTGCTTTAGATTTATCTAAAGCATTTGATACCGTCAGGCATGGCTACTTGGCGAATATCCTGGCCAAAATGCCAATTCCTGATCAAATATACAATTGGATAATAGCCTTCTTGGAGGATCGACAGCACTGTGCACTAAATTTCAAGGGGAAATATCAGCGTGTGTTGAAATTACTGCCAGCATCGTCCAAGGTTCGGTCTTGGGGCCAAAAAATTTAATTTCAGTAATTTCTAGGCTGGCCACTGCTCCAGAGGCGGATTAAGGCATGTTCAGCATGTTCGACCGAACAGGGGCCCCCACACTTGAGGGGCCCCCACACATGCTAAAGAAATATTTTCAATATTTTTATAATTAATGTTATTTTTTAAGTCTAATAGTAAAAATGAGCCAAAAAACTTAGAACTAATTATTTGAAAGCTAATTTTAGTCAGTGTGGAAATTGTAGAAAAAAGACTGGGGTTGAGCATTTTATCCTTATTTTGCTAGCTGATGTCAGCGAAATTTGAAAGCAGCTGGTTTCAACACTAGCAGTTTTGCAAATCAGACTCGAATTAAAATTATAGGTCTACGGTGCAACTGCGAGAGTGCTAGGTCTGATCAGAAATACAGTAGTTAATAATAATTCGTTTTCAGGTACACGACATTCTGATTTCTTTGTTGAGAAAATTCAAACGTGCATACGTACACCATGGAAATTTCTCCTCTATGCCAGGGACTCAGAGTTAAATAATGCTAAATCACACAAGAACAACTGAGGGGTTGGAAACGACCGCCATGGGTATGCAATGAAGACTTAACTATGGGGGTCCTAGATAGACTAAGGGGTTCAACACCCCAACCCCCGACAATTCCACCCTGATTTTAATAGACGCAAATACACAACTTTCGCACGTGTGCTCTGGCGGCGATCTTGTTTGACAGGTGGGGGGACACTTTGAACTGATCTGGTCAAAAAAGTTTTGGACTGATCTAGTAAAAAAAGAGGTCAAAAACTTTTTCGTGCGAAAATTTTGTGAATTTTTGGACCTCTTTTTGGTGTTTCCTTAAAATGTGGGGGACAAATGTATGACGTGTTCCCCCACTCTTAAAGGTGGGGTCTTGTCCCCCTCGACCCTCCGGAGTGCCCGCCCATGCGTGACATGTGTGCGCCCCTATTGGAGTTTCCATTATCAGTCAGATTCATCTCAATATCAGCCAGAAATGCTGGTAAGACCTATTTTTACTTCTTTATTTAAACTCTTACTACCGGACGGAACTGGGGCCCCACAGTTTTGCTGAACCTTTCTTAATCCGGCCCTGCACTGCTCACTCTGCAAATAGGCTCCATAAATATGCTGATGATAGCTACCTGCTGCTCCCGTCTTCTAACAGTGCCTCTATGCCACTTGAGCTGGCAAATGTGTCGCCATGGGCTGCAGAATGCAATGTAAAGCTCAATCATGGGAAATCTCGTGAGATGTTAATTCGACGCCCTAGAGGGGGTCACGACCGGACTGAGGCCCCGGATGCAATGCCGGGTTTGCAAAGGGTCACTAGTATGGAGATCTTAGGGGTCACAGTCACGGATACACTGGGATTTGGAGACCACATTCATCGCATATTCTGCCGGGCGCGCCAGTCCATCTATGGTTTACGCACTCTGGTTGCCCATGGCCTGCGCGGACCGCCGCTTCATGATGTTGTGCGTGCCACAACCTTGGCTAGGATGCTCTATGCCTCTCCTGCTTGGTGGGGCTTAACGAGTCGGAGCGAACGAAACCGTTTTGAGGCTATTGTGCGTCGCCTCATCCGCTACCATTAATTTCCGGATGATAATCCTACTTTTGAGCAGATGTGTCTCAGAGCAGACTCCTCCCTCTTCTCAGCAATCTTGATGGATGAGGGGCACATTTTGCATGACCTTCTCCCTCCGATTAAGCCCTCCGTCTACTCACTGCGCCCCAGAGCACACAATAGAATTATACCTAATGCTGACTCTTTAGCTCGTAAAACCTTTATCATTCGAATGTTATATGCTTAAATTAATATTATGAACTATGTACACCAAAATGCGGTTAGCAGTTGGTTTTGAATAAGGGATATACTTACTTACTTACTTACTTACATTATTCAGCCTCAACTTCACAACCGAACTTACGTCGCACACTGAAAAATACACTTTCAAATTGTTTTTACACAGTTAGCGACTTCATATGACATTTCGCCGATGAATAATACCCCCTGTACAATTGTAAAATACATTTTCAAACATTTCTTTTACCGTATTAGGACGGGCAAACATCCAGTCAGGAAATAAACGCATACATTCGTTAATTCACGATGCTGTCCATTAAAATTAAAAAAAATAATCTATTGATAATTTCCTTTATTAATTCAAACTGACAAAAGCAATAAGATTACATTGAAATATAACGGTACAATAAAATCTTAATAAACACACTGTTTGGCAGCCATACAAGGCGCCGTCCTAGACGGGGGGTTCCGGGTATCGAACCGCGATCTAATGCTCTCCTGGCCGTGAGTGTTACCATAACTCTATCCCACTCCATTCTCTCCATTCGCTTATCTCAGTCTTTTCTCTTAACTCTTCTTCCAACCTCTGAAACAGAAGTGTCTCGCCTCCTAAATTATCTTCTAGCAAACAACACCGATCTCTGGTCAACCACTCTGAAATGACGCCGCTTCGTAAATAAGTTGATACCCTGCGATTAGTTGTAGAGTATCGGTTTAGAAATGCGAACTTTGCAATTACGATTATGACTAGGTTTCATATGATACGCTTTGATTTGTAATATCGTGTCTAGTATTTTCAGATATATAATGTCTTCATTGGTTTCTGTTTTTCTCAGTTTCTGCCACCGAGGAAGAACCAAAGACAAATGAATTGCAGCAGAAGGACAAAAAACAATCAAAATCATTTGGTATGATAGGCAGCTAACTCAAGATGCTGTCCATTAAAAATAATTATAATAATCTAATGATAATTTCCTTTATTAATTCAAACTGACAAAAGCAATGATATTACATTGAAATATGACAGTACAATAAATCTTAATAAACACCCTTTTTAGCAGCCATACAAGGCGCCATCAATTGTTGATGAGTTCGTATTATCATTATAGTGGAGAGTATGAATTTTCATCTAAACCAACGCCCTTTTATCAAGCTTACAACAAACTTCCTTTGGGATGGAATCCTGGCGGTTAATAAAGAAATGCGGGCTACACCGACCTCCTATCGGTCTTCGTAAGGTCTTCATAAGGCCCGTTTCCTACCTCTGCAGTCAGTCTCTGTGCAGCTGAGAGACTAATAGCACGTCTGCCAAACTGAGAGATTAATAGCACGTATGACACGCAACAACTGCACTGGCTTCCTCTCTCTACGCGCATTAAATTCAAAATACTTATTCTTGTGTCCAAAGTACAGCGTCGTCTCGCCTCCAAATATTGATATAATACACTGGACTCTTTCAGTCTCCTCGCATCGTCCACTTCCTCGAACAGACTGGGTCTCTCTGTTCGTCATAATAGGATAGCCATGGCGCAGTCCCGGTCTTTTGCCTCTCTCTGGAATGCATTGTCTCCTTATACTCGCTCTCAAATTCTAGTAGGCAACCCCTGTTCCTCTTTTGCCTTTCTCAATACTTATTTCTCCCCTTGTGGCCTGGCGCACTGGGAGCGCCTCTGAACGGTTCACCCTTCTAGAGGCGCTATATAAATGTTTAAATACAATACAATAAAATCTATGACCAAACTGGTTTATTAGAGACACCATTTCGTTTTCTTAGTATATTTACTGTACTATTATTGTTTATTGCCCTGTCAGACTGTGGCTTGAATGATAGGCCCTACGTTCCTTTAACACAAGTAAATACGATTACTCATATTTCTTTATTATAACAGCTCTTCGGATGCAGGAGCGCTTTTCGTCCAAGAAAATAACTTCCCTTCCTCAAGGTATGAAACGTCATTTCATAGAAGACACTTGTAACTTCACCACTGATCCAGAAACGAATATTTGAGCGCATGATATGAATGTATAAGTTCTACTTGATTTTCATGGAGCGTTTATATTGTTTGCAAACATATTGATTTACGATTGTGATTAATTAGATCAATCCCAAATTTTGTGCAAAAATATACGTGACAAATGCGGGAATTAATATCCATTGCTTAACGTCTTATGGGTATCATGGCCTTTGAAGTTCATCGTTTAGATTCATTACCTTATACCTTATCTGATCTTTGTTACATTACAGAAAAGAAGATCACTTCTCCAAAGACAGTAAGAGCAATCAAAGACCAAAGGAAACAAGTAGGTTGATTTAGCTGCTGAGACAAGTTTATGTACAATATGACAATAAAATTTGCATTTTATGAGATCAGAAAGTCAGTAAACAGGAACTATAGCTATCTCGCGGGCTGCTCAAACGCCTAGCAGCGGCAACATCTGAATTATACCAGGGCTATGAAGAGCTTGCCACGGCCCTCTTGCGGTTAGTAGGAATGATATTATGCAGGATATCAGAGAGATCAAATTTGGTTGGACAGGAAGTTCCTGTGCTACTGCTGCTGGGCATAATCACTGTACAACTATGACTCAGAAAGGCATATATTTCTATCAGTAGAACAACTGGACTGGCTATAGTGAGAACAAGTGTTTGGCTTATGTGAGAAGTTTTGAGGCATAATTCTAAGTATCTTTGTGTATAGTGAAGTTGTTTGTTATTATAAGTTCCGAAGGACAACCCAGGAATTCAATCATTGTCTGGAATCCAAAAAGTCGTGCATGAGTTTAAAATATGGGTTTGGCTTTCAGCTGACTTAGGATTTGGAATATATGCAAAAAAGCGAACAAGTTTCAAGTGTGATTTGTGAAGAAAGGCAACTTCTCCAGGAAGTCGATTTGGTCGAATTTCCTTGAGAGTAGAAAAGGATGGAAGGTTGAAGTCTGAGACGAAAGCAAGAACGATCTCTTCATGAATACATGACAAATTATAACCGTACTTTAGCTCTTTTATGGTATAATTTTAAGATCTCAAAATCTGAAGTCCAGCATAACAGCTGCATTGCACATATAGCATTTTACCGGTGCTTAGCCAAGGCAGATCCACTGAACCGTGGCCAAATTTGGTTTCAAATCGTTCCCGACTCACAGCCGTTGAAGCAAAGAGAAAGCGTAAACCAAAAGCTGACTCTATGGAAACGAAACAGACGTGCATATTGTTCACAGCATAAGTGCAAAGTTTTATCGTGCATCAAGTGTAGACCATGCAGAGAACCTGAATATGATTATGTGGGTGAACTTTGGATAAGAATCCTTTGGTTGAGCTCCACGTGTGTGTGTGTGTGCGCGCGCGTGTGATCAGCCACTTGTGACTCTTCTAGTTTTCAGTAGGAAAACGGTGCTTAGCTCAGTGATTAAATTTCTGTTTTTGCTGAGATTTCATATTGCATAGGCTAGCGCAAAGAGCGCCTCTAATTTGTCGTTTTAGAAGTGGCGCTAAGTAAATTTCTAATTACAGTTGCAATTATGAAAATTTGTCCAAAGCAATATAAAATTATTAGCAACATACGTATTAAGTTGAAGAGTTTTTTTCATGTTTTCTTATTGCTTTGACATTTTATCTCTCGCTTACTAATTCACTCGTCCACACCAATATACCAATCCTCTACATCTGAAGCTACTGTTTCATGTGAAGTTCCAGTAATACCATATCGTTTTCCTTTGAATAGCACAGACAATGTTTGGAGCAACATATGGATCCAGATTTTGGACTTCTAGACAAGTTACTTGCCAACGGAACCATTGGTCGGAGAGAAATGGACGACGTTAGAAGCAAGAGTTCTTTATGGGAAAGAAACTCTCAACTGTTGGATTACATTTTGGAAAAAGATCAAAGTGATGGTTTGATTGCGGCTCTCCGAGATGCAGATCAGATGCACATTGTAAACTACATAACAGCGAATGGAGGTAAGGACTGAATTAAATGAATGAAGGTCCGTCGGGTGAAGTAACTGCGGGCTGTTAAAATTATTTCTTTCCGAGTTTTGCTGTTTTTGTATCGAATGTTTTCTAGTCATAAATTTGTCTCCAAACTTTCTGACTCACTTTCAAAATACCTTCCTCCGTCTTCCTTTACTTCAATTCTACAGTAGTGATTCTTGTCCTCTATTCAATGGTTTTTATCTGCTAACCGACATCACGTAATTACCTTAAATAATATCCATTGTTAACGTTATCAGGTGTGCCACTTCTAGTGAGGTGGCTTAGTGAAATTAACGTTACACGGCGGATAAAAGCACCAAATTTGGCAGGATGATCTGTCAGGGTCTACTGATTAATGTTAGAAGGGGTGCCCTCTGAAATTTTGAGACATTTTCATGTAAAACGCAAAAATTCAAGATGGCGTCCAAGATGGCCGCCGGGAGCTAAAATTGTCTATATCTCAAGCACTATTCAACCTAGAAAGCTGGTTTTGGTGTCAAACCGAAGGGTTTATTGCTGAGCGTTCAGTTGAAATAACTTCATTTACTTAATGTATCATTTCAAGATGGCGTCCAAGATGGCCGCCGGGAGCTAAAATTGTCTATATCTCAAGCACTATTCAACCTAGAAAGCTGGTTTTGGTGTCAAGCCGAAGGGTTTATTGCTCAGCGTTCAGTTAAAATAACTTCATTCACTTAATGTATCATTTCAAGATGGCGTCCAAGATGGCTGCCGGGAGCTAAAATGGTCTATATCTGAAGCACTATTCAACGAAATGAAGAAGAAGAGTCCAACATTCATGTATTGGGACTTGATCATGAAGTATGAAACCCTCATTCTCATTTTCATTAGGGCTCACAGAGAGGAGTTTTCACCTGTATGTCGAAGTGTTGGAGGAACTCACACCGCTGCTCTTTGCTTTGGATCATGTGAACTACTCCAGATGGATGCCCATTCACATCAGACACATCAAGTCCTTACCTGACACTATCAAGGATGAGTTTGTGGAGCATTCTCACTGGGTCATTTCTAAAACAACCAATAACTTCTCAACAATACCATTTGATCAGGCTCACGAACAGGAAAACAAGAGTGTGAATAGTTTGGGTGGAGCTGTTGGGCTCACACAAACCCCGTTGCTTTCCGACGATGGATGCTGTCGGGGCCAAAGATGACCAAAATGCTGAAGCAGTTCGAGGAAGAATACCTTGCGGATAATGACACAGAAAATCCCAGACCTACTAACTCCTGATAGTCACAATTGCACAGACGAGTCAGTGGTAACTACAGTGCACACCTTGGAAGACGTAGGCAGGAAACAGTATCAGGACTTTGTCAAGAATGTGCTTGATGTGCGAACTCACTCCATACTTGACACAATCAAGAGGAATTCTCATGCACTCTTCAAGAGACCTAAGCATAAAGCAACCTCTAAGGAGGGAAAGAAGATCCAAGTGCTTCAGAACAACGTGGCACTTTTTGGCCAGCTGTATACATCTATGCAGAACCGGGATGGTGATTTGGAGGAATTTTTCGCGTATGAGATACTGTCCTTCCCTCCTTCCCTCTCAGACTTTGGCAAGCTTCATTTACCAAGCACGAAGTCTGAACTGCAATGTCTTGAGCAGCCTGGGCAATAAGAGCCACCTTCAACCTGCGACTGCAAAATCCTGTTGCCGTCATCGTCCACTGCCTACCCACTACCAGCATCGGCTCTTTCATGAATATGCCGACAGGATGTTTTTACCTTACCTTGAGAAGCAGCTGCAGGATACCTCAAGGTTGGATGTTGTCTGGGACTCGTACATCCCAGACAGTTTGAAGGAGTCCACCCGGGAAAAGAGAGGCGATGGTGTGCGCAGGAAAGTGTCTGGTCATACTAAGCTGCCACGCAATTGGATGGACTTCCTTCGCGACTCGATAAACAAGTTGCTTGCCATTTTGTTTTCAAAGGTTGTAGAGTTCAACTGGCCACAAGCCAAAGCCGTCTATGTCACATCAGGGAAAGCTGTCGCATCCATTGTTTCCACAACCCACATGCAAAACTGCAGTCACGAAGAGGCGGACACCAGGATTGTGATTCACCACGTAGTGCATGCACTGGAGCAAGGGCCGAAGACTATCCAGGTGCGCACTGTTGACACAGATGTTGTAGTCACCCTTGCTGGCACATTCTATGATTTCATGGTGACCCAACCTTTGATCGACATCTGGGTGGCCTTTGGCATGGGCAAGCAATGCAGGTTTTACCACATCAACGCCATCTGTGCAAGCCTGGGGAGCAACAGTCACGAACACTACCTGTGTTTCACGCATTTTCGGGATGCGACACAACATCTACCTTCAGAGGTAAGAGCAAGAAGTCGGTTTGGCAGGCATGGCAGGCATATAAAGACGTCACAGATACATTTGGGTATGCGGACGTTTGGTCAAAGGACGGTTGGTCAACGGACGGTTGATCACGGACGATTGGTCAATGGACGATTGGTCAATGGACGATTGGTCAAGCGGACTGTTCGTCAAGAGGACTGTTGATCAAGGGTCCTTTCGTCAAGAGGACGGTTGATCAAAAAGTCTTCATTGCTGTGCATGTAAAGATGCCTGGTTTTGTAATGGCTTAATTGGTCGGTCGGTTCGTCTGTCTAGGGATAATTAGGAGTCGTCCATTTCAATGGTTATCGTATATCTGTGCCAGTGCAGTTGTTTGTACTGATAACAGAACTGACATGTTTTAAAAGCGTCTAAAATTCACGTATATCGTATGACTCCATATTTGTTTTATTTGTGTATGAGCTACGCTTTGCGAAGTCTTCATTGGTCGGTCGGTTCGTCTGTCTAGGGATAATTTTGTGGTCGTCCATTTCTGTCATCAGTGGTTTGTATTGATAAGAGAACTGGCATATTTTAAAAGCGTCTCTAATAGGGGAGAGTTGCCTATAATGGACCACCTAAGGGAAACCGAGGTTTACTGAATGAATGCTACCGAATTTCTAAAAGAAAATTATGCCATATGATGGGCTGATAATTCAAGTATGTTGTTAATAATCAAGGGACAGATAGTATTCATGCATTTATGAAAAATAACTAAAACAACTTGAGTTCCAATAAGTCCAATCAAGGCAACCTGTTGCCTTAAATGGACCACATGGTGTCCTTGATTGGACCAGTTGCCTGGAATGGGACATATTATTTTAAAGACGTGTTTTAAAGATAATGTGCAATAAAAAAACACTTTAAACTTTTAAAACACTAATTGTCTATAACATGCAATAAAGGCGTCTGTATCTAACTGTCAAATTATTATAAAAGTAGTAGAAATCAATTTAATATATGACTATTATAACCACTGCCAGTAAACTAATTAGGTGTACATTGTCAGAATCACTAGTTATATATAGACTATACATAGTTAACTATAGACTACTTAATTACGACTAAATGATTAGTTAAGTCTTTTATTAATACTTAGTTACAACCATTTGAGTCTAACACTTAACAATTAATAGGGGCCTACTTAGAGGAATTACACAGTTTGCATAGAGGAACACATCATCGTCAAGCAGTCCCCGCATTTCTTTTACTCGTAGACATCTACATATACAACTGAAAGAAAATGTTGTTCGACAGAATACAAGCCAGTGGAACTTATTATTATATAAATAAGCACCTCAAGCACAGTATAACATTGCAAGTACAGGTGTCCTTAAATGGACCACCCCAAATTATCGGTCCAATTCAGGAAACTAAGTGTGGTCCATTCCGGGCAACACGGACTACTTCTGCTTACACTGCGATAGTTCAACCCACGTCAGTCTTAGCCTAAAAACACTTATTGTCGCTCAAACATGAAACCTGGCTATAGCTAAAAACAAATTTGTTTGCATTTTTAAAAGCTGATCTTAAATGTATATCCTCGTTGTCAGGCACGGCTAAAAATAGATCAGAACTACATGAAATAGAGTTTTAACCGCCATTTAATAAATGTTTAGTATTCCGTAAAACTGCCTACGTCGATACGATCAATATTCAACTGCGCAAGAATACAACAGTTGAAAACGAAGTTAAATGGGCATCTAGGGTGTAAATCGGCTGTGGTCCAATTAAGGCAACGGTCCAATTGGGGCAACTCTCCCCTATCGAAAATTTACATTTTTGATCAGCCGTCCTCTTGACGAAAGGACCCTTGATCAACAGTCCCCTTGACGAACAGTCCGCTTGACCAATCGTCCGTTGACCAATCGTCCGTGACCAATCGTCCGTTGACCAATCGTCCGTTGACCAAACGTCCTAGAACCATACATTTGTATATCTGGCCATGACTGGCCCTTCCGGCGGCTGGATGTCGACGCTGACCCATTTCAGAAGCTTTAAAGACTTACTGTCATTCTGTACGACAAAACCAGTCATTTGAGCACAGTGAACGAGACAAGAAGGGAACTTTTGTCCGAAGATCAATGGACAAACTACCACCCACAAAGGATGCGCTACTGCAGCACATCCGACGGGTAGTTTATCAAGCATGAATCTGGACGACCTGCTCACAAACACAACAAGTGGTTCCTTCTGCACAGGATTTTGCTTGGAACAAAGTATCAGAGTCATGGGTACCAATCTGGATGACAATTCCAGAGGTTTGCAGATCGTGCAGAGAATTGTTCAAATGCAACTTCAAACGAGACTGCTCCAACTGCAAATGTGGGAAAGCAAATCTCGATTGCTCCCCATTGTTCTAGTGCAACTGTACTAAATAGATAGTTCTTGAATAATGAGAGGGTGGATGTTTATTGTAACTTTAGCATTTTTCCATTTAAAACACAGTGTTTTACAGCCGCCATATTGCTTGAGATATAGACAATTTAGCTCCGGGCGTCCATCTTTTAACGCCATCTTGAAATGATTCATTAGGTGAATGAAGTTATTTTAACTGAACGCTGAGTAATAAACCCTTTGGTTTGACACCAAAACCAGCTTTCTAGGTTGAATAGTGCTTGAGATATAGACAATTTTAGCTCCCGGCGGCCATCTTGGACGCCATCTTGAAATGATACATTAAGTGAATGAAGTTATTTTAACTGAACGCTGAGCAATAAACCCTTCGGTTTGACACCAAAACCAGCTTTCTAGGTTGAATAGTGCTTTAGATATAGACAATTTAGCTCAGGGCGTCCATCTTGGACGCCATCTTGAAATGATTCATTAGGTGAATGAAGTTACTTTAACTGAACGCTCAGCAATAAACCCTTCGGTTTGACACCAAAACCAGCTTTCTAGGTTGAATAGTGCTTGAGATATAGACAATTTTAGCTCCCGGCAGCCATCTTGGACGCCATCTTGATTTTTTTGCGTTTTACATGAAAATGCCTCAAAATTTTAGAGGGCACCCCTTCTAACATTAATCAGTAGACCCTGACAGATCATCCTGCCAAATTTGGTGCTTTTATCCGCCGTGTAACGTTAACCTTGAAATTCAGCGCTAAGCCACCTCACTATTCAAATCTTATGTTTGCTCGAATTCCGAAAATAGTTCCTTTTATTACTTCTTTATTCTAAAAATTGTCCACGCTGCCTCGTAACTTTAATTATAACTGTATTTAAGGAATTTATTTACGAACAAATTTAGGCTATGTAAAGCTACATCAAAATGTTCTGACAACGCCAAACCACAAAAGAATAAAATATTTAGCGATTGCGGAAAAGAAGCAGAGAGGCGAAGGAATTCACGTAAGATGTTGCTAGGCAACTTATTTCAAAGATTGGCCAACCGTAGCAAAACCTCTATGCTGGACAGTGGGAGTTCGTGCACGCGAGCAACCAGGTTCACATGTTGAAAAGCAAGAAGTCTCTCAAGGGTTTTAGACAGATACGATAGGTTTCAGATAGGCCGACAGTTTTGGCATGATCTAAAGTCAAGGTTCGGCTCCTTCAGCCTAGGAAGTACTATGGCACGTTTTTGAGAGGCAGGAAGGTATCCCTCAGTGAGTAACTTGTTTAAAAACGTAAACATGAAAAGAAATAATGTCATCAAGCACATTTGCAAGAACAAAAGGTGGCAGTGGATCCGATTCACACGACTTCAAGTTCGAGGAGCTGAGAACGCGTCGGTGGTCCGCTTCAAGGTCGTGGCGAAAGCCTTGCAATTTACAGTCAGTTTGAGTGAATTCGGGTTGGGGAGCATCGGCCGTTGCAGCACGGAGTCCGCTATCTTGTCGGTCATCATCTTGAGAAAGTCAGTCGCTGTGAATAATGGAGTAGGAGGCGAGTGCGGCGAACGTCTCGGCAAGCCCGAGATGGTGGACCACAAGCGCTTCGGGTTCTTTTCATCGCGAGACACAAGATTTTCTCAGTATTCAGCCACTTTACTTCGGTATAGACGATGGAGGGCCAGAAGTTTAATCCACGTAAGACGGTCAGCGGGTTCTTTCGAGCGTCGATAGCGTCTTTCTAGGCATCGCGTACATCAAAGGCGGAGAAAGAAGTCGCTAAAACTTCATACCCATGGATGCTTGAAGTTTATACACAATGAAGCTGAATTGTTTGCTTGGGGCCAGGTAGACGACGACGAAGATGATATCCATGGATAGGAATATTTAACCCTATGACGCACACCTTCCGATCCAACACATTTAGCACACCTGGGGTATAATGGACCCCATCGATAACACGGCCCCAGTTCTACAATTTTAATAGAACATGGAAATGAATTATCCTAGTTTAGGTGGGAGAGAGAGCGTGCAGTTATGCAACATGTTTGGATCATGGTATGATGTTATATTCACTGTACGAAATTTTTTATTGTGATGAACAATGATCAGTTATTCAAACGTACGCAGACAGATTAAACAGCGCTTTTACCGGGCTTGTGGTGCTGCCTTAAATTTTGATTGCTGGTCAAAGCCGAGTTGTCTATCGTTATGTTTCTTTCAGTTTTGTACCATGGAAGTACAAGTCTTTCCATTATTGATGTAACCGGGATTATGCAAAAGTCAATGCGTCACGAGACTATCAATGTTACAGCGTGGGGTCTGTTGGACCCCAGGTATGCTAAATATGCCCGAGGTGTGTATTTGATTTTTTTACTCTTTAACCAAAAACATAAATCTCTTCAAAGTTATCTACAAATGTAGGGGGATATATTTCTAATTCCTCAGATATTCATCTGAGGAATTAGAAATATATCAGATTTTTACTATTTGTATCGACGTAGTTATCAAGAAACTGCCATCGCTGGGGTCCAGTAGACCCCAGGTGTGCGTCATAGGGTTAAATGTAATTGTAAATTAAAATATCCAAAATTTCTCAAAGCCACAAAAATGCAGCGCAGGAAGACCAACTTTACAGATAATAACAAAGATGCGTAGGTAGTTTCAGTCACAGGTCAGAATCTGTTAGCGAATCGACCTGATTCTCTTAGCGTCGACTTTGTATGGAGTCTATGGTATGAGCAAAATGAAATGCATGGAACAGGCTTAAATTTATTCAAATCTGACCTCAACGCCTCATCACGTCCACCCTAACAGCATTTTGACACTGGACCCTTTGAAGTAATGTTTGTCTTCACGAATAAAATACTGTTTTAGAATATTCAGATGATTTTGACGGAGAATGGCCTTTAACGGGAAAGGAAATTTCAACACTAGACACAAATCACGGAAGTTTGGTTGATCTTCTGGAACTGACCGATCTACTTGGTCTTCTTTACTTCTCAAATGTCATTAACAAAAGGCAAATGGATTCAATTTCTTCAAAGCCAACTTCGCACGAGAAGAACGAAGCACTGTTGGAAATTTTACGAAGACGCAGTTTACGTGACTATCATCAGACAATCACCTGCCTTCATCAGTCACATCAAAACCACATTGCAGAAATACTGGAGTGTGGCGGAGGTAAGACTACATATCGGTCTACGAATAAATTATATTTGTTTTTAATGAAATGAACTTCTTCCGTGAAGTCATCCTCTTCTTAGGTCTTCGCTATCATTGTCGGTTGGACTTAATTTCTCTCTCAATTTTCATCTTGAAGTTAAGCTATTGTGTATATATATACAGAAATGCTAATCTGAGGCGCGGTTAGTCAGTCACCAGGTTAAGAGCAGTTAGATATCCAGATGTTTGAAAGCGTTTCTTGAAAGAATAAGAAATAGTCGATTACAATCCTTGGTGCAGCAACACGGAATGCTCGAGGGAGTCAAACAAAAGAACCATATCCGACGATTGCAGACTACGGGACGGGATATACGGAGATAATAATGGTCTAAGATGGATAGGAGTATTCGTTGAATTGGTTTTATAGGTAAGATAGGCCAGTTTAAATCTTATTCTGAATTCAACAGGAAGCCAATGCAGCTGACTAAGCGAAGTTAAAGAGCATGAATGAGAAGCTATACCCAGTAGGCCACTCGTACGACCCGAAAATTTTGGAAGGGTGCAGTGGAAAGCCAATCGATACCGTTGGGTCCGGGGCAGTGTTTGGCCTGCCATGGGTAAGAGATGGATTGTTTGGTACTAGGGTGTTTTACGAGCGTCTCCTACAGAAGGTAACTTCTGTTGCACCAGGCGGATGTAACAGAGAGCTTCTATAGCTCCAAGGTGAAGTTAAAGGTAGCTTCTGTAGCACCAGACTGCATACAAGCCGCTATGTATAGCTTCTCAAGCGCCAGGTTAAAGTAAAAGATAGCTTCTATAGCACCAGGCTGAAGACAAACATAGCTTCTATAGTTTCAGACTGCGTTGAAGCTGCCATAGTACATCTGCTCAAACAGTATACAGAACTCTTGTCTCTCGAATATTTCTTCCAGAAGGAGTTAAGCTGCGCGCAATTGACGACTACAATCACAGCCTGATGAATAGAAGTAAGGAAAGGCAACTCCAGTATATTTTAGAAAGAGGAACAGTAACAAAGGACAGCAACATGGCGCTTACATTTAAAAGAGGAGATAAAATGGAAACACTTCCTCCCGCAACTATCGGGTAATTACATATTTTGCAGGATATAATTTAAACTGGCTATAAATCATGAAAATATAATTAGAATATTCTTTTCCAGCCACCTTCATTTCTTCGCCTCGGTCATAATCCTAGTTTGTAATGCGCGATTGAATATTCATTGTAAATGTTTTGATTGAATATTCATTGTAAATATTTTGAATTTAAGAAGAGGCTTTTAAGAAGAGGCCGTGGAGTGGATAAATTGCACATGCTGCCTTCAGCTACATCAAAATATGACTATACAGTTTTTTTTTTATCTAAGATGTAAATAATACTTCAAGATAGGAACAGAGAACCCCAGAACTGTAATTCGTACATTGGCTTCCACTAGTAATAATTTCTTTTCAATTTAGGTTCACAGGATATGACGCACTGAGCTGCAGCCATCCACAGTATTCAGAATCAGTCTTTATTTCTTAGTCTCATGTTCGACAGTGCAGAGGCTAGCGTGCTGGACTCAAACGAGAGGTCGGGGGTTCAAATCCCCTCCAGGGCAGAAATTTGGTTCGAGATTTCTACTCCACCTGCGCCTACAGCCAACTTAGCTATAATGAGTGCTGACCTACACCGTCGGTGGGAAGACGAAACGGCGAGGGAGAGGATTGGGCATCGCCCTCATACGCCGAAGCTAAGAAAATGAAGTCTAAACACTTCATACCCATGGCTGCCTCATGGCTTGCTTAAGGGAATGCTCTTCTTCTTCTTCTTCTTCTTCTTCTTCTTCTTCTTCTTCTTCTTCTTCTTCTTCTTCTTCTTCTTCTTCTTCTCTTCTTACTGTCACTAATCTAAGATGTCGTCTGATTGCCTTTCTCTTGTCATACCTAAAACTAGAACAACTTTTGGTAGACAAGCTTTTTCGATTGCAACCCCAAAATATTGTCACTGCGTCTCTTTTTCTTTTCGTTCTGTTGATTCATTTCGCGACTAGGTTATGATGTTGCATCGGTTGATTTTTTGTGTATTGGCTATATTGAAGTTGATAATTAACAATGATAACTAAATTTCACGGCTTTTGTAGTGACACGGACGGATGGTGGAAGGTGAGGCATTTGGAGAGTGGACTGATCGGATTTATACCAAGAAATCGCGTTGTAATTGGTTAGTGTCAAATATGACGCAACTATATATTTGGAACTTGAGAATACTCTTTGGAAGTGTAAGATGGATGCTTGTAGAGTCTTCCAAGCGAATACTAGGTTGCCTAATTGTTTCAGGAGGCAAAAGCTTTTGAAAATCTTTTTTCCATGAAGTCTTATATACGCTTCTCAGACAGACAGACAGACAGACAGGCAGACAGACAGACAGACAGACAGACAAACAGACAGACAGACACACAGACAGAGAGGAATTTCCAAGCTTTCAGACTGATCGGTTTGAGAAAATAGCCTGCGCCTTTGTATGTAGATAATACGTTGAGCATGCAAATACTCGGTACTCGCCACCAGTACTTTTAGTGTTATATTGTTGTTAGCTGCTGTTACTCAGCTTAGCTTATCGGATACCAATTCCTACATCTGAAAACAATATTGTTCTCTTTCCATCGAATAAAAACCTCTAGTGTCAATATTAAGAATGCTGGAACTTGTATTGTTTGTGAATAAACAGTGAATTTTGCAAAAGGCCTGCTGAAAGTGTACCTCCACTTCTTTTGTTTTTTTTTACAGAAAGACACCATCAGCCTTCTAAGACAACGGTAAGGTTGTGAAACTGCTTTTAAACAGACTTGATATTGCTTCACAACTTGTGTTCAATGTGTCCATCACCAGTACCCACACACGTTCTGAGTCTCTTTGTAAAGTTTTTGATGGCCTTGTTGATAGGTTCCAGAGGTAAATATTCCCATATCAACTCCAATGCGACCTTCAATTCTCTTATCATTTTTGGCTTTGGTCGCAGATTGTGGTATTTCTCCAGCATAACTCCCTACATGTGATAATCCACCGGGTTCAAATCCGGAGAGTTTGGGGGCCATTGGTTCTTCTCAATGAAACCAGAGCAATTGACATTGAGCCAATCTTGCGTGAGACGAGCAGTATGCGCTGGAACGCTGTTTTGCTGAAAGATGAATCCAGCAAGCAGTAGACGCTTGCAATCATTAATTAATTATGGAAGCAGGCGGGAAACGTAATATTCAGCATTCACGCTTCTTCGCCTTTTCATCAGCAAAATGCATTTTTGTCTGTCATTGACTCCTTGCCCATTTTTATTTTTTTAAATAAATTATTATCTGAAAAATTGTTTATTTGCTAAATTGATCATCTTCTTGCTAAATGACGTAACATTGACGTGCAGTTACGCTGGTGCCCCGCTTCTTTTCTAAATAATAATAATACTAATTACATTTAATCATTGAAAAATTCTTACTTTTGGCCGAAATATTACCAATTATTTGAGTTGTGACTTAATGTGACTTTTGTTGCTTTTTGATGCGTTATGTTTTTGGAACATCAAAAAACAGTGGGTGAACTCAGTAAAAGTGATATAACTTTGGTTCATTTTGAAATATTTTGGTGAAATTTGGCTTTCATACGTAAATATGAATTACTTTTCAGCCAGTAAAATTTGATATAAAGATTCTTGCGTTTGGCCGAAATATTAGCAAAAAAGTCTAGGGGGTTACTTTTTTTGGCCCATCCTGTAGATGTACCGTTATTAAATTTCAATACAAGTATCGCTTTGGAATCATGAATCTTTGTGTCAAGATATTACTGCAAGAACACAAATTGCAACTTTATATACTTGTAGGCATAATTATGATTGCCCTTAAAGATAACTTTCATCGAAAGCTTCAGTCTCGTAAGTGCGAGACTAAACATGCTTTTTATCATTTCTACTTGACTTTGAATAAATAATTCAATCAATTTGTCAACTTTTTTTAGTCATTTAAGACTTCTTGAACCCAACAACCAGAGCAGAAATCGATGTACTGATCTTGAGACGTCATAGAAGAATTAATAAATCTCTTAATTAATTAAAGACACTGCAGCGATAAACATCTCACTAAGATACATTTGTTTTTCAGCTGAATGAAATTCCATTGGAGATGCTGGATGTCGTCTTAGAAAACTCGTTTCTGCACTGGATACTGAGTTCCTCACCACGACGGAGAGACAAAGACGTCATCATAGCATTGGCATCAGTCGACTTCTCTTGGTCTAAACGAATAACAAGGCACAGATTTAAGAAAAGAATTTGGCTGCGGCTCAGAGGTTGATTAGTTTACATGTTTTATTATCTTCAACCGTTAAACCACAGATTATCACATTTGCTGGCCGTTTAACAAGAATATCAGTTACGAATACAATTTTTTCTGATCTTAGAAATACAATACTTTGATTGGTCACATGTATTCTGATTCTCAGGGCTAGATTACGGGTTCTTGGAAACCCAGACAGAATATTATTGTCAAAGTAACATGGGGACTCCCCTACCTCATCTCAATTTAATATGGGTTTAGTAGCGTGTTAAGCCTCCAGGTAGGGTGCGGAACGAAGTCCAAACCGTCCGTGCTTTTCCAAGCAGTGACCTCCTACATGAAAGAAAGCTCCTTGAGTGCCAAACTATAACAGCTGGTGATTAAACACTGCGTCGGATAGGTTCCTTCATTTTGCGGAGTCCCTATACAACTGCATTTCTCGCCTATTGCGCAGTCCGGGCCTGTTGAAACTAAAACAGAAAGTGTTGAAGCAGAGCATTTATTGTTTCTTGTCAACCGAGTGGGAAAAACAACAAAGCAAAATAAATGCACCGATGTTCGAAATGCTTTTATGCATATTGTTAGGTATTTTTAACTTGAAATTAAAATTTGTCATTTAAATAGCCTCAAGAATCTGAGATAATTGCATCGTATATCCTAAAGCTTACTCTCTACAGACGGAGAGACATGCGGCTAGAGGTCGACAGATTTAAATACAATACTTTTATAATTGACAAAGTATTACTATGTGTGGAAAAATTCAAATAAAACAAAAAAATGATATAAATTTTATTGCAACCTGCTTTCAATAAGAATACCAAATTATGTTTACCTACAACATTAGTTAAGCTTTTCGCATTAACATACATGACGTTAAACAGAGTTCCAGCTTACATTCAATTTATTCAGTTGTCTGCTGACAAAGTACAAGCACGGAGAGTAGGCCTACTGTTCACGCCAATAGAGGCAAACAGTAGCTATTCTCCACGCTGAGATGAATATTCTTGTAACAAGTTGGGGCGTTGTTCGAGATGCAAGTACACATACGTTAGAACGACCGTTAATGGAATTGGGATATAACATAAGCAGTATAGAGACTTTTACTATGGAACTGTAAGTTTCGAAAAATGGTGATACAAAGTATTTTTGACACCTATGGTAACTTTGTGCCGCTGCAGCTATGTTGGGAAATACTGTCTTAAAGCAATTAGCCTTAATTAATTGGTTACGCATCAAGTAAAAGATGATACGTTGCCTTACCAAACCGTAGGCAGCGACATTTAGTAGTTAAACTCGAGAGATAGTACTACATTCACATTTCTCTGTAGTAAGATCAACTGGACTCTCGGTGGTCTGTCAATCTTTAATGTCACAAAGGTCTACACTTAATTTATCAAGGATCTGCTTCAATTTCATTGCGAACCGTAATTATGGTCTTTGATTTTCTGATCTATCGGATTGCAACCAAATTGACGGATTCTAAATTCTTGACTATACGGTTTCACTTGTGCATTGTGGTAGCACGCTCTAGAAAAGACTAAATTTGAATTAGAACCTGTCCGTTTCGTATCGTCTTTCCTTGTTTTCTTGTTAGAGCAATTGCTTTTCTCAATTATAAGCATACTGATCCCTAACAATGGTTTGCCCTTGATTTCTCTCTCCTGCCACCATTGACTGAAGCACAATGTATCATCTCAGTGTCTCCCTACATGAGTTTGCTGTAGTCTATTATAATACTGTAAAATACTTTTTGCACGCGCAATATTTATAAATGTCCTACTACACAATTCTACATTTGCATCTCTTAGTGCAATTTGTGTGAAAAGAAAGAGGTTTTTGGTCTTAGTTGAGTCAGACATCCTTTATTTATACCTAGATTGAGATGAAGATAGGAATCAACTTAGTCAGATCTGTCTACGCCTATTCAAAAGCCAGCAGGCGACGAGGTTTCTATTTACTTCGGCCAAAAAATATCGCAAAGCTGTGATGTAATTCAATAGCTGCGTTAGTTTTGTTATTTAGATTTCTATGGAAAATCCAAAAAAAGATCCGCAATCATTGGAAACAACCTAAATTATCTCTTAGAAAATATTCAACCGAATGACAAGTTAGTTGCTTCGCTGTTGTCTCTCAACTGCATAACGGAGGACCAAAGTCACTTAATTCAACGCCAACGTTCAAACTGCAACGACAGAATAACAAAAAAGCAACGACAACGTTCAAAAGAAGATAGCAACGACGAGCTTATGCACCTCATGAGATCTTTCGACGAGAAAAAGTTTTCAATTGTCGTCAAGTGTCTTCGGCAAAGAAATCAGAAGATTCTAGCAAAGATCATAGAGGACGGCGGAGGTATACAGTACAAATTTTATCTAAAGGCTCATGTTTCAACATAATTTGGTGTATAATTAGAATACTAGATAAACATTTATATTGAATAACATCAAAATCGTCCCAAGATCTTTTTAAAAGTCCGTTTATTATAATCAATTATGCTCCATCGTGTTAGGTACTAATCAATGTAAAATTTATTATCACAACTCCAGCACAAATTGAAATATGTAGAAACAACTTATGATGTCGGTACTATGTGGGCCTGTTGCTTGAATAATTATATGAAAGTTCATATATGTAGGCCTACAGGATGCATTCAGGGCCAGAATGATGAAAATTCCCATTAAAAGCTCAACTGGATGTTGAAGTAAAATTAAGCTAACGCGTAATAGGGCTATACAAATTATATAGATTAATCTCTACACCTTTAAATAATTTCAATGTTAACTAAATATATTAAACTTGAAACTGGCCACACTAATTCAACGCACTTCATGGTCTTTGAAAAGCATACTCATATTCGTTATCACAAGTTCAGTTGCATATTCTGCTAACTGAGAGTAATTGTTCAATTTGAGATACCTGAATTTACACTAGAATCTTTACACTAGAATCTTTACTACAACATAAAGACCATTCTTTACTTCAGTTTGTAACTCGATTATTATTCATTTAATTACTGAATTATTTGAAACAATTACTGAATTACTTCTGAGAAAACAGTTTGACAATTGGAATACTTTTGGCTTGTAGGCATAATAAAAGTCGAGGTGCAAAATCGCGGTGCAAAGTGTACAACGTCCGGGGACACGCAGCTAATTCATAAAAAACTCGAAGACATTCGAAACAGAATCAAACCATGGTCTTATCAAACTGATAAACTCATCAGTCAACTAAGGGAGGAAGGCATAGAAATCCTCAACTCTCAACTGGACAGACAGACTGTGGTCGTTTGGATCTGGTGTCATTCACAAGCAGCCCTTGAGAATATTCAGAGATTGTACGAGTCGAATCAGATGACAGATCTCTTATTTGAACTTGCAGATATTCGACCACCTACTTCTGAAATCATCCAACCGACAGTGATCAATATTGATAACAACCAATTCAATAAATCACTTGGCAAGTTCTTATAAACACAATCATCACAAAGAAAATTTCAAAAGAGATATATACAATCGAAATACACAACTTAGTTCAATAATATGACTAAGGCGTCGCTGGTAAAAAAAACAGCAAGATGCTGAAATGTAGGCCTACATGTCGTTATGAATAGGAAAACAAAAAATAAACTTAGATATGGAGGCTGAACAAAATCTGTAACAGAATAAAACCTTAACCACTGAGAAAAGTTAAAAGAAGGCCCTAAATAATGTTAATGTAGCCTAGTATGAGTAAGACTCAAATATGCAAGGAAACCAACAGAACATCATCACATCAAATCATTAGGCCCTAGTCTACTGAAGAGGAAAGGCATAGAATTTTTCAACTCTCAACTGGAATGGGGTAATTTGGTTCAAGTGTCAGTTGCAAGCGGTCCATGAATTTATTCAGAAGGAAACAGATGCATTAATTCGTTTGACAAATATTCGCCCATCTACTTCTGTGTTCAATATTGATAGCAATCCGTTGAAGAAAACAGTTGGCAAGTTCTTGTTCACAAGAATTTGCCAGCTGTTTTCTTCACATTCTTGCCAACTGTTTTCTTCTACCGATTGCTATCAATATTGAACACAGAAGTAGATGGTCGAATATTTGAAAAACCATTTTATATATGTCATAAAAAACTGTAAACATATAATCAACATAGCTTAGATTAATGAATAATTACTGACAAAGCAGCGCTGGTAAAATTCACCAGAGTGTTGAAAATGACAAGGAAAGAGCGGTAATTTGCATGAATACAGTAAGAAGAAATAAAAATAGAGCTTAGAAAGCGAGGCTGAACCAAATTCTTTAATAGAGAGAGAAGCTTTATTTACTAAGAGTCGTTTCTGGAAGACGCTCTATTATCGTCAATAATGTGTTTCAATAGATTACTCTGATTGACACTGAGGCAGGAGAAGAATCCAAAGAAATGGTTAAAGTGGGAAAGGAAGAGAGGGAGCAAAAAGGCTTGCAGTGAGATCAAAAGTCAGTAAAACAGACAAAAAATGAGATAGATACACAGACATTGAATTAGAGAAAGGAGTCAAAGAAAAACAGGATAATTTTAGAGATTGATAATGAGCAGTGAGACAGTCAGATACTGAGCCTGAAGAGATGAGATTTGGAGGACAAGTGTGTGGACATTTCAATAAATAGCAGATACAGAGAATAGTATTAAGTCATAGAGACATACAAACAGTGAAAACCAGCAGTATACAGAGTCACAAGTAGACTGACAGTGAAGTGATAATGATTTCACATGACAGCTTAAAATGAAAGCGATGAACTATTACAGGTAAAAAGTGAATGAGTTGAAATGGCAGTCACAGGTAATGAGTGCGTTTTTTTAAGAGGCGAGAAAATAAGGCAGTTACAGAAGGCGAGATGAACAGCGCGAGGGGATGAACATTTATTTACAGTTGAACTGTGAGTTTCATTAAGGACATCTGAAAGAGCAAACCTCGCCATTGGCAGATGAATAGCGAGTTACGGGGATTTACAGAAAGTAATTATTAGGATAACTGAGCGGTAAATAAACTAAATAAATAAAATGTAAAATATAATAGAAACAAAGAAGCACACAGTAATAGATTCAATAAGCTAAGTCGCCAAATGCGCTTAAAACTAATTCTAAAACTATAATAGATTCAATATTAAATGAATAAATTATATTTGTCATTAAGGCAAACAGCTGAATCTAAGGAAAACAGTTGTCAGATGCACTTTAATCCTAACTACATGATAAAAATAAAAATCACAACATAGAAAAAAGAAATAATTGGAAAAATTGAATAAAATTATCAGCAGTCAATTGTAATAAAACATAAGAAAAGATTTTTATTAGTCAGTTGTAATTAATTTTTTTATTTTAGTTGTTTGTCCTATTTCCGTAAACTTCACTGAGAGAATCGACCTAAGCGAAGAAGGAGTGTGGGGAGTGACTAAGCTGCGAAATGAAATCTACGTCCTCTGTCAGTTATGGTCTTCTCCTTCTACCAATCATGTAATTCGTGTCTTTGAGGATCGAAATCCATTGCGTCTTCAAGAGACAGTCGAAATAAGACCGATAAAATATCCCTGGGACATTGGATCCAGCGACAAAGAAAATTGTCTCTACGTCTCTGACCGAACGGAGCAATGCATCTGGAAGATAACAAGAGAAACAGATGACCAACACAAATGCATCAAATGGAGAACCATTGACTATAAGCCATCTTTTCTGTCAGTGTCCACTGATGGTCAGTTATTGATGCTCAATGATTCATCGTCCATTCTGATGATCTACGGATCAGACGCAGAACTTATTCGATCCATTCAGTTACCAAGGGACATCAAGAACGCATTTCATGCAGTGGAAGCACCCATAGGTAATTTCATCATCATTCACGACTGGATGGAAGAGGTGAAGGGACAGAGTGGGATAAAGTCCATCGAAGAATCGGAGGAGATAGAAAAGGAAGAGATGGAGAAAGAGGAAGATGAGTTGACGGAAGAGGAAGAGGAAGAGACTGGGTCAAGTAGGAGAAGGAGGAAATGGAAGTGGGTTGTAAGTGAATTGACCAGAGATGGACAAATGGTCGTCCGTCGTTTTATTCCTTCAAATGAAACACAGAAGCTGATTGGTCCTTCATATCTCGCACTCGATTCAGACGATCGAGTGTTTGTGGCTGACGAAGTGAATCATAGAGTGATTCTCTTGGATTCCGATCTTAAGTGGAATGGAGTTCTTTGTCCAACAAACGAAGAAGGAGCGAGAATCGAAAATCCAATGAGATTGTGTTACGACGAAGAAAAGAAACAACTGATCGTCGGAGACTCGTTTGGAGTTATTGTTTACACTTTGAGTTGAAATCAAAGTCAGTTTTCATCAAGAGATTCTAACAAATGTTTCTTCTAATCTTTCCGATTTGTACAATATACTAATTCCATTAATAAACTCTAAATAATATTCTAATATAATTTGTCACATAAAAATATTCACGCCTTTTGGAGAGGATGACAACATTGACCAATATCTGTACGACATGGTCAATCGCCTGTGAAACGGAGTTCTAATGAAAGTGAATCAAGTGATCATTTTGACAAACCTGATAGTTCTGAGCAAGAATGACGGTGTCACTGAACCAATCGTGATGAGATTTACGTGACATGGCGAGGCTGCTTGTTTGGTGTACTGACTATCGCTCATAGGACGATCGCTCATATATGACTATCACTCATAGGACGATCGCTCATAGGACGATCGCTCATAGGACTATCGCTCATAAGACTATCGCTCATAGGGACTATCGCTCATAGGACGATCGCTCATAGGACTATCGCTCATATGACCATAGAAAAGTACAGTTATCGATAAAACACTGACACCATAGTTTATGGATCCATTTAATGCAATCGTAAATCCAAATTATACATAAAAACTCTAAAAGATTGTTTAATAGGCTCAGAAAGAAAACCACTGCGCTAAGAGAGCGAACCACTTAAATGCGTAACAATTTCAGTGTTTTCGCAAAGTAGGAGGCGAGTAATAAACTTCCAATTACCTAGCAATAATTAAATAAACTTCCAATTAGCTAGCAATTAGCTTCCAATTAGCTAGGAATTATTAAATAAACTTCCAATTGGCTACCAATTATAAAACTTGTCCAATGTTCCAAATGACTTTACAAATATTAATGAAATGTCCCTACTTTGATGTGCCCATACTTCAAAACTATCTACTAGTTAATAGGAAGTTAATTGCTCGCGTCCCTACTTATATGCTTATATGTGTGTATTGTCCGTATGAGCGATAGTCCTATGAGTGATAGTCCCTATGAGCGATAGTCCAATAATAATAAATAACCGTCCTATGAGCGGTAGTCCTACGAGCGATAGTCCTATGAGCGATCGTCCCTTTGAGCGATAGTCCCTATGAGCGATAGTCCTATGAGGACCGACGACCGTCCTATGAGCGATAGTCCTATGAGCGATAGTCGGGGTGTCCCTATTAGCGGGATTCATATCCCTTCTGGGTCTCCCCTTTGCCAACGTTTTAATGTAACATACCAAAGTTGAACTGATGTAATTTATACAGTTCAAATAAAAAAATTCATTGATTGATTGATATTTGATCATCAAGAAAAGATGAACTCGTGCGTCTTCTGCTTATTTCTCACTTCTGTGCTAACGGCTGCTCCTAAGCTTGGCGCTGCATACTGATATTGACTAAATTGTTTGAATTATAAATAATTACACCTTTGTCAGAATTTTTTACAGGGACAAATGGAAAAATGATGGAACGTGGTGTATAGAATTATACCATCCAACATTATTGTTAATAACCATCTACCGTATATGGAAGACTTTAGGCTCAATTCCTGTCACCTTAGCAATCAGTTATGATAATGAATGAGTTAGTAAAATGTGCATCATATAACTATGCAGTTGTGCATCACATATCTTGGACTCAGATCTTCACTTGACATCTCTGGACAACCTCTCTGACACGACGCAGCGCTCGTCTGAAGATGGTGTCCTCAGCTTATTTTAAGAATTTGAGCCTAATAAACAGCAACAACGAAAATAACAAAAACAGTAACCAAACTCAACATGAGTGATGCAATGCAATACAATGGATTTATAACTAGTTCAAGCTGGATTTCCTAGGTTATCCGCAGGGCTGTAGTCGAGCATATACGCGGGTATACAGCGTGTAGGGGGAAGGAGGACACAGTCGATCGTCGTACACAGTCGATCACATCACTTAATTTACAATATACTTTACATGGGGACATAAAAATAGGTCAGCAAGACTGACTATGTGTCGCTTCATCCTGCAACGTCGTTTAGGTTGTTTATTGCAGACAGAAACTGAAATTTTAACATTTTTATGTTTTTGGTTCTTTAAAGTAATTTTTTTCCTAATGGCATGGCCGATTTTTACACAAGGTATGTATAACTTAGGTATTTACGTGTATATGTTTTGTAAACATAATTTCATTGGGTATTTAATAGATAAGTGATAAAAACAAAACGCGCTACGGGTTTATTACTATGTGTCTTTGGATGAACATCGCATGGTGTAGTACACAGTCGATCAATGCACGGTAGTACACAGTCGATCACTTGTTGCAATGGAACTCAGTGGTGTAGTACACAGTCGATCACTGATCGACTGTGTACTACACCACCGAGTTCCATTGCAACACCTGAACAGGTTCGCCCATTCCCTAAAGCAGCTGCCAGCAAGGCAACCAAAGGCACTCGAAAGAGAGCCATGACTCGAATACTAACAGCCACACCAGTAATAAATGCATTAGAGAATGAACTAAGGGCACGAAGTGAGAGAAAATGCCCTGCTAGGAAAAGAAAATTGGACATGACGCCAACTGAGGATAGGTCATGTGTAAGCAGACAAACACGCAGACAAATCATTAGCCAAGGGTAAAATTGGAAGAGCATCAAAGTGGAGGTAGTTCAATAGCCAAGGCCAAAAGTGAGTGGCCATGTTTGGTGTGCTGTGAACCACTGGACACTGGTAGGAAAGAAGGCAAAGACTCCGTACAATGCCTAAAACCTGCCAAAACTGGGCACATGTTGCGTGAACAGTTGAAGATGAATGCTAAATTTGCGAAAACTGTGAAAAATGACAATAACCGAGTAGCTGCATTATCTTAATAAATGTACTTTCAATCTTATATTAATATTTTTTAAATACAGTTTTATTTTTAAAGCAATTTATTATGAACATTAACCTTAAGAAACCAAATAACATTCTGAAGGTCTTAATAGCCCAGGCCTTTCATTTAAGTTTATTAACAATGTTTATTGCCAGTTTAGAGTATTCTAAAACTTTTCTAATACACTTCTGATGTTGTTCAACTGTGTGCTGTCATGTGATCAACTGTGTACTATGGTAGTACACAGTTGATCACTTTTAGACTAACAACGAAAATGATAATAGCCAAAATACCCTGCATCAGAATTATCATAAATACGTTTTATAAAGTGGAGGAATGATTATACTACAGACTGAGCTTTAAAAAATATATGTAGGTGTTGAAAACCACTTGTAACTGTAAAAAAATTAAAAAGTGATCGACTGTGTCCTCCTTCCCCCTACTCACCTCTAGAGACCGTTTACTCACCTCACAAAATATTTATATTTATTTATATTAAAATACTGTAGCGTATGCTCACAAAATACTGCAGCATATATTCACCTCTAATTTGTTTCGGAAAACTAACCGGTAGCGTGTACTCACCTCTAATTTTACCACTACAGCCCTGGTTATCCGGTGTTCCGCCATTAAGCACTGCACAACTGCACAAACAGAATGCGACAGGTGAAATTGGCAATTAGTTTGTAGAAATGATTAATGATAATCGTAAACTTGATATATTTCTAAAGCGCTACTAAAAAGCTAACCGATGGAAATCTCCTTATAACCGATACATTCAAGTGACAAGTGAAGATTCATGTCCCATTGCCAGATTGAAGACCGGAGAGAATGGTTTTTGAAGGAGATTTGTATTGGTTTGGAGAGGAAAGACACAAGGGTTCAGGACAGTTGAGCTTGAGGCAGATGATGGTAGGTGAGCGACGATATTGGTGTATGATCTGAGAATTTTCGAAATTCCGGAGGGAGCTCGTTCGAAGTGCAGTGTGGTAGAAGGAAGCTACTAATTACAGTGTTTCCAGTTTTTAAAGACATCTTCATGTTCAGCCCGGCTATTACCTGAATGGGTGAAATTCTATGCCAAAAGATACCGTCTTCCTTCTTAACCTCCCATTCTTCGCAGTGGGTTCAAAGGCGAGTTTTAAAGTCGGGAAATGGAGCTCTGCTGTCGTGTTTGCGTTTTAGTTGAAAGAACCTTCAACCTCGAGATCCTTCTATTGGCTAGCTGCGATTCATACGTGTTACAACAGGCATGTTTCACCTGTATTGTTATTCAGGAGCATAACCCACTTACTCAATAGAATCAGTTTCAGTTGAATGACCATATCTTCAGTGATCCTAAGTCACAGCTAAATCGATCTTTCTCAGCAGATGTTCCTTTTATGATATTTTCAATATTTGATAACCCATGATTCTTGTAGACGTACTATGTATGGTCTCCTCGAATCACATATCGTTCATACACGCGGCGTGTGTGTCACTGTGTCTGTTTGTTTCTGTACGCTTGCTATTTAGTCCGTCGGCTTATGCGAGGGAAGAAAATTTTTGAGTAGAATCTTGGCAGTGATGTTGAAATTAATCATATGATAGTTCTGAAGCAGAAAAATGCTGTTGCCAAGTTTTCTTTCATGGCTTGTGCCCCCTAGCGGACGTTTTAGCATGACGTCATATCCTCGCCATATCCTTGCCTTAAAACTGCCAACTGAAAACTTTCAGCTTGGTGTAAAAATTGATCACTTGATGATGGAAGCATGAAATTTGGCACAATGTTATGGTAACAACATACGATGAAGAAAATTTTTAGCTATAGTGCCATCGCAGATTTCTTCTCTGGTCTCAGTGGCGACCATTTACCAAAATGGCCGACCGAAAATGTAGATTTTTCAATATCTCAGCTTCTGGTTAACCTAGAATCGTAATCTTGGTGTCTAAACATACATATTTATGGGCAGAGATTTCAATAGAACTAATTGCAAACACCTAACTACAAGAGAAATGCTATTTGTGGTAGCCATCTTGAAGTTAAGGTGGCTATAACCCCTCCTACCCTCGACTGCGGGGGACGCGTTAATGTAGTGGTATGTTCTATGCCTTGTAACCAGAGGGTCGCCGGTTCGAATCTACCTCAAGCCATCGATGTTCTGTCGTATGGTCATGTACACTTCTGATCTTCGAAAGTAGGGCAATATCAAAATACAGTTTACTGTATTGCACCGAACAACTTCTCCCTTCCATGGCACAAGTCCCCCAGTTGTCTCAACAGCCGCTGGTCATGCGAATAGTTCAGACGGCCATCAGCACGTTGATGCATAGACGCCGCAACCTCAGGCTCAGGCTCGCCATTCTAACTTGATGCACAACCAAAGACTTATGAGCCCCTCCGTTAACACATTGCTAAAGAGTACCTAAAGAGTACCTCTAGTTTTCTCTCAGGCTTTAACTGACCAGTGTTATGCGAAACATGTGCTGCAGTTTGCTCCATGCTTTCTGGTTCAGCCATCTCGAGCGGGCCGAAGGCGGAATTTGGTCAATGTCATCAAAGGCCGAGTTCGAATAATGTCCCTGGATCAAAGATGCAACCGGGTTTTGTCTCCTTAAGAAGTCGGTCACCGTATTTCATCATAAAACCCAGTTGCTTTCCTTGCAGCCTTTAACTCGAAATCGGAGGATGGGAACACCCGTGCGGCCGCCCGCATCGTTTGCGATCAAGGGCAAAAACAGTCAGTCATGCGTACACAGGTGTTTTAGTCATTCGTTTAGAGGTGTGTCATCCATGCGCATACAGCTGTGAGCTGTAACTTATAGGTCCAATGCATATCTAGGACATTCGATGACACACATTGATGGCTCTATGCAATTGTGCGTGAAGAGCTTGTTCAAGATCAATACACACTCACCGCCCGAGTCGAGGCTTGAACCCGCCTTTACTTCGATTGTGTAACCCTGCGCCAATCGGATTCAGATGAACTCACCATTCTTCCAACAGTTCACCATCGTTAAGCGAGTGTCGAATGCGCTAGTAGATACTTCTAGATGACGAACCAGTATGGCTTTCCTGCCCATTTAGTTAAAGGTACGTGTCTTCCAAAATTAAAACATTACTCACTTAAATTAAGTTAACAGTGTACCTTGCCGTAGGTCCGCAGGTTATGAAACTTTATTTGCAACTTGAACCACTACCCCAACAACAATGTAATATGGTATCCACATGGGCTTCATATGGGATGCCATATGGCAGGGATCCCTAGATTCATCTGGTCTGCACCCGACAGCCCATATTGAATGCATATAGGCAAACCATCTGGGCTTCAAATGGCATCTATATGGTATCTATATGGTACCAGGTGGTGTAAACCATATGTATACAATATAGATACCAGATGCTTTACCAATCTGCATTCTATATAGAATCTATAATGTGATACCATATGGCAGGGATCCCTAGATTCATCTGGTTTGCACCCGACAGCCCATATTGAATGCATATAGGCAAACAATCTGGGCTTCACATGTTATCTATATGGCATCTATATGGTACCAGGTAGTGTAAACCATATGTATACAATATAGATACCAGATGCTTAACCAATCTGCATTCTATATAGAATCTATAATGTGATCCCATATGGCAGGGATCCCTAGATTCATCTTGTTTGCACCCGACAGCCCATATTGAATACATATAGGCAAACCATCTGGGCTTCAAATGGTATCTATATGGTATCTATATAGCACTAGGTGGTGTAAACCATATGTATACAATATAGATACCAGATGCTTTACCAATCTGCATTCTATATAGAATCTATAATGTGATCCCATATGGCAGGGATCCCTAGATTCATCTGGTTTGCACCCGACAGCCCATATTGAATGCATATAGGCAAACCATCTGGGCTTGAAATGGTATCTATATGGTATCTATATAGCACTAGGTGGTGTAAACGATATATATATATACAATATAGATACCAGATGCTTTACCAATCTGCATTCTATATAGAATCTATATTGTTTCTATATGTAACTAGCTGATCTACACCACATCTATACCATGTAGATACCATCTGCTTTACCAATCTGCATTCTATATAGAATCTATATGGTATCGATATGTAACTAGCTGATCTACACCACATCTATACCATGTAGATACCATCTGCTTTACCAATCTGCATTCTATATAGAATCTATATGGTTTCTATATGTAACTAGCTGATCTACACAACATCTATACCATGTAGATACCATCTGCTTTACCAATCTGCATTCTATATAGAATCTATATGGTTTCTATATGTAACTAAGTGGTCTACACCATATGTATATCATATAGATACCAGATGCTTTACCAATCTCCATTTTAGATAGAATCTATGTGGTTTCTACATGTAACTAGGTGGCCTACACCACATGTATACACTACAGATACAAGATGCTTTACCAGTCTCCATTCTATATAGAATCTATAAAGTTTCTATATGTAACTAGGTGGTCTACACCATATGTATGCTATATAGATACAATATGATGTGCCAGTCTGCATGCCATATGCAATATACATGTATATAGTTCCTATATGTAACTAGCTTATCTATACCACATGTATACTATACAGATACCAAATGGTTTAGCAATCTGCATTTCAAACAGAATGCTCACCAGTAAACGATCTGTGGTCTATATAGCATCCATGTGCATGCATCTTCTGTAAGTAATCAGGACATCTACAACATATGCACACATTGTAAAACACACATAGTCTGCTTATGTAGTTTCCATTTTGAATAAACTTTATTTCACCACATATGGGAAACACAAAAAGAACACCCTCTACACAAAGGAGAAACAACAGAACAAATATGCACATACAATGAGAAAAAATAAGCAGCCCAACTAGCTGATAAGCAAATGCATTTCATAAACATTTATCCTTAAGTCACTAAAGTTACAATTTTCAATATATAATAGATTTCACAAAGTGTCTTTTGTCATTGTACAAATAATGCTTGTAGTTTATTTAGTACAGTGTTAGTAGTGTAGATTAACGGTTCATGGACAAATGGTTCACGACAAATAGTTCATGGACAAATGGTTCACAATCATCCAGCTTCTAGTTTGTGTTTTTTACATTGGACTACGAAAAAGCACTTGAGCTTTATTTTCATCAAACTAGAAGCTGGATGAGCGATGAAAATATAGCTCAAACTAGAAGCTGGAAGATCGATGAAAATAGAGCTCAAACTATAAGCCTGATTCTCGAAGAAAATATAGCTCAAACTAGATGCTGGAAGATCGTGAACCATTTGTCCATGAACCATCTGTCGTGACACCAGATAAACTTGAACAATACTATCTAACATCAAAGTCAGCCTGAAACAACCAACAAATATGAAAGCACCCATCAATCACTGTGTTATTTACTTTCAAAAACCTCCAAAATTTTCTGTTCCATGCATTTGTCAACCTTGCATAATTACTTATGGTAAATCAAACACATTCACATGCAAATACAAGTAGTGGCTCACAATGTGTTTTTAATAAATGCAACAGAACAATTTCATCCATGTGTCCTTTAAAAAGCTATATTAACAGACTTGTAAAATTTTCAAATTATTTCACTTGGCTCAGTTTAAACCACTGGCGTAAACTTGTCCAAAATATTGGGGGCATTTCATTATTCATTCTACACTTTTTGCATTAAATGTACAGTCCATCTAAATTATTGAGGGCACGTGCCCCGGCTGCCCTCCTAGAGTCTACGCTTATGGTTCAAACTGTCTCCTGCAGTCAAAATGACTTTTGCACATCAACTGTCACAGTATAACTGCTAAGTATTTTGCTTTTCAACACATGGCAAACTCAAACACTACTGGCAAATGCTTACACAAATATTTATGGGCACCAACTATCCTGAGCACCACAGATTTTTTTATACTGAACTTCATATCCATATAGGATACTCTAATTCACAAGTAAGTAACAATTATTTTCTACACAGAAGTCATTCTATCTATCAGATAACAATATTGTAATCCACAAAAACAACAAGGGATAACACCCCTCCTTGTCTGACACCGCAAACTAATTTGAATATTCTAGAAAATACACAATTCCATCCTACAGCTGCAAACATCTACTAAACCAGTGTATCAAAATTATCAAAAATCTGTGTGAAATATTCTTCATCATTACTTTCAAACGCAAACATTTTGATTTACTCAACAGTAGACCTCAAGTTCTGTATAAATTGCTTTATCACAACCAATTTTCTTCCTAAATCCAGACTGAAGGCCAGAAGAACATAGATAACTGCTATAAAGCTCAAAAAGACACACCTCAAATAACTTCGCAATATTTCCACTACGTGTTATATAACAGTAGCTGCTACAAGATAGATCACCTTTTGAGTTTTCACAGGAGGAATTATTACGCCTCAACCAAAATCATTGGTACATATCCATAATGTACTCTACTGCAAATAGTAATGTTGGCCACTTACCTAACTGTATTGGGTGAGTACAGAACAGTTGTTCAGGTTCTATGCCATAAAAACGTGCAGCTTTACCGCATTTCAGTTCACATAAACATTTGATAAGGTTGAGATCTATAGATCTGACGTCTTCTTGACCAGCCTAATGTTTTAGAAATTTATATAGTCAAGTACGCATCCCACAAATTCATCACTCAATTTCTTAATTGTAAAATATAAACATGGAGGTTATAAGAACACAATATGCAGAGAAGTACTACACCCCTTAATGCAGTGCTTCCCAACCTTTTTTCAACCACGGCACACTTTCTAAGAACCATTGACCAGGCGGCACATTGCATTTATGGTATAGGCCTACTTATTATATATAGGGGATGCTGGGTAGTGTAATGGATGGATTATGGATGGATGAGATACAAGATGTAACTGGCATGAATTTGGCGGAATTGAGAGACTTGTCATCGAATAGGAGACGGTGGAGTCTGTTCACCAGGACGATCGCTAGAGCTCCACGAGCTGACAGCACAGGGTGACAGGGTGGGTAGTGTAATGGTTAGCGCACTGGACTGTCAATCAAGAGATCGGGGGTTCAAATCCCTCAAGGCAGAAATTTTTTTAGAGATTTCTGTTCCACTTCCACCCCTAGCCAACTCAGCTATGAGTACACTGACCGTACACCGTCAGTGGGAGGATGGGATGGCGAGGGAGATAACTGGCCACCCGCCCTCATAATTTTATACCGAGGCTTAGAAAATGAAGTCGCTGACACTTACATACCCGTGGCTGCCTCAGGGCTAGCTTAAAGGACTGCTCTTCTATGCACAGTTATTAATATAGTTATTCTGAATACCCCTTAATTGTTACCTTATATATAAATTTGGTATATGCACTTATTCAGTTTAATTTAGATAAAGTAACGTTTATTTATCCACTTAGCTACAATGTTTTATATCTATAACTTTGTATTAATGATGAAACAATGTCCTTATGTCGACGTCAATATATAGGCCTACTGATAATCAGGAATTGTCAACAGTTCTTTAAAAAACCGGTATAACCGGGACAAATTAATTAAAAGCAGACTATAAACCAGAATGAAAAATCATGGCTAATGAGACGGTTGACTTTGCAAAGAATGTGAAATTGTGTCAATATGAGCTTGAAGCGTGTTTGAAAAGCACACTCTTAGGTTTTTTAAACTAACTGTAAACACCCTCTGTGTTTCGTTTTGATTTGTGTAATTCCCGAATAGGCCTTTCACACAGGTAAGTAGTGCAGAAGGGCAGCAGTATGCCGACAACTTTGGCATATAACAAGGCGTAGGCCTATTCCTTCTTTATCACAATCCAGAAGTTTGTTAAATTGATTTTAGGTCTCAGTGTTCTGTCAGCTGCAATGCCAATCAGCTGTTAATTTTCCGCAATCTGTAATTGGTGATGAAATGGGTTTCTGACTCAGTCTTTGTAAGAGACATTAAAACTTGGACAGAGGCCTTTGGTCTAAAAAGTGGGGGTACCAATTTCTTACACGCACGAAGCAAGGCGGAGACTGCGATCTCTGGGAAGGCATAATAATAAAAAAATTGATTGGCATTGTTCAAAAAGTGGGGTTACGGTACCACCCGGTCCAAAAGTGGGGGTATGGATACCACTCTTACCCCCACAAATTATGCCAATGAATTTGGAAAATAATATTATAACTTGTCTTCCAAATCTGATAAATGCTCAATAACAATGTCATGCAACACAACTGCACTTGGATCAACTTCAACTGCTCGAGGAAACATAGAAATTGAATTTGAAAATACGATGACGCAAAGGTGCCTAATAATGAAGCTTACTAACAATGATGTCATAGACATAGAGTAACTAAGTACATTAGTTCATCGAATACTGTAGTTAGTAATGCAACACTCGGTGGTCTATGCAGACTCATAACCAGTCTGGTAAGAAATTATACTTGACTGCACCAATTTATCAGCATGGGACAGCGCATATTATGATTGAGTAATATTATTGTCATTTAAAATTTCTGATTTCCGACATTCGGCCACGGCACACTTCTACCGCGCTCGCGGCACACTTGTGTGCCGCGGCACACATGTTGGGAAGCACTGCCTTAATGCACACAGTGCTGACAAATTAAAATACCAAAGGAATAAAATAAGTAACCAAGACATTCCAATTACTGATCACCAACTCAACAGGATCAAATTGTTGATCGGTTAATATCATATCGATATAATTTTACAACTATCAAAAACACAAGTTGATGAAGAGGTCATTAATGTCAACCAAAAAGAGGTTTGACTAACCGCCTCGTGACAAGAAATGACACAAGACAAGAAAAGAACTCAATGTCCTGTTCCCTTAAGATTGAATGCAATGCTGTGTCCAACATAAGAATTTGTTGTGGGAGTTACAGTGCTATCCTAGCTGCTGTCGATCATGCTGTCATCAGACTATGTTGTTTTTTCTTTCTCTGTCATGAGAGTTTGTAAAGACTGCAGCACATTTAAATCAGACTTCATTGTCCGTTACTGGTAAACTTCATGTTTTTACGCCTCCTACAATGCAACAAAGAGTTAACACAAAATTAAAAACCAGATGCTTCACCCAATAAGAAGTTAATTATTGACAATCATTGAGCACAGAGCATCCAAAGCACTTTTTCAGAAGAGGTGTAAGAATAATGCCAAGGAAACAGCTTTCATAGGTGAAGAAAAGATGAGTTCATTAAGAAGTGAATACACAGCAGAGTATGAATTTCACTTTTTCTGATGTTTATTAATTAATTCAATTATGATATATGTTTATTTGGTAACCAAACTTTTTTCACAGATACAGCGAAACATACAATATTATATGCCAAAGTCTGGCTACATAGGAGGCCCATAATGGGTCAAATGACCCCGCTACCAGCGCCACCTGGGTAGTAGGTAAGTAAGTGGAAAGCAATCGATCATCCATCACTCTTAATACAGTGATAACTGAGTACTTAACTAAAGCCTGTAAGTATAACTATCGTTGTATGATGGTTTCATTGTTCTTAACTAGTACTTAAATACCGCCAAGATAATACAACCTGTGATCAATTGTGTGAACGTTTATAGTGATTCTGTGGATTTTACTTCAGGGAAGTCCTAAGCTTATTCATGAGCAGTCACCTACATACATACTTTCATGCCCATTAGCCCACACACACATATTTATACCCACTTGCGCCCAAGAGCTTCAACTTGCTTATACCCCTTAAAACACTCATGCCTTTTCACTGCCCTACATAAAAATGCATGCATGTCAACAAACATACATTCACTCTCACATACACACACACAAAAACCATGCTTACAAACACTTAAACATATATACATTAGGGTTATAACTTTTTGACTTTTTTCCAAAAAAACAATTTCCTGTATCATAAATGGATGAACTTTTGCTTAGAAACACTGAAAAAGTGATTAATTCTTTTCAGTTATGAAAAAAGGTCACCCCAAATGAAAAATTTGATTCACCATATATGTAACGTTACTACTCATAAGTAGTAGCGCTTATAAAAACTTTATGGAACTGTTTAGAACTTTTACAGCTGTCTGGAACTTCCTAAAACTGTTGAGCACTTTCTAGAAGAATCCAAATATTGGTCTATATAAAAAGGATTGTGGGCAAACAACTGAACATGTTAATTTTAATAATTTTTTCCAGTGGCAATATAGGCCTACAGTGTCACACAAGAAAAGTGCGACTAGACTACCAAAGATGCTGCTAAATTGAAGGAGGAAATTATTGAAAAGGTACTGATGGAACAGTGGTCCTTACATTGTGATGGCAAGCACATTGAGGAAAACGAATATCAGGTTGTGGTACTGAAGAATGAGAGAACCGAAGTAAAAGTGGATGCACTGTGTCTGAAAGACGGCAAGGCCGAAACTAATGCCGCAGGAATTGCAAAAGTTCTTGATGATTACAACTAATTGAATGCAATGAAGATGACCACTGCTGATACAAACAGTGTCAACACTGGGAAAAACAATAGAGTTTGTTGTCAAATTGCAACGAATGTTCTCAGGCAAAGGCGTCAACAAACCACAATTTATCAGTTGCCAGCATCATACTTCATGGACAGGATTCCCATTGTGGTCATGGATGCAGAACTTGGTGGTAACACCAGGTCTCCAAACATAGAATATCCGTTTATGTATCAACTGATGAACAAGTATGAGGAACTGAAAGCACAGTTTGTGAATGGAACAGAAGAAATTGTCGATAAAGCAGGCTGGAGAGATGACATGAAATTGTTATGCCATGTTGCACGGGTGTTCAGATTCTTTGAGGAAAAAGGGTTTTTCCACTGGTTAAGTTTAAGAAAATTGCAAACATTAGCAATGCTAGATGGAATTCTTGAGCCTTTCTTGCTATCCTTGCATTCATTCTTATCCCTACAACAAGGAATACTTTGGAGAAGGTATGCAGATTAGTTTCATTTGACTGGGCAGACAAATTGGTTTACTAAACAGATGTACAATAAAAATGACTTCAAGAACTGGTCAGAAATATTGAAACCTTACAAAAAAAGCATTGTGGGTATTGAAAAATCACTGGAAAGCAGGAGCCATCCGTACTTCAGATACCAAGAAGTAATCATCAGTGTGCAGAATGCGCAATCAAAGTAAGGCGGGAACTTCATGAAAGACAAACTGCAACATCGATTTATTCTAAGCAATAAGCAGTAATGTACATTGTACAGTTGTACATTGTAGAATGTACAAAACATTGTACAAGTATTATATGTGGGTAAAAAATATTGTACAAATATTATAAAATATTCTAGCTCATTCTTTCCTGTATTATAATACATGTTAGTATGCACTTTGCATGTATATTACATAATACATTACACAGTGACATATAGGCGAATCGATTTTTTGATTTCGGGGTGACCTTTTTTCAAAAGATTTGAAAATGACAGTTCATTCCTTTGTTTTTAGGCAAAAGTTCATCCAACTAAGCTACAGGAACATGAGGTTGTAAAAAGTTATAACCCTAATATACATACACATAGATAAGCACATGTCCACACAAATTCCCATATACAATTATACATGCATACCCAACTACCGATCATACGTTCTCAGATCCATACTTGGAATTACCTATACCAGACCCTCTGTATAACCACACAATGCATCCACACTGTGGACCACACTCCACAGACCCACTGCGAAAACAACGAGGCCCAACTGTGGACCACACTCCACATACCCACTGCGCATACAATGCGTCCGTGGCGTAGATTAATTACACAACAAGCCTATAGCATCAAATTACACAAAGACTTGCTTAACACTATAGATGCGACTGATGAATAATTTATATGATAATTCACAAGAATTCACAAGAATGCACTGCATGAGCATCATAGAGTAAGTTGCACCAGTTGAGAAGTAAAATACTTCATGGTAATTGTAAAATATTTCATATCAATGCATCTGTAAATTAGGTAATAACCAAAGTAGGCTACATCACTGCATCCCTAGGACAGGTTATAACAACAAAATCAATAAGCCAGCTACACAAAATTTAAAAAAATTAACAATGCATCAATGGTGCATGTTACACCAATGCCTCATCAGCATCCACAAAGCGTCAACGAATCTGATATCCCTTTGCACTATAGGAGAGGTTACCAACAAGGCTACCGTTTAGCAGATTACACAAGTGATAATAATATAAGGCAGTGTTAAACCGATAACTATAGCAGTATCTTGCACTTTAAGAAGCAAATCCCAACAATAACCAAATCAACCACACATATAATTATATAAGTATGTATCACACATAACAATTACATAAAAACATATATAATTTTATAGATACATATATTTGTAATTAGTAACTTCTACTGTGCTGGTGTCTACAGCACAAGGCATCAAACGATGGCACATCAAACCAAGCCTAATATTAGCAGGTCAGTATCCAGAAGATCAGTCCATTAGACAGAGATACAGCCTATGGTGAATAACCAATTTGAAAGACTAAGTTGAGAACGAAATGACACATGGGGCTGGGCAGAATAAACAGACAAAGGGATAGAATTCCAAACAATAGGTCCTGCAAAAAGTCACTCACCAAGGACAGTTCTTGATTTTAGTATGACCCCACAAAGACAATCAGATGACCTCATTGAATAATGATAAGACTGGAGAATAAGAACTGGTTTTAAGTATTGTGGCTGGTCAGAATTTGTAAACCATGAGACCCAATTTGAAAATAATACTTTGCTGAACAGGAAGTCAATGCAAAGATTTCAGCACATGGGTTACATGTTCAGATTAGGATGTATTAGTTATGGCTCTAGCAGCATTTGGTTGCTATGGCTCAAGCCAAAGAGTTCTTAAATCTCAGCACCTTATGCATATTTCACCTATTGATGCCAGTAAGAAGGAAGTTACAGTAATCTAGGCAACTAGCAACAAATTCATTTTCCAGAGATATCCTTGCAGACACGTCACGAATGAACGTAAATGATGACTTACAAATGCTGTTTACACGACCAGTGTTATGTGAGAGACATGGTAGAAATGAAAACAATGCCTAAGTTACAATAAGTGTCTGCCAGCTTAACAAATTGAGTCACCCAGTTTCAATGACTAAAGCTGATCATATTTTAAAAGCTGCTGTGCAGTGTCCAGTAACAGACATTCATTATTTGATCGGTTAAAGAGTTTAGAGGCCACCACCCAAGAAGTTGCAAGACTTTAAGGACCATGACAGACTGTCAAATGAAATACACATTTTAGCATTACCAGCATAGAAATGAAAGCCCAGCGAATGATGTTCCAGCACTGTGCCTAGTGGTGTGGTATGTAAACAAAAGAAGACCAAGCACAAAGCCCTGTGGAACACCACATGCCAACAAGGCCCTAGATGAATAATTACCATTTAAATACACTGAGTACATGGACCAAGATAAGTAATAAACCAATTTAGTGCATTTTCTTAGCCTTGGCCAATCCTCTCCCTCGCCATCTCATTTTCCCACTGACCGTGTGCGATCAGTGTATTCATTATAGTTGAGTTGGCTAGGGGCACAGATGGAACAGAAATCTTGAACCAAATGTCTGCCCCGACAGGGATTTGAAACCCCAACCTCTTGATTGGCAGTCCAGCGCACTAATCACTACACTATTGAGTACCCCATATAAGAACTATATATAAATAAATATGTGTATATATATATATTATATATGCGAGTTTTTATGTGTATAAGAGAGTGTTGGCATTTTAACGAAGATCCCATCGTAAGATCCTCAGAATAGGATGGACGCAGAATATCAGCAATGAGGAATTATACAGAACAATCAGTCTGACCAAAATCTCATGCAAAAAGTTATCCAAAGAAAGCTAAGACTGTTTAGATAATGGACATATCTGTAGAATGAAGGAGACAGAAAATTAAAACTTTTGTTTTTGGAATAATGGAAGGCCCAAACAGAAGAGGATGACCTAACAGCGAATGGACAGATGACATTGAAGAATGGTGCGGAGCAAGTCTCCAGGTGCCACTTAGCACCGGACAGAATGGAGCACTTGAATAGACATTGTCAGGAGGGCATCAGACACCTACAGACGCTGAACCCATGGTTATTGATGATGATGATGATGATATGCATATAATTGAATATGCATACACAAATTAAAATAAATGTATATATATATATACATACACATAAATATATACATTACATATATATGTCAACATCTATTTCTGGCATAAGAATTTTAAAAATCCACCAACATTTATTATTTTAACAAAGCAGAAACGTAAAAAAAATATATATATATATATAGATATGCAGAAATATGTATTTATTCACCCAAGTCAGAAAAATGTCATCAGGTTTAATACTATGGCAGCCTACAGACTTCTGAAACAGTTGGCGAATTTTCTGCCTTTAAGTCTTTAATTTGATAAATCATGTACTTAGAACTTTCAGATATTGAAAGTCCAAAATAGTTTGAAGGGGCGGTCAGTACCATCAATGACTTTCAAAGGCCAGCCTCAATCTTATAAACTTGCAGTACTTGTTCTCAAACCTTTACATGTGAAAAAGTTTTTTTAAATGTAAACATACAGCATATTTACATGCCTATTTCTGGCATAAGAATTTTAAAAATCCACCAACATTTAGACCACAATTGCTAGGATTTTAAGGGTAGTCAGATAGGTTACCAGTCAGCTTTTAGTCATTAGCTCATATGGTTTGAACATTTTGGCAGTTCTCCTGTGGTGACCAGAATTAGATGGATAATTGTTAAAATTGAGCCAACAATAAATATTGTTGGAATATTCTGTTGAATATTCATAATTTTACTGCTAATCGCAAGTTTTGTCAAAAAACTACGGTGACTTTGGTGAAAGTGCTTGTTTGTTCTTCTAAAAAGCAGCAAAGCTTTTCTCGAGAAACTGTATGAACCAGTGTTTAGCTCATCGATTGTGCCTGCTGCATCTAACACAACTGTTGGACACGATTATAGTTAAAGATTAAATATGAGTGACAAGAAGCCACATCGCTAATATTTCTAGTGAAAATATATTGAAGTTTTAGCCTCAATTGTTACAGCATAAACGTCTCCTTGCTCTTACGGTAGCCGTGTGTGCTAGTATGATAACTTATATTACTTATTCTATGGAAAACATTTCAGTAATAAAGTAGCATGGCCCAATCGAGTAACATAATATAGCTTGTTTCGGCCCTAGGTGCAAAATGTTTGGGAACCACTGGGTTAGAGCGATCACCTTGTATCACGAAGAGTATATGTTCAAGCCTCATGAGATGGTTACTGTGATGGGACCTTCAGCAAGACCTTAGACCACAATTGCTAAGCACCATCAATTGATGCTTAGTCATTAGATATGGCACTTAATAAATACATAATAATAATAATAATAATAATAAAAATAATTGCTCAATAGTAGCTACACTCTGTCACAACCATGTGTGTACATGTTTGAAGTGCCTTTGAAAGTTGTGAGAAATGGTAGCCAATTTGTTAGAGCGCTTGCAAAGTAACACGAAGAGCATGTGTTCAAGTCCCCCGAGATGGTAACTGTGTATGGACCTTCAGCAAGTCCTTCAATCACATTGCTCAGCGCCATAGACAAATGCTTGATCACTAGATAAGGTAATAATAATAATAACAATAATAATTCCTTAATATGAGCTATGCTCTGTATTCTGTAACAGCCTTGTGTGTGTAGTTTAACCATGTTGTGTCTTAGCATCACCTTTATCCTTGCCCAGGACTGGGAAAACCAAAAACAACAGTGCCGCAGTTAGCAAACATGGGCCCATATCAGTTGCCAAACATGGCACAATGCGGGCCAATTGAGCACCCAACTGTCTTCCGCGTTGTCTTCATGTATACCTGCCATGCTACCATACATTTTTAATCAAAGAAACTTTACTCTAGTAATGTGATCCCACATAAAAAGATAATAAAACCTATTAAGATAAAAATTTCATTCATACACATGTTTACATGGAAACAAATATACATTGAAATAAATATACATTAAAACAACTACACATACATACATACATACATACAGACACACAGACATAGCTACATTCAAACGTGCACACATACATACAATACAGCTGTAATTTGATAATGCTCTCCTTACGAAATTCTGAAGTGCACATTGAAGCCGGGTGACCATTAAAACACTGGAAGGGCCAAGTTTTCAGTTTAGAGTGAAAGACAGTCTCGCTACAAAAGTTGCGAACATGAATAGGTAGAGAGCTCTCGATGGAGGGAACGGCAACTGAGAATGAATGCACCGGGCAAAGACAAGACATGTACGAGGAATAACAGGCTATCCAGCAGATGCTGATCGAAGAAAGGATCGACCTTAAACAGAGTTGCTTGCAAGGTGTGACCATGAAAGATAAGTAAAATGACAGATGATCTGCACATGCTCTGTACATGAGGAGTGCCAAAGGACCGTTGCAAGACTAAGTACGATACAGTGATCCACACAGTCAAATAACAGCAGAGGTATTTTGAAAGTTAAAGTTGATACATACACATACACATGCACATATACATGCACATATACATACATACATACATACATACATACATACATAGGTAATCACGCAGACTGAGTGCCTGTGTATATAAACAATATGGCTGACACTGACTTTGCTTAACAGAGCACTGCTACCTACATGCCACATATCATAAGGCAATTCGCTATGTAAGTAAGTAAACATTTACTTAATCAAATACGACTCACGAAATGTGATTGAACAACAGCCAAATAATCAAATCAAATCAAATCAATCTTTATTAAAGATGGGAAGCAAAGCGGTACAAATGGGTAGCTATATATCCATGTCATAGGTAACGAGCCCCAGGTGGTCCGATAGAGCGGACTGGCTCAAAATACTATTGTAGCTGAGCAAATTATGGCCATTGTCCAGTAACAATGCGTTTACTCGTATTTAGGCAACAAACTCTGACAACCTTATGCGGTGGAACATGATGCAAATTGATGGTCACATCACATGAAGAAACATTGTTACTTGGAATTAACAAAACACTGGCCACTCTGGCCAAATACGGCCCAATGAGCAAGTGTCAACACCAATTAGGAACAAGACATTGCTCATGTAAGACGTATATAGTTAAATCATGACTATCAGGGACAACGGTGGCCAGGTGTTGTAAGAATTACAGATATGGTGTATTAGCTATTGGGGCATTTCATCTTTGCCACCAAGTAAAATCATAAATATATCCTAAAAATCATCAACCAAATAATCTAACACGTTGTACCCATTCAAAACATCAGCCAATTGCTAGTTTTGTTTCATAATTACTCTACTCTCTAAACATACACTGCAATGCACATCTCAAATTAAAAACTTGACTGTTAAATAAGAGCAAATTTCTTACCAATTCGAGTTTATTAAACCGATAAGTTTCAAATGTCCTCTTGAAAACTCACAATTAGCCTATGAGGAAAAGCAAAAGAAACAAAAGATTATAAACAGAAATTATAATCATTACAGAAATGCCATGTACTTCTCTACCGTCGTAAGAATTACACCCACCATTAATCAATAATGAAACTAATGAAATGCAACTTATAATGTTTACAAAAGAAAAATTCTCGATTTTTATTTTCTGCTATAAATATTCGCCAACATCATTTTCAGACAACAAATTAGCACTAAAACGCTATCGCACAGGGCTCCTGTGCACCATATGGGGGTTTCTGTTGGCGAGACTCCAGTATATTCGATGGTCGGCATCTATCACCAGAGTAAATAGGGGCTCGGGCCAATATGCGCTCACTTCGACGTAACCTAGAAGAAACACTCAATTCCTTTGTCAGTTCTGGTTTTGAATCCGCTCCGTCTTAGTACCAGATGGCCATTGGTGACATTCGTGATCTCCGTTTCTTTTGTGCTGCTCACTATTGATTTCCTCGCCTTTCAAAGGGGTTTTCAGTCTGACCAAACTCTGGGATTGACGTTACTTTCCACTTCTGGGATTCGAACCCTCGATGAATGACTTGATACCTCACCCTAACTTGAGGAATTCTCAACTATCTTAATTAGGATCTCACGTGAGTGTTGCATAAATAAATGCCTCCCTTGCTATTGATTTTAACATGATATAGTCCAAAATTTGGTTTGGCCCATGACAAATAAATTCAATTATTACACAGAAATGAATTATAATCTGTCATACATACATTATTCATTGATCATTGCATAATTATTGCCATAATAAATTGTAATGCAGTTAATAATTATCAATAAATTGCAGTCTTTGCTTTTGACTTTACTGGTGCGGCCCTCGGCTTCAAGAATTATTTTTTCGGTGGCCCACGTTGCCAAAAAGGTTGGACAGTACTGCTCTACTGCATCAAACCGATACACGGAACGAAGCTAAAAAATTTAAACTAGGGATTATATGGGAAATCAGAATATCGGGCCCAACATAATCTGGAGCACTTGGTTTCTAAGGAAATTTCGTTCAGGAGAGAAAATTTATACTGCCTAAAAATGTATACAGAAGAACTCCTTTGTGTCAACGAGGGCTAGCGGCAAGACCGTTCTTACCTCTGAAAATGTCGGATCTCTCACGCGATGCTTTCCGAAGATCACAATTTCGGCAAATATTTTCAAATGGACCAAACAAGAAGTTGGAAGATTGATGAAAATATTCACGAAACTAGAAGCTGGATAATCGATTAAAATATAACTGAAACTAGAAGTTAGAAGAACGATGATTATTTATTGTATTGTTGAAGTTAGGGCCACTCAATGTTATAAAGGAATGGGTGACGTCATACAACACGTTCGTATCTTTTTAAGTGTAGTTGTTGTGTGTTGGCCGTTGACCAATAGCGGCACGCTAGTTTTCGATAGCAGTAAGTAAATTTAGGTACCCCGATTGTACATGATCGCCCAAATTCCATCTGAAGCTCCAAGACCAAACCTCTCAGTTTACCGTTAAATTCAACTAAAGTAATTCGATTTACTCTTGAAATTTTCCCCCGATAAATTTCTTGAAACCACCTGTACCCGCCAACGACCTCTTCATGGCCGCCATCGTCACAATAATTAGCGCCGCCTAGTGACAACATTTATATAGCGCATATCTTAGCATGTCTGATAACCTAACAAGAAACCTAGCTGTAGCAGGTTATTCTGTTACAGTACATTTGGTTATAATAATAATTAATGAAACTAGTTTATATGGTAAAACATCAATTGATTTATCCTTTTCCAGCTAGGCCCTATAGCAGTTACCATAATAATTGTTCTAGTTGCGTTCTGTCAGCTACGATGTTTTAATAAACGAGTATTCATTCAATACACTAAGCTTCTTCATGACACAGTGTCGTTAAACAGAAGTTTACTCTCGCTTTTTATTAGAGTGAAATCGTAATTAAAATCTATTAAAGAAACCTGGTCAAAATCTTATAGGCAAGGGAAGAGAGGTCAGATTATGGGGGGAGGGGAGCAAGTACAAGCAACTTGACAAATCTAATCTTAGCACTACAGAAATGTCGAGATTACGATTACTGAACAGCGTTAAAAGAAGTAACCGAATGTACAGAATTAGTTATGTGCCTACTTTCATAATAAAGCTGTCAACCAGCAACGCCGGGAATATCGATGATCTATAGGCCCCATACTTAAATCCTCCCAGCCCTCCTATCTCCGTCAGCTGTTCACGGTTCAACCACTTCGCTCAACCTGCTGCTCTTCCGCCCAAACACCAATTCTCCGCCCTGCCGTCACTTCATCACTAAAATTTGCGAAACGTTCCATAGCCCTAGCTGTTCTACCCCTCTGAAACAAACTCCTGCCAGTACTTAAGTTCAAATGCATGTGTGCATGTACAGGATGTATGTATGTATGTATGTATGTATGTATGTATGTATGTATGTATGTATGTATGTATGTATGTATGTATGTATGTATGTATGTATGTATGTATGTATGTATCATCATTCTGTTCACAATACATCCTTTCCAACGATTTATGACAAATTCAATATATTCCATATAAGTCACCAGGTGTCGCATTTTCAAAATTTAGTTAGCAATCTTCTGCTACACGGTTATAATAGTAATTATAAATAGCAGACTTTAACAATACTGTACTTAACTTCAAAAAATTCTGAAATAACTATTTTCAGCTTAAACAAAACAGTGCTTCATAATTTTCAGATGCTATTAGAATTTTGCTTCGTTTTCTCTAAAACACCTTTTAAACTGTTATCAATAACAGTTAAGTAAACCGGAACAACAACCATGAAACGCAGCCTATGCTCTAACCAGCGTTGCTATCTTGGCCTACATCTCCATTTATAATGATCATTGGGTCCCGTTATGTTTGTACTATATATATATATATATATATATATATATATATATATATATATATATATATATATATATATATATATATATATATATATATATATATATGTTAGAGTGGTGCATATATATATATGTTAGAGTGGTGCTCAAAAACGTTATTTTTTCGAAATTGATGGGACAGCCCCTAGTTATGTTCCTTTTGATATACTAAGCTAGTGTGCAAAATATTATAAAAATATTCCATCATTTAGGGGTGCCACATAAGATGACAAGTTTTTCAAATTTTAGACAAGGAGTGTAAGCACAATTGTGATAATATTATCAATATTCTTTTGTATTTTGTGAAACCGAAAGTAAATTTTAAATTGCTAGGTTTAAAGTACAATATTTAAAGAGTGCTTGTGAGCACAATTGAACTCTGTCTGTTTGATTGAAGAATAAAATATTTATTAGTCCATTTTTGTGACCGTTAACTTCTTGGGGTCCGGATGCTTTTTCTAATGTTCGGACACCACATGGAACAAGGCCTGCTTTTGACCTTCATCCTTGATCAGTATTTTATTGTATTCTTGGATCAGCGCCAATCCCCTTTCTGCCCTATCATTCACCACACTCAACCTTTCTGATGACACTCCAAATAAATAATAATAGTAATAATAATAATAATATCAGGGAAAAAAAAATAAAATAATAATAATAATAATAATAATAATAATAATAATAATAATAATAATAATAATAACACGGACAATTTCTATAGCGCCGTAACGTGATCATGACGCTGTACTGTTTCCACGAAGTTGGATCTTTCTCCAGCCAATCAATGGAGATGCACAGTATTCATCATGTTTGAAGTCACAAAATCTCAAGAGTATATTCAATTATTCATTCATTCATTCATTCATTCATTCATTCATTCATTCATTCATACAATATATTGTATCCATATGTCTGTCATGCCTGCTGACCATATCTAGACCATGTCTTCACCATATCTGGATAATATATATTGTCCAGAAATGGTGAAGACATGGTCAAGATATTGTCAGGAGGCATGACAGACGTATGGATACAATATATTGTCCAGATATGGTGAAGACATGGTCAAGATATGGTCAGCAGGCATGGCAGACATATGGATACAATATATTGTCCAGATATGGTGAAGACATGGTCAAGATATGGTCAGCAGGCATGACAGAAATATGGATACAATATATTGTCCAGATATGGTGAAGACATGGTCAAGATATTGTCAGGAGGCATGACAGACATACGGATACAATATATTGTCCAGAAATGGTGAAGACATGGTCAAGATATGGTCAGCAGGCATGACAGACATATGGATACAATATATTGTCCAGATATGGTGAAGACATGGTCAAGATATGGTCAGCAGGCATGACAGACATATGGATACAATATATTGTCCAGATATGGTGAAGACATGGTCAAGATATGGTCAGCAGGCATGACAGACATACGGATACAATATATTGTCCAGATATGGTGAAGACATGGTCAAGATATGGTCAGCAGGCATGACAGACATATGGATACAATATATTGTCCAGATATGGTGAAGACATGGTCAAGATATGGTCAGCAGGCATGACAGACATATGGATACAATATATTGTCCAGATATGGTGAAGACATGGTCAAGATATTGTCAGGAGGCATGACAGACATATGGATACAATATATTGTCCAGAAATGGTGAAGACATGGTCAAGATATGGTCAGCTGGCATGACAGACATATGGATACAATATATTGTCCAGATATGGTGAAGACATGGTCAAGATATGGTCAGCAGGCATGACAGACATATGGATACCTGCTTTGCCGTAGCTGTTACTATCAGCTGCGCCAGCTTAGAGTAGTCTCTCGCTCTCTAACCTCCACTGCTGCTTCTACGCTTGTCCACTCATTTGTCGTATCTCGCCTTGACTATTGCAGTACTCTCTACCTTGGCCTCCCAGCGGCTCGGATTGGGTGCTTGGACCGGGTCCTGCGTGCAGCGGCACGCCTTATTGGTCGCATCCCGAGATTTGGCCATGTCACCGAGTACATGCGGGATGTTTTGCATTGGCTTCCTATCCCGCAGCGTATTGCCTATCGGGTGTCTGCCCTAGTGTGGCGCTGCCTTGTGGGTGAGGCCCCTGTGTATTTGCGAGAGCACTACCGCTCCACCCTGAACATCCAGCGCCGTGGTTCCCTGCGCTCTTCTAAGCAGGCTGAGCTTCTAGTTCACCGCTCACGGACCGCCCTTAGGCAGCGCCGTGATTTATCCATCGCTGGCCCTGCGATCTGGAATGGGCTCCCTGTAGCGCTTCGCTTGGTCCCAAGTACCCATTCTGCCACTTTTTATTCAAATCTCAAGACTGTACTCTTCAGCCGGGGTTGGGTCGGGTGTGCTTCTGAGTAGACAACCTTGAAGAGGCGCTATATAAATTCTCCATATGAATGAATGAATGAATGAATGGATACAATATATTGTCCAGATATGGTGAAGACATGGTCAAGATATTGTCAGCAGGCATGGCAGACATATGGATACAATATATTGTCCAGATATGGTGAAGACATGGTCAAGATATTGTCAGCAGGCATGACAGACATATGGATACAATATATTGTCCAGATATGGTGAAGACATGGTCAAGATATGGTCAGCAGGCATGACAGACATACGGATACAATATATTGTCCAGATATGGTGAAGACATGGTCAAGATATGGTCAGCAGGCATGACAGACATATGGATACAATATATTGTCCAGATATGGTGAAGACATGGTCAAGATATGGTCAGCAGGCATGACAGACATATGGATACAATATATTGTCCAGATATGGTGAAGACATGGTCTAGATATGGTTAGCAGGCATGACAGACATACGGATACAATATATTGTCCAGATATGGTGAAGACATGGTCAAGATATGGTCAGCAGGCATGACAGACATATGGATACAATATATTGTCCAGATATGGTGAAGACATGGTCAAGATATTGTCAAGAGGCATGACAGACATATGGATACAATATATTATCCAGAAATGGTGAAGACATGGTCAAGATATGGTCAGCTGGCATGACAGACATATGGATACAATATATTGTCCAGATATGGTGAAGACATGGTCAAGATATGGTCAGCTGGCATGACAGACATATGGATACCTGCTTTGCCGTAGCTGTTACTATCAGCTGCGCCAGCTTAAAGTAGTCTCTCGCTCTCTAACCTCCACTGCTGCTTCTACGCTTGTCCACTCATTTGTCGTATCTCGCCTTGACTATTGCAGTACTCTCTACCTTGGCCTCCCAGCGGCTCGGATTGGGTGCTTGGACCGGGTCCTGCGTGCAGCGGCACGCCTTATTGGTCGCATCCCGAGATTTGGCCATGTCACCGAGTACATGCGGGATGTTTTGCATTGGCTTCCTATCCCGCAGCGTATTGCCTATCGGGTCTCTGCCCTAGTGTGGCGCTGCCTTGTGGGTGAGGCCCCTGTGTATTTGCGAGAGCACTACCGCTCCACCCTGAACATCCAGCGCCGTATTCCCTGCGCTCTTCTAAGCAGGCTGAGCTTCTAGTTCCCCGCTCACGGACCGCCCTTAGGCAGCGCCGTGATTTTTCCATCGCTGGCCCTGCGATCTGGAATGGGCTCCCTGTAGCGCTTCGCTTTTTTCCCAAGTACCCATTCTGCCACTTTTTATTCAAATCTCAAGACTGTACTCTTCAGCCGGGGTTGGGTCGGGAGTGCTTCTGAGTAGACAACCTTGAAGAGGCGCTATATAAATTCTCCATATGAATGAATGAATGAATGAATGGATACAATATATTGTCCAGATATGGTGAAGACATGGTCAAGATATTGTCAGCAGGCATGGCAGACATATGGATACAATATATTGTCCAGATATGGTGAAGACATGGTCAAGATATTGTCAGCAGGCATGACAGACATATGGATACAATATATTGTCCAGATATGGTGAAGACATGGTCAAGATATGGTCAGCAGGCATGACAGACATACGGATACAATATATTGTCCAGATATGGTGAAGACATGGTCAAGATATGGTCAGCAGGCATGACAGACATATGGATACAATATGTTGTCCAGATATGGTGAAGACATGGTCAAGATATATATATATATATATATATATATATATATATATATATATATATATATATATATATATATATATCAGTCATTTATATAGCGCCCCTTCAAGGAAGCTACTCAGAAGCGCTCCCAGCCCAACCCCGGCGAAAGAGAACAGTCTTTAGAGCAGAGAAGAAAGCGGTAAATGAGTTACGAGGAAAAGACCGCAGCTCAGGGGGAAGCCCATTCCAAGTTGTGGGTCCAACCACGGAGAAAGCGCGCTGCTGCATAGTAGCGGTGCGTGCAAAAGTCACAGAGAGATCACCACGGGTGGCAGAGCGAAGAGATCGGTGACCAGGTGGAACAGAGGCACGAGAACAGAGCTCACGGAGATAGAAGGGAGCACGGCCAAGCTGACATTTCTAGACAATGGAGGCTACCCGGTAGACAATGCGTTGCGAAAGTGGTAACCAGTGGAGGACATCTCGCATGTATTCAGAGACATGGCCAAATTTATATCCTTCCCGCTACACACACACATATATATATGTATTTATGTATGTACGAATGTATGTATGTACGTATGTATGTATGTATGTACGTATGTATGTATGTAGGCCCTATGTATCAATCAATCAACGGAATTTATATAGCGCCCCTTCAAGGCAACTACTCAGAGGCGCTATGTATGTATGTATGCATGCATGTAGGCCCCTATGTATGCATGTGTGTCTGCATGTATGTCTGCATGTATGTACGCGCATACATGGATGGCTTCCCAGGAGTATTATTAGTCGGATTTGTGTTATTTTGTCAGCAGCAATAGCACACAGGTTCACGAGACCTGATATTCCAATGTTTTCGTGCAATTGTTTCATGTATGTACAATGTAGATTTTATATGGTCTAGAAGTAGCATATGCTATATTGCTTTGTCATATGCATGACATATAAAGCCTATATGGGCAAAATGGATGTATTTTTAAGATATGTATAACATATGACCATGCTGTTGGGGTACATACTCAGACAACCGTACGCTAATGTTTATTAGAAATACCAATATGTGATTGAGTTCACTGAAAAATAGACACGAATGTCCATACGGGGTGCAAGGTACACCATTAGCGATATATGTTGACTAAGACGTGATACCGTGTCCTCGAGCACAAGCTGTTATAGAATTTTACGAGTACACTACAGGTGCGGTGTATGTGTTGACTATGTAGGTCAAACATAAAGCTGCGCCATTTAGCCATTTCTCAAAATATGCAGAATTTCTTAGTTGGTTAAAGTGTATAATTTGAAAACTAATTAAACAACTCTAGTATCAATTTAAAGAACTATCAAATTAATTTTATAAACGAGCACCATGTGTGTTTGTATAGGAAAAGACAAGAAGACCGACAACGAAACCAATCGTAAACTCCAGAAACGGAAATTGCGATTTTCATCAGATCGCCAAAGAGGTAAAAGTAATGAATCAACTTGAATACTAGCACTTACAGAAAGAGTTTTCAGATGCAAAAAAATTGCTTATGATCGGTTGAAAGCAATTGATCATGTTAAAGTGCGCCGATCAATAACTTTTGCATTCTCGTATGTGGACAGATGTTGTTTCCTCATGGAAATCGGACTAGGACCTCTTTTGGACCACTCTCTGTAAACCTCCTGATCTGGTACCCTGGAAATCGGACTTGGACATCTTTCCGACTACTCTCTGGAAACCCCCTTTGATTTGGTTTGGCCGCCTGGAAATCGGACTTGGAAACACACACACAGACAGAGAGCGAGAGAGAGAGCCGGTAAGCAGAGTCCCACGTAGTACCAAAGGAAGGAAAGTTGGACCCACGAAATAGAAAGAGCGAGGCTGAGCTAAGGTTGACCTCACTCTGGAAAAACAGATCATTTGGCCGTGATGGAGTCGGGAGCACCTCTGATTATATAAATACTCGAATGAATGAATGAATGAATGAATGAATGAATGAATGAATGAATGAAAGCCGATTCAGAGAACCTATGGGTCGATAAGAAGTAGCAGAGAGAGGTTTGCGTATCAGGTCACAAAGGTAGGCTGGAGCTAAGCCCCGTTGCGCCTTCGAGACAAGTGTTATGATCTTGAAGTGGAATCGAGTGGAGACAAGAACCCAACCCCATCGAGAACGATGAGCAATGGGGCGAGCAGCCGCGTTAAGTACCGATTGAAAGAAAGAAAGGCGGACTGTCGGGAGGTTCACCAGTAAAGAATTGCAATAGATGCGGAAACAGATAACTGCATGGATTTTGGTAGAAGAGACGCAGGAGAGACGACAAACGACTAAGAAATTTCGAAGATCTACATTTACATTGCTATGAAATGGATCCTAATTAGTGCTCGGACCAACGTAGTAATAATGGCCGGATCAGATGTATCGGGCGATTTATATTTGAAGTCGTTAGTGCAGTAGAGACGGATCGACGGATAGCTCGCAATCTTCTCAAGTGGTAGTAGTAAATGCGTGTAAGTAAGGAGAGGTGAGAAGTAAAGGTTAGTGAACTGTCTAAGGTGACTCACAGTTAGCGGACATTTGTAGAGAAAGAGAAGGTCGGAAAGTGATCTGAGATAAGTTAGAAATCGAATTACGATAGTAGCTGCTTTGTACCAAACCGAATGAGTTTGGTTTTAGAGGAGTTAAGGTTCAACCGATTAGAGAACATGCAAGAGCGAAGATCTTGAGAAAGAGAGTCAATGGTTTGAACAAGAAGAAGTTGGTCAGCTGGGGGACCATGAATGTCGTGGTCTACGCGGGTGCATGCATCAAGGGAAGAAAACCGACGCGTCAACAAGCTTGTTTACAACGCACGGAAATTTCTGCAGCAAGCTGTCAACATTAATTCGGTGCATGCAACAAGGATATACGTGTTCAGTAGGACTTTCCAGGGAAAAGTACAGTGACGTCACAGAACGTTCTGGAATCCGGGAGAACTCTATATAAGATAGACCTGATGTACATTGGGGGCCTTTTGACGAAGATTTGTAAACGTTGAAACATTGATCGTATAACGTTCAATCGAGACCAGCCAACCTGTGTGCTGTCTACGATTGTGATATTTGATAGACGAGTTGACTTACTCTACACTTAATCGACTTTATTTTTAAATAAAGATCTTTTAATAGTTCCTTCGTTGGTTCGTCGTTGCGATCGAAGGAGTCGACCGCGACATTATTGGTGTCAGAAGTGGGATCATCGGTGTTAGATCCGGTGAAGAAGACGCGAGCCGACGGAGGAAGGAGTCAACCCGGAGGATCAAGAGACGGTCTGTTCCAGACAGCGAGCGGATCGAGACGCCTTTCTACCGTGGGAGACGGGTGAATCGGCATACGACAGTCGGACGGACGAAGTGCGTCGTTCGGCTGAGACAGCAGAAGACAGCAGTCAACATACGGGTAAGATCCTAGGTGTTGTCGTGGCTGAGAAGGAGAAAAGAGAGTGGAGTTGCAGCCGAGTGGGAGGCAGCCATTGTTTCTCTTTCAATATCTGCTGATTATTTCTTTGCAATTTGATCCATTGTTGTGATAGAGGCCAGACTTGCGTGAGCTTGTATAGCTTTTGTGTACTTGGCGAGTGTACTTCTTTGGATACTGAATAGTTGCACTTTGGGTTGTGGAATTTTCCTTTTGTGTGGCGGGTTTGCCGCGTGGTGTCTGTTTTTTTTTGTTGATTGTTGTTGACTGACTGTTTGTAAAAATGGAAGCGTTGACAACAGAGATGCAAGCGAATATTCGCAAAATGTCGTCTGAGCGCCTTAGGGTGTATCTTATGAAGGCAGGAAGGGACGAAGATGATGTTATGTCATGGGATCGAAATCAATTAATGGAAGAATGGGCCATGGAGATTGGAAAAGAGGAAGAGGAATTTAAGGGTAGTCCAATATCTCCAACAGGAGTGGATTACGAGCTGCAGAAGCGCCGTCTGGAGTTCGAAATCCGTAAATATGAAGAACAAAAGAAAGAACAAAGGGAGAAGGAAGAAAGAGAAAGGGAGGAACGGAAGGAGAAGGAAGAAAGAGAAAGGGAGGAACGGAAGGAGAAGGAAGAAAGAGAAAGGGAGGAACGGAAGGAGAAGGAAGAAAGAGAGAGGGAGGAACGGAAGGAGAAGGAAGAAAGAGAAAGGGAGGAACGGAAGGAGAAGGAAGAAAGAGAAAGGGAGGAACGGAAGGAGAAGGAAGAAAGGGAGGAAAAGAGGAGAGAGGAAGAAAAGAAGGAACGGAAAGAGAAAGAAGAAAGAGAAAAGAAGGAACGGAAAGAGAAAGAAGAAAGGGAGAGGAAGGAAAAGCAGGAAGAACGAAATGTTAGAGATTCTTTAGCAAGTCGTACTAAGCGTTATAGTGATGCCCTTAAGAATATTCTTTGGAAATTTCCTTCCGACCCTATAGAAATTCCAGGTTTCTTTGATCACTTGGATGGTTTGTTTAATGTGTATGAGGTGGATGAAGATGTTAGAGCAAAATTATTGCTAGCCATTTTAAGTGAAAGAGCTAAGGCATTAACCATGCGCCTTACTGAGGCACAGCTCCATGACTACAAATTCCTGAAGGAGTTTTTGCTAAGGGAGTTTAAGATAAGCCCTTCAAATCTTAGAGCCCGATTTTGGTCGTTGCACAAAGCATCGGACGAATCATTTACGATCTATTCATCCAAATTGCGTGTGGCTCTTATGTATTATTTGAAAAGTAGAAAGATAACTGATGAGTTTGATAAACTTGTAAGTTTATTGGTTGCGGATCGGCTTAAGGAGTCCTTGTCGAAGGCTTGTTTAGATTATATCTTGGCCCAAGAAAAAGAGGAGTGGTTGAGCTGTGAAGACATAGCTAATGCGGCTGACATTTATGTAGCGTCGCATGATGGTGGGAATGACTTAGTATGCCGTAGTCATCCGACACCGAAGTATAACAATTGGACGAAAGGTCAACCACATGTTCAAGTCAATAACCAGACAGCTCAACCCAAGTCTCCCAAACCGGAAATAAGGGGTGAAGCCAAGATAGGTGCGAGGGTGTCTCAGGAGGAGGCCAAGGTAAAGGGTCTCTGTTTCCTATGTCATCAGAAGGGTCATATGGCAAGGGAGTGCCAGACCAAACCAAGTTCTAAAAAGGTGAGTACTTGTATATTTGGGAACCCAACTGAAGAAGTGATCGACTCATGTGTTGAGAAGGTCAACGTGTTGCATGAGATACCTGAACAAGTAAAGCAAGGGAATTTATTGGATAATTCTAAACCAATAGGGTTGGAAACTGCTGTAAGGGTATACGAGAATAGTATTGATGGATTACAAGAGAGGTCGTATATCAATGTACAGATTGAAGATCTCCCTTCTCAGCCAGCATTATCTGATTCAGGAGCAGAAATTTGTTGTATTGATAAGAAATTAATTGAGTCACTAAACTTACCCGTGATTAAACGGATTAATATAATTGGTTTTCAGGGAGAAGGATGTAAGGCAGATGTAGTATACCTACAAATGAAATTAGCTAATTCAATGGAAGGAACGACGAACATTGCGCCATCTTTGTGCGTCATGTTCGCTGCAGTCCCTGAACTAAATGAACGGGTTATTTTGACACCCCATGTTGTGGACCTATTAAGGGATAGTTCGCAATATGTAGTGATGGTAGCTGGCGTAGATCGATGTGTACAAATAAATAAAGGGGCAGAAGAAGATAACTTAGAAGTTAATATCGAGAAAAGTAACAGCAACGAATCCTTGCCGTCAGAAGTGAATGAATATTCTCAGGAGCAACTAGTTGATGATTCAGATAATTTTCTTGATGTTGAGTCAACAGAGTTCAAGTCTGATGAGGGAGTAGCGAATAATGATACTTTATTGCGTGAGCAACAGAATTGTCACAATCTTATATCTTGCTGGCAACAAGCGAGACAGAATAAAAATAATTTCTTTATAGATAATAACCTCCTGTACCACAAAGGGGAAATTATGGGACATAAGGTTAATCAATTATGTTTACCGGAAGATAGAATCGAGGTTGTCTTGCGAGTAGCACACGATGCCCCATGTGCTGGGCACATGGCTTTTAAGGCAACGAGAGCCAGGATCAAATTAAACTTTTGGTTTCCAAGAATGGATGAGAGGATTCGCGAATATTGTGCGTCTTGTCAAATTTGTCAACTAAGAACTCCAGTTAAAGTGGCAGATCGAGTCCCGATCACTCCTATTCCGAGGGCGGATGAACTCTGTTTTAACCATCTAAATATGGATTGTATTGGCCCTATGGTAGTGACTGGAGAATCCAACAAATCGAAACCCCAGTACAATTTTGCTCTGGTTCTGGTGGACAAATTTTCTCGTTGGCCGATGGCGTATCCTCTTAGATCGCTGAATGCAAAGGGAGTTTGTGAAGCTCTGTTGCAAGTTTTTACAACTTTTTCTATTCCAAGGATCATCAGTTCTGATTGTGGTACCAACTTTACCAGTCGTTTGACGAAAGAATTCTTGCGGCGAATGGGTTGTAGTCCCAGATTTAATACCCCTGGACATCCTGAGGCAGCTGGATTGGTTGAAAGATGCAACCAAAGCTTGAAAACCATGATCTTTAAGCTTGCTCAATCTGATCCTCGTGGATGGCACCAATTGTTACCGTTTGTTCTGTGGAGCCTTAGAGAAAAACCTTCAGGCACGACTCATATTTCGCCATTCACTATGGTTTATGGAACTCTTCCTCGGGGTCCACTTAGTGTGTTGAAGGAATCGTGGGCTGGCGAACGAAAAGTACCTCTTAACTTAGGTAAATCACCCGAAGAGTATCTCCAATCACTGAAGGAAAACCTCGAATTCGCGAAAGTTTATGCAGATTACTATAGTGATATAGAAACCAAGCGGTATGCAGATTATTATAACTTGCGTAGTACTGACAGAAAATACGAAGTTGGAGATAAAGTAGCAGTATTAGCACCAGATTTTGGTAGTTCTAAATTTTATAGTCGATGGCAAGGACCTGCTACCGTAGTCAAGGTTAAATCCCCATATTCTTATATAGTAGAAATAGAGGGAAAACAAAGACATTTACACGCAAATAAGATCAAGCGATACCATGAACGACTCGAACAAGCGATGATCAATAGCTGTTCAGTAATTGTTGATCAAGATGAAGAATTTGGTATAGTAGAGGTTGTAGATCAGGAAGAACGTGAACAAATAAGCCCGAGTAAGCGAATTGATCCTCTGATTATAGCGCATCTTTCGCAAGAGGAACAGAAGCAACTTTTTGAAGTTTTGGATCGGCACTCGGCAGTATTTGTGGATAAACCTGGGTATTGTCCAGTATTAGAACATGAAATTAAGATAACTCATGATTTCACTCCTAAGCGTTTAAGGGCATATAAAGTACCTGAGCTACTTAAACCTGAAGTACAACGCCAGATAGAAGAAATGTTGGCATTAGACATCATTCGACCATCGAAAAGTGAAATGGCCAGTCCGGTAGTTTGCGTTTTAAAGGGACCCAAAGGTCAAAATGGCGTTCGATTGGCAATTGATTATCGCCATGTTAACAAATATTCTCTAGGTGATTGTTACCCGACCCCAGACATTGCTGACATCTTACAAAAGGTGGGACGGGCAAAGTTTATTAGTGTTTTCGACGCGAAATCGGGGTATTGGCAAATTCCAGTTCGGAAAGAACATCGATGGCTTACGGCATTCGTATGTGATGCAGGACTTTTTGAGTTCACAAGAATGCCGTTTGGACTCAAGTCCGCTAGCAATACCTTTATTCGTGCTATGACCCAAGTTTTACATCCAGTGCGAAGTTTTACCGAACCATTCGTCGATGATATGGCAGTGGTTTCAATGAATTGGAATGACCATTTAGAACATCTAGAGAAATTCTTGCAAACTATTGAGGAAGCAGGACTCACTTTGAATTTAAGAAAATGTAATTTTGCACAAAACAAAATAAAGTTTGTTGGCCATATAGTAGGGTCAGGTTGTATTGAACCTGATCCAGGTAAGATCGCTACGATCAATGATATCCATCCTCCAACAACAAAGAAAGAAGTTAGAAAGGTTATGGGTTTTTTCAGTTATTTTCGAAATTTTATACCTGCTTTAGCTGAAAAAGCACGGATAATAACTGATTTGACACGAGATAACATACCTACGAAGGTGCCTTGGGAGCAAAAGCATCAAGAAGCACTAGATAAGTTAAAGGATGATCTCAGTAAAGCTACACAGTTGCATACCATTGATTTCACTAAGGAATTTGGTTTAAGTGTTGACGCAAGTGCCACCGCGGTCGGGTGTTGCTTGTTTCAGTGGACCGAAGAAGGTCAAGAAAAACCAATTGCTTTTGCTAGTCTTAAACTTACAGATACACAGATGCATTGGTCTACAATTGAGAGAGAGGCTTTCGCAGTAATTTGGGCACTTAAACGATTCAAGTCATGGATATTCTTATCAAAGATAATCATTTATTCAGATCATAATCCTTTGTCTTATCTCACAGATGCAAGCCCTAAGAGTGCGAAACTGACTCGTTGGGCGTTAGCATTGCAAGAGTTTAACGTGGACTTTCGATATCGTCCTGGACGTCAGAACACGGTGGCTGATTTCCTCTCTCGGTTGTGACTCGGATGGTGAAGGGGGAAATGGCCCGACACACAAGGATCGAGCCCGCAAATTGTATAGATAAATTGACTAACTGATGTGTTTTGTTTTGTTTGTATATGCTGTGTCGAGATGGAGTCTGGAGGCCCGGCTTGATCGTGATGACCCGTTCGGGATGGTGCTGAAGACGTGTCATCATCTGAGGGCGGAGGGAATGTCGTGGTCTACGCGGGTGCATGCATCAAGGGAAGAAAACCGACGCGTCAACAAGCTTGTTTACAACGCACGGAAATTTCTGCAGCAAGCTGTCAACATTAATTCGGTGCATGCAACAAGGATATACGTGTTCAGTAGGACTTTCCAGGGAAAAGTACAGTGACGTCACAGAACGTTCTGGAATCCGGGAGAACTCTATATAAGATAGACCTGATGTACATTGGGGGCCTTTTGACGAAGATTTGTAAACGTTGAAACATTGATCGTATAACGTTCAATCGAGACCAGCCAACCTGTGTGCTGTCTACGATTGTGATATTTGATAGACGAGTTGACTTACTCTACACTTAATCGACTTTATTTTTAAATAAAGATCTTTTAATAGTTCCTTCGTTGGTTCGTCGTTGCGATCGAAGGAGTCGACCGCGACAATGGACATAAGTTTGCACATCATCAGCATAGAGATGGCCAGATGCAAGATGCTTAGAAAAGAGAGAGTGATTGCCAGATGTAAAAAATGTAAAGGATAGGACCATGAACAGAACCGTGGAGGACACCACAGTTCATTGAAACCCAGGGCTTTTTTTAGGTACTCAGGATCACCCGTTGCGTCAGGTCAGTAAGAGAGGATTGGAACCAGCAGGGAGACGGACCAGATAAGGCACATGAGATTTGAAGACGGCGAATAAGAACATCATGCTCGACCATGTCAAAGGCTGACGATACATAAAGAGAGCTAGAAGAGTAAGGCGGGACTTATCTATAGCCAGGTAGATGTCACAGAAGAGGGATAGGAGGGCAGTTTCGGTGGAATAGGATGTTCTAAACCCAGATTGGCAAGATGGGAGAAGACGAGACTGTTCAAGAGAGGGCAGAAATTGTGTAGCAACTATAGGCGCTCCAGTGTTTTAGACAGAAAGGTGAAGCTAGCAAGCGTGCGATAGTTTGAACAAACATTGGGGTCAAGGTTAGGCTTTTTAGAGTAGGAAGAACTAGAGCCCGCTTGTGTGATGCCGGAAAGGACCCTTCAATAAGGGACCGATTAAAGGTATAGACCAAAAATCGGGCTATGGCATCTAAAACAGTAACAATGGCGAGGTGTGGGAGGGGATCAAGTTCGCATGATTTATGGTTACAGGAATTTATGACTCTACGAAGTTCATCCTCCGAGATTTGGCAGTGTGTCATGTATTGTATTGTATTGTATTCAGATAATTATAAAGCGCTTCTAGCGAGAGGGCCGTTCAGAAGCGCTCCCAGTGCGAGAGACCCCGAGAGAAAAAGCAAGTTTTAAGAAAGCTAAAAGAGGAAGAGACGTTACCTGAAAGCATAGTGCGATCGTACGTTACCTCCCGGAATAACGTACGCGTACCGTACGTACGTTATCGAAAAAAATAACGTACGCGTATGTTAAAAATACCACAAATTTATCTGATCATTCACAAAGAACCTCAATACAACTATAGTCTTATAGGGTACGCGTACGTAAAAAATCATCAGTTTAGCTCTACAGTATTGTCTCCCCGTACGCAGGCCTAGTTATTTACGAACGGTACCGAAATTTAGTGTTACCAATAAAATTACCACTGGCACGTACTGACCATCCTATAAATTGTGCCGTAAAATCTTAATATTCTTCACACTAGGGGGCCTATACATTAGACAGAATATTAACAATTTGGAATTTAAAAGTTTGAAAGTAGAGATCATTGAACAGCCACAGATGACTGATATGTAGGCCTAATGGTTAAAATTGTTTACGACCGTCAATCACCAACTATTATTGACTTTCCGTGTGCGTAATGATATATATTTTATTTTCGTCATGAACAGATGTGAACGTACGGTAACGTACGGCATAATAACGTACGCGTACCGTACGTACGTTATCGAAAAAAATAACGTACGTACCGTACGTACGGTCGCACCTTGCCTGAAAGAACAGAAGAACGAACGAACGGAGGAAGCTCATTCCAAAGAGCAGGGCCAATGGAAGCAAGAGACCGAAATTGAGCCAGAGAAGTCCTGACACGGGGATCGAGGAGGTCCAAACGGTCAGATGAACGAAGAGGACGAAGAGAAGCAGCAGAGCGAGGGCGATGAATTAAGTCACATAAATATTTTGGAGCGAAACCAAGTTGAGCCTTAGAGACAAGGATGAGGACTTTAATTGGATGCGGGCAGAAAGCGGGAGCCAGTGAAGTTCTTCTGCCATAAAGGTGGTGATATGAGAGAATCGAGGAAGACGGGCAAATAATCTAGCAGCAGCATTGAGAACGGACTGAAGACGAGCAAGACGGACTTTGGGAAGACCAATGAGGAGCTCAAGAAATTTTTAGGTATTTTACAATATCAATTTATGTCGTTCATGTAGCTCAAGTGTGCAGCTGCTGTCTGCTGTATTGGATGGTGGCCAATAAACTCCTCCTTAACCCATCAATGACTGAATTTCTGCTCTCTGGGCCCTGTAGCAACTTTAAAAATGTGATCGGCTTAAGTCATTGAAACTGCGTGACTCAATTGTTAAGCTGGAAGACGCTGCTCGTTACTTAGGTGTTGTTTTTAATTCTACCATGTATCTCTCTGGCCATGCAAACAGTATCCGTAAGTAATCACATATGTTCATTTATGACACATTCTGAATAGGGGTTATAAGCCCATGTCTGCAAGGGTATCTCTGGCAAATGCATTGCTTTCCAGTTGCTTAGATTACTGTAACTCGCTTTTACTGGTTTAAATAAGTCAAACATACTGAATCTGCAGGCGATGCAGAACTCTTTGGTTAGAGCTATAACTAACATATCCAACTACGAACGTATAACCTCTGTGCTTAAATCTTTTCATGGGCTTCCTGTTCTGCAAAGAATTACATTCAACTTGGGGCTCATATTTTATAAAACTTTGAATTCTGGCCAACCACAATCCTTAAAATCTGTTATTTTCCTCTGAATTATGATTATTGAACGAGGTCATCTGATTATCTTTGTATGTTTGTATGTATGTATATTCGTTTCTTTGGCAAAACTGGTTGGCACACCGCATCCAGAACAAGAGAATAGATAATGTAATTAATATAAATAAAGTTATTAAGGTTATGGGTTATTGTGGAGTGTACTCAGATTTTTTTACAGAGAATGCTTTGTCTGATCATACCTAAATCAAGAACTGTTCTTGATGATCGACCAAATTTTTGGGAAATCTGTCAATGTGTCTGTGCGCTCTGAGTTTATGTCATTTCGTTCTCAACTTAAAACGTAGGCCTATACGTCTTTCAAATTGCTTATACACCAGAGGCTGCCTCTCTGTCTTATGGAATGATCTTCTGGATATTGACCTGGTTACGGCCTGGTTTTGACTTGCCATCGGTTAATGCTTTGTGCAATAGACAGCGGGACAATAGAAGTCTCTAATTACAATTGCTTACTGTTTACTTAATCTATGTGTAGAATTGAAGAATCAGGGGTTGTAACGTTTATTTAACGACGTCGTCATATCAAAGATGAGTGACGTCAATTGAAGAACCACGCGATAAGCCACAATATCAAGTAAAAAACCACACGAAATGAAAAATTCAAAATGCATTCCAGATTCAAAGCCATTTATAGCGATCATAGGCGTAACATTATATGGTGACGGTGGTATCCGGTCACCCCCACTTTTGGCCATCGTTAATTTGGTTTGAAGTCATTTTCGTTGCATACCAATGATTCACGAGGAACCGTTGGTCTCAGTGTCGTCAACAGATTAACAGTTGAGAAACAGAATGTAAACATGCACTTTGATATATGCGAGTGATTTTAAATTGACGAATAAAGCATACGAAATTCGTAGCATGGGGAGGAAGAGGAGACGGAGAAAGGAAGGCAGACTGAAGGGGAGGGGATTTTTCACCACCAATTTATACGCCAAAGTTACGCTCTTAATAGCGATATGTGTTAAACAGCAGATTTGAAATCTTACCAAATCGTCTAAAAAAATTAAAAAACCCGTTACAACCGCGCTGGATATTATATAATTATATTCACGAAAAGTGAACAATGCGAGAGAATAAAATGTTTCAACTTTCCGGTGCTCAAAAACGGCGAGTAGGCCTAGCTAAAGAACGTAGGCCTACTGACAAGGAAAGAAATAGCATTGCCTCTGTTCCGAAATTGGAGAGATTTTTCTTACACTTCAAAGAGTCAGTCACATCAAATGAGCCAGACGAAGGGCAGGAGTGAAATGTTGGTGGTAGCTATGCGCCTTGCACTGAAGGTACATGAGCAGTGTCTGAAATTTGTGAGTCTGGTAGGCTACTGCATCTTGCACTGCTTTAGCGGTAACAATGTGGCGTTCCCTCTGGCGACCGCGCGCCCTGTTGCAAGGCATCAACTGACTGGACAAAGCGTGCGGGATTTGAACCCGGGACCATGTGGGGCTTATTTCTTACCTCTACACCAGTGATATTTTACTTCTAAAAATAATTCCTAATTCAGTTCTAATTCAGTTCTGAGCTCTTGAATTTTACTTCTAATTCTAATTTTACTTCACAAATAATTTTACTTCTCATTCCTATTTTAGTTCTCAAATAATTTTACTTCTTATTTTAGTTTTCCAAATAATTATTAATTTCCGCGCTGTAAAAGTATGCATTGCTTGCATGCAGAAACGCGCTAAACTTGTCTCGAGAAAGAAAAAACTGAAGTAAAACAATGGGTGGAACGTTAGTCTAACAATGCAGCATCTATTCCCCTCCCATAGCTAAATGCTTCTATTTTTTCTAGCAAGTCCACAAAGTCCGGCATTTTCTCAGTTGGTACTCGGCATGTAGATCTGCCTGTAGTTTCGTCAAAATGAAAAATCCCGAACCGGCCTATCTCGCTTCCTTCCAGCCAACATTCTCGATTAAGGTTAACTCATAATTTTACAATTTAACGATCGAACCCTAAATAAATAAAATGGCGTACGAAACTGAGGTCGTTAGTACGCAAGCAATGATTCCATATAAGTGATTATTTCCTTCAAACTCAAAACTCAAACTTTATTCATGATGCTAAAGACAGTGACATTGCAACAATGTAGGTGATGGAATCTATGCAAGGCATCCATCACTTCTTTTATAAGAGGTCCTTGGTACACAAGTGAGACAATTAGGCCTATAAGACAACGAAGACCAAAGACAGTATATAACATCGAGAAAAATGAAAGGTATGCGCCCCTGATCAACCAAAGTTTTCCAATGGATTATGTGTTTGGATCGCGTGCAATTTTACTCCCCTTCATCTCAACTTAAGTTAGGTACCACAAGAAGTAAAATGATTTTACTTCTTAAAATAATTGTTAATTTCGTTCATAATTTTAGTTCGGCAAATAACTTCTAATTCAATTCCTAATTTCGTTTTTTCTGCTGAAATAATTCCTACTTTTACTTCTAGTTTTCGTTAACGAAATCATTTATTTTTACTTCTAATTTTAGTTTTCGTTAACGAAAATATCACTGCTCTACACCACTTATGTCGAGCGCTATATGTTTCTCTGGTACCAAGGATGTTTCATGACATATATCTGCGTGTGTGTCAGGTCCTTCTGCCCTTACAACAGTATTTTCGGCGGGAACGTTCCCGCGCAAACTGCCAACTTCCCGCGCTAACTGTGACATGCTTGCTTCCAATTTCTCTTGGCGCCAAATGAATCCTCTCATTAATTCACGCAATTCAAACAGTGTATCAGTTTTAGAGTTATCAGCCAAGATCTCCATTTATTCAAATATTCTTTATTTCTAGGACAAAAATCGAAGAAAAACCCTCAGATTTGACTTATACTACGCGCTGGAGCAGTTCCATTAGAAACTCTACAATTCAAAGCGTCTTTTAAATCAAATGTCGAATTACACCTTAAAAAGATCATAAAAATAATGAAAATAGTCAATTACCACTCCATTACAGAAATATTAAAATGACTATTATTACAAATGATCAAGTTGTCAAAGGGTTACGATCACATTAGAACTTCTCAGTTGACTTTTATCAACCTGATACTATCACAAATAATCGGACCAGTCCTTAAAACAATTGAAACGATACTCAACCTTTACCGTTTCCCGTGTACAACTGTAAAGATTCGCAAAGTACGTCGATCGATTCCTTTAATCGAAACTAGTTAGGCCACAACTCACTATAGAGGCACTAACTTTACTAAAGGCAATCTAAATAAAACACACTTCTCAAGCTTATTCTACATCAACGTGGCACACAGAGCGCAACCACACACTGGTCACACACCCACTGGCGCAAACGTGACACTCCCGCGCCAGTGTTACCACTCATAAAAAATGAAAAACCCAAGTTAGGACATTGAAAAAACCCAAGAAAACCCAAGGTTGTTTTTCAGCAGACTTTTTAAAATTAATTAAGCGTTATAAGATAAAATATAGTAATATAATGCCATTAGTAGTTAATAAAGGAATCGTTCTGGGACAATATTTACCGTATGAGTATGGGTTCTGGGACAATATATACCGTATGAGTATGGGTTCTGGGACAGTATCTACCGTATGAGTATGGGTTCTGGGACACTATCTACCGTATGAGTATGGGTTCTGGGACAGTATCTACCGTATGAGTATGGGTTCTGGGACAGTATCTACCGTATGAAGGTCTGTTCTGGCGCACTTTCTACCGTATGAAGGTCTGTTCTGGCGCACTTTCTACCGTATGAGGGTTTGTTCTGGCGCAGACAAACAGGCAAACAGACAAACAGAGAAACAAACAAACAGACAAACAGACAAACAGGCAAACAGACAAACAGACAAACAGAAAAACAGACAAACAGACTCTCACACAAACAGAGAAACAGACAAACAGACAAACAGACTCTCACACAAACAGAGAAACAGACAAACAGACAAACAGAGAAACAGACAAACAGAGAAACAGAGAAACAGACAAACAGAGAAACAGACAAACAGAGAAACAGACAAACAGACAAACAGACTCTCACACAAACAGAGAAACAGACAAACAGAGAAACAGAGAAACAGACAAACTGACAAACAGAGAAACAGACAAACAGAGAAACAGACAAACAGACAAACAGACAAACAGACAAACAGACAAACAGACAAACAGACAAACAGACAAACAGACAAACAGACAAACAGACAGTCAACATATTTTGACATCATAATAATAATATGGAAGCTTTTTAAGCAAGAAGAGAGAGAGGACCCATGAGCTAACCACGAGGTAGCCACGGATATGATTTGTTAGCAACCTCAGTTTCTTAGACTCGGCATATGAGGGAAAAGCGGCCAGTCCTAACCCTCACCGTCTCATCTTCCCACCGACATAGTTCAGTCGGTGTGCTCATTATAGCTGAGCTTGCTATGGGGTGCAGCAGGAGTAGAAATCGAATCAAATTTCTGTCCGGACTGGGATTCGAACCCCCGACCTCTCCATCGACAGCTTAGCGTGCTAACCACTACGCTATCGTGCACCCCTCTAGTTTTATCCAAATATATGTTTAAATACATTTTATTACAAAACGCGAAGAAACAAAGATCGTTAGGTTCTACCGTTGGAAATGTACGCACAGGCTGTCATTCATTAGCATATAACTGAATTCTCTAAATTATTTGCTAAGAAATACAAAACTGATAAGTAAAAGAGAAGGAAGAACTCTAAATTATTTGCGAAGAGATATAAAACTGTAAAGTGTGGAGAGCGAGCAGAATTGGAGAGAAGGTACATTTTAGTGGCTTAGCGCTGGGAGCAGCGGCAGGAACGCTGAAAAGTTGCCGGAAGATCTGAGAAGTTGCCGGAAGATCTGAGAAGTTGCGGGAAGATCTGAGAAGTTGCCGGAAGATCTGAGAAGTTGCGGGAAGATCTGAGAAGCTGCGGGAAGATCTGAGAAACTGCAGGAAGATCTGAGAAACTGCGGGAGCAGCGGCAGGAACGCTGAGAAGTTGCGGGAGCTGCGGAGAGAACGCTGGGAAGCTGCGGTAGCGCCAGATTTGTGGGAAAGGCCGGTTTTCGATTGGAACATATGTGTAAGATGAGGCATTTAAGATCATTTTGGGTGACGAAACTGCTATGTATGATATTTCTAGCGGGGACATATAATTTATGGAAACTTAAAGTTTTTGACTGAAATGCATGTGAACTTGTACCTCTTTTGGAAAATTTTGTTGTCGCATTTGAGAGGTCTAACTGATAAAGTATGAAACATGGTGTTACAATTTGTGGGAATAGCGTTTTCCTTTGGAATAGATGGTACATTTTAGTGAAATCTGATGTTGCCATATTATTCATAGAGGCGATTTGTACACATACAATTGGATAGAAAACGGGGTGTTTCGCATGCAAAGCATGTAATCTGATGCATTTTTGGAGACTTAGCTAGAGGAGCGAAACGTGCAGATCTTCTATAGACCTGTAACTTGGCATATTTTCATTCTCATGAGTTTTTTCAATTGCATGCAAAATAACTAAATACTCAAAGACACGAGTTGTAGGTTAAAAGTTGATTTATTTCAGTAATACTTCTATGTCGAGTCACCAAAGTTTCTCCCAACCAAAACTTACATTCATCAACACCAATAATAATCGGTAGATGGCAATCAGGAAATTTCAACATTTTAACCAACCAATGTCTGTTTGTCTGTTTGTCTGTTTGCCTGTTTGTCTGTTTGTCTGTTTGTCTGTTTGTTTGTTTCTCTGTTTGTCTGTTTGCCTGTTTGTCTGCGCCAGAACAAACCCTCATACGGTAGAAAGTGCGCCAGAACAGACCTTCATACGGTAGATACTGTCCCAGAACCCATACTCATACGGTAGATACTGTCCCAGAACCCATACTCATACGGTAGATAGTGTCCCAGAACCCATACTCATACGGTAGATACTGTCCCAGAACCCATACTCATACGGTATATATTGTCCCAGAACCCATACTCATACGGTATATATTGTCCCAGAACCCATACTCATACGGTAAATATTGTCCCAGAACGATTCCTTTATTAACTACTGCCATTATACCAATTCCTGTAATAAAACTGTTCCTCTGTCTTTCATTTCTATCTTTCATTTTGACAATTTTATGGGTAATCGTTAATTGCTAAAAGTTATTAATAAATATTCAAAGCCAATTAAAAACGTTTATATACATGTACCTGTTTTTATTTTCATCAGAGTCCGAATCGGATATTTTATTTTTTTAAACAAGAATTAAGATTAAAGACAACGAAAGTATAATGAAACTCATTGGAGGGGCTCCTGGATTTTGCAAATATTTTACAAAAATAAAAGCTTTTGATTATTAGGATTATTACAACAGTCCCAACACCATATACAATGCGAAAAAAAACAATTATTTAGGTACAGTTAATTGATCATTATTTATTTTTAATTTTTTTCTATACAAATTTTGCACAAACGTCATACCCCTCCCTTAACAATTTTTCCCCTAAAAAATTTCGCTCCCTGCTAAATATATTCCTGCGGTCGCAGGATATTATATCAAAATATTATATCTTAAGTTTAAAAAAGAGCAAGAGCAAGAAAACTTCCGAAAAAGAACAGTCTGAATTTGCAGTTTCCTTAAATAGTCTTTAGAGTTATATTTTCTAATTATAGCAGTAGACTAGAATAGCAAGTTTAGTCTTTAGAATTATATGTTTAAAATAGCAATATAGTACTATAGCACATGCCTGCACGCAAATTACACCATTTATTTATTGACCTTGATCGTCCAGACCGTTGCAAAAATTGATTAAACCAATGAAAAATGGGGTTTCATTAAAACAAGAAAAACCCAAGCACAAAACCCAAGGGCTCCAAGAAAAAACCCCATTTCCCAAGTTCGGATTAAAAAACCCAAGATCTTGTGAAAAAACCCAAGGAGTGGTAACGCTGTCCCGCGCATTGAGCGAGATCGCTCTTTAATATAGCAGTTTTATGCGCGCGCAACCGTCCCGCGTAAAATCTATCCAATCACCAACCGTGAAGTCTGCCGCGCTGAACATTCATTGGCGAGATATAAATACCGATAATTATATGCGAATGCTATGCAAATTTCTCTTCACATGAAACAAGTATCTATGTTGCGCTGCACAAACCTCAATGAAATGAAAACTGACGTTCGTCACAACAACACACATATCTGTTTCGGACCCGTCAGTGGCAGGTGTACGGAGTATGATGACAGCAAACGCCTAACTGCACTATAACTTCTCAGTGTCGAGAGTGACCTCTTAGATATTGTTTCTTTCGATGATATTCTTTACTGGTTTGCAAATGCCAAGAGTAGTAAAATATGAACTAAAGTCTGTAGATCATAAAATTTGAAGCCGTTAGACTGAACAATATCTATTGTATTGACTTAGCTGTAGGACGTCACTTTGCAGTCTCTTAAAGTTAAATTTATTGTATGAATCATTGAAATTAGATGACAGCTAACTTTCATTCACTTTTAATCTTTTAATCGCACTGTGACTGATTCTGATACTGACAAACTGTCACAAATTGTTGAAAACAGCAGCTTTGTCTTATAAAGTGTTATTTCAACAAGTTTTGTTGGTATTTTAGGCTACACATTATCAAGTGTGTTATATAGTCAATAAGAGACAAGCATTGACATTTTCGAAAGGAAGATGGGGTATATGGCGAGGTAAGGGTTGGGGATTAAAGGCCCCCGGAGAATTTGGCGGTCCCTCGAGGGCTTAACCCGGGCCTGCTCGGAAATATTATTTACGAAGCCGAAACGAACATTAGGGCAGAAAGTCTTGAGTGCAAAAGTTGTAGACCTGTGGAATGGTTTGGATGATAGTACTGTCTCAGTGGACACTAGCACAGCTTTTAAGAAGAAGCTAGGAAATTAGGCTAATAAGAGTTCCAGGTTCATTTGCAGTGGTTCTAACACAGAGACTACACGTCTTCTGAACCACTTGAAACACCTTGTTATGTTATGTTTTGTTTACCACCCGTAGCAGAAATTCTGGTTTCTCCTACTTCTAAGATCTCGAACTGGTTTCTCTTGTGGACTGTGAATTTGACTCCGGTTTCACTTGAAGAGACCAATGATTTCAATGCCTTATGCATTATTATAACAGCGCTATAGAAGGAATTATATTAGATCATAATTGTAATAGTAAATATCAAATTGCTTAAGCTCTACTCTGAAGCTAAGAGTAGGGCACCAGCTTATTCTCTCGAGAGCTGAGTCGTCTCAAAGATGACGAGTGAAGATCTCTGTTGCCAGAGAGGTCAAAGAGAGAGGAGGCAGAGGAGCTGCTAAGACGACAAGTGAAGATCTCTATTGCCAGAGAAACAAAGGAGAGGAGGCAGAGAAGCTGCTAAGGCAGGTTTCGTTGAGGGCAAGAAAGCTTTGAAGGCGAAGGTTCGATGGATTAGAGGAGGAATTATTGAAGGTATGGAACTTTAATTTGAAATTGAAAGCATGTGTGGTGATAAGTAGAGATGCTGGCTTGTATATTCAATCTGGTGCAACATTTATACTGCAACACAGTTTTCTCAGTCTGGGGATTGCTTTGCTTTTATGCACATTAACTGACTATACACTATATTTACAAGCAACACTGACTGCGCTTTCCACCAGACATATGATAGGCTCATTTATCATTGTTCTGTCCACGTTATTCTCTGATTTTTCAAAGACTATGAGCAGGGTCGAGGCCATATACGGTCGCTATAGAAAATCGCGTACATTTACATTTACATTTGCTACTTTCAAGAGCGAATGTTAGAGTGACTGCACTAGCGATTATATTCAGCTTCCAGTAGGCCTACTGTCGATGTTTACGTTATACATACCATATTATAACGAGCGGGAGTCCAATGTCTGTGCTCTATTATTTGAAAAAATCGTCCAAACTGGGCTGTAGGCAAATTATGCCGTTAGCAGCGGGCGCATCCTGCAACAGAGAGCCGTGTGCAAGAGAGGGTCGTGTGCAAACACTGCGATGACCCGAACTATAATTATGCTGAACCTTATGGAAGCCCAGTGTAAAATTTCTACGCTAGACTGCTAGGTTACGTGTACGATTGACTAAAAATAGAGCGCAAAGCGAAAGCGCAGAGCATCCGGATATTAAGTCTATTGCAGGGCAGATATACTTCGTGCGGGATTATTCACTTGTTTTGGATTAAGGTAAGCATCTAAAATTTACATATACATTGAAATCATCTGCGGAATTATATGCATGCACTCTGTATAAGAAACAAAGTCAGCAATGGAAAATCGAGTATAGCAAGCTGCGGTCTAGTCCCAAACCAGATCAATTGAGTCTTAGCAGTGTTTAGACAGAGACGGTTAGTCGACATCCAGTAGTGTATTTCAGAGGCAAGATGGTCAATGGAGCAAACAAGAGAGAGTTGATCAGTTGACGGACCATGTACAAAAGCCTGAGCATCATATGCATATAGATGGCCATTTGCCCATGGAGTAGTGGTAACATCACTGGCGTGAAGAGCAAGCGGTAGCGGGATCGCTTCCCGCAACCTTCCAAAATTTAGGTCCACTCAGCCTTTCATTCGCGAGATGGCGCGTTTGATAAAATGAGATGTAGGACGTGATGGGCGCCTTGCATGGCTGCCGTGTACGGTTAAATTCGACTCCTGTAATAACTTGTGATCATCCGTTCATACTGATTTGTAATCATACTGCGTAATTGTCAGTTTGAAGATATTAAACGAAGATTATTATTATTATTATTATTATTATTATTATTATTATTATTATTATTATTATTATTATTAATTAATAGAGACGGATATCAGCAGTGTAGAAAAAGTATAGGATGGGACCGAGCATCGATCCCTGGGGAACACTAAATTCGACCTCTGTCCACTGAGTCCTGGTTTCACCGAGGACAACCAACTGTGAGCGGTTGGAGAGGTATGATTTAAACCAAAGAAGAGGAACACCAGAAAGGCCACATGACAGTTCCAGGCGCTGAACCAGGATCTCATGGTCAACCATGTCAAACGCAGATGAGACACGAAAAAGCTCCAGAAGAGATAAGAATTGCAATATGCAATAGATATTCTGCATATGTTTCTTTATTAGAAACATATGCAGATTAGGCCACTTCCGAATTCCGAGAACACAAAAATTAACGTACAAATTGGCATTACAGACTAATTGATCAAAAACTAGACAATCATATGGATCACGTCAGTTAGTTAGTTAGTCATTTCATTTATTAGATTCATATATAAATGTAGGCCTACACGCTAGGTTTAGGCCTACTGCATTGGCTTTCGTCGTCAGTTATCGATCAAATACTAGCGACACAAATGCGAATCTTTATAAGAATGTGTCCAATTTATTGAAATTTATTGAAGTCGTTCATGATTTTTGTTGTGTACTTTTGCATAGAGTTTGGAGAACCCGTGACCTATATGTGTGGGGTGTTTGGTTTAGAGGGCTGTCCTATCAAACATAAAAAGAAGCGCTTTAATATGAAAAGAAAAGCTGTAAGTTAGAATAGAATAGATTTGTCAAAATACGATTACAAAATGATTTTATGAAATTTTATCTTAGTTAGCAAGTTTGTTTATAATTTAGGCTGTTTTTATGGATTAGGCGTTCAAAACCGATGTATTTCGTCATATATAGGCTATGCAGAGTATTTTTGCGTGAAATGTATCAGGATCGTCTGACATGTTATCAACCTTTCTCTAATCTGTTTAGCTAATTTTTACCTGTGACATCAAGTCTTACCTTTTCCAGTCCCTCAAACTAGCCCTGTGGCAACCATGGGTATAAAATGTTAGCGACTTCATTTTCGTTGCATCAGCATATGAAGACGGGAGGCCAGTTCTCCTCTCCGTCTCATCTTCCCACCTACAGTGTGCTAGGGGCCGATGGAGCAGAAATCTTGAGCGAAATTTCCACCCTGGCGGGCATTTACACCCCAGCCTCTCGTTTGACAATCCAGCACGCTAACCACTGCACTATCAAGCACCTTTTATGGTTTTCATAATATGAATCGGTAATGTTAATAAAATTACGAAAATAGAGTCAGGCAAACTTTCATCATAAAAAGTAACGTTTGTCCTTGGTGGTAATTTTTTCCACATTCATGGAAATTCCAACGATCGGAAACATTTTAAATCCAGGCTATATATGAATATTACCATTGTTATCAATTTTTTGTTTGTTTATTTCTCATTGCTCCTCTGACTCAAAAGAAAGAAGTCCAATTATGGCTACCTTGAAATAAATAAATGGTTAAATAAATGAATAGACTCATAATGTGCAACTGGTTAGCACTATTCACTTATACTTTGTCTTAAATACATTTTGCATTTACGGAGGGATGCAACATTAAAAGTCATTGCTATCCGTTAAGGTCATTGCAATCAGGTAACGTCGTGTAGCAGAACGAAGTGATCGACGGCCAGGAATGGATGAGACCGCGAGACAATTCCCTGAGATAAGATGATGCACAGCCAGCGAGGCAATTACGCATCAACACTAATCATTGGAATGTCATCCACCGTCAACAACGTAGAGGTTATACGTCAAAGTTAACTTCCTCTCCTCCACAGACATTCTCTCCTCAACAGTAGCTCGAAGGACATTTGTACATTGTGTCTTCTATGCAATCGACGAGGGACTTAGGATCGGTCATAGAAGCAATCATGACTGAGGAGGTTGACCACTCGGTACTGGATGAGACCAAGGTCATGGACGAACGTGAAAAAGTTAAGTGAGGTAAAGCGGCAACAAGGGCAGCCGACTCCAACCTGGTCAAATGCCGACGAGTGCCCAGTGAAATAAGTTGGGTTTTAGAGGGGTTACGTTGCAACCGATTGGAAGACTTGCAGGCCTCCGGGGCGCCCATGAAAGAGCTCAGTGCCCGAGAAGGCGGTGCATCATCCGAGACAAGGCAATGCAAGTATGCCTGGACATCGTCAGCATACAGCTGGGCCAGTGCAGCATGAGGCAAGAAGCCGAGCAAGGTCAAATTTGTAAAAGAGATAAAGGAGGATCCAAGACAGAGCCCTGGAGTAGTCCATAAAGGGCCGGGGCCTATTAGGGACCTGGAGGAACCATAGAACACACAGGACCACCTCGGAGTCACCTTAGACAGTCACCTTAAAACCTTTGCTACTCACCTCTCCTTACCTACTCGAACTTGCTACTACCACTTGAGGAGACTGCGAGCTATGCATTATCCACGCATTTATCTGTTGCCGAATTATTGCAATTCGAACCTTTACTGGTAGGCCTTCCGAAAGTCCGTCTTTCTGCCATTCAAACGGTATTTCACACAAATATCTTGTCGCAAAAGGTAACAAAATGTTGACTGCCTTGCGGGACAACAGTATATATTCAGAAGCCATGCTCAGCCAAAAAGACGAAAGTGGTTGCTGTTTAAACTGAATTTGTAAACTTTGATCACATGACAGTCATGCTAATTGCTCCTCCTGTTCGCGTCCAGCGAGACAAGTCATTCCAACATCAAAAGGATCCAATCAAAATTCTCAATATTATAATTGAAGAAGTATTTATCAAAATGGTCAGGCAGTGATTCCAAATGTTATCAGATTATCGCAAATTTTCAGATCGGCGTTGACTAACGAATTGTTGCTGATGTAATCATCCAAGGTTGGAAATATGTCCAAAATCTTCTTAATTCTCGTTTTCCACACATTGAGCGTCTTCCTGAATGCAGTTATCTTGTTGTGACTTCTTAAGATGTTTGAATCTCTTCCATGAAGTGACACGTTGAGTTTGTGACAAATTGCTATTATAAGTAATAGTTATTGGACCCTGAATTATTGGTTAGACCATTATTTTGCACCCGCAATAATTAGGCGCTTAAGAGTGTGCGCGCCACATAGGGCGATTATATTTTGCTGCGACCAATCGCTGGACAAACACGGGGTCCTCCGAAGGTGCGGATGTGTGAGTCACGTGGTAAGAAAATGAAGCTGTTGGAGTAGCCGATGTTTACCTTTCATAGAGTTAGGGAGTTGGAGGCTCAGATTTCAACAGACAGAGCACGAAGGCCGTTGTTTACCTCTCGACGGACTGAGTGTAGGCCTATATAAAGTAGATAACTTGTGCAGCTTATAGATTGACGTCAGTCATCTTCGATATGACGGCGTCGTTAAATAAACGTTGCAAACCGCAGCTTATGGCGGAAAGTGGATTGACATTTGGTTTCCTTTTCGTTTGATGTAAATTATAGTCAAGTTTATTTTCGTTGAATTAAAACTTCGAAAGCGGCAAAGACTCGTTATTGTAGTTCGGTGAAGAAACGGAAAAATCCTCACACAGTTCATGAAGCATGTTGAATATTATCTGCCAAATAGGCAAGTTTGCCAAGCCAAATTTCATCAACCATGAGTGAAACAAGGTTATCATTATATTCCGTCAGCAATATCAATAGTTCTACTTAAAGTTCAAATACATGCTGTATTATTCTGCCTCGAGAAAGCCATCGTATTTCTGTATGAAAAAAAGGTTCGAATGCTGAGCCTCCAGCTCTTCACAAAGATTTGCAAAGATACGAGCGTACAGTGGTCTGGTTTTAATTAAGTTTACCACTTTGATACACTAAGACAATACTTCAGACAACGATTGTCCCGATTCTTCGCTGCCAGTGATTCCCGATGAATGATACAATATGTCGCTGTGATGTTGGGTGCTTCTTTCTTCACAAGCGCCACAACATCGGACTGAACGGAGTGCTTACCGGTCATTGATGCTGCTCCGTCCGTGCATATGCCAATGGAGCGATCCCATGAGAGACCTGACTGTGAAAGGAAATTATAGGCCCTATACATTAGGGTGGAGTGAATTTTTTAAGTATATGACTTCTAATAGTGGGCGAAATATACAACTTGGGTAGAATAAGAAACACACCAAATATTTTAAATTCAAATGATATTTTCTGCTCTCTACCGTCGACGCAATATTTACACGTGGTTGACCTATAGTCACAGTAGATGTCGTCCAATCTCTTCTGCCTTAACCCTTCCAAAAATGAATTCATCATCCTAAGCATTCCTGATCATATCAAGGAAAGTCCTAACTCTTCCGTACACCTATCGAATTACTCATCGTTTCTTAACCTTTACCTCGAACTCCCCCGTCCGCAATCTTGGTATTACTTGTGATCCACACCTCTCCTCTAACCACATCTCCAACCTCTCGCGCTCCAGCTTCATGCACATTCGTGACCTTCGCGGCATCCGGCCCAAGATCGACCTTAAAACTGCCTGTACAATGGTTACCTCTATTGTTCATTCAAAGCTTGATTACAGCAATTCCCTCTTTCTCAACCTTGAATCCACCCAAATCAAGCGTCTGCAACTTATCCAAAACTTACTAGCCAGGGCTGTCACGAGAACGCCCAAACATCATCATATTACTCCCAACCTCAAACCAATCCATTGACTAAACTAGCGAATGCATTTCAAAGTCCTATCACTAACCTACAACTCAATGCAATATTCCCAGCCCAAGTACCTCCGTGATCTCTCCACCATCCAGGAAACCCACTTCACCCAATCCTCCTCCTACCTCAGTCTTTCTCGATCCCCGATGGCTACTCACCTCAAGTTCTCCAACCGAGCCATATCCAACAGAGCACCACGCCTCTGAAACGATCTCCCCCTTGAATTCCGCAGATTCTCGGTTCCTCCATCATCATTCCAATCCGTCCTCCATCCTTCTTCTCATGTTCCTCTATCTATATCCGGGCTTTCCACTCCAAATTGAAATAATCTCGCCTTTTCAAGTACTCCTATACTCTGACTCATCTGATCCTCTGCCTTCAGATTCTTCTTGCCCTAACGACAGCCTCCTTCACAGCTGCTTTGCCTCCTCTCTTGATCTCCCCCCACCGTGGAAACCGGACTCGGACCTCGTTTGGACTAGTCTCTGGAAAAACCCCTCAACACTCACAGTCGTATACTGGCGCATCCTGCTTGAACAGAGCTTCGGTACTTCTTTTGTTCTCTCCTAATTTTCTCCCGTTCAGTAATGTCGCTGCATTCATTAGGCGTTACAATCATAGGCATAATTTGTGGAGGGTACGAAGGGTACCCGAATCCCCACTTTTTGAACAATGCCAATCAATATTTTATTATTGTGCCTTCTTAGAGATCGCAGTAAACGCCTTGCTTCGTTTATATAAGAAATTGGTACCTTCCCCACTTTATAGACCACAATACCTCTGGTTGCAATTCCATAATCCTGTAGCACACCGCAACTGATTTGAACGTGTATTTCATGAATTGTAACCGTTCGACGACAGTCAGTTCAAGAAAAAGAAAAAATAATGCAATACATTGACGTTATTCAAAGGATTTGATATGGTAAATATTTTGCCGTCGGTAGAGGGCAGAAGACGCAAGGCAAAATCAAAAATATTTTGGCACTGTTTACACTAACATGCTGGCAACTTTCTATCACTATTAGAAAACGTTTGCTTGAAATTTGATTTTGCCATTTTCACTCCACCCTAATATGCATCGCGGGCCAAACGGATTTACGAGTTGAGGCTAAAAGGAGAGGCGTTGAAGCCGTTCTGGCGAACGAGATGAACGTTACCATGCTGCTTGAAGTATTCTAGCAATCATGTCTTTATACCTAACGCACGCGTCCTGCGAGGTTGTTTCGTCCGGCGTGGTACTTGAGGGCTTCACCATGCTGACGGGATTTAATGATGTCGCATACGTTGCCATAAGCCAAAGTTTTCGGCCAAAGTGGCGAAGCACGAAGACTTCCTTGTCTCGGCTGAAAACACTTACAATTATTATAATACAAATGTATGGGTTTCACGCAGAACACAAGTTCAGTCAGTAGATGAAACAGAAATTACGAAAGAACCAAGCCAAACTTCTAAAGACGATCCTAAAAATGTGATTGAGCAGCACAGAGAATTTCTAGAGGAACGCATAGATCCGGATTCCGGTCATTTGGACAAACTGGTTGCCATTAAAGCAATTTCTTTCAGCAGGGCTATAGAGAAGCGGTCTTAGTGTGAATGTACATAAACGGGTAAGTTTTTAGGCAGCGAAGATACATGATCACCGATGAGGACTACGAGAGGATCCTCAGCGAAGTCAAGAAGTACCACTGCCATTGTTGAAGCGACTGCTACTGCCATTGCTGCGACAAACACGAATTGATCAAGCGCGGTCGCGTGAAAGCTCGTGCGCATTCATCAAGCAGCTCGCCGCTTTGAAGTCTCCATCTCTTTGAACTGTAGCTGAAGTTGCGATGAAAACGCGGCGCCAGCTTCAGCAGTGCCCTTATCCTCGCCGCCATATAAGTAATTGGCTAGCTACAGTGCTTATTTAACCGCCTATCACTTGCCCATGACGAAAGCTGTGACAGTAGTAGCCAATCCACTCTGCGTGGAGCCCACCCGGAAGTCACTATCCGCGGATTTGTCCTCTATCTCTGTTTCGCGATCAAACAGAGGCTACAGCATTCCTAGAAACTGCTGCAGCTTAAAACATTGCAGATATTGGCAGCGCGCAACCGCATCTAATAGTCTATGATCTCGTGCCATAGCTCTATTAATACGTGTTGGTCGTTGTGAGGACTACGTTCCATATTGACAAATCCGCTTCGGGCATAATTTCCATGGCTTTGAAGGCTTCTTGCACTCTTGTTGTATTTGTGAAGTTTTGAAAGGGGTAAGCCCTCCTCGCCGTGTCCAGACGCCCTACCTCCGTCCAGCGGTCCACAGGCTCCGAAACGACAAAGACCTTGCGGTCCCAGCGGCTCAGCGCCTCTGCCAGAGCACCTATTATGGATAACTGGTCGGCATCGATCTCACTATTCAGTACGACAACGATAGGCTAATACTGTGTTCTACTTGGCTCCATGGTGCGTTTCGGTCGTGTGAAGTAGGCTCACTAGCACTCGCGGCTTCAATTGTCATATCCGGTGGGTGCAAATACGACATACGGTGGAAAGCCAACTCGTAGAGTGGCCGCTGTACGACTCGCAGGGCTTCCAATTGGCAAGAGAGAGGTGAAGTGGTGTCAAATCGCTCTCTTGCATCTACTAGAGTTGCTTAGAGAGACGCAATAAAATAATTAGTTACGCGTATAAATATTGTTGTAAAGATACGTAGATACCTAGTTTATTCAGGCCAACAGATGAAGTAGTGAGAAGTACATGCTTAAATAGCCCGTCCCTGTAACCCAGCACTCCCCATAATATCCACCTTTGCTTTTTATAAGAAGTTATAATGTCCACATTTTAAATGTTTCGTACAACGCTGGCTGTGTTCAGGGTGTCACTATCTGTTCAGCTTTAGCTTTATAATGTAACGCAGTCAACACGAGTGTTCGTTCAGCAAAGCAGCCAACGTTGTATAGCAGCCAGTGAGAGCGTGCGTCAACAGTCAAACTATAAAAACAACGTCTGGATGGCTTAAGAAGTTGTTCATTCCTTGTACCATAGGGCGCAGTCAAATGCTCATTAACTTTTCTCCGTCTCTTCCAAAAGCGACGACTGCAACTGTTCTCTTTGATCTTCTACTGCAGAATGGTTTCTGTCACTGCCGACTTCAGCTTCAGAATGGTCCGCCGTCTTTTGCATTACATGATCCCCAGAATTTTCGCTCGAAAGGGTGATTGCAGCTCTGATCATTGGGCTGTTATGTCAGTAGGTGGTGCCATTATCTGTATTCACTATGCACTATATATGATCGTGGGCTACTGGTCCTTGGCATATATCCCGAGTCCACTTACGCTCACATTCAGTCTATGACAACTGCACATAAACTCCCTGGTCATTCTTCAGATCTGGAGAGGCAGAGTCGGTCCAACACTTCTCTCGCCACTTCCGACCATAGAAGCAGATTCGCTGTTGGAAGCAACCGTCGAGGCACACGTGAAGACCCGATTTTGAGTCGCCGAATAAAACAGACCTATCGTACGTTTTACTCCGACACAGCTTAAATTGGAAGTCTAACGCTGGCGTTTTCTTTATTCGACGAATCCGAGAACGGCAGGTATACCTACTGTAGAACTGTGGAATTCGTTGAGCCTCTCAATGCAGAGTACTTTCAGTCGTATTTTTATTTACTTCTCATCCATCTCTGTTACACATTCGTAGTTCTGCCAACTTTCTCAGAATAACTAACAGTTGGTTGTAACCGCTTCTGCGGAGTCCAAAGAAGAGGGAATAGGAATCAAAGCCATCGTCGTCATAAATCGAATTTGCTTCAAAACCACAACATGCAAATGCCGAATCAACTTAACGTTGCTGTATATTGAGCGATTACACACTGTTCATCTGATACCCTATTGTCTAGACGGCCGCATAGTTTAATCTGAGCATAAAGATGCAGCAGTGCGAAGTACATATTTACATAGCCCAGCCCTTAACAAATGCCTCATCACATCCACAGTTATTGTTGTTCGCAATCGACTCACTTCAAATTATGTCTAACAGTTTTGAAATTTTACAACAATTAAAGCACGACTGTTTTACACGTACAATTATTACAATACAAATGTATGGGTTTCACGCAGAACACAAGTTCAGTCATTAAATGAAACAGAAATAATGGAAGAACCAAGGCAAACTTCTAAAGACGATCCTAAAAATGTGATTGAGCAGCACAGAGAATTTCTAGAGGAACGCATGGATCCGGATTCCGGACTATTGGACAAACTGGTTGCCAATGGAACAATTTCACGGAGAGAAGCTGCTCATGTTAAGGGCAAAGGTTCTTTTTATGAAAGAAACTCTCAACTACTGGATTACATTGTGAGGAAACATCAAGAGGATCGCTTGGCTATGGCTCTCAGAGATGCAGAACAGACACACATTGTAAACTATTTGAACTCCAATGGAGGTAAGAATTGAAGTTAAAGCTCTGGTAAGTCTCTTGAAGAGTCGCTATATAAATTTCCATAATGAAAAGAATAAAACGAAGCAAGACCTGTTTGCTATACGTCTTCTTACAATTGATCTGCATTTCTTACAAATTGTTGAACTGTTGATATGATATAATTAATAGTACTAAAAGAATATCTAGGTTTCCGCTTTTCACTTTCTCGTCTAACGTTCGTGATCTAGGAGTGACCCTTAACAATTCTCTCACTTTTACTGAACACATTTCCAAACTCACTCGCACTTCCAATTTTCACCTAAGGCGCCTTAGAGCTATCCGTCGCTCTCTGTCATCTCCAATTTTCACTTCAATTGTCCATGCGTTTATCTGCTCTAGACTTGACTACTGCAATTTCCTCCTCATTGGTCTTCCCAAAGTCCGTCTTGCTCCTCTTCAGTCCGTTCTCAATGCTGCTGCTAGATTAATTGCTCGTCTTCCTCGATTCTCTCATATCACCACCTTTATGGCAGAAGAAATCGACTGGCTCCCGCTTTCTGCCCGTATCCAATTCAAGGTCCTCATCCTCGTCTGTAAGGCTCAACTTGGTCTCGCACCGAAATATTCATGTGACTTAATTCATCGCCCTCTCTCTCTGCTGCTTCTCTTCGTCCTCTTCGTTCCTCTGACCGTTTGGACCTCCTCGTTCCCCGTGTCAGGACTTCTCTGGCTCAATCTAGGTCTTTTGCTTCCATTGGCCCTGCTCTTTGGAATGAGCTTCCTCCGTTCGTTCGTTCTTCTATTCTCTCAGGTAACGTCTCTTCCTCTTTACCTTTCTCAAAACTTGCTTTTCTCTCGGGATTTATCGCACATGGCAGCGCTTCTGAATGGCCCTCCCGCTTGAAGCGCTTTATAAATATCCGAATACAATACGATACAATACAATCTAGAATCTGTGTCCTTTTAGAGAACCAACGCCACGCTCCAAATTTTGCGACACTACATACAATTATCAGCTGAAAGTATTCATAACCTTGGAAGGTTTACGACAAGCACATACTTTAGTTTCAATTTGAGAAGCGTATAATCCGTATATGCGCTATTATATCAAACTATTAATTTTGTATGATGAATTCAACATTAGTTCCTTTGGTTCTTCCGCGTATGTCCCCGGCCTTCAGATAGAGAGAGAGAGACAGATATATATATATATATATATATATATATATATATATATATATATATGTATATATATATGTATATGTATATGTATATATAGAGAGAGAGACGCACACACACAGACACAGACACAGACAGTCAGACAGAGACAGAGACACACAGAGAGACATACAGACAGAGACGGAGAGAGAGAGAGAGAAACAGAGAGACAGCCAGACACAGATACAGACAGACAGACACAGACAGACATACACAGACAGAGAGAGACAGAGAGAGAGATAGAGACGCTGCACTGGCTTCCAGTCCAGGATTGAGTTTAAAGTTCTCCTCATGGGAATAGCTCCCATAATTATTGGTGCGATTTCAAACTACACCAGAACGCTCTGCGTTCTCTCTCAACGTCGATGATTGTTGCGTTCAGTAGCACGTGGAGACTTCGTGGTTCGGCGATGCTGTACAACGATGCGGTCTCAAGTGCTTTCACCTGCATTGGGCCTTCCTTCTGGAACAGTATTCCATTAAAATGACTTCTGCAAAAACATCAGAAGATGGTCACGTCATGTAAGATCGCCAAAGAGTTTATGCTGTTCTTGACCATGTGTAACTTTTAACCCCTTATTTGGTTATTATCTCTCGAGGAGTCTGAACCTGATCTTGTGTCTGGTCACTTGTCATTCAAATCCAAACTTCCATTTATATGCATATAGGTCAATTGCGTTCAAATAGTCAAACAATAGCAAGTCTCCTTTGGCTAACATTTTGAATATGTATAATAATGTCAAGCAATGTTTTCTAAGGGATTTTAGATCATTAGGCCTAATCTACCTAGACCAGCACATATTGGTTACTATTTTTTTTAAGAGACCTATATTAGCATCCCATTGATGAGTAGATTATTCTGGAAGTGTAGAACCTAGAGTTGAAATCGTCCTTTCCCTCGCAGGCTTCCACTAACAGTCGTAGATGGCTATTTTCATTGGATGGATGATGACGTTGTCGCCGATAAGTCTGTTTGATTCGATGATTTCTTTATTTACCGATCCCTCACCGATAAACGTTCGAACAAAGTTTGTTGGCTCAACAGTTCGGAATAGAATTCCAAAAGTTCGAATCGCCACGTCGCAAATCACGAACTTCAGTCAATTCAACCGAATCGCTAGCCGTTGTGACCTCTTTGGCAAGATCACCTCAACGCTACGCATAAGCCTACACTAACTCGACATGTTCACTGGCAACTCTCTTTGAAAGTGAAAGAAAAACTCGATCGCAAACTGGTCGATGAATGGCACAGTCCTTCACGGCAGTTTCTTCTAACAAACATTGTCTGACCAGGAGTTTACCGACTTAGCTACGACGAACCAAGTCACACAACCGATGTGTTCGAATTCGGCTTTACAACTGAACTTCTTCCTCGCTTCACAAGTTTTCATTAGCATATCCAGCAGAGGACAGACGTGAACAATCATTACATTTGATTTTGGCCTATTATTGTTCGACACCAAAAAGTAAATAGTCTCGAATCTCGATAATAGCCCCGAATCTTACTTAAATTTTATGTCCTACAGCTGGTCATAGTGCTGGCAAATTAATTAAATTGACAACCTTATCTATTCAAAATGCTTATCACACCTATCTAATATCGTCAACAATCATTAGATAAGTATATCTGTATAGTCAGAAGGAATATACCATTACACCACGTTAATATTTGTTTTAGATAAATAATGTACAATCTTACCGCTGTGCTCTTCATCTGCTCCATTCATGAGCCTTTGACGCGCTTTTTCTAAATAAAGAAATTGAAAAACTTTGAAAATACTTTCTTCATAAAATGTGCTCTACATTTATCTTTTTCCAACAAATATTAGTTTGTTACACCATTCAGTATGATAGACCAGACTAACTTTATGAATTTACGAAATCGCTTGATGCCGTATGGAAAAAATATTCAGCAAGATAATTTGCTATTTGATTACTGAAATTTTAAACGCGAACGTGTACAGCGCAGTGCGTTTGAAGGCGCTTAATTAAAGAAAAAATATTATTATTATTATATTTGATGACTGTTTCTCAATTTTTCAATCAAATCTGGCGTGAAAAATGCAATATTCGAAAACATAACATCAGTCCGCAAAACAGACACGAAAGCAAATATAGTTTCCAATCAACTGCTCTGTCATTCTTCAGTTGCTGAAAAACTGTAGAAAGAAAAGAATCGAACGCTCAGACATAGGCCTATTGCAACTCTTAAAATGCCTGAAAGGATGCTTCGTAAGTAGATATCTATGAACCCTAAAGGCTGCGCTATTATGCACGGGAAGTCATGGCATTTCGCAGTTGGCTCAGTTTTGACCACTTAAAAAACATTCAAAAGAGATGTGGCATAGCAAATTCTTGTAACCATATTCTACATGCGGTTTCCGATCCGTTTTAAAACTGATAGGAGAGCAAATCAAGACACACGAATGGTGTTAAAGCAATTATGTCAACATCCAATTAACCAATGCTTCGTGCCTGAAAGCCTAATACTGTAATTTTGAGGAGTACCAGCTTGAAGTGGATACGATCAAACGCAGGAAGCCAGTGTAGAGAAGGAAAACAGGTGTTTTATGACCACGGTAGGAGAGTACCAGACACATTCTTCCAGCTTCGTGCATTATTCTAGTTAGAGGAATTAGCGTACAGTCAGAAGATCATAGAGTAGAGGTTGCAGTAGTCAAGTCTCGTCAGAATAGGTTTGTGCATCATTGTCTATAGCAATGCTGAATTGAGAGCAGAACGAAGCTGTCGGATCCTTCTGAGGTGACATAAGCAATCCCGATAAATTGCAGCTATTTGGGGTCTTAGAGAAAGTATCGAGTCAAGGACTACTCCAAGATCCCGAACAGTCGATGACGGTGAGAGTAGAGATGTAGAGAGTGAGAGTTCAACAGACTGCTTCTCCTCCTTTTTATAGTTCTTCTTCTTCTCATCGCTGTTGATGTCGTTGTTTTTGTCTTTCTTGATCATCACATTCTTCTTTGCTTTCTTCTTGTGTACTGTTTTGCTTTCAGGAAGGTCCAGGAATCCAATGAATCCATTCCCACGTGTTCTGTTCCACTCCCTAAACTTCTTTGCAGCCTTATCTGCTTCCTTTACCGATCGCACAAAGTATGTTATCGATGTAGTTCTCTTAACATCTTTGTTGGACACAGCAATCTCCTCTCTTCCTTAGTCAAGCGTACAGGACCTTCTCGTTTGTTCATTGGAACTTCCATGGAAGTTCCAATGAACAAACGAGAAGCTGACTTTGGTTAATTCATATCACATCCCTATTTCAACTGTTTGTTCCAAATGCAAATCAAAACTACCCTGTCATCCGGTCTCTAGGTCTCCTTGGATATCCACTTACTGTATCCCTTAGATGTAACATCATTTATTCCATGCATGTCACTGACGATGTCGGTCGATGTTCGATTTCTGCGTCATTTCGGTTGAATATTTTGTCTAACTGCAGATTTGCTCATTGATTTCTTACATGTTGGACTTACTGACGCTAACTTTGCGTATTGGACTAAACCGTCGTCCCAGTTGTGTACGTTTGACAGCATTTTATTCGAGTGTTGTCTTTGCCTGCATTTCTCTATTGGAAAGGGTGGGCATCACAATGTAGACCTACAATCGAGTACGTAATCTAAAGTCAGCGTACCTTTCTGCAGCAAAGGAGAAGAGACGCTGGTCTTTGAAGTGACATCGACCGTTAGTCAATAGTGGCGCTTCGATCTAGCGACCGACAGGCGACGAATGCCTGTTATAAATGATAACAGGTGGCTCGACGTATAGCCGGACGTGCCAACGAGGGATTGCTGGATGGAGGTTTAACGTGTTTTGTGAGCGCTGGCTCCCATCAACGCTTCACATCATCGATGCAGTTTGGTCCAGAGACTCTGAAGATGATGCCACCTGTCAACTATGGATGGAAATTCGTTGGTTGGCCTTGGGAATTGGTCCAATCTTCTGTGCATTGTTTTGTTAATGAAAAATATCTATTCTTAATGAGATTTAGCATCATTTAGACTGGCGCAGGCAGCACATTTGTGAGATACTTAAAGGGCGCTATAAAATCAAGTATCCAGTTAAATATTTGCTTACATACATCGAGTGATTGGGGAATAGTTTACTAAAAGTTGCTAACTTTTAGTTTAACTAAAAAAATTGTAGTTAGGGATGAAGTTTAACTAAAAAAATAGCTTAGTTAAAACCATAGTTTAACTAAAAAAATTTAGTTGCCAACTAAAAAGTTTAACTAAAAGAATCAGCAACAGGCCCTGTGCAACTATTTATCCACAATGAACATTGAACACTGTCAACAAAAACATTTTAACACTGAAGGTTTTAGCATTTACAGCCTGTGTTTTCAATTTATGCACTACTTACAGTACGCCTGTAACTGTTTGATAAAACAGTACACATTGCATAGTTTGAAGGTGAAACTCTCACTGATGTTCTGCATTGTCACAGTTCACTTAACCTCTATTATTGTGAAAATGTTTGTCGTATAAAGTTGGAAAAAAAGTTGAAAAAAGTTTACCTACTTTTTTTAGTTTAGTTAACTAATTTCCAAAATTAGTTGCCAACTTTAGTTAAAGTAATTTTTTAGTTGGAAAATAGTTTTGGTTTAACTAAAAAAATAGTTTAGTGCCCATCACTGCATACATCTTGGACGTTCTTTTGCCTCGAAGAAACCATCGGATGGCATGTTATAGATTGCTATAGGGACGCCAAATATTGCCTTTGACTTAGACTAGAATAGATTCAGTTTGCTCTGAGCTCGACACAATCAATTGTTGCTGCATGTGAAGTTTATTTGCTACACAAAATTCGTCTACGGACAATACATCGAAGGCCAACGTTGACAGATAATGTCATTAGATCGTTCAATTGATGAACTTGCGTCTCAGTTTGATCTTTACCAAAACTAAGTTAGAAGGGAACTTGTAGTAAAGGTAGCAAGAATACATGATCAGTCGTTTGCAACTATAAAGTTGCTTTAAAATACTAGCTTCTAGTATAGGACTGGAGTACCTAACATAAGGATCCACTTATTTGGAACAGCGTCGATACTGGTGCAACACCAGAATACATCAGAGAGCTTTCTCTTCCTGTTTCTAGCATAGTCGACGGTCGGTGCATTCATCAACTCATGGAGACCTGTTGGTTCCACCCTTCCATATGATAACGAAGGCACATATTGTTTTCCCGTGCATTGACCATCCTTCCGGGACAGTCTACCGCTAAACATATATACAATATTTATTTTTGTTACATTTCCATTCTAAACGCCCCTATGATATTCTTTAGAGTTGCTTTGCAAGTACCACAATACATGCATACATACATACAGGGTGGGCCAGAATAAATGAACCGACTTCGCAAGCATATAACTCCGCCATTTTTTTTAAATTTATTTATTCTTTATGCGTCAAATAAAATACAGACAAAAAGAAAGCAATTGTTAAGTGTTAACTGTTTAGTAAGTAAGTTTATAGTTAAATAGTAGTAAGTTTATAGTTAATAAGAACAGCATTAAAATAAGTCTATTTTGAGATATTCTTCAAGAGAGATTTGGTGGTTCTGGAATGGCCTTCCGATGAGCGCTGACAACTTGAAGAAGGTATTGTTTTTGATTACGTCTTTTGTTATAGGCCGCTTGAATGTCTAGATGAAAGAAATGCCTCTCTCTGCACAGTCATTTACTGCTTTCATCTGCATGGCTTTTTCTGTCAATTGGAGATAAATTGGATCCAACTGCCAAAAGTCTGACGGCGTCGAGAGGAAAGCCTGAGCCTTTTCTGCCCAATTGAAAATGATCGAAGAGCCAAGATGTTCGTCTTGTTACATAATGATTCTAATGGATTTCTCAAGCTGAATGTTTTACTGTCAATCCTCTTTGATGGTATCTTTTCAGCACGTTTGAGATTCTTAGCCATGGTGATCCTTGTATTAACATCAACGCGGTGGTCAAAAGAGGCCAGGCCAAATAAATGCTCGGAAAATACCAGAGGTGTCTCCTGAAAGCTGTTATGGCTACATTTTTCACAATATTGTTGCGGGTATAGACTTCCAACAAGTTCAACAGTTTCAAGTCATTGTATGGAGCTATCTCTGCCAAGCAAACGTCATGCCAAAATCTTCCTGATGCCTTTGGCCATCCACCTGACATGGTGCATTTCCCAGGAGCTCGAAATCACGCTTCTTTTCTCGAACACCCACCAAGGAAAATGAGACACAATTGCAGAAGCGCGCTATAATCGTCCCGTTGGTGCCGGTTTTTCACAGCACCTTTGTAGCATGTAGGGCCTACCATCTCATTGACCAACTGAAAAGTGTTTCGTCAGCAGTGTCATATTTGGTTTTGCCAAACTTTAGCCATTCTTTTTCAAATCGTTTGAATAAGCCTACATCTGGTCCACTAGTAGTTCCGAAGTTTGTGTAAGCAAAAACGCCGGATAGTATAACTAATTAATATCATTTAAAATTTCAATTTGTAAAATTTATTTGTAGTTTTTCAAATATCAAACACAACAAAGGAAGTGAAAACATAACAGAAGTGAAAACAACTAAAAACCAACCTAAATGAAAATGTTAAAATTAAATAAGTAAGCAAACGCTAAATTTTTCGAAACCCTAGTAATTTTTATAATGTCAGCAAAAATGTTCAGCTTTGAGCCATCTCTAAATATTATTGAATCCGTTTAATTTTTGGCCTGTTTAGAAAGAAGGGCAACTATGACCCAAGTTGATATTGAAATTAGTCTAATTGTTTTTACATGGTAAGTTGGACCACCCTACTGTACATACATACATACATACGTATATACAAACATACATGCATGCTAATTTATATGCCTACATAATATATATATACACATACAAAGTGTTCTATAGCTTTGTTTAAAAATGTAAATTTTGAATTGCAAAAGATACTCGTTTGTGCTTACTTGTCGTAGTGTCGTAGTGTTTTGTGAGCAGAAATGTTTTGCGTTGGTTTCAGAATATAACGCTGAATATGGCGAACACTGGCCTTTAAGAGTTAAAGAAATTTCAACTCTTGAAACTAATCAGGAGACTTTGTCTGATTGTCTGGATTTGATCGAACTACTTGGTCTTCTGTATTCTCGGAATGTCATTAACAAAAGGCAAAGAGATTCAATTTCCTCAAAGCCAACTTCGCACGAGAAAAACGCCGCGCTGCTGGAAATTTTGCAAAGACGGAGCTTACTTGATTACAGTATCACAATAAAGTGTCTTCATGACACAAAACAAAGCCACATTGCACAAGTATTCGAGCACGGTGGAGGTAGGAATTGTACTTTGAACTCATATATGGTGATGTTTTTAGTGATAATAAATAAAAAATAGTGTCTTTTTTAAATCCCCATTTTGAATTTTGCTGGTTCATGGAATTGCAGAAATTAGTAGCAATTTTAGTTATCTTGAAGAAAAAATACAATAGTCTCAGCCTCTTGAACTAGGGTAGAAAACAATGGACGTCATGATTTACGGGAAGGAATCCTTCTGACATCTCTCCATAGGAACGTAGCAGGAGAAATTGAGTCAAATGTTCATGTATTTTCAAAGGGCACTGTGTTAATACATGTATATATAATGTATGTATGTATGCAAGTGTGGGCGTGTGTTTGGAACTGACACCCTCTGTATCTTTACGGACATTTTTATTTTATTTATTTATTTATTTCGGATATTTCTATAGCGCCTCTCGAAGTCAACTACTACTCAGAGGCGCTCCCGACTACAGCATTTGATACTGTGCCGGAATTTTCACGCCGAAGCGCCACGAGCAATTGCGAGTGAAGGACTTGCCCAAGGTCCGTACGCAGCGGCTAGAGTGGGATTCGAACCTGCAACCCTCCGGTCACAAGGCGCCGAACTTACCACTGAGCCACCACGCCCCACATCATAGATTGTGGTGGTTATATAGCGCAAATATCATCTTTGATAGCAAAACATAAGGTTTACGAGCATTTGCTTTTGTGCTATATAGCTCAATAAAGACAAACTTAGCTCTATGCGCAGCATAAGCTGGTCTTAAAAATTAATAAAAAATTTCTTCAGTTTAAACGTAAAAGTTTTTTAAAGCAAATATAGGTTAAAACTTAACATACTTGTAACTGCGGTCAAACAATTTATCATTCGCAAAAAATTAATACCTTATCGAACCATCAAAACCAGTAGTTCAGAATTGACCATACAATACGAAATGTGAATTGTTTAACCCTCATCCTACAGACATGTTTGCTATAAGATAACATAACCTATCCTAAGTGATAGCTTGTAAAACGCAACTTAAAAAATTCATCAGCAGTGCTCCCGGCCAAACAGAACATACGTCAAGAACGCGAGGAACAAGGAAGGTGATAAATTGATAAGCCAACTTCTAATTTTAAAATGAAGACTATTCTAAGATACAGGGCAAAAAATGGGAAACCTTCTCTGCTATGCAGTGGACGACATAACCCGAGGGACGACAAGGATACCATATGCGGCCGATTTCAGGGACCTGCGACCATAAATAGATGAAGCAGGGATACAACTCATTTCGTTTCGTACAAAGCATCAATTACCTAAACTTGATTTCTCACTTCTCTCAGCTCACTATCCGAACTTCTCATACTCTACGAATGTTCGCGACCTGGGGTCACCTTAGACAGTACACTAACCCTTGCTTCTTACCTCTCCTTACATACTCGCCCTTGCTAATACCACTTGTGAAGACTGCGAGCTATCTGTCGATCCGTCTCTTGTGCAGTTTTCACAACCATTATCCATGCATTCATCTGTTGCCGCATTGATCATTGTAATTCTTTACTGGTAGGCATTCCGAAAGTCCGTCTTTCTGCTCTTCAATCAGTACTTAACGCGGTTGTTCGCCTCATTGCTCATCGTTCTCGGTTCTCGTCCGCCTTTACTTATATGACTGATGTCTTGCATTGGATTCCTATCTCCGCTCGTATCAACTTCAGGATCATAACACTTGTCACTAAGGCGCAATAGAGCTTAGTTCCAACCTACCTCTGTGACCTGATGTGCAAACCTCTCTCTGCTTGATCTGTTCGTTCCCCGGGTGAGATCTGCTATGGCTCAGTCTCGCTCTTTCGCTGTTCTGGGCCCATCCCTATGGAACTCCCTTCCCTAGGTACTTCGTGGGACCCTACTTACTAGGTTCTCTCGCTGTGTTGTTCGTCGTTTAAAGTCTGTTCTGCTTCCCTGAGGCTCACGCACTGACAGCGCTTCTGAATAGTCCACACTGTGAGAGGCGCTTAATAAATTCCCAGATACCATACCATACCATACCATACACGTGGATCTGAGATAAGATGGGGCCGTTCCCAATAGGCAATTTCTCATGAGAGCTAAAAACTTTTATTCAATGCGACGATATGGCCAAATTTGTCGGGTGCCGCCGATTAGACGAGCAGAACTATTTAGAACAAACTGTAATTTTCAGATAAGCGGGGAGACACATCCGGAGAAAAAAACATTCCCAAAGTAGATTCTAGATACAAACCATATGTTGTTTACCAACTGTGCTATTTTAACAACAGTTTATAATAATGACATTACGAGCCAGTTCATAATTTTTACATGGGGTCATAATGCTAGATAATAGTTACAATAGAATTGCATCGATATAAGAAATATTATGAACTATTTATAAAATACTGCAATGATTGCACAACATGCTTGGCTGTTTTTATTGGTTTGACATTTCAAGAAAGATATCAAAAGTGAAAATACTACAGAACCGTTTGACATAACGCTTAGGAATTGCTTTCCACCAGCTTTTTTCTCATAATACAATGAAATTTTATTAAATAGTTTGTAATTCCCAATTAATGTCTAGAAGTAGTCCAAGTGAACATACCATTGAGGTTAGGTCTATAGTACTAGTGAAGTTGACTCAGACGCTGATCAGATTTAAAGTTCTACAAAGAGACGCAATATACTCTTCTCATTAAATGGTCCTTCTTGATTGGTCTGCAGCTATCACGTAACTGATCACTTGCACTTTGGGATCTATATAAATGTCTCCCATCAATTCATATTGGTTTGAGGTTTATTTCTTTTCATGAATCTGAATTTCAATGTAAGTTGTCAAAAGCGTTTATGCTCTGGTTATTGAAGAGTAATATTGTCTGTCATGCTGACCACCATTTTCTGATAGAAGTGTAATAATTTATTATAATCTATGTTTATTTTTAGCTGTTGTGAGAGTTCATGCTCATTTGGACGGGGAGAACGTCACCGAGACCGAAGACGAAATTTCGACAATGATAGCAAATCTTCTCAAGGACAGGTCAATTGACCAACCAAGTAGAATACTTGAACTTGTTCAACACAAAGTAATTGCTGCTAAGATAGGCCAAAGCATCGTTCTCTACATCTACTGCAAGACCATCGAAGATCTACAACAACTGCACGAGTTGTGGATCTCAGGGAGTCTAAAGGGTTCCATTGAATTCTGGTTTAATCGCCTATTGAATGGATCAAAGAAAATAACAGTGGCTGCACTAACTGTATCCGATGAAGAATTCCAGAAGATGCGAACGTATTTCAGAGGTCAGAACTTGCTTACAATTTCATTACTAACTATGCATTTACCGTCAGTTGTAGGTTTTTACACATAACGCAAGGAAATCGTAATCACATTAATAAACTGGGAGATCTGATTATTCAGTACCTTACCGTACTCAAAAGACAAATTAAAATGAGGAATCAGTGGTTAATGGTGAGATCATTTATTACTTGAGACCACTTGATTCACTTAGTACTTAGTACTCACTTAGCATTAGACAGAAAATTTAAAGGTGCTACGTAAAGTGTCGTGATACATGTATTTCAAACAGCCAGTCGTTGATGCAACCAGTTTTTATGATCATGAGGCTCAGAATCTCAACTCAAGGGAGTCAAGGCGCTTTTGATGAATCAGTAGATTGCTCTCATCTAGTCTCTAGTTGCTTCTAATGCACGAAGCATGTCAAATCTGATTCTCCGAAGAGATGTTCTTGAAAGTGACGTATTAGAACAACAGCCAGAAACATCGGTCTCTAAACCATTCTTTGAGACTCTCATTTATGTTCGATCCTCATTACGATGCATTGCGATATCTAGGTTACACAATAACTCGTGGAAAGAGTACGTGGCTTCTTGTAACAAGTGAACCGTGCCGCTTGCTTAGTCATTTGGCAGTGTTCAAACAATGTCTATAAAATAGATGTTTAATTGGCAGCATTAACATTATCAAATATAGTGTGTCCGAATGCTTTTATTTGGCATCCTTTATTTGAGGCATTTTTCAAAATTTACATGGTGACATATTCCGAATGCATCGTCATCTTAAAGTTTAAACACTAGATGCCTTTTCAGAAGATGCATCGTTTGTCGTATTCTAGGAAACAAAACTATTTAACCAGCAGTTTTAGCGATAAAGGCTTTTTAACTACCTCCATTGTATGGAGCATTATCTCGAGAAGAACATCTCTCTCTCTCTTCCGTCAGGCGTGCGCCGACGATGAGGGCTCAACGTGACGTCTCCAAACAGCTCTGTCCCTGATTTTTTCAACAGCATCCCTCATGTCCATGTTATTAAGATGCGTCATCATTTGAGGTTTCTTGGTCCATTACCTCTCCTGGCAGGGTAAGGAGGCCGGTGGGTCATTTGTAGACCTCTTTCGCCCTGAGGTGTCCTTCCAACACCTGCTTCCTGCGTTGGCTGTCCACCTCGCGTAACGCCCTAGGTGGTTCTTCGGCCAAGGCCTTCACCACTGATGGCATTGCCTCACCAGGCAATCCCGTACTTGGCTGTTCGCCCCCCTCCCCCACTACGGTGAGGTGCAGGTAGGGCTTGGGGGGGGGGTTAAAACATACGATACAACAAATCGGGCTTCCAAGTGGTTCAAGGCCCTGTGATTGATATATGGTCATTCGACTGAAACCAATGCTTAAGATAATATGCCGATTCTCCCGTTCGAAAGTTATTTTTAATCATATATCTTAGAGTGTCTTAAGTTTAACAGAAGTCTTTATGAATATATATTTCGTGTCGGATTTGTAAGATTTTTAAATGGTCTCAAAAGCCAAAATATCAACATAATTTTGTATTTTGTTAATCAGAAACAAGAATAGGGTCATCCATTTGTTTAGAACTACTTTCAGATGTGGCATCAGAAGATGAAGCGGTGAAGATAACGGTAGGGCTGTAAAGTTTTCATAGTCATTCGAATTCAAAGATAGATTTTGTACATACCACTACTAGACACGTAAAGTGATGACAGTGTGACATGAGTGGCCACTTGTTTTCCGGTCAAGTTTATTACATATAAATCTGGACTTTTGCATTGAAATCTCATAACACTAAATCATTTATAAGATACGTATCTCAAAATCAACCAAAACAGCAGAAGGGGGACTTCAGGGGTCCCTTCCTTTATGACGCCAATCAGCTGTTCTACTGCTTCCAAAATGTACGCTTTTACATAATCATTTTGCTTGTATAGTTATCCAAAGTAATGTGATGCCTTAGATATATCAAACCTTCAAATCGGCCATTATGTTAAAATGTCATTCCTGCAAAATGAAAGGTCGCTGTTATGAAACTAAAACGATACTTTCTCTGTTTCGCATTTGAACTTGCAGATGAACATATACCATCAGAACTTCAGCAAAATAACTTTCAATATAAATGTGAGGTTCAAGCTGGGCTGGTAGTTGTTGATATTGCAAAATCCAGTCCCGGTTTTTTCACAGAGGGTTACAAATTGTGCACTTTTTAAGATGCTGATAGAACCCCTTAGGCCAACGACGAATTGCAGAGCTGCAGGTCATCGACGAATTACGGAAAAGGGGAAAGTTGTTTTAATGTTAAGTGCCCACGATTTAGACGGGGAAGATAGTATAAGCCAGATGACATTGCTTTGATGCATATGCGGGTGGATATAAGAGATCTTCAAGGTCATATGGCTCAGCTGTAAATGATGGATTCTGCGATATGCATGCGCGATCCATTAGTAATGGCACGTCATTGCAGAACCGCCTGTTTTGTCATTCGAGTGACGGGTGATCATACACCACATATCCACAAACACAAGCCTTGCCCAGCCCTGATTTTGTACAAAGGTGGTCGGTTTCACTTGATGTTTATACTGTTTTATCGTGCACAATGTTCAGTGATACATGAGCCCCAGAACGTCTGTGATTTAATTCCAATTTCCAAAAAGATCTACTGACTTACATATAATTTTATTGACTACATTTGTAGCTTAATAATAAACATGGCTACATATTTCTGATTCTTTAGGAACCTCTGAAAGTTCCACCCCAATATCGGCTAATTTTATGAGCGAATCGCTCCAGGACCATGACAAAAAGTAAATTCTCTTAATAGTAATTTAATTTCGATGGCAAAATTTAATGTCTTTTAGTAATAATTTAAGTTCAAAGGTACATGAGCAACGCATTCAGTTTCAGGCGATTAAACACCAAATTATAATTTTATATTTGTATATTTTTTATAGAAGAAGAGACAAATAACGTCGCAAGCAACCTCAGAAGCTGAAGGTAATCAGAATGTAACGATTATGCTTTCGTGTGCAAGGAATCTCTGTCTTCAATTAAAAATATGCTTTGAAATATGTTTGGACTATGACGAATCAGACTGAATACGTACTTGCCATAATATCTGCAGCGAGCTTCTGCTTGCTAGTCAGCTGTGATAAAACCGACTAAATTCCTACCCTATTTCATCGAATCTTCCCCTCTCCAATCTTCCTCGTCCTCGGAGAAACCCACCTAAACAGCTCTACAAGTATACATCCCTATTCTGTCTAGTCTCTCTGGCTCAGGCCCGCCGAGAGGGGGCAAGGGGTTAATGCCCAGGATCCCAGCGATTTTTAAGGGACCGGGTCGGGCCCGCAATCTACTTATGAAAAATATTATAATCAGTTATAAAAAGTTTATGATTTTTGCCTTTTCAAATATAATGTTGGTGATGCATAACTACAATCAGTTTGAACGTTTAGAGGCCCGTGACTGCTCTGCTACGGTCCGGAATTTCTGTCGGCGGGCCTCCTGTGGCAGCTAGACTCGGAACTTCCCAGTGCATATCTGAAATGAAAGCAAGGAAGTAGAGCTCGTGAAGAAGCTGATGAACTGCGCTTAGCATTAGAATAGTACTTTAGAAATTGGGAGATTACTATTACGATAACGACTGCGTGTCAACTGTGATGAATCTGACTAAATACGATTGAAACTCAGTTCGCCCAAAAGCACAAATGAAACAAGCAATACAGATGAAAAAGATAAATTGTTGCTATTCTCTGAGTGGATGGGTTTTATTCATCGCCAAGCACACCAAACTTCTACTTATGGCTTCTCATTACCATATCCGTCACATCTTAGTCGTAAGACGAAACACTTTAAAAAGACCAAAAGATGCAATGTCCAGAATCAAACACTTAAGCAGATATCGCGCAGTCGCTTTGTCGACTTAATGCTGACTGTGTCTGTACGCTCAGATTCGTTACGTATTATACTTAAACTCACACATTCACATCAGCCCGTTTACTTGTACAAAATAACTGAACTGCAAACACGTACAAGAGACAGAATTACTCTGTTCATCTTGGATAAGACTTCTTAAAGTTAATGTTCTAGGTAGGCAACATGAACTTGTGCTTTTAGATATTTGTAGCGGATGTTGAATGACCACCGCTACTAGATGTTGATCGACAGAGAAAAACACGTTGTCGTTTTCGATGTTTGTTCAGACATTACTGATAGGCTACACGCTAGGACCCCGTGTCCCGGTTGACAACGGGACAAAGGTCCGGCCTCAGCCGTGTGACCAAGGCGATGGATCCCGATCTCTCTCTCTCTCTGCCTCAAGGGCTACCGTTTATATAGCCCTATGCAAACCTTCTCACACGGCATACCTTTACATAGCGCCAGTGAGTCTGTCTGCACTTGCCTCTGCCAACCCCCATGCTCAGACTGCAGGACTACATTCCTCTGAAGACTGACCACCGACTGGCAAGGTGATTATGATGATCAGTCCAGACGAATGCATCTTCTAGGCCTACCCCTATATATTCACCTGTGGCTTTTGGAGTATTTTGCCGCAGGGCAATCGGGGCTCTTAATTATATGCTATTTCTTCAGACTTAAACTCAGAAGTGAATAATTCGCTGCCACTTTTGGCAATCTAATTCAATCTTTCAAATACTTCAGTGACCAATACAAATACAGTGCTTAAGACCATCCGAAACCTTGACCTGAGCGCAACTCTTGAATCTGTTCTTCCTTACATAAATGTCTGGATCTGTCAATGTCTTTCGTCCATGCAGAACGCTCTGGCAACATCACCTCTGTTCTCGTAATCGTAGTTGTAATCGTCAAACTTCTAAAACGGCATTCTAAGGCCAAACGCAGGGCACCAGCCTATTCACGGGTGCTACGTCAAATCAGAGGGGTTTGCAGGTAGTAGTCATAAGGAGATCTATGTCCGGTTTACAGAAAGCCAAATCAAATCAGAGGGATTTCCATAGAGTAGTCCAAAAAGAGGTCCGAGTCCGGTTTCCAGAAGGTAAAATAAAATTAGCGGGGTTTTCCAAAGAGCGGTCCAAAAGAAGTCCCAGTCCGGTTTCCATAGGGCCAGTTCAAGAGAGGAGGCAGAGCAGCTGTCAATGCGGGTGTCGTTGACGTCGAGAATAATTAAAAGGCGGAGGATCAGATGAGTCAGCGTAGGAGTACGTTGAAAGGCGAGACTTCAGTTTTGAGTGAAAAGCCCGAAGGGGTGGGGTGATAGATAGAGGAACACGAGCAGGAGGATGCAATGATGATGGAGGCACTGAGAAACTGCGGAATTCACGGGGAGACCATTCAAGAGGCGTGGTGCTGTGTTGGATATGGCTCGGATAGAGACCTGAGTAGTGAATGCGGGCCGAGAAAGACTTAGATATTGTATTCTATTGTATTTATGCATTTATAAAGCGCCTGTGGCAGAACAACCTAATCAGAGGCGCTCCCAGTGCGAATTGCTCCGTGAGAAAAGTCTTAAGACAGCGAGAAGTAGCAGAAATGCCCCAGTTAGAATCTGAGAACGAGTCAAAGGAGGAAGATCATTCCAAAGGGACGGGCCAGCAGATGCGTAGGCACGGTGTTGAGCCATAGAAGTCCGGGTCCGAGGGACCAAAAGGTCATGTCGGTCTAAAGAACGGAGAGGACGGCTAGAGGTAACCGACAGAGGTCGACAGATAAGATCACAAAGATCACGCGGAGCTTTGCCCTGGAACGCTCGAGAGATAATGAAAAGAATTTTGAACTGGATACGCGCAGCGAGAGGAAGCTAGTGCAATTCCTCAAACATAAATGTCGAGATATGAGAGTAGCGTGGAAGATGGGCAATCAAGCGACCAGCTGCTTTCAACACCGATTGGAGCGGAGACAGACGAGATTTCGGGAGACCAATGAGTAATATATCAGTGTATTTAAATTATAATTATTCATCTATAGTAGGGTCAAAGTATGAAAAAAAGGTGATGAACTCCGAACAAATTGCAAGAAAACGTTTTATGATGATTTTCGGGTGCAATTGGTCTGGAGATGAACATATTAAAAGTTTACCGAAATCGGACCACGGGAAAAGGTCAAATTTTGGCGCCAAAAAAGATGGCCGCCAATGGAGAATGAATGACTCAAATTCATTCATTCATTCATTCGAAGATTTATATAGCGCCTCTTCAAGGGAACTACTCAGAGGCGCTCCCGACACCAGCACGTTCATATAAGACAGTTTTAAGTTTTGCAAGAAATATGCCAGGGGTGACACCAGGGCACATGCGGAGCTCTAAGGGAAGTCTATTCCAGACTACCGGGCCCACCACTGAAAAAGCTCGACTTTGCATAGTCGTGGAACGAGCAAATGGAGCTAAAAGTACCCCTTTTCCCGCTGAGCGAAGGGAACGTCGGCCTTGGATACCTGAAACTGTGCAGCATAGCTCTCGAAGGTAAGCAGGGGCAGGGCCATGACAACATCGCCATACTAAGGCAAAATGTACACAACTTCCTTAAATTGACAGAAGCAAATCATGTAACAATTTGCTAACGGGTGTTTCTAGACTAATTTGACCCTGCTGAAAACGAAAATCGTGGTTAGCAAGCTTGATTTTTAGCGGTTGCATGGAAAAGCAAGATGGCGGACAAAATGGTGGCCAAATATCTTCGAATGGCTGTAAGTAAGGTCATGTATGTGATGGAAACATGATTTTAGAGTCTAAATTAACATTTTCAGGGTCAAGGAATGCGACAGAACTAAAGACATGTATGTAGCACTGCCAAAAATAAAATGGCGGACAAAATTGCGGCCAAATATCTTCAAATGGCTATACGTAAATCGTGTACATAAAGTCGTGTATATGATGGAAACATGATTTTATAGTCTAAAGTAACAATTTCCGGATCAAGGAATGCGATGAAACTAAAGACACGTATGTAGCACTGCCAAAAAAAAACAAAATGGCGGACAAAATGGCGGCCAACTATCTTCGAATGGCTGTAAGTACTGGCGTGTATGTGATGGAAGCATGATTTTAGACTTTATATTAACATTTTCTGGGTCAAGGAAGCCCCATGGATGGGGAGGAGAGAGGGGATACCGGCCGTGGAACTAATTAATATGTAGCCCTAAATGTCACAAATTAACATGAAGAAGACATCCTAGTAATATTATGGTTTCGATGAAATCTTCTCTTTTGTCAATAAAAGTCAACTTCCTCTATACCCCAGAATTCTCGTGTATAGTTAAATTTGACTTCTTGTTGCACCTGTTGACAATCTACTTGAATAAAAATATGATTAGCAATGAAAAACAGCGTGACTTGTGTCATGGGGGCCCGTACAGTATACTCTGCACGTGGCCCGAAATATCCTAAGGCCGGCACTGGTTGAACCATCTCTATAAGATTTTTGGTACGTGTGTATAGGTAATTACAGGCCTGTGGTTGCGTGTTAAAACTAAACGATTTACTATGGTTAATCACCATACCCAGGTATTTCATTGATTTCACACATGGAATCCGAGGTATCCTCCAGAGTCATCGAATAATTGCGAGTTTGGCCGATTTACTTACAGAGATGCAGTAAGATTTAGAAAGATTGAACCGTAGAGACAGAGCATTAGAAACAGACATGCATAGTAGGGTGATTCAAGTTCTGTAGGTAAAAATAAAAGTAAACAATTAAGAGAGGCTCTTTACTTTTTATGTTCCTTTTAGCCTATAGAGCAAAACTGTGAAAAATGGCTGAAATTGGTTTGGATATAGGACTGCCTGAAGGAGCTCAAATATTTATTTGGAATATAAATTTTATTCAATTTAATATTTTTATTGTAAAGCATTTTAAATTACTCAGCAATACTTACTTACTTATTTCTTAATAAAGAACTAAAAAGAACATAATATATAGCTATAATTTATGAAATGAAAATATTGGAAACTATTTGAGAAATCATTTTTAGCATTATTTAATAAATAAAGGAAATTATATTATGGCTGAAACCAGGTAAAAGACATCCATTTGAGAACCTCAGGAAACGTTCTGAAATAGAGCATTGCCTACAAGCTAGGATGTTTAAAAAGTTTATTTTATTCATCACAAGGAAGATAAACTTTCTCAGAAAGATGCTCAGTGAAAAATGTAGCTCAAGAGGTAAGCGAAATCTGGGCTAAAGCTATAGGATTCCAATTGCAGAAGAAGAAACATTGTTCGCAAGCTAGATTAATTACTATGAAGATATAAAGTATCTGTCGAAACAAGAATCGTGGAGGAAATGACAGAGCAAGCTAAAGAAGATGATTTTGTTAAATCAATAAATATTCTCTTTGATATTGCTTATCATGATGCCATGAGTAGGCTATAATTGAAGTTGAAGAAGACAGAGCCTTTCTTGTGGATAAGTGATCAGAAAGAAGATGTAACATTGCGTGCAAATTTGGCCAAGAAAGAAGAAATATAAATTTTAAATCACCAAAAGATAACTTAAGGCGTATAAAAGAGAAAGAAAGGAAAGGAAAAGGAGCGGAATATCTGAGTCACAAACAGTTGTCTACAATCTCTACATCAAGTTTTGAAAGTGAATCAGGTCACAGTGATTCAAAAGATGAGTACTAATGAACAGTTTTCAAATTTTGTAAAGAAACACTGTGCAAAAACTCCAATTCCAACGACATCTGACTATGAGAGTCAGACAAAATGAGTTCAGTTCTGCGAATAGCTTTCCACCAAATCTTGCTTCTGCACTGGATCGAACAAATATCAGCAACAGAGAGGCAACCTACATCTCAATGGCAGCGAAGAACTGAACTCATGGTAACGATAATGTATCCGTTTTATCCAATTTATCACTTTCGTTCAGCAGCATTCGAAGAACCAGATGATTCATCGATTCATAATATTATGTTCTGCAAATGTATAAGTTGTCAATGACAGTGCGGTAAGAGGGATTGCACTAGCATTAACCTTCAACTCAGCCTTGACGAAGCAATAAGATCAAAAACAATTCTTGTTCCAAATTGTAGAAGATCATCGGAAACAAATTCCAAATTTAAAAAAATACACTTGTTCCTGAATGTAGTTGTAGTCACTAATTTTTCTAGTAAAATACCGTACAGTAAAGAAATTGGGGACTTATAATTGTATACTTTCTTACGAGTTTCTTTCTAATTCAGTAGAAACATAATTTTATTGGCATTTAAAGTTATAGACAAGGACGTAGCCAGACTTAAATTCAAGAGGAGGCAACTCCGGGAGACATCCAGGAGTAGTAGTGGTACGGAGGTATAACCCACTGAAAATTTTTGAAATATAAAATTTCTCAATGTAGCTACGCCTATGGTTATAGAGATGGCTTCTTATGCAGTGTTACATTGTTTTTTAGACTTGACTGCTAAGTTTGTCAGTAAAATTGGTTATTTACTTAATTTGATTTTTTGGAAAAAGCGAGTTAAAGTTAACTAATTTCAAAGCCGTTGAGGCAGTACTAAACATCATTCAAATTCATTGAAATTTTTGTGTCTTATTTCATTACCATAAGGAACAGAAAAAAGCAAGCATAAGATTTTCCATTTTTCTGAATCACCCTAATGAATAGGCCAAGCATGTTTTGGAACCCATTACAGAGGAGCATTACAGATGTCGTCCGCGGAGAGCAGGCAACCAAAAAAGAACGAGTTGATGTGGCATACTATATCAAGTTAACGCAGTCGCACAACAAACATTTTGATGAGCCTATGTTAACCCAGTCTCACACCACCAGACGTCTTTGAGAAACCAGTAGTTTGTTATACCAGTTTTGTCGCACAAAAACAACTAGATTAATATGCTACAGAGGGAGGGCGATAGAAGACTCCCTGTCACAAACCAGATGTCACTGAGAAGCATTGCGAGAAGCAGCTGCCCCAGCGTACTCTAACCAGTAGTTTGCAAAACCACCCAGCGTACTCTAACCAGTAGTTTGCAAAACCACCCAGCGTACTCTAACCAGTAGTTTGCAAAACCACCCAGCGTACTCTAACCAGTAGTTTGCTATACCAGTTTTCTAAGATAGATACCACATACCATGCGGTAGTATCTTGTGGTTATTGAGCGGAATGTGGTTAAGCAGATGGTGCCGCACGTGCTTACCTTATAGCTTTGGCATACACTAGGGAATGCAAACCCGAGGGCTTTTTACACACCCGGGTGTCCGCTGTTGGCGCCAGTATAAATCCGGATACCCGGGTTTTTTCCGGGTTTACAAACTTTACATGATTAGTTTTACTGCATTATGTCTTGCGATCAGAACAAAGTCATCGTAAGCAGCTACAAAGTTCAATGTTATGCAGACGACGAGGGTCATCAATTTCTTGTGTTTTTGGCATGTTTATTTGATGCTTCCACGGGAGATGAATATGCATGCATCGTGTTGAACCGCTGACAATTTTCAGCTTTGATTTACATAACTGGCACTGAGCCGTCTGTCCCACAGAATCGCGAACGATAAAGTGTTCCCAAACACCTCTCTTTAAATTTGCTGATGTAAGCGTTGATTTTAAATCACTAAATTTAAATCAGAACAGTTTTACCGATAGTATACGAACTGGATGCCACAAGTCAATAAACTCAAATTCGGTCTAGTCACTAGTCGTGTGAAATGTGAAGCCTTACTCATATAACGTCAACAATAAACACATGGAACGAGCAGATAAATAAGTATGTAGAAGTACTATAACGTAACGCTTTACCAAACGCAGCATTATCGTTATATTTTCATTACTCTGCTTTTGTGAGTTTCACGGCGTGATCGACGATGAAAGTGACGCTTTTTAATCACGTGAAACCCGGGCTTCAACCGCGGTTTACGATGACATAGACGGGTTTGGCAGGTGTCCGTCCCTCGTTCTCATACTTGCGTTAGATGCAGAGGACAAGACTGCACGTGCGGGGCCAACCTGTCATGAATGGGACATTGCCTCCGTCGAGTCTCAAGAGCGGAGGCTGTCTTCGTCTAGGTTGGAAGCTGTTGTGGCTTATGTGGAGCTCAAACATAATTGTTTTACCTGTAGGCCTCCGTTGATGTTGTTGTTAGTCTTTCGAGTTAAATTGGCTGCGTTTGTAGTTAATGATATGCATCCGAAATAGGCTACATTGATATTGCATCGTTAAACATTGATTCTAGTTAGGCTACATTTAAATATAATAAAATAGTAATGAAAATTTAATGTCGTTCAAACCCGGGTTTCAATCGCGGTTAAACCCGGGTTTTTGGTTTCCGAAAATCACGGGTAACCCGGGTACCCGGGTAGGCATAAACCCGGTTTTGCATTCCCTAGCATACACCAAGACTGAGGAAAATTCAATGAAGTCGCGATATCACTGGGACAGCAGAGAATTTGCTTCCTGAACATATTGGTCGATATGACTGGGACATAAATGCAATTTTGGTCAGTTTTTGTAACGGTACAATAAAAACCAAGGGGCCACATACAAATTAGCAATACATATATAACTCCATCACAAAAAGTTGGAAATGACTTAGCAAAAGATTTTCGAACTAAGCGGACCATAATAGTCGGCGACCTTAACGCACATAATGCGGCATCGATACACTAATGAAAGGGGAGCAACTTTAAACGTCGGTACTTAAACAGACCAACCAATCCATATTCTTCCGAATACCTCCAAAACCCTATAAGTCATAGACCTAGCTATTGCCACACAGGACTTGGTATTAAACTGTAGACATACCACAGTTATTATCTGTACTAACCAAAAACCTGGACTCGGATCACCTAGTAACTAGTACACATATTAACGTAGAAATAGACACAGAGGCCACATTTAGTATGCACTTGTGGAAGCTAAATCGAGCTGACGGGAAAGCCTATAAAGAAATAGCATATATACAACGAAAGGCTTATTGGATGATGCCAACTATTGCACGTTGTGAAATCTGCACTTAGTGCATGTTCAGGCATGCTTCGATTACACAAAACAGCTTACTGCTTACTTATGGGCACTATATTAGTACACCGAAAATGTGAGAATTTTCCAAAATAGACGAATCATAAAAAACAGTAGGTTATAGGACATAATTATATGGTGCTATCATCAGCAAATTGTGTAGTATCAACTCCATTCAGGCCTAGCGGAATATCGTTCATCATCAGTAAAAAAATAGTTGTGGCGAAATATTGGAACCTTGTGGCGTTTCGTTCCTTTCGCAAAACCACAGTCAACCAGAATCTGAACTAAAGGGAGGTCCATCGTTACTCCGCTAAACCCTTCAAGCAAGCGACTTTCGCCGGTATTATGATACTCAGTCGACTGAACTTACTAGCAAAACTTTTCTAGGACCCAGAATCACGTGTGAAGAATACTACTAAACGCCGAGCACCAGTCTCAGAAAATAACAAATACCCGTTAGAATAGAAATGCATATACCGCATGTCAATCAATCGCTGGGCGTGGACAACAAGCCTCGTCACCATTTTCAGTAGCCTACTTGCTACCCTGTCAACTAACGCCACAACCTTCGGAGCGCTACGATATATCTAAAAGAACATTATCTAAATCATTTTTACAATTACGTCTCTAATTATCATCAAACAATTTATCAACAGTGAAATGTTTAAAATTGGAACAAAATTGTGTGACACCAAGATTCTCCCTTTGTCCTCCACAACCACGGTTCGCTGAAAAATTCTCAATGCAATCCTGATTTTACTGAGTTGCCAACAAGAGTTTTGTTAAAATTTTTATGACCTTCTAAGAATCAGTTACCATTATTCGAGCACATCACGTCTTCAGCAGCGTATCAGCGACAGCAGTTACCAAATATTTATTAATATAGTCAACAGCCTAGAGGCTACTTTATACAATATACATACATTGCGGCATCTTTCGGAAATCTAAATAGTGAAATCTTTTGCGAATTGTACGTGGTAACACTGCAATTATTTGCAACACAAAAGTTCTCTCCTCGATTGGAAACAGATCTAACAAACTGAGAGGGTGTCCTGGTTTCTAGCTTGAACTAATATTGTTTACTATATATCAGTGAACCACCCTAATCCCAAGGGTGTACATTCAGATACATTGAGTGTCATATCTTAGTCTACGACTCTTAGATCGTTGCTGTAAGTATGAAACCAGCGTTGCATTTTGCAAAAGTATAGCTTGAAATCTGCAGATATTCTACGATATGTCATAATTTTAAACCATTTCTTTAGCATATTATGTTAAGACTCTTTGGTGATTATTATTTTAAGCAGAGATTAAATTGTGCGCGATATACGACTTTGGGCACTCGAGGGTTACAGGCATTCTGTCAAATCGAACAGTTCAAGTGAAAGTCGGGGCGAAATTATCTGAAATTACCACTTGTCGTGGTCTTCTATAATTTTAATATTTTTATGGACGACATAATTATATGGCGCTATCATCAGAAAATATTGTCGTATCAAATCCACGCAGCTCTGGAGGAATATCGTCTATGATTAGTAAAACTAGTAGCGGCCAGGGGCGGCGCTACACCAGGGCGCTCCAGGGCAAATGCCCTGGCAAAAATGCCTTTGCCCTGGTCGATGCCCTGCCAAAATGTTTGTCCTGTTCAGAATTTGTTTGGGCATATTTGTTATATACTGAGATATAAATTCACTAAATTCACTGAAATGTTAAAATTTGCTTTACAAAATTCATGTCAAAAAACGTTCAGCTTCGCCCATCTGACCTGACTGAAGACAACTATACTAGTGCAGAGGGGCGATTTATGGCGAGCGCGGTAGTGGTCACCATTTAACCCTGTGCCGTTCTTGGGGTGCATTTGCACCCCTAGTCACACTTTGTTCCTTTGTTTCGCCCAGAAGGACTCATGATATGACGCCTACATTTTATGACTTTTCCTTATTTATGAGGATGCACTTAACCATATTTGCCCATAATTGTACCCCTCAACATTTCTGATAATTTTGAGGTTTATACATTCCGGTCCTCGGGGTGCAAATGCACCCCATGCGTTATATTGCGGCATTTATAAGTCAATTATCTAACTTGGCATTTTTATATCTATGGACTCCTTTCTTAGATTACATATTCTTTGTTGCCAGACAGGAAGTGCGTATATTTATAAGAGATAACAACAATGGCGACTATAAAAAAAGATAATATTCGAATTTTTACCGCAGAACAGGCAAGGAAGCTTATATTAGAATCAGAAAGTCAGTCATCAGAATCGGATGGTGAAGATAGTTTTAGTGATGATTCTCAGACAAAGTTTACACTGGTAAACGAGCTGGTGAACCACCGGAAAAGAATCAAGGAGAGCGTGTAGTCCGGGACTTGATTGAAGTCATCAAAGGGTCTGGAAGGAATGTGACAATGGATAATTTCTTCACTTCAGTGCCACTTGCAAGACATCTGTTGTCCAAGAAGCTGAGTCTAGTTGGAACTCTGAGAAAGAATAAGAGTGACATTCCAGTGGAGTTTTTACCAAATCGCGACAGGGTTGTCAATGACACTCTATTTGGCCATCAGGAAAATCTGACTCTAGTTTCGTATGTCCCCAAGAAAGGCAAGAGTGTCATCCTGCTAAGCAGCATGCATAAAGATGCTCAGATATCCAACCGTGAAGATAAGAAGCCGGAGATCATACTCGATTACAATCGTTCAAAGGGGGTGTGGACACATTGGATCAAATGGCTGAAACTTACTCCACTAAGCGAAAGTCTCGCAGGTGGCCAATGGTGTTGTTTTACAATATCCTGGATGTCTCTGCAGTCAACGGCTGTGCATGAGTGTGCAAAGTAGATAAGGAAAACTTATTGGATATCTTGCAATATTGCTTTCTCATCTGTAGGCCTTACACTAATCAGTGTTACAGTTGTGTTGTACAGAAAACTTTCAAATAGTTGTGCTGTAAAAGTGTACATTTTTCGACATGTTTCTTTGACGCCATGTCATGACGTCATGACATATGACGTAATAAATTGTCTTAGAATTTACTTGAATAAAACTACTTTGTCTGTGCTCCAATTATTTATAGTATTATATGATTCGATTGATTCAAATACATCGAGAATACATTGGGGTGCATTTGCACCCCCGAGACCTTGAGTGTAGGCCAAGGTAGCGAAACCTTCTGAGGGTTAAGCTCGCGCTACCGCGCTGCCCATAAAGCTCCCTCCGCACTGGTAACTTGTATGAGTGCCTTGGCTATGCCCTGGTTACAAAAAATGTCTGGCGCCGCCATTGGTAGCGGCGAAATATTGGAACCTTGTGGCGTTCCGTTCCTTTCGAAAAACCAGAGTGGACCCGAATCTGAACAAAGGGAAGGTCCATCGTTATTACGCTAAACCCTTCAAGGAAGCGACTTTCGCGGGTATCATGATACTCAGACGACTGAACTTACTAGCAAAACTTTTCAAGGACTCAGAATCAAGCAAGAATACGACTGAACACCGAGTGCCAGTCTTAGAAAACAAATACCCGTTAGAATGGAAATGCATGTAGCGCATGTCGATCAATCGCTGTGCGTAGACAACAAGCCTTGTCACCATTTGCAGTGCTTGCTACCCTGTCGACTAATGCCACAACCCTCGGAGCGGTGCGGCAAATTTCATCGTAGTTCTGGTCATGTCTCTGCTTGATCTTAAAACACCGGGATTTAATAGGAACAGTAAACATTCTTCCCAAATGCCTGAGTATTGTGACGAACAAGCTCAGAGGAAAATTTCTGGAACCCAGTCTTAGCATTTTGCTGCACATTTCGACCCCAGCCAAAACCTTTCTGTTTTTGCCCCACTGGCTCCCCCAAGTGTTTCTAGGCCGACTGGAAACTGCTTACATAGCACTGCAAATTCATCAGTTGAGGACATTAAATTTTAGGCTTCTTTCCACTATCCATTTATGCAATCAGTTACCAACGGCTCCTCACCTTAAACCCATCGTTGAAAGTGCAGACCTCACTTACCTTGGGATGTGTGGCGCCAACATACGAATGGCGTGATGCAGTTATGAAACATTGCTCCGAAGCGTGGAGAAAACTGTTGTGTTGCGATTAATTGCTGCGTAACCACGTACAATAATTGGCAATAGATTTTTCTACTATCACACACACACACACACACACACACACACACACACACACACACACACACACACACACACACACACACACACACACACACACACACACACACACACACACACACACACACACACACACACACACACACACACACACACACACACACACACACACACACACACACACACACACACACACACACACACACACACACACACACACACACACACACACACACACACACACACACACACACACACACACACACACACACTCACACACACACACACACACACACACATACACACACACACACACATATATATATATATATATCTATAGGTGTTTTTATGGTACACGTGATATTTTCAAATCAACGATTGTTTAACGGCCAGGTAGAAATATCATGCCTATTCACATATACGTGTCCACTCACCAGCTAAGATGGCGGTTGGTTGATTTTCGCACTGCTGCCGAAAAGCCGATGAAAGAACTAAATTCTACTCTAATGCGTTAAAATAGAGGGACGAATCAATTTAGCGGAGTTCAAGTCAAAACGATGGTCAGAATTTACTGTGAAATTAAGTCTCTAAGGATGAGTAACTGTTTGAGTTTGCTTATTACTGGTGCCGCGTGGGCACTAGAGGCGTGACTGGGACACTAATGTCGGAGCATTTAAACCGTGTTCGTCACCTGAACTGCTTGGCATAAGAAACATTATTGAGTCGAATATGGTTTGTACGAAGAATATACTCTGTACGCGTTAGAGTCGTTGTGCATATTGTGCGTTTTGAACTGAATTTGCCAGACTCAATGGTTTGGTCACTCTAAGTTGCGGTGCAGGCTGAGAGAACAGGAGTAAATTCACATGACCAAGAAGTGATTACATGAGTTTACGCTAATCTATACGTGAAAGAATAGCGACTCAGGCGGTACTGACAGTTCGGTTCCTTAACACACATCCTATTCATAGAACAGCAACGGAACGTCATGTCAAAAAAGAAGATTGACGAGATGGTTGACCTGGTGTGCGATGAACGTGTTGTTAACGTCTTGGTTCCTCACCTTACCACCATTATGACCCCAATCATGACAGACCTCAAAACGATGGCTGCTGAACTCACAATTTCACTGACGGCCTCATTGACAGCTTCGTTGACAGCAGCGCTAACGAAACAAATGGAAGTGCAGAACCTTGAAACGATTGAGAGAACCAAAGATCTTGTCAATGCGAGAATCCAGCCAATTGAGGAGAAGCACAGGACTCTACAGCACAAATTGGAGGACCTTGAACGTCACTCGAGACTTTCTAACCTTGTCATACATGGGGTTCCTGTCTCGCTTCCTACTAGTGGTTCTCAGAGTGAAACAGATCATTCCATAACTGCCAAAGTGATCCAACTATGCAAGGACCGGCTTCAGATTGACCTTTTGCCCTCGGATATCTCTACAGTCCATCGGCTGAGGAGCGGTGGTAGCAAAGACTACAGCCCGATCATCGTGAGCTTTGCAACCAGACGTGCAAGGAATGATGTCTACCGGGCCAGAAAGTTGCTGGGTGGATCTCCAGCGTACATGTACTCATCACTGCAACATCAGCCAAAAATGCGTGTTTACGTCAACGAACACTTGACTCCTCATGCGGCCCATCTATTCGCTGAGGCAAGGAAGAAAGTGAAAGACAAAACTCTTGTTTCTGCTTGGACATATGAAGGACGTGTCTATGTCCGAGCTTCAACTTCAGCAGAAAGTAATCCGCAGAGGATCACATCAATGGTTGACCTGGATAAGTCCGTGGATACTCTGGCAGCCCACCCCTAACTTTTGGATCTACTGGTGTACGCATACTACATTCTCCCCACATTACTGCTTATACGTTTGCACAGACTCGCAGCTCTTTGATCACTGCTGTCTCTGGTTGAGGCTTGGGATTTCATACCCTTGATCTTCGAGCATCATTGTGAGTGTAAATACTTTTTGAGCTACTCAGTGAAGACTTAATTTGTATGTAGGTGTTAGTTCTCACAGGTTTCTCCCTAACTTATGACCTGCCTGTAATGTAGGCTACCAATCTTATATTTGGCCCTGTATGATTCTAATGTACACATCTATCCGTTAAAACTGCTAATTAGATTGGTAAATTACTGGACCTAGTAAGCTACCGACTGCAGCTGATTCCCTAGGTAATTTCATCCACCTATTTAGTTTAACATGGCAAATTACTTGGCCTAATAAATTGCTGTGCACCACTACTTCTTTAAATATAATCAACATGAAACTGTTGTATATCTATTATATGATTGCTAATGTACACATCTATCCGTTAAAACTGTTAATTAGATTGGTAAATTACTTGACCTAGCAAGCTACCGATTGCAGCTGATTCCCTATGTAACCTCATCCACCTATTTAGTTTAACTTGGCAAATTACTTGGCCTAATAAATCGCTGTGCAGCACTACTTCTTTAAATATAATCAACATGAATCTGCTGTACATGTGTCAACGGGTTATTATGTGACTTCTCATGAATCTCTCTTACAATTGTTAACCATATTGTGTTCGTGTTATGCGATCTGAGCTGTGCCATTCAATTGTAATATATAGATTTGTTAGTTGTGCATTTGCAATGAATGGGGGCATCATCATATGAGCTGGTTAACCCTGACATACTAGTTTTGTGCATCAGCAATTTCCTGTCAATCTAGTATGATTTTGTGTGAGTCTGATAACTGCCTATTATACAGCAAACGTGGGAATTGTAGACCTTCCATAGTGTGGCAATCGCCAGCCCCGAATGGCCTTCTTCTTTCTTTTGGTGAGGCTTTTCGAAATTTATAACCTGACAATTCTGCCACACAGTGGCTACTGACCATCCTCACGGTTCTATGACTCTCTGCTCACTCACTAATAGTACTAAAAGATATAACAGGAAGGTACTATTGCCAAAATGGGGTTAGACTATGGCTGACCTTATGTCCTTTTCAATACAAGGATTTATGGCAGCCCAGGATGGCCTGGTCACACATGTGTCACAGTCTGCATGGGTCCTTGCTGGCGTATCGCTATGATTTGGGTTGAACAGTCCTAGTGCAGATCTGGGATGGACTCTGCTCATTAGGAGAGAACTAGGTGAACTTGAGTTACTGTTGTTTATGAGGATTCAACAATGTGTTGATTGTGTTGCCAACTTTGTGCCGGCACTTGGTTATTGTAGTCTCAGGCTGACCATGTTGGGCCGGTTGCAGTATGATGGTCTATGCATTTGTTACTTTGGACTACTAAGAACGGCCGTTCTGTTAGGATTATGCCTTTGCATGGCATCTTGTGTCTGTCTTGTGTTAATGAAGGTACTGATTCAGTGCCCCACTTATTGATCATCTGTACAGGTGGCAGAGGAGCCACTATTATTATTCTGTTTTCTGGATTGATGCAGATTTTATGTTAGGCATTACACTGTATTGCATGGTATGTTATGCTACTTGTTTGCCAATATGGTCTGTTATTTTGCTTATGTCTCTTTGAATGGCATTTTGGTACCATTATTACACTGTTGATGATGCGGAGGCAATGCCCCATCCCTTATTTATCTGTACAGGTGGCAAAAGAACCTCCGTATGTGTATCTAGATGTTTCAGGGGCTTAACTAGTCAGAGCCTATATAAGTGGAACTTCAGTATTAAGATGACTCGTTATCTTCCTTAGTTTTTTTACTTTACTTTTTTCTTTTATTCTTTTATTACTGTTCTTACCTCAGTTGTTGTACCTAACAATAATTAGGGATTAATGGTTTAGTGGTACTCGGCAGGGTGCTATTATCTGCTATCTGAGACCATTGCTCAGCAGTCGGATGAGCCTGTGGCCTGTTGTGTGTGCGGGGCGGGGATGGAGCTGGCGGATGAGCTATTATCTGATTCACTATATGATATTAACGATCATTTTCGGTGTAGTTTAGAGATGACTTTGGCCCAACTAGGTAACTACTGGCGCTGTTACAAATGCTCAGCGCTATTACAGTCTGAAGACACTTTAATTACGACTAGTTCAACTTGCCCAACAGCGCCGGGTGTACATGGTATGTCCGATAGTGATGTTCCTAAAACTCGTAAACTTGAACTCTTTAAGAAGGAGGGTTTGCATAAACCCCTTATCAACAATAAGGATCTGGACCCGGACAGTAATTATTATCCAGAAACTGAGTATGATTCGAACTACTATGGTCCCTCTGAAATGTCTCACAAAATTGGTAATACCAGTCATACCTTCCAGATTCTTCATATAAACTGTAGAAGCATAACCCCGAAACTTAATGATATACAACTTCTTGTAAGCTTGTTACCGGTCACGATCCTGGCTGTGACTGAAACATGGCTTAATGACGCAACGGCGGAAGCAATCAATATTCCAGGATATACCTTCATATATAAGAATAGAGAGGATGAAAGAGGGGGGAGTTGGTTTCTTCATTAGGGAAGAGGTTGGATTCCACATAGTTGAACTACCAGGCGGATCAACCCCAAGCTCGTACGAAGGCATGTTTATAAGTGTATCATGTCACAAGTGTGCGGATGTGATAGTCGGTGTGATTTACAGAGCACCAGGATCATGCCCGAATATATTTACTACTGAGATTGATGTCCTCTTGACTACCCTGTCAGTAGCAAAAGGTACTAACAAAAAAACTTTCATAACTGGGGATTTTAACATTGATCTACTAGCCTCTCAAGTCCATCAGCCAACGAATGACTTCATTGATTGCATGTTCACACATCACTATCTACCACTGATCCTAAGGCCTACTAGAATAACAGTTTCATCAGCAACCCTTATAGACAATATCTTCACGAACTCTAGAGACTGTGTAACAACTTCTGCTATACTTATTTCTGATATATCGGATCACTTCCCAGTAATAACATATATTGACATTACACCGAATAAACGAATGAATGAGGGGGGAACAAAAATGATAAGAACTATGTCAAATGATGCTATCTCTCACCCAAAAAAGTCATTGCTAGATGTAAATTGGAAACCGGTATTGGACTTGTGTAAGGATGAGAAGCCCAATCAGTCCTACAACTTGTTTGCGGAAATATTCTTGAATGAATATAATATTGCTTTCCCCTTGAGACCTCAAAACCTATCAAAAAAGAATACATTTCATCAACCATGGATGACCCAAGGCTTGTTGAGAGCAACTAAAACAAAAGAAAAATTATATAAAAAATTTATCAAGAAGCCCACAGCCGAGAATAAAGCAAAGTTTACTTGCTATAGGAATAAATATAAGGCAACAAGAATAAAAGCTGAACAACTCTATTATACTAATGAGTTCATAAAGTGTAGCATGGATATTAAAAAAACTTGGCAAATAATTAGGCACATAGTAAAGACTAGCAATAGAGACACATTGATAAAAGAATTAAACATTGATGGTAATTTAACAAATGACCCTGTGATAATGGCCGAAAAGTTTAATTCATATTTTACTGGATTAGCGCAAAAATTATATCGGATAAAATCCCCACAACAGGGAAAAGTTTTAGTGAGTTCATGCCTCCTTCTTCCTTAAGCTCTTTTGCTCTTCTGCCTACTACTCCACAGGAATTAATCTCTATCAATAAAACTCTGAAAATTACGCATAGCTCAGGATTTGATAACATTGACCCTTGTATAACAACTCAAGTTATAGAATCACTAGCTCCTACTTTAGCAGAATTAATTAACTGCTCTCTAAGAAATGGGGATGTACCTGCATAAATAAAAATAGCAAGAGTTCTGCCAATCTATAAACAAGGAACGAAAAGTGACATATCTAAATATAGACCGATTTCTATATTACCCTTCTTCTCCAAATTATATGAGAGAGTGATGTATGATCGTCTTTACTCTTATGTAAAACAGAAGAGCATTCTATATCCTCTCCAACATGGATTCCAGCCGGCTCATTCAACAACCATGTCTTTACTAGATATACAGGATAAAATATCTAAAGCTATGGATGATAATGAATACTCCTTAGGGATCTTCCTAGACCTTGCTAAGGCCTTTGACACGGTCGATCACAATATACTTCTGGTTAAATTGGAACACTATGGAATAAGAGGTAAATCCTTGCTATGGTTTAAAAGCTACTTGCATGGTCGTCAGCAACAAGTTTCGTGCAATGGAACCTTATCTCAATTCCTGTCCATTAAATATGGTGTACCTCAAGGCTCTATACTCGGTCCTCTTCTTTTCTTAATCTTCATCAATGATCTTCCGAACTTCGTCTACCTTATTGCACTACATATTGTTTGCAGATGACACAAATGTCTTCCTGTCTCATTCTTCGTATGACCAGTTGTTCAAGATAGCAAATGAGGAATTAAAATCCACAAATGATTGGTTTAAAGCTAATAAGCTCTCTTTAAATGTTTCTAAGACCAGCTTTATACTGTTCAGGTCCAGTAGAAAACAAGTGCCCCCTAATGTAAATGAAATTGTTATTGATGGTACAGTCATTCCCCAAGTTGCCACTTCTAAATTTCTTGGAATCCACATTGACCAGCATCTGAAATGGAAAACACACATTGAAGAAATTAATAAAAAAATTTCCAAAAACATTGGCGTAATTAAACGTATTTCCTACATACTTCCACTACACATACTGTCTACCTTATACTACACACTTATATATCCTTACTTAACATACGGCAATGTCATCTGGACCTCCACGTACGACACGCACTTAAATGTACTAAAATTAGCACAGAAAAAAGCCATAAGGGTTATAACTAAATCTCCTATCAACGCACATACTCGCCCGTTATTCTCTCAACTGTCATTATTAACGATTACTCAAATCAGACTTATGCAGACCTGTGAATTCATGTTTAAGTATCATAATAATCTATTGCCTCCCTCCTTCACTTCATTCTTCTGTCCTACTCAGCGCAATACTATTACAAGAAGAAATGAGGATTACAGATGTATTTATGCCAGAACGAATACTCGGAAATTCTCTATAAAGTATCAGGGCCCTCTGCTATGGAATAGCTTGCCTCAGCTCATCCGTCCCCTTCCCTGCCTCATGCAATTTAAACATCTATTGCGTACACACACACGGGAGCACGTGTTGTAGCTTATAGTTAAGTAACATTTCATGTTTATACCTAAAGGTTAGTGATAGATTAGCGGAAGTTCCCACATCGTAGTTGGAATAATTGTTTAACCGTCAACTATTACTTGTAAATACATATAGGCACCCTTTCAGCGGGATTATTCCCTTCCGGGTGCCTGTTGTTCCCGACAAATCTCGAGCCCACAGGTGCATGCTGCCCTTGTATTAAATGTTGTAGAGATAATATGTTCTCTTTACATAGTCAGTTTAACTAGCCTCAGCTTGATTACTTCTTTGTGTGTACGGCGTGTACTATTGCGTGGTGGCATAATCATGATGTTGTCGTTGTCATTATTGGGAACAATAAACTTATGTTATGTTATGTTACTTATGTTATATAAACTCAATATCAGCTAGTGACTGGTTTAAAGCCAATAAACTATCATTGAACCTCAATAAAACCAACTACATTATATTTCTCTCCAATAAAAAGCCGATACCCCTCACGAACAAAACGATACTTATAGACAACACAAATATGCCACAAGTTTCTTCAACAAAATTTCTTGGAGTCCACATTGATCAGCATCTTAAATGGCAAACTCATATTGATGAAATAAGCAAAAAAATATCAAAAAGTATAGGAATTATTAAGAGAGTCTCTTATCTGATCCCTCCTCATGTCCTAAAGGACCTTTACTACACATTAATATATCCTTATCTTACATATTGTAACCTGATCTGGACCTCTACTTACGACACTCATCTCAACGCACTAAAGATACTACAAAAAAAGCTATTAGAACCATCACTAAATCTTATGGTCTCTGTCACACAGGTCCTTTATTCGCTGAACATAAACTCCTAAGCATTAAGCAAATCAGATTTGTACAGACTGGGTACTTATGTATCAGTATACTAATAACCTTCTCCCTCCCTCCTTCTCTTCCTACTTTATTCGCACTTCGCACCCTGGCCTCACTAGAAGCAACAGAGACTATAAACCCATCTATGCAAGAACAAATACTCGTAAATTCTCACTCAAATTTCAGGGCCCAATCACGTGGAATAACCTTCCTTTGAACATACGTACTGTCACCAGCCTCGCTCTCTTTAGACAACTGGTGCGCGCGCACGCACTGAAACACGTTACTTAAGTTTGTTGTTTTCTTTCTTTTGGTAGTTAAGCTTATCTAATTCCCTCCTCTTCTTTGATAGCGAATTGGCCTTCATCCTGACTCACCCTGCATGAAGCAATTAGGCCCCTGCTTAGCGGGATCACTCCCTTTAGGTGTGCCTATTGCTCCCATTATTTGCTCTGCTCCTAACATTGATGATTTAATACTCTATGGTAATTTGTATTATACGCATAACTGTTGATGTACACAATTTACTGGGAACAATTATAATGTCTTGTCTTGTCATGTCTTGTCTTATCCGAAATTATAACTTGATAGCTGAGCATTTAGAACTTGCGCAAGGCCACCGAAATTAGGACCCGGTGACCTTCCTCGTTATGAAAGAAAATTTTGATAGCACGATGTCTGTTCTTCATGCTTTCGATCTTCTTCTTATAGTTATTAATTATTTTTGTTAAGTTAACGTGTTATTGCGCATGTGAGGTGTCAAAATTGAATAGAAAAAGACTTAGATTTGGTTGATTCGGAGTAACAAAGATTACTTCGGTTAACTACCAAGGGTACCTACACGAGGAGAAGCTCTCAGGGTGTTGTTCAATTGTCGCGATGCTTCAAGGATTCCTTGCAGGATCTCTTTAATAGTTCGCATCAAGATGCCATGACCATAAGCAAGACAGAAGGGAATCGACAGTTTTTGAAAATACAGCGTGAGAAAGGACAAGGTTTCGATCCAAAGGTTCCCAAACTATCCACTCGGTCGGCAAGATCATGTCAGATTTTACCGGTATCTGGTAAGTATGTGAGCAAGTTATTGGCCATTCCCAGACTCCAGTCTGGGACTGCTGCTGTCATGGTAGATGGGTGTTTGGCCGAGATCAGAAGTTGGGGTTTGAAAGACAGAACCGTGGTCATGTGCTCGACACATTTAACATCGAGTAGGCTGACACGGGTTGTAAAGCGGCGCCTTGCAACCGGTTTCCATCAATTTGGAAAACTGAATCAGGAATGGATCTCTTGAACCTTGCCTGTCGACATTATGTTTCTGAAATTGTTCTAGATGAGATGTTTTAACTGCATCATTCTGCAAGGTCTCCAGAATTGAAACTCTTCATTCACTTCCATGACTTCTGGCCCGTTAATCGATCAGGCCAGGTATCGCACAGCAGTTCAGGTACCTAGAGGCATTTCCCCGCGAGGGTTGGATGGTATGTTATCATAACCTACATGAAGTAGACCTACTGGTTCACCTGTTCGTCAATTCGATCTTCAATTCTTGAAGACAATCCATATTTACCCAGATAAGGAAGTCTCACAGGTCGCTATAAGAGCAGTTTCCCGAGACCTTTGGTATTTGTCGGAGACTTTGGTTTGCCTCGACCTTTTGACGATTCAGTCACCGTCGGCGAAAACAGGGCATGGTCTACACTCTACACTCTACAGCATGCACAACAATCAGGGATCAATTCTTTACGAACCCCCAGAGACTTCCTCCAATATATTATCCACCTACAAAAGCACAACCCAATTTCTTCACTACTTCTACCACCAAACTTTTTCTGATCCTTGGATTGGATTGTTGGGTGACGCTTTTCATTATCAAAACCGGCAACAATGGGAGTCAGAACAATCATACAGTGAGGCGAAATACATCATATAGGACCCTAAGAGTGACGAACGATGTGGCGGAGAAAGGAGTGGCTTTCATGCAGTTCTTCAATAAAACCCTGGTCCGAAATGAGGAAGTGTAGCAATTTTGTTCTTAATATGGTCGAGTACCATCTAAAATAAATTCCCAAAAGCACAAAAGGTAATAAATAAATATAAATGGCAAAGAACTCAAGGTTTTGCGTTTGATTCTGCTTGATTTTTTATGTTTAAGTGTCGAAATTGCTTCGATTTTTTAAACTTACAATGTATCACATTGTTTTCTAAGTGACAATTCTTCCTGGGCTTTGCGCAAGTTCTAATTCTATTACAATTTTCATATAATTTGGCAAATGTTACTGATTCCCAAGGTGGAACACAAAAATTACCTGGTCGATATAAAATTTGAAACTTCAAACTATGGACACACCCTAATATTATATATATATATATATATATATATATATATATATATTATGTCAAACTAAATGTCTTAATAATTTATGGTGTGTGTCCAGACCTACTCAATAACGTTCATGCATTTAACTTGAACTTCTGCTACATGTGTTTGAAATAAACACACATGGTTCTTGTATACTTTGGTAGCAAATGAAACTGAGACTCATTATGTTAGCCACCGGAACAGTTTAAAGAAAAATCATGTAAGCTACCTGTGAAGTTTAGAGGTGCATGCTGTTTGTGAAATTGCCAATACACGCTTCAGAAGTATACATATATAATTATACTGTTGGATGTCAGCGTGTATCGGTACCAAGTGTTGTTGATAGGATGGTAGGAGTGCCGCATGTGTATAAATACAGGTTCGCAGCGGAACTGAGAAACATTGAGTTTAGATTCGTGCTGTGTTAATATATATATATATATATATATATATATATATATATATATATATACGTATATATATATATATATATATATACGTATATAATGTTGGATGTCGGCGTGTGTCGGTACCAAGTGTTGTTGATACATCCTATCAATCAGATACATTGAGTGTAGTAGATGACCAATAGCGTTTTTAGATCACAGGTGGAAGCCAGTGCCTCCAAGCCATCTCGTGACCAACTAGCCCTTACCAAAGATCGGTTTCCAAGCAGTGCCTATGGCTATCATGGCTAGAAGTCTTTTGAATCGTGGTGACCAGTAGCGGTTTCACATCACAGCGGCGGGAAGCCAGTGCATCCAAGCCTTCTCGTGACCAACTAGCCCTTATAAACAAATCGGCTTTAAAGCTGTGCCTTTCGATATCATTGCTTAGAACTCTCCCAGCCCTAAGTCTGCCAAAGAAGCTTTTTAAAAATGTAAAGTACCGTTTGCTAAACAGCTTAGTCGATTTTAGATTCAGACCGGCGTTTTAGAAGCCAGTCCTCTAATTTGTATAATGCGCAGGCGCCACCCACTGATGCATTCTTTAAGCCACACCTCTCTTGTCTAGGTAAACACATCAATCAAACTTCAGCAGACAGCAGCGATACAACGACTTAATGTCTGCTTTCTAGCAGCCACAGAAAGTAGCAACCTCATCATCATCACTAATATTATAAGCATAGTCGTCCTCTTCAAAGAAGAGAAGGAGGAAGAGTATGAGGCAGACGAGAAGAAAGAAAATGGAAGAGGAAGAGGAGAATTTACTTAAATACAATCGGACCATGTGGACTTTGGAAGCATTATTGTTTACGACGCTTGGCCACATTAATAAACGCCGTGTGAGCCAAATATAGGATACACCGCATGACCCAGGTTAAATTGCCTCTGTTGTTTACACAGTCTATCGCGCATTGAGGCCAACAATAACGTTCAGTCCAGATGAAACTAAGTCTGGTTATGCTAAATTGTTAACCCAGTCGTTGTTGCTGCATACTCTTCCTCCTCGTGAGGACAACTAAGTACTCACTTCGCAAGAGTCTTGCCAAGAGAGTACGTCCTATCATATTGCCTCTTGTTAATCGGCGCATCCTTTAATTAGGCTATATTTAGTTATGCACGTGTATTGTTAACAGACGCAATTGTATCCTGTTTTAACGAGGGCAAAAACATTACATAGGCCTAATCATCGTTGTTATCAACATTATCATTATCATCATCGTCGTCGTCGTTTTAATCAATGTCAACGTTATCATCATATATATCTTCATCTCTTATTAATTTTAGAAAATTAGCTCTAACCACTATAGCCATTCAGGAAGAAAAGGAGGAAGAGAAGGAGGAGGAGTATGAGGAAGGGCAGACGATAAAGAAGGTAGAAATAGGAGGAAGAGGAGGATAATTTGAAACTTAATGCAGGCACAACGACAATTTTGGGTTTGTGTTTATATGATGTCCTTAACCACGCGGTTTTTGTGTGGCTCTGAGAAATTTCGGAGATAAATATATATATAGTCACCATCTGCTCATTACCAACATAATTATATCGTTTGGGGCATTGGCTGAAAGTCGTTAATCATAACACAGGCCAGCCTATGCGAATGTGGACTGCTATGTGAAAAGTATATCAACTGGAATAAAGTCTTCTGTAGAAGGTTGAAATGTATTGTCCACGCCGTCGGGTTCAAAGCCCGTTTACTACTTCACAGCAGTAGACCAGACTTTGGACCTTCGATACCCTAATTTTTTTGGGTTTTTCCAGCCGTGTTGATCCGAATACATGTGGCTTTAACTCTTGATCGGCCTCATACCAGAATTCTTCCATACATTTTAATACACAGGCATCGGCATTTGGGAATACAAAGAGTTAAAATTTCACCTATTTTCAAGAAATAATGATGTCAGTCGGTCAAAATGTGGGTTAGAAAACCTGCTTTCCCGCATTCGTTTATCTCTGGCGTATTAATACGGGCCAGTCTCAGTGCATTTCGGATTTTTTGATTTGTAGCAGTGTGTGCTGGCTAACATCGGCTTAATAACAATCAGGCCGCAGTATCGGCTTGTGTACACGTAGGAGAGTCCATTTCTCGGTGCACGGGGAGGCACAGGTCGCTGTTCAGGTTAATTCACCAACCAATAATAAACAGTTCTTCTGAATCAGCCACAAACTGTGATGCCCCAAGCGAATGAAAGCGTCATCTGCGCCATCTCCTGAATGTGTTTGTTACATTATTGTAAGAATTTCTGTAGCGCTTTTATTGATAGGGCTAAAGACGTTAAAGCTCGCTCGTCTTTTGAAGTTTTGACGTTAACCGTAAGGCGATGATAATGATGATGCTGACAACGATGACTATATTATAATCATAATAGCGATTTTTTTGGGAAAAAATCCATAAATTTTATTCCATCCAACCGGTCCGGCTCGCTTTCGATATGCTAGCATGAACTGTATTAAGATTTGCTATAATACACGACGATTATATCGATTTCAATTATAATCATCACCTTTTTGAAGTACATGTATAATGGGGCTTTCAGCACTAAAAAACAGTAGATGTATAATTGGCGTTTGGGGTGGCCCCAAAATTGACCCATTAAGGCCTTAGTAGCATTTTATTGTATAATCATCCGCTTTCGTGATACGGCGGTGGCGCACTGGGAACAACAACAGACTCACTACTCCAACCACCTACGATGAAAATTTTTATATCGTGGTTCGCGGAGAAGACCCAGCGCTGGTTAGTTTCTTGATTAGTTCTGCCACCATCTGGTCTTTGCTTTGACTCGGCAACTCTTTTTTTCCATTCTTGCTTTGTATATCACGTTTCATCGTTCTATATTTCTCCTCCTCTCCCAGAATAAGCTTATACTCTTCATCGCTAATAGCGGTGTCTTCCAAAGCCTTAGAAATATGGTCATGAACTGTGTTTAGCTTACTTTCCGCCAAAATACAAATTTCGTCGTGTTTTGAAGCTTTAGCAACAAAACTTCGACTTACAACATTCCCGATAATATCCAAGAAACTCGTAGCTATGGCTAAACTCTCCAGAACAATACCAGGAATAAAACCAATACCAGTGGCTAGCATAGCTGCCCCACCCACCCCAGTTCCAAGACTAACCAGAGCAAGGCCGGCCGAGGCCCCATTAGCCACATCTACAACCCTCTTATACTTTTTGCACAGTTGTCCGCGCTTTATCGCCTCAGACCTCAGGAATGCTTCTATTTCGCCGATCTTCTGCAAGCGAAATGTTTGCGACGTCGTGTCTGACGAAATTGTTGACTCCATCAGCGGTGGGTACAAAGACATACTTTTTTATAGTTGCTCTATCAGTAACGTTACGTTTAACTCAATAGTTGAAGTACTTAAAACGCCTCTCTTTTTTCCTTCAATTCGAAAACTCGTTTGTCCTGGAATGAATATTGCCCTAGATGCATCAAATTGTCCACTTTTAATGTCAACTGTACGATCGATGCTACCCGCGGCTGTAATAATGCGAACTGACGCATCACCGGTACTAACACCAAACATTGTAAGCTTCCAGAACCCGCCCTCTAACGAAACCCCCTGATTGGTGGTTTGCAAAGTTATACACGGAAAACGCGCAGCGGTCAATGGAAGAGTTTGCCACGCAGTCGTGGTTACCGTTCCGGCCGCCGTATAGATATCGCGGTTGTGGTAATCGTCAGACACGAAGTCGATGTGCTGTTGAGGCACCGCGGTCAATAGCTCTGCGGTGGGCTTCGGGATGTCGTACCCCCAGTGGCCTACATCACCTAGACTGTCTATGCTGTATTTACACATGTCTATTTCTCCGTGTTGACGGAGATACCCTCGAATCTTGTAGTGCGTGTCAGTCATATTTTTCTATACTTCTGACTGTCCCCCGTGTCTAAAATATGTATAGATCTGGAAGTGGGATATTCCAAAAGTAGGTTGTGGTGGGCTGGTGGCCAAGACCATCAGCCTGAATTTTTTGTATTCTCTGTCATCAGTGAAGGTGAACTCTTGTGCAGAATTAGTCAAAGTGGCAGTGGAGGAAATGAGAGCATTGAATGTCATCGAATCGGTGGGTGGAGTCCCATAAATCTTCCAGGACGTGATACGTGGTGCAGTAGGACTAGATCCCCCAGCCAGACTAACCTTCCATACTCGCACAGCCGTCGGGCATTCAATCTGTAACCAAGTCCCATTAACCCGAGTCAAAATATCGGCTCTCGATGTGGACGCCGTCTTCCACTCACCTCTCACACCCGAGTTGAATGCCATATGAGGCGGGTTAGTGGGTAAAGATTCGTTGGCTGAGGCAATAAAACCCGTTTCGGAAACGTTTCTGGATAGGGGCGGAATGTGGCCGCTGTAGTTGAGAATCTTGATGCTCGCCGCGTATCGCCTTTCATTAGCTATCTCACTGTCTACATACCGCTTGTTAGTCAGGTACCATGGTCCCGAGGGCGGCGTTTCATTATTCGTAGTGGCGATGGTGATCAGCCGCGTCACTTGTTTAAAACTCACAGCGTCGCTATCGGATCCTGAAATTTCTGTTGGGAGCCCAGTCACTCTTTTACCACCCATAGCCAGATCACCGGTCATGGTACTGCCGGATTTGAACACGCAGGCGTTCATAACGATAGCATCTTGCTCGTTGGCATACCTCTTAGCAGCTTCAGCTTTCTGGTCCGCATAGAGTCTAACGGAAGCTCCAATTTCAGCGTTTTTCACGTCAACGTATCGTTTATTTGTCACATGCAACGGTTCTGTTGGTACTCTATCAGTCTTTGTCATGTTGTCGGCGATCAGCTTTGATACTTGTGCCATACTCGCCGCGTCGCTTTCGGACGTTGCTGCGCTCGTAGGGAGCCCAGTAACTCTATTACCACCCATGGTTAAATCACCAGTCATTGCATCACCAGCTTTAAGCACGCATGCGCTCCTAACGATAACATCTTGCTCGTTGGCGTACGTCTTAGCAGCTTCAGCTTTCTGGTCCGCATAGAGTCTAACTGAAGCTCCAATCTCAGCGTTTTTCGCGTCCACATACCGTTTGTTAGTCAAGTACTTTGGTCCAGCCGGCGCCGTATCATCATTCATAGTGGCGTTGCTGATCAGCTGCGTCACCTGTTTCAAACTCGCGGCGTCGCTATCGGATCCTGGAATTTCTGTTGGCAGCCCAGTCACTCTTTTACCACCCATGGTCAAATCACCAGTCATAGAATCGCCGGTTTTGAGCACATGCCCGCCTCTTACGATAGCATGCTTCTCGTCCACATATCTTCTAGCGGTGGTGACCTTCTCATCCACGTACTGTCTGTAAGAAGCGTCGCGGGAATCTACATACCGCTTATTCACCACATGCAACGACTCCGTTGGTACTCTATCGAGTTTTACTAGAGCGCCAGCGACCGCTGTTGACACTTGTTTCCAACTCGCTGCGTCGCTATCGGATCCTGAAATTTCTGTTGGGAGCCCAGTAACTCGGTGGCCACCCATAACTAAACTTCCAGTCATTACGCCGCCGGATTTGAGCACGCACGCATTCCTGACGATAACATCTTGCTCGTTAACATAACTTTTAACAATAAGGTCCTTGTCATCTGCATACCGCCTAACGGAATCTCTCAGCCCCGCATTCTTCTCGTCCGTGTACTGCCTGGCATCGATAAGCTTTTGGTCTGCATGATTTTCGGCTGCGGTCGCCTTCTGGTCCGCGTATCGTACCACTTGTGCCCAGCTCGCAGCGTCGCTTTCAGACGCACCAGCGTCTGTGGGCAGCCCAGTAACTTTGTGACCACCCATTTTTAGAACACCAGACATCGTTCCACCGGTGATTTGTAAGTTGTCCTGATCTATGATGTCTGCATAAGCCTTTGTCGCGGCGTCTGTTTCCATCGTGGGCGTTCCCACGTTTGTCAGTCGAAAACCTCCAGCCGACAGAATTCCCATCATGGTATCACCCGCTTTGTGGACGAGCCCAGCGGCGCTTATCTGCCCCCCGCCCACCCCACCTCCACCGTCTCTTCCAAATTTATCAACCGGCATTTTTATATACAAAAAGGTGATGGAAGTCTAACATAGGTCAAGAATGATATCTTCAAAATTCTTTCCGGCAGCGAGCTCTCTTAGCACGAGCAGACAGAGGTGACCACAGACCACATCATCGGGACCCTGCAGCTGGAACGTCTGTGTTCTTATAGGATTTTTTAAATATCGAGAGATTTCTAGAGGCGGATCCAGCCCATAACTGTCAAAATAGACGGCTGTAGGTCCATCTATCCAATAGGCAACCCAGTGAGTACCATCGCCGGAACCGGAATCTAAATTAACAACTCCACACTCCTTCTCACGAGCCACGGCTGGCAGACCATCCCGCATGAAAACACCGCGGAAATGCGGCAGCGCCCTGGCAACTTTCTCTATGTCGAAGTTGCTAAGAGGTTTTAGTTTTTTTGCCCGATGTAGAGACCGGATCCTTTGCACATTGGACAACAACCACCACGAGTCTCACGCCCGAGATATAAACCAGACCCGCGGACCTGGGCCTCGAGTTCGCGATTGTGACGCGCCGCCTCCGCCAGTGCAGCGTCGTTGGCCTGTTTGCTCTGCACAGCCTTTACTACCCCAGCGGTCCCACCAGCCACGGCACCCGCCGCGGATAACCCACCAAAAAGCAGCGGGAGGAGAGCCAGTAGTGGAAGAAATCCACCCATTTTAGTCATCTTTTTCAATTGCGTTTTGGTGAATCTCAGCTCCATGCCAACGCCTTCCGAAATCTTCTTCACGATTCGGGCGGCTTGAACTTTTGTCAGCGCGAGCTTGTCGTCTCCGCGAAGCTGGCCATGAGTGAGCCGGATCGTGGCGCCAGTGCCGGCACGCGCAGCTCTAGCCAATGTTTGCTTTTGCCCTTCGGTCAGCGAAAGGCCGAACGCAACGTATTCAGTTTTCATTTTTGCAAAAAATATATCAAAAGAGGGCCTTGTATCTAAATGTGAAAAACCGATTTCTAGTAGACGACGTTGAATTTGCTGCCATCCGATTCAAAATTCAGGAGTCGGTCGCTGATCAGGACGGCATATGCCGTCGTATTATTTGGTACCCCTTCGTTAAAGTCCACCTTGATTTCTATGTCCTGTACAGAGGTTTTAAGTCGTTCAGATTGCCTGCGCACGTCCAGAACGAAGATCGGAAACAAATCTACAAATTCGATTGGTGTCGGTTGGCATGACGATTCACGCGCGTCTATGCCGCAATATTCTTCCTTGAAGTCACGTAGGGTCTTGTAAGCGCGAGAGGTTGTCCTCTTGGTGAAGTCGAGATTCATGTCAACCACGGGGTAGCGATCGGTGTTGAGCATAGCGAATATGTTGCGAACCTGTGCATGGTCAAACAGTGCCGGATTCTGGCCTTGATGTGCATTCTTTCCAGTCTGAAAAGCAACAAGAATCCAGCGTGGCTTTTCCGTGCCCGACTTAACGCTCAAACGCCAGGAAAAAGTCGTCGCTCGTGGCACCGCAATGTTGTCGCATTGCATGGCGCGGAATGCCACAGGTACCTTAACCTTGGCTTCAATCTGCTTCATAAGCATGCTTTTATACTCCAGAGCGGGTATTATATGCGGCATGAACCAGGAGAGTTTAGTCAGCGCGATCTGGCCATTGGTCGCTGCGGCTTCCTTGAAGATCGCGTCTGCATCTCCCTGCCGGCTCAGCAGTAAGGAGTGTTTAATCCCGTATACGACTTTGTGGTAATCATCGCAAAAGCCGAATAGATGTCTTAAGGGAACGATGAATGAAAACGTTCCAATAGGGACGGGTTTTCCAATGATCATCAGTCAACGGGCCTCGAAGCCGATATTCGCGGTCGCCGCCGCCGCACTCGTGTCCTTCTGCCAACACATGTTTAAACCTTCGCCTTTGGAGAAGTCGTCGCCGTATACCAGCATGCCTTTCATCGTCGTGGCTTGCCCAGGAGACATGACATTCTCTATCTCGGTGTTGTTAGCCAGGTATCGAATCTGAGAGAACATGTACGGGATGGCGTTGTTGATGAATGACACCAACGAGTCTGCGATGTAAGCCGCACCAGTTGATGTAAGCCTGCCCTCCACAAGAAGGTAACTTTTAGAAGGTTGCGTGAAAATGTCTTGGTTCTGGATGTCTATCTGTATGGCCTGGCCATTGTTAATAGCCGCAGGGTTTTGTGATTCATACTCGCGGTATTCAAACGATTCGATGCTATTGTCATCGGGTACCGCCGAAGCGATGTCCAACATTTCACTCGGCACGTCAAATGCTGCCATTATTATAAGTAAAAAAGTTCAAGCTTCAATTATAAATCATGTTACAAATGAATTTCATATGTGGTAGGTTAAACTTTTTTGCGTTTTGTGAATTAGTCGGAAATTTTTTTTCATTTTGCGAGAAACAGACCTCTACCACCACGACTCGGCTTTATAGTCTTGAAACCGGATCCAGCAATGCGGCTGTTTATGTCAGCCATTGTCGGAACAACGGGTGGCGGACTCACAGCCAATTGTTTTAAGTATTCGATGCTCTTGTCGCTGAGCGCCTTCTCCAAAGGTGCGGGAACAACGGGCGCGGCAGATGAGTTTTCATTTCGTAAATGAGCTTCATTTACGGCCGCAGCGCGTCTCGCTTTCACGGCATCAACAATTTGCCTGACGGCAGATGCTGTTGTGGCCCCAGCTTTCGCGACATTACCAACCACCTTGGCAACGTTCGTGATTGCGCCTCTATTCGAAGAAATAAAGGAGCCTGCACGGCCAAGGAAGCCCGCGATTTTGGGTATCCAGTCGAAAAGTCCACCACCCACGACACGACGCCGCTTTTTAATTCCAAGAACAAACATGAGAATATTTAAGTGTGAAAATCTACGCACTGCGGATGTGAAACCTTATAGTTACTGTCTCACCGCGGAGGTTTAATTGTTCACCATTCTGGTCGGTCAGCCACACACGAATGCCCTGTACGTTGCCAGCCGGTGCAACTGGTAGGTACACCAGATTTTTCGGAGACTCGATTACCTTGTAGCCGGGCGACACATCCGGGAAAAAACTGTAGATTACTGGCAGCTGGCTACCATTTCGATACGATCCAGAGATAATGTCACAATTTACCAGGATTGTGTACACGCGGAGAATATCGACTGGATTTTCTCCCTCTTTATAACCACTACCAAGCCTCTGAGGGTTAAAACCGAGCATTTGCCTGATGGTAGATTGAGCCATATTTACCTTATATAGAGCATTCGTAATTTTTATGAAGGCGCGAAGGGTAGATGCGTTAGCTCCTATGGTAATAGGAGAATTAAAGCCGAGTGGTGTCACACCCGTCGGAGAATTTTGCTTTTCTAACTGCCTGCCGATTTCATCATTAATCTGTGCGATCTCGTAGCTTCCGTCGGGCAAAATGATCGTCTTCCACGTCACACCATTGTCGGTGCTGTAGACGAATTTGTTATTTGTGCTATCGATGTTCGGAATCGAATTATAGGTTTCAAGATTGACCAAAGCAAGCTCAAAGCGTCTTTTTGGATCCAGGTACAGCGGTGGTGAGAAAGCCGTGGTCCACCCTGTAGTATCTGAGGAAACAACTATACTAAAATTTTCCTTAGGCTGCAAAAGGTCTCGAATTTCTTCGAGCAGTTTCTCCGAGCGTTCCATCTGAGCCATGAATTTTGTTTTCTATTTCTATTTTATGAGCATGTTTCTATTCAATTCGAGTGCCAGCTCTTTGGAGATCGCACCGGAACGCAGTAACTCATCAAGAATGGCGGAGATTTCGTTGCCGAGACCAGTGTTTCCCGCGGCCCTAGAGGCCACCAAAAACTGCAACCTCTCTACCAGGGCGTTTGGATCGTTATAAAATTGCACCGCGCCACCTCGAATCAGCTGGAACTTTTTACTTTTCCGGCCATGAATAGGCAGACCAGACATCTGTACGAGCTTTTTAAAAGTTTCAATTGCTTGAGGCGAATATTGTTTAGTCTTAACGAATCGTTTCGTTAGTAGATTGAACAACGACTCATCGGCCGGAGATTCGAGAACGAGGTTACCACCTTTAAACACTCTCAGTCTACCGGCAGACAACGCGACGGGGTCAACGGAGAGCTCACCCAAGGCGTTACCTTGTAATTTCAGAGGAACGGTTGGAACACTGAAACCCTTTCCCTTTTTGATGAGGGTGTGGCCCTCTATCAGTGTATCGATTCGCTTTTTATATTCCCTTAGGGCTTCGATATCTGCAGTCACCGCATCTACCTTTTCTTCGTCTTTTTGCTTTTTAGCCATCTTTTTCTCTTTGCCCAGGGTGTGGCGATTATACTGATTGACCTCGCCGATTATCTTTTCAGCACCTGCCTTGTCGGCTAAATCGAGCTCGCTCGGAGGTCTGAAACCGTGCCTTATGATTGCCTCGACGTTGAGATATTTGTTTGGATCGACTAACAATGCGTGGGGGATTCGGGATGCTGGAAGCGCTGGAGCAGCTGTTCCTGCTGAATCACCGAACAACGCCGCTATCGGGTTAAAATTTGCAGACTCTGAAATCTGCGCCGGCAAATCCTGTAAGGCGCTGGTAACTTTCTGCAGCTCCTTAGACGTAGCCGCCTGGGATTCAGCCGTGGCTGTGGCGATTGGTTTGAAAAGCTTTGCCGCATCGTACTGAAGGTTGGCTTCACCGAGTTTCTCATCCACGAAACGCTGTCTCAATCGATTTCTGCGAGCTAAATAGTCCTGAGTCAACGCGTCTCGCTCCTGTTTAGACGAAACTTTTGTCCACATCGCGTTTATATGTCGACTATATGTTGCCCGTAACGATAACTTTTGTCCACATCGTGTTTCTATGTCGACTATATGTTGCCTATATCATGTCTTTAAATACTTGCCTTGGGCTTATAGAAGCGATCGAACCCGCAACGATATTTTCCATCGTACACTTTGGACGTCAAATCTATGACTGCGAATCCATATGGCTGGGCAGCACACTCGCTGAAGAACGTACGGAACTCATCGAAAGACATGTCACCCCCCACGAACGTATCGTGAATGGCTCGCAAATTTTTACTGTCTTGGTTGAAGAGGACTATAAGATTAGCATTGTCACGGATCGCTTGCTTCGGAATTCGAAAATAATTCTGTGTCAAGTAGAAGCAGTCCGCGCCACCGTGTCGACCCATAGTGAAATACCTTTCGATGGGCGACTGTTTTTCAAGCATGACGTCATCGAAAACTAGAAGGCTTCTGGCATTCTTATTTAATGATTCAACTGGAACTATTTCATCTGAGCAAGAGTGAAAGGAAGCCACTTCCTTCCCGGCAACTTTTTCCAACTCTGTAACCCAGTCCCGGAGGAACTGATATTTTTCCTGTCCCAGAGACTTTGAGTATAGATAGAGCCGGTCAAAACGTAGGTACCCCTTCTTCAGAAGGAGGTTGAGTAGTAGGTTTGTTTTTCCACATCCGCTAGGCCCACAGATTATGCATCGTATGCTTGATGGCAACAACCAATGGTGGTGTTTTTTCCCATCGTCGGCTTCGAGGTCAAAATTTGTTATTTCCATATAGAGACAACGAGTTATGATTGTATTCAACGAACACAATGTATTGCCTACGATGTAAGAAACATACTGAGACTTCAAATGAAACAATCGTCGAGTTACGAAACGGTCGGCCAGCCAAGAAGGGAACGTGTGCCGTCTGCGGTGCAAAGAAGAGCCAAATTTTGCCTTCTAAAGTGCGAAAGACTGGAGGTTCTCTACTGAATAGGGCCCTCAACGCTCTACCTCTACCAGAAATGCATATGAGCCTTCCATCCGGTATGTCTTCGGAAGATAATCCGGGAGGTTCTTTTCAGAACACGGGAAAGTACTCTTACTGTGGACCATTCACAAAACTCGACAAACGGCTGTCACAGCGATATCACGGTGTTAATCAGCTCGACCGTGCGTGCCTCCACCACGATGTGGCTTACGCAGTTCATAGAGATACCCCAGGGCGTAATCACGCAGATGACATCCTCGCTGCAGCCGCGTCTAAGATCGCACTCACCGATGAAACTCCAGATTATGAAAAGAAAGATGCCCGGCTCGTATCGGCCATTATGTCAGCAAAGTCGAGGCTAGGGATGGGTGTTGGACGGCGGCGCTAATGAAAATCATTTGTGTATGTGTTTACCTGTTTGTTATATATAGTTTTACTGAAATGTCTAAGCACCTTTCAGCCGTCTATTACAGCCCTAGAGGTTACTGGCGAGGTAAGGCTGCGGTGAAGAAATTAGCCTCAGCCGCCAAAGTTTCCGAGGCGGAGGCTCGTGATTGGCTGAAGAAACAAGCGGTGTGGCAAATTTATCTTCCCGTTCCACGCCGCATACCGCGTCCAAAGTTCGATGAAAATCGACCAAACGCCGTACACCAAGCCGATCTCTTGTTTTTACCTCACGATAAAGTAGGTCGAAAGACTTATAAATACGCTCTCACTGTTGTTGATGTTGCCTCACGATACAAAGAAGCTGAACCGTTGATAAACAAAAGTGCGACCGAAGTCGCCGCCGCTTTAAGCCGGATCTATAAGAGGGGTCCATTGACTTGGCCTCGACTTCTTCAGGTCGACCCTGGCCGCGAATTTATGGGTGATTTTACACCGTTGCTGGCGAAGCACGACGTTCTTGTAAGACGCGGACAGGCCGCAAATCATCGCCAACAGGGCATCGTTGAACGCTTTAACCGTACTCTAGCTGAGCGACTCTTCGGTGCTCAATACGCTCAGGAATTGCTCCTGGATGCAAGGGGGTCATCCGAACGGTCAGTGGAATGGGTTCGACGATTGCCCGAAGTTGTAGCTGCACTAAACGATGAGCCGACGCGCTTGCTCGACATGAAGCCGGTTGAAGCGATGAAAGCTGCTAAAGTGACACAGAAGCACTCTCATTCACAAATGAAAACTCGTTTGTGGGGCTTGGATGAGCCTGTTCTCGGGCACGACGTTCTCGTCCGATATTTGTACGCTCCCGGCGAGCTCGAAGGTGGAAGCAAACGTGCCACCGATCCTAACTGGTCGCTCACCATCCACGCTATTTTGGATGTTGTTCGGCAGGCTGAGCAACCGGCTTTATACCATCTAGTTGATGGGCCTGGCCGCGGTTTTGTCCGTGAGGAGCTGCTTCTGGTGCCTATGGGCACTGAGCTACCCCCCGATAGAATACTCAACCGTCGTTGATTTTGTAGTGCCCGTATGCCAGCGTTGTTATCCCATCGGCCTCGATCCACTTTTTTGTGTCTAATGGAGAGAGGCTGATCTTATTCTGCTCGTACACTCCGATCTGGTGGTCGTGGCTTCGAATCACGACTTGTGTGTGCCGCATCTCTTCTCGTTCGAACAGGCACTCCTTGTATAGCTCGTGGTGCAGATCCTTCTTCACAACTGCTCTCTGAACGCCTTTAGCTTTCCTGATCTCTGAACCACCCGATTTTAAGATCGAGTACATCTTCGGACGCAGTCCCACGAATTCGGCTATGGCAACTCCGTTACATTCATCCTTGAACTTGCCCACGACTTTCTTGTTCTCGACGTCGTAGTACGGGCTGTCTCTAGGAAACTCACTAAAGTCGTATGAGTGTTTTTTGTTCCACATATCGGCATAGGCGTTCGGAGTTTCCACCTGAAATAACAGGCTGTCAGTGTCTGTGTATAAGAGTTGGGCATTGTTGCCGTACTCGTTTTTCACATCGTTGTACCAGAAGTCGTACATCAGATGCTTGCTGAGGTCGAGGACAGCCTGGCCGACATATACAGGTCTGTTTAACTTGAGCTTGTTCTTCAAACTGTGAATCGCGGCGAGTTGGTCGTTGAAGATTTTGTGTGATATGTAGGCCGGGTCAGCAATTAGTTTACGAAGTTTGTCAACTTTTGAGGTCGGTACCAGGTTAACTCTGATTCTTTTTCTAAGATTTTCCATGGTCTTTCCAAAGACCGCATTATTAGCCAGTTTGAAGAAATCCTTCTCAAACTCCGACGTTGCCTTCGCTCTCAATTTCGTATTCATCTCGATATATGGAGCCATCCACGCCTCCTGTCTAAATTTAATGGCACGATGGATCTTAGAAACTCGCAGCCCCAACGAGTGATATAGTTTGAGATTTCTATAATGGACCACATACCGCTCCTTAGGTCGCAGGCTTGGTACTAACTTCACATGCTTTGTGAACTTGCCTCCCAACTCGTTCATAAGCACATTCTGATAGTCACTCAACCACTCCTCTTGGACTGTCAGGGTCTCCGGTGCTAGGGGATAGTCGCTATGTGATTCGTGGAGGTGCTCCGGGTACCCGAGATCGACTTCGAGCAGGAAGCCTTCAGGCGCGTCGTCTGGAGTTTCCAACACTTCATCGAGAGTTGGACTTTCCCAGCTAAATCCTCCAACTGGCAATGACTGTTGCATCGCCCAGCCATAGAGGTTATTAGCATCGAGGTACATGATCCAGTTGTCTGGCTTCGTGGTATCGTAGTCGGGGCATTGCGGGTTGTTGGCTTTTGCGAAGCGCTTAGATACCATCGAGATTCCACCTCGGAGACCTTTCTCTACGAACAAATGCATATCTATATCGGTTAAAAGTTCGAGCTCGATCTTCGTCTTTTTCAACAATGCGTCCCAGGCCATTCCTGGCAGGCTGAAGTAATTTGCTGGATCCAGACTGTAGTGCTTCATCGATGTGGATCTGAAGGTTTCGAAGACATCGGCTAGTAGAAGTACATCCGTACGGAGATACAAGTCGTGATAGTCGCCCAGAGTTTTACAGTCAAACTCGTCCCACACTCGTTGTGCGTGTTGATAATCCTCGTCAGAAATGCTCTCTCGTGTGAGCTTGCTGTAGAACGCTTCCTTGGGTGGAAGTCGGTCTTCGTCGAAGCGGTGGTAATCGTCAATGTGCTCGTAACAATATACGCCCTTTCGCCTCAAAAGATCTAGTTTTGTCCCATCATTGTGAACGAAATTTTCCTTTATATACGCCGTTGTGACTTTCAGATCCTCAAGCGACAGATTTCCTGATAATTTATCCAACGAGCTGTTTAGAAACTGGAGACTATCAATGAACTGCAGTTGTCCAATGTTAAATGTCATGTATTTCTCCATATTGTTTGGGATGCAGTTAATTTCAGTTTTTTCATCCTGTGCGGCTTCACAGCCTCCGATCGCTTGCATGATGAGATGGCTGTCGTAGCCTCGCAGATTGTGGAAGACCACCGGTACCTTACACTTATCTGGATATATTCGAAGTTTGAGGTTGCAGGCGTTATGAGCGGCACCTCGATACTTACCGGTAATGTGACAGTGGTCGCGAACTCTATCCTCTTCGAGCGCATTTCCGCAGATGTGACAATCGATAGCTTCGCGGAATGATTGGCGATCAACTGCTGACATAACCATCTTAGCTGGGGTGGCCAGCCTTTGTTTGATAGAGTCCAGCTCGCCTTGTATTCGTTGTAGGAATTGTTGCACGGCGTCCTCTCCACGATATAAAACTGGTTTCTTGGTGCGGCCATCGTATCGAACCACTATGTAACAGAAGCTACACGGTTTCTGCTCAGCTATCTGTCTGGTGTTGCTCTCGTTGGGATTCATGGCCGCATTTAGGACTGGCACGTTCAACGCCTCAAAGTCTGCGTATATGATATATGGGGTTTGCATCTGTTTGTGGTGGTTCTGGAATTTGAGGATATTTTCATCCTCTTTTGGCATCTCAATTCGCTGAGGCTTCTCACTGATACCCTGGCAATCTTTGATATGGGCATCCAGCAAGTCTTGTCTACAGAATATGTGTAGGCAGCGACGACATGGATGCTTTCGTCCTTCAAATTTGCTGTTTTTATAAAGCATGCGGGCTAGATCCTTGATCCAGACATAGTGATAATTCTGTAAAGGAAAATTTTCATTTACATCGCTGGCCAACAGTAGAAGATCAATATTGTGAACTCTAGTCTCGGTTGAGACATGGATTGGATACAAAGCTTTATCCCACCCGAAGACCGATACGGATACCATAGGGTTCTGACGTTCGAACTTACCAATATCAGTGACCTTCACTGGAAATTCTATACCGTCAAAGTTTAGCTCCTGAAGGTGGGCCTGATACTTATTGGGGCGATTCGGATTTTGATCTGCTGGGTACATTGCGCTTAGTATGGCCCACTCGAAGCAGCGGTTATCTTCATTCTTGACATTAATAACCGTGCGAGGGGGTATATACTTTGGTGTGGGAAAATAGCTCTTACCTCGGAAAGGCTTATATCTTGCAAAACTGAGGTCTAGCGCCACGACCCGCTTCACTCTCCACCCTGATCCCTCATTGGTGTACTCTTCGAGGAGTTTTAGTACTTCGGCCTTGGCCTTCCGTATAATCCCCTGGATTTTCCCCGCATTGGTAATTGGCACTGCTTTGCTTCGAAAGTAGGCCGTATTGGTAATAGTACCTGGGGTTGCGTTTCCGTTGTACACCATATCAACGGTCGGTGCCAACTTTTCCAAATCAACCGTTAGCACTTGCGAGTATTTTAAACCGCCATTTTTCAAGAGCTCTTCATTTAACTGCGACTCAATGTTGTGCTCCATTGCACTCAAGAAAGCCAACGCATCTCCTTCCAGCCTGTGATTAAGCGGCACTTCAGCACGGAAGTCTCTCAGATGCTGATTGGCGAGCTCTCTGTGCGCTAGAAAGGGTGGTGGTCCACCTCTATCCTTCTTATTTAGGAGTGGGTCGAATTCTGTCAGGAGGGCCTTACGTTTTGCCCCTCTGTGCTTACGCGCTGGAGGAATTGGCCTTGGAAGCAGTGGCTGTAGTAAGCGCCTTTTGACTGCATCTGGGATTGGTTCGTCTAAGATATTTTGTAGAACGGCTCGAAGAGCTGGGGGGCCGGTAAACTCACCCAACAATTGTTCAATTTTTTCATTCGTAGACAATGCCATAGTTATAAATTATTTTATATTACTATGGCAAACTTTTCTTTAATATAATAATTATATCATTTGTTCAAAATGAAATTTTGTTTACTGATATTCGATTGACGCTTGCTCATCTGTATTACCTCAATACAATAACTATATCATTTGTTCAAATGATAATTTTTTTATTCTACTGATATATTTGATAGTCGCTTCCATTCTTTATTAAATTCACGGACTAGCCCACCTCGTCGAGCTCTGAAATATTTAGCGAAATAACCACACTTCATACACTCACCTAAGTGGTTTTTGATACCCCTTCCACATTTAGCGCACGGTCTTGTCCCACAACCGTTTCGCAGTCGTGCTAAATGCTTGAAACAGTACTCCCCAATGCATCTGTGACAGCAGAGAGTTGTTTTGCCTATCATAAGCCATTTGCAAAAGTTTTGCCCCAACATTATGTTTTTTGATGTATACCACAACCTATTCATTTATTTAAATTGAAAAATGACCCAAATGGTTTGGGCCGGCCTCGTGGGAGGTTCTCGGCCGGCAGCAAACGGTACTTTACATTTTAAAAAGCTTCTTTGGCAGACTTGTGGCTGGGAGAGTTCTAAGCAATGATATCCAAAGGCACAGCTTTAAAGCCAATCTGTTTATAAGGGCTAGTTGGTCACGAGAAGGCTTGGATGCACTGGCTTCCCGCCGCTGTGATGTGAAACCGCTACTGGTCACCACGATTCAAAAGACTTCTAGCCATGATAGCCATAGGCACTGCTTGGAAACCGATCTTTGGTAAGGGCTAGTTGGTCACGAGATGGCTTGGAGGCACTGGCTTCCACCTGTGATCTAAAAACGCTATTGGTCATCTACTAGTGTCATATCTTAGTCTATGACTCTGAGATCTTTGCTTTAAGTATGAATCTAGCTTTGCATTTCATTGTAAAGCTTGAAATCTGCAGATATTCTAGGATGTGTTCTACCTGTAAACCACGTGCATAGCCTATGTTAAGACTATTTTATGATTATTATTTTCAGAAGATATCAAATTGCGTGCGATGTATGACTTTGACATCAAACAGATGGACTTCTTTGAAAAATATTATTTCCGAGAGTTTCTAAAGAGCCAAAAACTGATGAATGGAAAAGGAAATATAGAACTCAGCAAAACTCCTCAGGGCAGAATACTGAGAAAATATTTGACGGAAAGAGAATTGAGAACGGTCGAAGAAGATCTAGAAACCACGAAAGTGTCCGATGAAGAAGATTTTAATGATTTGCTGGTAACATTTAAAAGCGGAGACAAAATGGAGACAATTCCTCCTGCAAACATAGGGTGACACAATTGCAATATTTCGTAACTTCGAAATAGTTCAACCATAAAGATATAAAAAGATTTTGTCACTAAATCTCAACAGATTCTTTCTAATAATGGTTAGGATATAAAGCATCTGCTTTTATTTCTACGCCGTACTTCTGTTGCTGATGCGTTATTCAAACCTCATTGTAAACATTGAACTTTGAAAAGGTTGTGGAATGTTAGGATTGCTGTTGTCTTATTTCGGTTAGGCTACAACCTCAATATTGTTCAACTTCAACAGCACGTCTGCAAGAAAATGTCATTTCGGGATATGTTTGAAACGGGCGAGACGATAAATTAATTAGATTGTTTAGGGAGACCGGGGTTGGTTGCAACAAATTTCATATTTGTTGATATATTATTTTATTCTTCGAGCAACCTAAAACCAGTTTAACCCTTATATATCCATTATATTATCTCGGCACCAAAACAAGCTATGGTGACAGTCTCTGTGACAAACCATGTGCCCACAATCGCTAAATGAACAGAAGGCTTCAAAGTGTTGCAACCAACCCCGGACCGGGGTTGGTTGCAACAGCCCTGGGGAAGGTTGCAACAGTATTGAAAGTAGTCTAATTATTAAACTAAGGCTGTATACTGAAGCCTGCCTACATGAAAGAATGTAATAAACTTAACAAATTCAGAATTCTAAGTAATCAAAGTCATCAATCAAAATATTAAAGTGTTAATTTTATGGCCTCACTCCAGATACCCGAAACCCTGCTTGTATATTTGACGGCGTTAAGGAGTTTGGGAGGGCTTGAGATACAATTCCTGGTAAATCGTAAATTGTCATGTTAATCCCAGGATGATTTTTCATCCAAGTAACTCCAGAAATATCGAATTGTTTCTTGGAGAGCCCGTAGACACTGAGGTCAAGCAGAGGCTGAAGTTTGTGAGAGCAGTGTGGAGGAAATGTCAGTACCAACACACCGTTCTGTTTGCAGAGATCTATAGCATTGATGCTAACGTGAGAGTTATGGTTGTCCATCAGCAAAAGGACTGGATGATCTAAACTTGGTTTAACATGTTTGATAAAATGTCTCATCCATCCGGAGGGATGTGCGACTTCGATACAGCCGGCCGAACCATCTCTTATAAAATGTTCTCTGAAGTTAAGTGGCGAAAAACAAACATTGGAGGCACAAATTTCCAACATGCATTCACTGTTAACTCCAAAGTCACCAACTGCCCTCTTTCAGAGGATGTCAACGCATCAATCTGCTTTAGGCTCCTGCTACCAATAACTTATGAAGGCGTTGCCAAAATTGGTTAATCTGGTTTCATCCAGATTGTAAATATCACTTGCTTGGAAAGTATGACGATCAATAACTGCAGATAACTTAGTTTATCAAAGAATGATTTTACGGTGGTTGCGTTGAAACTAGAAGCTCTTGCCAAACTCGTGGCTTCTGGTGTCCGTACTGATAAAACTTGATTTCGTGAAATAAATCCCGAAAGCCAGTCTTCACCAGCAGCACACTTGACTTAGCAGACCACTGAGGTGGAAGTTCACATTTGAATTTAGTAGGACGCTAGCAAGCAAGTTCACGTGCTTCCTTACGCACTAAAACATGTCACCAACCATCACCAACAAATAGTTTGCAATTAATTGTTCTTGTTGGTCTGAAAATATTTTTCTCTTTGGTTTACATCCTGGATTCGGCATTGTCATATTGGCCAAACGAGCAGATTTAACTTAATGTTGAATAATGAACGTTGTGACTTTTTGCAGTCTGTCTAAGTCAAGCTCCATTATCAATAACTTATGTCGCTACATCCATAATTGTTTCTTTACTAGGAGAACGACGATCAGTTTTTCGTTCATGATTTCTCATAGTCACAGGTAGTATTTAGGTTAACAAAATACAAAGATTAGGTGATTAGAGCACGTTCATGATTAAAACAATTCAATTAGTACCAATTAGTACAATGCATGTAATATTTGAATATAATATGCCCTAATTGTGACGAGCATATAAATACGGTTTATTGAAACAAATGCATGGGGTTGATTGCAACATGTTGCAACCAACCCCATTGAAAATGTTGCAACCAACCCTGAAGCAATGAATAGACATTGTTATGAAAAATTCCATGGACAGCGTTGTTTTTAAATAAAATGGCTAAATGCATTTTGAAGCCAAATTCCTTGTCCCAATTGTGACACCAAACCACTTCGAATTGATCCACAACATTCAACGACATTACGAAAGAAACCAAAGCCGGGAAACTTACTTTGATTGCCGAAAAAAAATTATTTTATGTAGCCATTATCAATTACCTACAAGCACATTAGATCATATTGAACTAAAAGCTATTCTGTACATGTGAGGCAAGTTAATTTCACACTGCTATTATACAGCGCTTAGCTAGCGAGGGTGTTGCAACCAACCCCTGTTGCAACCAACCCCGATCTCCCCGTTGAGGAATTATTATCACGCCTTAAAAAAACTCTACGGAGATTATACTTCTTGGAGACTTCAACGTCGATTTATTGAAGGTTAATGAGCATAAAGAAACTAATCCTACACTATGTTAAATGTGGTCTTGCAGTGATACAGTCGACTGGTGGATGGTGAGGAAACTGGACAGCAGACAGATCGGATTCATACCAAGAAAACACGTTGTAATAGGTAAGTTGCAAACGTGGTGATGTGTTAGGTTTGAAACTTGAGAATATTCCATGGGCTGCGTAAGATGGACTGTTGAAGACATTAACGAGCATTTAGGGTGGTATCTTGCCCAAATTAGGTCTTAGACGACAGTCTAGGTTCTGAATTCTGAATATAAGAAATCACATAAAGCCATAAAGATATCTGAACTGTTACTTTTGGGTATTGGGTTTGTCGGTTTATGATTTACTGCTTTCTTGTCAAATAACAGTTTATCAGAAATTATTCATCTTGTGAGTATGCCATCGCGTAGAAAATCACACTTTTGTTTTTAAACAGAAAACGAAAACCAAACTTCTAAGACAACGGTAAGATTGTGAAACTATTTTATCTGAACAATAATTATTTTAGTTTATTTATGGCGCAGATAACGCTTTATCAATTCTCGATTACAGTTACATTTACAACGCTTGTTAACCCTCAGGCTACCAAGGTTTTTTTGTGACATCGGCTACCAAGGGGGGGGGGTGGTTACCACCCCCCCCCGAAATTTCGTGTTTGGTTTAAGATATCATATCATGTAATACAGCATTTGATTCAGCATTCATTTCTGAAAAGAATGGTATATTTAGTTGTAAAATATATGAATGCATCTCGAAATTATATAGTTTTTAACAAAGGCACCGGTCCATTTAACGATATATGATATTATCCCACACAATTTGTACTATTTGGATAAAAAGATATAAATGATGTGTGTTTTGAAAATGAACTATGTATCCAAGAATATTCTAAATATAATAAATATAATGAGGCTTAAATTTCAACAATACAAACTATTCGAAAGTCTGTTTTAGTTACAGGCAAAACCTAAAGGCGTGCAGCTATATCAACATGAAACAAGAAATTATGTAATTTTTCCCGGCAGTCAAAAATGTCAGTGGTCCTTGCAGTTATTGCAAGTTACTTTCATTGTTTTGTGCGAATGCTTCCTGCAAACCGGCTTCTTGAACACTTCACAGCACTGCTTTACTCTGTTAGTATTCTGCTTCAACTGTTTATAGCCCTTCCCCATACCCAACCATAGGCCTATCGGTTTACGTTGTGATGTTGCAACAGTGATTTTCACACTGAAAAAGCGTATTATTATTCATTATGATCACTTCCGGTTATCAAAAGACAAACAACTAAGAACCAAATATATCCCTATATTCCCTCTAAAGAATGGCATAGTTGTTTCTCTTCCAGAAAGAATAATGAATACCTTTATAGTCGACAACAGCTAACAGCTGACAAGAGAAATTCCTGATTTCATAAGTGGTACCTAGGCTATATCGGGTATAACTTTTTTATGGCGTGGGATATCATCACGACTTTTACCTCAAAATTTGCGCAAATGGACCCCCTACAGCTACCTAAAATGTCAAAATTATATTCCATGTGCTAAAAAAATTTTTTCCAGAAAAACGTAGGGGGGGTGGTAACCACCCCCCCCTTGGTAGCCCGAGGGTTAAAAAGGGTCGAGAAATCACCCAACTCACACTTTTAAGTATTTTCGAGTTCCCACTTGTCTACGCCTGGCAGCATTCCACTATCGGAGCCATGTGGAGGAAATAGAATCTACTGAAAATCATTTTTTTCACGCGCCGACAGATAAGTTGATCTCCGTGATTTTAATTTTGCATAATATTTCATTTGTAGATTTATACAATTTAATTCTAAAAAGCTGTGCATAAGTAAAATCTCATTTTGTACTTAAACACTGGATTTTAGAGTATTTTCTTCACATTGCTTTTAATCACGTGCATTAGCTTCTCATTATTGTTTCATGCAATGTTATGATGTCTGCGGCATAAAGCAATAGTGAAAAATTACTATTACATTGTTAATTCTTAGCATAGTTTCAAATATCATCACTTAACGCCTTTAGAATACAAACGTATAATTTTATAGAGGTATCACGTGATCTTTCAAGATGTGAAACTGTTTTTTTCCAACGAACTGTTGTTTGCTTCACTCACTTGTCGCATTAACCCACACAACAGGATCACTAGAATAATAGTTGACAACTCTGCACTTTCCATTTTGTATATATGTCTCCAGCTTTTCACTCACGTCTGCTAACCTAACTGTTCAAGCTATCCAATCCTAATTCTACTCCTGCGCCCCCACACGACCACCACTATCAACGATTTCTACCGTTGCACCAGGCTGTCTCATCGGTTGATGACCTCCGCGGGTTCCTACCTTGCACGGAAACGGACGAGACAACCGGGCTATGGCAGATTTGATTTGATGTCTATCTATCCATCTGTCTGTCTGTCTGTTTGTCTGTCTGCCTGCCTGCCTGCCTGCCTACCTACCTACCTATCTATCTATCTATCGGAAGTTAAAGTAAAGAGCTCGCAGAGGTAGGCCGGGGCCCGCCCTAGGACACAATGCCACGCAATGGTAGAGACCCTGTAATGAATGCGATGCCGGACAGGAAGCCAATGGAGGACGTCTCGCATAAATTCAGAGACGTGGTCAAACCTGGAGATACCGTCAACCAAGCGTGCAGCCGACCGCAGAACCCTCTCTAGACAAGCAAGGCGAGTCTGAGAGAGTCCAACAAAGAGAGAGGAGCACTAATCCAAGCGATTAACAATAAATGCATGTACCAGAGTGGAAGTCGCGGAGAATGAAAAAGAGCGGGATACGACACGCAGTTGGCGCAGTTGATAGTAACAAGCATGAGTTAGTTCATGAACATGCTTAGATACAGAGTGTTCTTGGTCCAGAATGACACCTAGGTCACGAACAGAAGTAGAAAAGGTAATGGAGGGGAATTCAGTGGCAAGAAACGTCAAATCAAGCTTGGCCAGCTGTTGACGAGTGCCAAACCATATGTTCTGAGTTTTCGAAGGATTGAGACGCAGGCGAATAGATAACATCCAGGCATTAATGGTGGAAGTAGCATCCGACATAAGCCGAACAGCAGCTGCAGCAGCCTCAGTTGCAGAGGAGTGAATGTATGATTGGAGGTCATCGGCATAGCTGTGACCCGAAAGCGAGCAGGATGCAAGAAGATAGCCTAGATCAGCCGTGAAGAGAATGTAAAGTAGATAACTAAGAACAGAGCCTTGGAGGAGGCCAAAAGGAGCAGGAAACCAGAGGAACGAGAAGAGCCAAAGACAACAGAGTAGGAACGATCAGACAGGTAGGATGCGAGCCAGGCTAAAGGTAAGGCCATGATCCCAAACGATAAGGAAAGGCGGCACAGAAGTACATGTATATCATGATCGACGGAGTCGAAGGCGGCGCTCACGTCATAAAAGGCCAGTAGAATAGCTTCAGATCTGTCAATGGCACAATTATAGATATCAGAACGAAGATGAAGAAGAAGGGTCTCAGTAGAGTGCCTCTTACGAAAGACAAAATGGCATGGATGAAGTAGCTTGTTAGAATCTAGATAGTTAAACAATTGCTTAGCTACCAACTTTTCAACAATTTTAGATATGAAAGTAGGCTAATATTAGCTATAGGCCTATAGCTAGATGCCGTAGACGGTTCAAGACCCCACTGCTTAAGAGAAGACGTGATGATCGATATTTCTGCGAGGCGGAAGAATTTCCTCGCGAAGGGGTGTATTGCAGAGAAGAGTTAAAAACGGAAGAAAAAGTCGATCGATTCGTGGATGAGGAACGAACTCAGAACACTTAGGCTGAGAGGCAAGCACCAGACGACGCAGGTCTTGCTCAGTAGCGAGCTCGACAGAGGACAGGCAACAGCTCGTCAGAGTGAAGTCCGGTGGAGAGGAACCATCGGTGTCTGAGCGGACGGAGAGGATCTAAGGATATAACCCCGTTGATTAAGCTGGTCTCCCTGACATGACTTTTGTGCGGCGCTGACAACATTCGGCCTACACTGCTAATAAACAAAAGACATGCTGAAGGTTTTGTTTTGCTAGTACCAATCATTCCGAAAAATTACTTTAAAAACTCTGCTAAAAACCGTATTTCAACGTCTTTGAATCAATGAAAAAAAGAATGAATGAATAAGAGATTCACAAGGCAAACGTCAACACTTGAATCAGAGACTCAGTCGGTCGCTAAGGAGACGGGGACGTGGACAGCCGAGGGTGGAAGACAAGTTACAGAAAGTTTTAAGTTACCGATTGAAGAAGTTACTCGAAGATCAGAAGGACGCGGGTTCGATACTCGCTAGCCCCATAAGGTTGACTCAGCCTTCATTCCCTAGGTGGCGACGGTAAGATGAACATTAGGACATATGGCTGCCATACAGTTAAATTCCACTCCTGTTAGGCGTATTATCGTCTGTTACTGCTACATCATGTAATCCAGAGGTGGGCAAACCACGGCCCGCGGGCCGGATCCGGCCCGCCAACACTTTTTATCCGGCCCCACAATTCTTCAGAAAATTTTAAAAAATTCGGACCGCGAGAAGTTTTCTTCGTTTTACTCAAGTGACGCTGCTCTCTTACTTACTATTCCAGTCTCGTCTTTAATAAAACTCTATGCATTAAATCTGCCGATCTGCCCCACTTCCCTGCAGAGGTTTTTGCACATGATCTGTAAAATACGCAGAAGTGAAATCCGTTCAAGTAAAGCTAATGTTGCGTTCAAAGCAGATGATAGAACAAAACTACGGGAACTTTCCTACCATGAAGTTGCAAACTGCAGGGTAGGAAAAATATAGCCTTTAGCTGTCAAGTTTGACAAAAGAGTTCTCCAGATGATTCGTGGATTTTAAATCAGTTGAGACTGAATTTGCTGTGCTTATTATACCGTTCACATTTGACATTGACAATTAGCTCATCTGTATACGGAACTTCAGTTGGAGTTAACCGACCCGCGACGTGACATTGTTCTCAAAGAATAGCTTCAAGGATCAGACCTGATAAAATTCTTTTCTTCACTCAGGAAGGAAAAATTCTCAAATCTACAAACTTTTGCTCTAAAATGTTTGTGTTATTCGCATCCACCTACATCTATCAACATAGATTTTTAACTATGAAGATAAACAAATACAAGTACAGGTCTCAGTTAAGTGATCTAAACTTGAACTCAAACTTGTGAATTGCAACCAGCACATCACTCCGGATAATATGGGAAACTTGTCAATTAAATGCATGCATGTTTAGAGTCGCATACATCTAATTAGTAAGAGCCAAAGTGTATTTAATCTATATTAATAAAGCGACAATTCTGTGTGTGTGTGTGTGTGTGTCTGTTTGACCGGGCTTAACTTCTACAATTTTGCACCTTTTCACTCGAAACCTTCACTGCTGTGTCGGTCTCGGCATGGGACACCCAGTGGATGGGTTCGCCCCCCCGTTTTCACCGCTACCATGGTGAAAAACGGCCAAAACATCGCCCCAAGCGATAGGAAAATTACCGTCCCATAGGCTTACTGCATTGGATGCAGTCCCTGCAGTAACGTTAGGATTACTGCATTGGATGCATGCACGAAGATTTGTTTACATTTCGGCGTCTGTTTCACGCGGATGCATTTCTACAATTTTGGAGCTTATGTTCGTAAGTAGTACGTCGATTTCGAAAAGACTGCGAAGAAGTCGCCGCCAGAGGGCGACTGCGAAGCGGTCAGTCCACGGCAGAGGTCTCTAGACGCGAGAAGGCGTATACAAGACTGCGAAGCAGTCTCCGCTGTACGCCAAAAGGCGTCTACAAGACTGCGAAGCAGTCTCCCCCACAGGTCGCCAGACGCCACAAGAGCCTCAAAGACTGCGAAGCAGTCGCCGCCAGAGGGCGACTGCGAAGCAGTCAGTCCACGGCAGAGGTCGCTAGGCGCCAGAAGGCGTAAACAAGACTGCGAAGCAGTCTCCGCTGTACGCCAGAAGGCGTCTACAAGCCCCACAGGTCGCCAGACGCCACAAGGACCTCAAAGACTGCGAAGCAGTCGCCGCCAGAGGGCGACTGCGAAGCAGTCAGTCCACGGCAGAGGTCGCAAGACTGCGAAGCAGTCTCCCCACAGGGCGCCTAAATTTCTTCCTTATTCGCTACACGGATTTAAACTATACCTAAATTTGTTGCTTATTCGCTACAGGGATTGAAACTTTTAACCCCGGGCAACGCCGGGTAAACCAGCTAGTATATTATAAATAAGTAAACTTCTTTTCATGTTAGTCGTTATTAAAACTTACAAATTTGTTATCCGGCCCTCCGAATTTTTTGGCGTTTAATGCGGCCCCATGTGCCAAAAGTTTGCCCATCCCTGATGTAATCTTTCTGCGAACCTGTCAGTTTTAATTAATAAACGAAGATTATTGTTATTATTGTTATTATTATTATTATTATTATTATTATTATTATTATTATTATTATTATTATTATTATTATTATTATTATTATTATTATTATTATTATTATTATTATTATTATTATTATTATTAGGCTGTGACTAGCGGACCGCCAGGCGGCCCTGAAATTTCAAATACTAGCGGGCCGCCAGTAACGTGATTGCGCCAGGAGCCCTTTCAAATCCGAATCCTTGGGCCAAAACATTGGCTACACTCAGGGCCTACTACGTAGGGGGGGGGAGGAATCAGACGGCTTCCAATTTGTGCCAGGGGGAAAAGTTTCCCCCCTGGCACAGTCACTAATTTCTAATAATTAGTGACTAATAAAGTGACTAATTACTAATGATTCTTAAAGTATTGTATTGTGATGTATCAGTATTATGGGCCATGCAATATTTGCTGAGGTTACCGTACAGTGTCTAAGCAGTGTTATCGTGTATCATTATTACGTGTTTTTCTTTAGCTATTGGCCATTATGTTCTGCTATTTTTTGTTGATGAAAGATGCAAAAAGTATTTTAAAAATTAAAGAAAAGCATTCACAGTCCTGTTGATTTAGAAATTTCCAAAATATGGGACACATGTTAAAATATTGGGCAATATAGGACACTGTTTAGCAAATATATGGGGATTTTAAAGATTGCATTATGAATGCACATTTCTGGTGTAATGCAGCGGTAAAAGGCTCCATCCCTGCCTACTACAGTGTTATCCAGCCGACAATTATTTTGCAGGAATATTTCAAGACCTGATAATCTCATTTTCACTGCACTACACAACAATAATTTTAGCACTGAAATTTTGTGCCATATTTATTACAGCTTGTCCCATAAAATTTTACAGTGCACTGGGAGCCCTGCAGAAATTAATTCAACAGTTCAGTTGAACTAAAATGTATAGTATTCCAAAGCCAGTTTCTTGCTCCAAAAAATGCGCTAAAACTCACCTACGGCAATGTAGAAATCCAAATTTTTTCCGGGGGTGGACCCCGGACCCCCACTTCAAGGGGGAGGGGGAGGGGAATGTACAGGAGGGGAAGGGAGAGGGGTGTGGATTGGGAGGGGAAAGGGAGCGGAAGGGAGTGGGGAGGTGTAGTGGAAGAAGGGATGGAAGATAGGGTAGGTTTACAGTAAGGGGGATTGCTTACAGAGGGGATAGTAGGCCCTGGCTACACTAACCCTAAGACTAACCCTAAACGTCTGAAACCTGTGACTGAAAGACCCCCCAGTCGGGACGGTTGCTTTGTCCTTCGTTTTTTATAGCCTACTTTCTGCGGCCATAGGCCCCGCTTCGTGCAGGAATATCGCAGTTCATTCTTGGGACGTGCAGCCTTCTTCTGCGCATACTTTTTCTTGGATTATAACGTCTTGGCGTCACGGATTGTAAGAATACTAAACTTAATCGTTTCATACAGTTTTTTTTATTTTCTAAGTCGTTAGAGCTAAAAATTTGTCCAACATAAATGAAACTTTTACGGCCGCCATGTTGCTTATGAAAGTAGCAACGTTCTGGAATCACGTGAGGTCTTACACGTGACTGGCGGCCCGCTAGTTTTTCGAAATTTGCGGGCCGCCTGGCGGTCCGCTAGTCACTTCGTTATTATTATTATTATTATTATTATTATTATTATTATTATTATTATTATTATTATTATTATTATTATTATTATTATTATTATTACTATTATTAGGGGAGGAAGGGGCATGTTGTCTTAAGGGTAACTTGTCGCAACAATCGTGTAGCAAAAACTATGTTCTTTTTGCGCTGGCATTACCAGGATGTGTGTACACAACATCCAGATAATTTATGAGCAACTTTGGTTAATACAGCTATACAGGTTAGTTAGCAGGCAAAAAGTCATCTTTTCACAACCCAAATGCATCTTGTTGCTTGTTAATGATTTTCTTAGTGTTGAAAGACTTTTTCACGTATACAAATTGTTGTTAGACCGTTATTTAGCTTATTAACACGCTATATTAGTACGACAGGCGCTGGAACCTTAAAGGCACTTGCTTTGCACTGGTGATGTTAACTTCAGGAATTTTTTGCAAGGGGTATGTTGTCACAATTTGTGACAACATACCCCATGAAAATTTAAGTTTGAGACAAAACATACCCTGTCATTGTTTGTGTCACATTTAATTGTACTATAGCAGTTTGAGGGTTTAATTTGCAGGATATAATATATGGGCATATGATGCATTTTTGTGCTGGGGGGATACCGCACCCCACTTCCTAAACAATGCCAATCAATATTTTGATCATCCTCCCATCTCAGTCTTTCTCGAACCCAGTCACTTGTCATCTCAAGTTCTCCAACCGAGCCATATCCAACACAGCACCACGCCTCTGTCTGGAGTGCAGATTTTCAGTTCCGTCATCATAATTGCAACCCATCCTTCATCCTCGTCATGTTCCTCTATTTATCAGCCCTAAGGCTTTCCACTTAAAACTGGTCTCACATTTTCAAGTACTCCTACCCTGACTCATCAGATCCTCCGCCTTAAAATTCTTCTCGCCCTAAACTACATCTGCCTTAAGTAACGAGGTATTCGTTCCCTCAGAGTCTTTACGTAAACAGATATCCGTCGGGCGAATTTTCTTTGATTAGCCCGGTGAAAACAAGGACGATACAGGAATAAACTTGCTAACCTTTTAAAACCATGCTATCTGTAAGAAGGTCGACTTAAAGTTCCTAGTGGGTTCAAGCTTGTGTACATAATCTGTCTTGCTCCTCTCTTGATCTGGCCCTCTGGATACCGGACTCGGATCTCCTTGGGTCTATACTCTCTGTCAGTCTCTGGAAACCTTTTCTCTGATTTGATTAGGCCTTCTGTAAACCGGGGTCTGACTTGTTTTGGACTACTCTCTGGAAAACTCCCTCTGATTTGACGTAGCGCTCGTGAATAGGCTTGTGCCCTGCTCGTGACCTTCTAGTGGCGATATAGTAGTTTGGAGATTACGATTACAATTATGCCTTCCCAGAGATCGCAGTCTTCCCCTTGCTTCGTGTATGCAGACAGAGTGAGGAGTATGTACCACAAAAGTACGAAAGTATTTAGACACACAGGTAAACCGAGAGCCAGACGAACTGAGACACAGAGAGTCAGACAGGCAGACTCTTAGCCACGCAGGTCACCCGACAGACTGACTGGCGCGTAGACGCCACGGATCTGGGTCATGGTTACACTATTTTTGGAAAATTCTGAAATCACCCTCATTCTCCGCCGTATGGTTGTCAGTCATATCGGGATGTGGAGAACTGGAGATGTATGTCAAAGCGCAAGCTTCCATATCATTCATCAGTTACAAAATCGTATATGTGCCCACACTCATATTGTCGGCCTTGATATGACTCCTCACCCCTCAGTCCCCTCACAATTTCAGAATCAATAACTGTCCTGGTTAAACATATCCGAGCCAGCTAGCTGAAGACAGCTCTCTCCGTTACATAATATAAGCATTTAAGACGTCGTTGATCTTGATTTGTACACGACGTGTTCCGATTTTGCTGATCGGGAAAATGGAGTAGTTCAGGGGTAGAATTCTTGTCAACGACTCCAACTGTTAGCAAACTTTGTAGTTTATTGTAGTTGACATAATCTGTTTTGTTGTTGTCAGTTTACAGGTTTTATTATTTATAGTCGGATTATACATTTTATAATTGATTTTGAATATTCCTATAATATTTAGTTTTATTTTTCAGTGTCAAATGTTATTTGTGACAACATGCCCCATCTGCGAGACAACATACCCCGATGTCGGGGTAAGTTGTCACATGTTAGGGCTCATGTTTAAACTATTTTATTAAATAGTGCGTTTTAATATTTTGTCATTATTTTTCATTTACTATGTTAAGGAATGGTATACCTCCCCAGTACATTCCTAGGATTTGTAATAACTTTATTTACTCAGTGTACATAACGAAAAAAGTAAAAATGAGACAACATGCGCCTCCCCTCCCTACCCATTAATTAAGGTTCATTGTTTTATGACCAAGCATCAATCAATGACGCTGACCAATTTCGACTAAAGAACTTGCTCAAGGTCCCTACACAATGATCTCCCAAGGAGGCTCGAACCGTATGCGTTACAAGGCGCGCGCTTTATCCAGTGGGCTACTGTATCCCACTGTTGATCTCGTCGATAATCTTTATCGCTTTAACATTCGAAATTCAAAATAGACTTATAGATGTAACGTTGCTAAATTTAATTACCAGTAATGATTTAGAAACAGGAATCTCACTGTGTCAAAATATTTTCCTGGGCTGTGGCACAAGAAAAACTACCATGTCATATATGATTGGAGTTAAACATAAGTGCGACACTAAACGTGTTCTTTACGTTTTAACTTGACTTCTGAATAAATAATCGATTATTTTTTTTACTCTTACGGTCATTTAAGATTATCTGATGACCCTCCGTGATTCGTTTTGAAAGAGTCTCTTCTTGATTCCCAACAAACGATGGAATGATATTGGGATTCTATGAATGAGTAAATCACTTAATTAATTTGAGTCACTAATTAATACATTGCTACATAAGAAATCCTTCATCATTCGCTCACTGTACAACTATAAAAACTGGGTTAATGCTGGTTCTAGTACCTGTTCTGATATCTAAACTGGCTCTTTTTGTAGATCATAGTAATGCTTATGTTCCTTAGATCATAACTTTAGTTATAGATAGGCCTATGTATGTAAATAAGACATTATCGAATTGTTTATAATACTGTATATGTACGTAAATAAGACATTATAGAATTGTTTATAATACTGCTTGTGTTTAAACTGTCTTACAGTGTTACTGATATTGTGATCTTTTTGTATGTATTGTTGTAAAGTATGAGCGTTTGTCTTGTACTAATAAAAGATTACTTACTTACTTACAGAGATAAACATTTAATTAAGCTGCTTTGTTTTTTTAGCTGAATGAAATTCCATTCGAGCTGTTCGATGCTGTCTTGGAGAGTTCATTTCTGCATTGGATACTGAATTCTTCACCGAAAAAGAGAGACGAAGATGTCATCAAAGTTTTGGCATCAGTCGACTTCTGTTGGTTTCAACGAATAACAAGACCAAGATTTAAGAAAAGAATTTGGCAACGGCTGAAAGGCAGATTGATCTTCTCTTAGTTTGTTATTTACAGGCTTTTCCTAGGATTATTGCAACAATTTCTGGCCATCCAACAAGAAATATGGTTATGAGTTCCATTTAAATCAGCTAATAAATATTTTCATTTTTATCAATAACATAACGTTATAGTCTGAATCTCAGGGCCGATTTAAGAGTTTTTGAGACCACTAGGTACAAGGTAATGTAGGCCTTCACCTCCCTCACCCCAAAGTCTGAGGTGGCTTGTGAAGTTTCAAGCATTCAGATGGGGCGCGGGACGAAGTCCAAGCAGCCAATGCTTGTCCACGCTGTAAGGTCTTTGTTATTTCTCTAGTAAACGAGCTTTCAAGTATTGTATCAGAGTGCAGAGCTCACTCAATGAATTTTTCAAGTGTGACAGAAAGTTTTTACGAACCAAGACAGTTTGAAGTATACTTATCTTCCATGGTCACACCTTGCAACTATGAACGAACGCCGGCGTTCGTTTATAGTTGCTGATCTTTCCATCTAGAACTCTCTACCTCGTATTTGCGCAACTCTCTTAGCGAGACTGTCATTCGTTTTTCTTCCAGTTAGTTCTTGTATTGTTGCGGGTAAATGCACTACTGTAAGTTCAAAATTATATTTATAGACCTATGTCCGCAAAGGTTCACCAGTCACTCTGGTACAGAGTAAAGCAGGGAGGCGACCTGACCGACGACTCTGATGAGCGTAGACTCGGATCCGACCTGGGCTGGTGAACCAAAGTCCTCCGTGCCCACCTTCTCGTGGTGCGGACCGTTAGTACCCTTCCTAGGAAGTACTCTTCCTAGGAGGGGGAACGAACGGGCACGGCAGGCAAAACCAGGGGAAGGCAATGGCAAACCACCCCTGTTAATCATGCCAAGAAAATCGTCATGCCACACACCAAACCACGCCGATGGTCGCGGATGGAGGGACTCCCAGGCCGGAGCGCTGAGGTGGGACTCCCAGGCCAAAGCGCGACTCAGGGGCTACTGGGAGAAGTGGCAAGACGGCAACGGAGACTGTGTGGCATGACGATCGCTAGGGCTCCTAGAGCCGACGGCACAAAGAGAGATGTCACTAGTGATACTCAATAGTTTTGCATATTTGTTGACAGAAAAAGCTGCACAATGTTTATCCAGTCGCGGAACAGCTAGAGCAGGTTGACGGTACCCTTGGGTGCCGCGGCACCGAGCTTGAAATATACTGACTTGAAGTAATCAACCAAAATTAAGTGGTTTCCTACCCCGTGACATAGGATAAGTTGACTTACCAAATTGTAAGCAGTAAGATTTATTAGAGCTAAACTCAGGAGGTAGGACTACGTTTACATATAGTAGACCTAATATCAATTGGACTCTTGGAATTTCCTTGCAGTTCTGTGAGTTCTGTCAATTCTTAAATGTCGCCAAGGTCTAAACCAATAAACCACGGATCTGTTTCAATTCCATTACCAACCGTAATATGATATGTGGTTAACCTGATCTGTCGTTTCTCAGCCGGACATCTCGAGCGGACATAATTTTTTTACTACGGTTTCACTCGAATCATCCATCCATTGATTCCTTGTGTTTTATGGTAGCAGCGCTATAGAAAAGACAAAATTAGAATTAAAACCTGTTGTGTCACATCGGCTTCCCTTGTGTTTCTTGTTTAAATAATCAATTGACCATAAATTGCTCATCTCGAAAATAAGCACACTGATCTCTTACGATAGTTTGCGCTCGATTTCACTTTCCAGAGACTACTGTTTGAAGCACAATTTATCATCTCAGTGGCGCTGTAAAGTGATTCGCTTAGCTTATTCACTGTAAAATACTTCTTGTAGACGAAATATAAATGTCTAGTACTTAATTCTTCATTAGCATGTTATTATCCGATCTGTGTGAAAAATGGATGAGTTATTTACTTCAGACAAAAATGTTTCCTTGCTACGTTTTAATTTTTACAACAAAGCCGTGATAATATTCAAAAGCAGTGCTAGTTTTTGTGCTTTAGATTTCCATGAAAAAGCCGATAAAAGTTCTGCAAGCGTTCGAAACAACCAAAATTATTTATTAGACACTATTCAGCCCAACGACGAGTTTATGGCTTCGCTGTTGTCTCACCACTGCATAACGGACGAGCAAATTCGCATCATTAAACGACAACCTTCAAACTGCAATAACAGCATACCGAAAAAGCAGAGTCACTTCATTCAACGACAACATTCAAATCAAGATAAGAACACCGAGCTTTTGCATCTCATGAGATCCTTCGATGAAACAAAGTTTTATAATTTCATTAAGTGTCTTCTACAAACAAACCAGATAACAATGGCAAGGATCATGGAAAACGGAGGAGGTTTATAGTTCAACTTTTATCTAAATACCATGTTTTAACAAATTAACTTGATGTGTAATTATAATACTAGACAACCATTTATATCTAATTACATTAAAATCGTTCCGAGACCCTTAAAAATTTTCTGTTTAGTTGCATCTCAAGGCTTTGGTCCTACTTATCCAATGCGTATAGTGTTTGGGCATCGAGTTACTTTGAGGACCTGTCCTTTTCATTCATACTTCATCCCTAATCTTTATACTCGACCTCAGGAGATTTTTCCAACAGTTTAAAAATTTCTATCCTGAGACCTGCATTTAAAGCAATTTTATAAATTGGCGCTTGAAAAATACCTGATCAATTATAACATTTTTGAAATTCATACTCATGTTCGTTATGACAATATCCTGTTGCATATCTCCCGAATCGATTACAAACGTTAGAGTGGCTCAACTTAAATGAGACTAAACCCCACGTTGGTGCATCAGCAACTCACAAAATGTTCTTCATTTCACTCCATAGATCAATTATAATTGATTTCCTTTATATTTTATTTCATTCAACTGCAGTTCACTAAAATTATATCTAAGAAATTAGCTGGACATTTGAAATGCTTTGTGCTTTTAGTTGCAATAAAAGTCGAACTGAAAAATTGGGGTGCAAAATGTACAACGTCTGTCGACACACAACTAATTCATGAGAATTTCGAAGACATTCGAAACAGAACCAAACCAAGGTCACATCACACTGATAAACTCAAAAGTCAACTGAAGTTTGGAGGAATTGAAATACTGAACGCACAACTGGACAGACAGACTGTGGTCGTTTGGATCTTGTGTCATTTACAGGCAGCTCTTGAACATATTCAGAGATTGTACACATTGAATCAGCTGACAGATGTCTTATTTGATGTTGCATATATTGGACCCTCTGTTTCTGAAATCCTCAAATCGAAAGTGATCAACATTGATAGCAATCAGTTCAAGAAAACAGTTGGCAAGTTCTTGAAATTTAAAAACATATTTAATATAACCAAAATACACAACTGTGGTAAAAAAACAGTTCTTAAGAACGCACTCAAAATAAAAAAAACTTTAAAACTTAGATAATATAACCAAAATAATAACTTAGTTGAAAAACAGCAAGATGTTGAAACGGACATGAAAATGTCGTTAATTTATATGAATAGCGTGGCAGAAACAAAAAGAAACACAAATAGAAGCTGAATAAATTAGACTAACAGTGAAGTAAGAATGACATCACATGACAGCTTCAAAGGAATATCGATGCATAATTACAGGTGAAAAGCGAGTGAGCTGAAATGGCGGTTACCGGGAATTACCGGGAAGGAACGAGTTAGATTAAGGGGCCAGAACAGAAAGCAGTTAGAAATAGACCGAGATGAACAGCGCGTGTCAGATGAACGTTTATTCACAGTTAAACAGTGTGTCTTGTGACAGACATCTGCTGATAACACCATGCAGACCCGGTTGGACAAATACTACCCCTCCAAGTATCGACTGTTACCACGAAAGACCCGGCATTCGTCACCCCTGAAATCAAATATCTCCTCCGGCGTAAGAACAGACATGAGTTCGGGCCGACTGGACGAGGAATCAGCAATTGAAGGACGGATTGGAAAAGCAATAGCAATAGCTAATCGTGCTGACCTTAGAATTTCGATTCAAGGCGTGACGCTAGTAGCCTACCCTCTAGCGTGGGTCCATCAACTGACCCGCGGATCACAATTGAAAGACAATTCCAGTCACGGGCGTCCGGAGGGGGTAGAGGTGACATTTGCCCTGGATTTTGCAAATATTTTACAAAAATAAAATCTTTTGATTATTATGATTATTACAACAGTTCCATCATGATTTCAATGTGAAAAATAGTTATTTAGGTAAAGTCCTTGATCATTATTTCTGTTTAATTTTTTTCTAAGCAAACTTTTTTTGGTAACCGTCATTTTGCCTCCTCTAAAAAAGTGTTGGCCCAAACCTCCGCCAAAAATTCCTGCAGGACACCCATGATTCCAGTCAAGTAACCGCAGCTGAACTGAATACCAACTTTGCTTATATCTCCAATTATCCTCCCTATCTACAGCTCAGGTGAGCTGAACTTTCCGAGCGTCCGGTATTATACTCTCTTGGTGGACCGCTGAAGGCCAAAATCAACTGCCAGCTTGGTTTCTGCGCCTCCTCGCTCCGGTCTCCTACTTCATCCTGACGCACCTTATAAATAGATTATGCACTCGCATTCTCCGGCCCAGTGGAGAATTGCGGTAATCAACCCTACCCCTATGAGCTCCGTGGCATCCTCTCCGGCTGACTATCGCCCTATCTCGGTGTGCCAATATTATGTAGACTAGCTGGAGAGGTTATATATCTCACTCATTTCTTGACCTAGTCCTTATTGCGAGGCCCCTCTCAGATAAATTGAATAGCCAGTCTGTATTCAGAACCGCTGGGTCCACAACCGCAGCAATTATAATTTTTCTCCAACATATCACCCACAGGTTGCAATCAAATGACTTCGTAGTAGTAATCTCAATGGATTACTCAAAGGCATTTCATACTATATATGTCAATCAATCAATCAATTTTTATTGCAACGATATAACATACATCAGTTCAACATTATGTTACAAGAAAACGTTGACAAAGGGAAGGCCCAGAAGGGTGTAAATCCCGCTAATAGGGACACCCAATTTTGTAAGTTAATTACGTTGAAGATAGAGGTTCGATGTATGTATTGCATATTCGTTCATTATAAATCAACGAAGGATGACACACCGCATCACACCTTACAACAGTCTAAAGTGATAATAGTAATAATGATAATTATAATAAATAATAAAGTATATATTTCCAGTGCTATGACAAAGAAATGTATGTGCTAGAGAGATTTGAGAAACTGTCCGGCACTATGCACTGATGTAGAAACTAACCCTCATGATAGTCCAGACCATATCTATAACTGGTTGGTCAACTAATTTTATAACAGAGGCCATAATATTATAACCAAGTTCAAGGGGTTGATCTCGGGACATAAATCCATTAATGCTTGATGGTAGAATGATCAAGTATCCTTTTTGGTCACGTCCTTGGACCTCCATGCAATACACAGCTTCAATCACTTGGTTAAATATGCAGGTTACACCTATCGGTAGGTAGGCTCCTCTCATTTATCCACGGCTGTTGAGGATATCCACAGCTGTTCACTCATCATATTCACCTGGGCTAAGGACAACAACCTCAGACTAAACCCATCTAAAACTCGCGGGCTTATTGTACCGGCGAGGAGGAGGAAGAGGAGGAGGAGGAGTACACCCCTATCCTACAGATTATCCCAGGAGCTAAGCGGGTGGGCTCTATTCGTATGCTGGATCAGATCAGACCTCTCATGGTGTGACACTCTCTGTGCGAGAGCTGACGGAGTCCTTTTTTCAGCTGTACTCTGCAACCCGGGCTATGTTCTCCATACCTTACTTCGTCCAATAAAGACCAGCACATACGTGCTCCGCCCACGCTCGCACAATCGGGAGATTCCCAGAGCGGATGCGTTCACCCGAAAGAGCTTTATAACCAGAATGTTATACCGCTAGACAAGATACCTTAAATACGTATGAATACTTTATTATAGTTATCTAAGATCAGCTTGACAGTTATGACAGTTTTGACAGTTTCTAATAGTCTTGCTTACCAATGTTATAATTTAATTTCTTCCACCTCTCTGTATAACCTGTTTGTAAGCCACAGTGCGTTTGCAGGTGGTCTAATAAAGGACATACATACTTACTTACTTACTTCATCATTATATGCCTTTAGGGTCCACCGCTCGCATAGTCTTCAGCCGCTGTAGGAGGCAGGGTGGACTCTTGGCACATTTTGTACTTTAGAGTTCATGATACCTGTAGGCACTTTTGGTTCTATAGTACAGCACCCCAAACACGAGAGTAGAAGGCAGGATGGAGTCTAGCAGAATTTCATACTTTAGAATTCCGTTATACCTGTAGGCACTTCGTACTCTAGAATGCATACTACTGCCGGTTAGCGTGTACATTACAGTATATTGTGCCTAGGCATGATATACACTAAAGTACGCACTAACTGGCGATAGCATGCACTCTTTAGTACGAAATTTCCAGCCCTGTGGCAGTTGAGGTGTACTTTAGGTACGACGTACTATAGAGTACATCACACCTAGATGTAATGTACTCTACGGACAATACGTTGTGCCTTGAGACACAGGGGCCCTCGAGGATGTGGCAAAGATGACATCGGTATCTTCGCTTATGTATGCCTCCCGGTCTAGTGAGACTTCACCCTCGCCAAAGATAGAGACAGAATAGAGCAGCTGTTGGGAAGGATGCGACGAATAGGACTACTCCCTTTTCCATAAGCAGATGACAAATGATGACAGATGAATGCCTGTTTAAAGCTATCTTGACTAACCCATTGCATGTCCTCTGCCAGCACTTTCCAGCTACCCGAAAAACTCATTACCATTTCCGGGTTTAATGATTTAAACTTACCCTCCAAAGACGATCGGAACTTTATACCACGCGTCCTTTTAAAGGACATGATATTAGTAAATTTAGTCGATTATCTTAGCCTTTACATGTAAGCAAGTTGCGTCTGTGCCAGTCTGTACTTTTTGAATAAACGAATATTGATTTAAGTGAGATTAAGAGATAGTTGCAGACGAAGACCGAGTTACGGACATTTACAGACAGCAATGTTTAGGATCACTGAGCTGAAAATAAAATAAATAAAATACAAAATAAAATAGAAATAGAAATACAAAAGCACAAAGTAATCGAAACAATGAGGGAAGATACAAAATACGCTTAATACTAATTATTATAACAGAAACAATAATGAATGGGCATAATTGTCATTAAGATAATAATGTTCTTTTTATTTTATTCGTGAGTCGAAGGCAAACACTGGCCAGATACAATTCAAATTTATCTGCATAATTAAAATAAAAATATTAACAGACAAAACAAAGATATAGATATTTGGCAAAAAATTAATTAATATTAGCAGTCAATTGTAATGAAACATAAACAAAAAAATAAAGATTTTATTAACCAATTACTTGTGTTTTAATGTGTTTTCATTTCAGTCATTTGTCCGATTTCCATCAACTTCACTCAGAGAATTGAAGATGAAACTGTGTGGGGAGTGACCAAACTGCGAAATGAAATATACGTTCTGTGTCGATTATGGTCTTCTTGTTCTTCCCTAAATGTTATTCGTGTTTTCGAGGATCGAATTCCATTTCGTTTTGAGAAGAAAATCGAAATAAAAGAGATTAAATATCCCTTGGACATTGGATCCAGTGAGAAGGAAAATTGTCTCTACGTCTCTGATTCGTGGGAGAAATGCATCTGGAAGATTACAGGACAAAGAGGTTACCAACAAATCATCAAATGGCTGATCACTGATAATGAGCCACATACCCTATCAGTGTACAGTGATGATCAGTTGTTGGTGGTCAGTTATTCACCGCCCATTCTGATGATCTACGGATCAGACGCAGAACTTATTCGATCCATTCATTTACCAAGAGACATCAAGAACCCAATTCATGCAGTGGAAACATCCATCGGGAATTTCATCATCCTCTACTCGTGGATGGAGGAAGAGGAGGGAGAGAGTGGGAAGAGGAATTGGGGCATATGTGAATTGAATAGAGATGGAGAGATGGTCATACGTTGTTTTATTCCTTCAAATGAGACACAAAAACTGAATCATCCTCGTTATCTTTCACTCGATTCAGACGATCAAGTGTTTGTGGTGGACACAGATAATGATAGAGTGGTTCTCTTGGATTCAGATCTTAAATGGAATCGAATTCTTTGTCCGACAAAAGAAGAAGACGAAACGAGGAGATCGTGTTACGACGAAGGAAGGAAACAACTGATCGTCGGAGGAAAATCAGTAGTCATTTTTTACGCTTTAAGTCGATAATGAACTTACTCTTCATAAACTTACTATGACAAACATGTAACTCTTTTAATCTTGCGAATTATGCATATCGTATAATTCCATTAATACATTTAATACATTTAAAATAATATTCTTGTAATAAATTGGTGCAAAAATAAATATTTGGGGTCAAGAAGTAGCGATAAGAGGACTGATGAAGACGGTGAATCGGTGTGTGTGTGTGTGTGTGTGTGTGTGTTGTGTAGGTTTGTGTGCGTGTGTGCGTGTGTGTGTTGTGTGTGGTGTGTGTGTGTGTGTGTGTGCGTGTGTGTGTCTGTGTGTGTGTGTGTGATTTTGTATCAATGGGAATGGGAAAGCGACAGTTACGCATTAAAATGCGCAGCTATGGATCGAACTTAAATCAGTGTCAAGGAATCATCGCATAGTTAGCTTCAGTTGCTCATATTTTATGGCATCAAATTCTGGACTTTTAATTGAATTTCAAAGTTTAAATAGCTTATTTAAGAGACTTGAAACTCGGGCTAGCACGATCCGTGCACAGAGACTTTCAATGGGGTGGTGTCCATTCAAACGAGCAGGGGTGGTGAAGGCTCTCTTCCGATTAATTCGTTGCAAAATTAACAGGGCCCCTATCATACAGCCCCTATTTAAAAACGAGTACATTTACGTTGACATTTTTACAAATTTACGTACCAGGAGAGTATATCGAGATGTGGTTGTTAGCACTTTGAAACTTCAATTCTCGTCAAATTCTGCATTAGTTGTTCAGTGGGATTGAAGCTGTTCCTCGACATGAATGACTGGGAGAAGGTGGATAAACTGTCTGGTGTTATCTGTGTATGTATAACATGACATAGATCTGTTATTGCTCCAAAAGAAAATAGAAATACAATAACACATTATAAACTTTCGGATTAGTATTAAATGGGATACAAAAGGAGGACCGATCTGCTTGGCTTCGTCTGACTTCCTTGCAGTGATATTTTACTTCTAAAAATAATTCCTAATTCAGTTCTAATTCAGTTTTGAGCTCTTGAATTTTACTTTTAATTCTAATTTTACTTCACAAATGATTTTACTTCTCATTCTTATTTTAGTTCTCAGATAATTTTACTTCTTATTTTAGTTTTCCAAATAATTATTAATTTCCGTGCTGTAAAAATATGCAACGCTTGCAGAGAGAAGCACAAGAAACTTGTATCGAGAAAGAAAAACCTGTTTGAAGTAAAACGAGGGGTGAAGCGTTAGTCTAACAATGATGGTAATTTGAATTTTGAGTCGTGTGGTTATCATTTTACGAAACGAAGGATTATCTAGTATCAGCGTAACCGGGTAGGCCCTAGGCCTACTGTGTGGACAACCATATCCGAAACGCTGTGCAGTCACTGGTGGAATTCATTCGAGTCAGTCGGCAAGATCTAATGCTATTAGGCTATGCCAGCGTGTTACCATTCATTGATCCCCTTCCCAAGACTTGTATTGTTTGTATTTCTCTACCAAGTGATGTTCCACAAATTCCATCATTTTCCCCGTTTAGTATTTGGCATAGAGATCTGCCTGTAGCTTCGTCAAAATGATAAACCCCAAATCGGGCTATCTCGCTTCCTTCTGGTCAACATTCTCGATAAACTCGTCATTTTACAATTTAACGACCAAACCCAAAATAAAATGGCGTATGAATCTGAGGTCGTTGGTAGGCAATTAAATTAAGTATGGACAATTATTTGACAATGAAGAGCAAAGATAGTAGATTGGTATACGCAGCGTCCCAACCGAAGTTTTCCAATGGATTGTGTTTGGAGCGGGTGCAATTTTACCGGTACTCGCCTTCGTCTCAACTTAAGCGCCACAAGAAGTAAAATGATTTTAGCTCTGAAAATAATTCATAATTTCGTTCTTAATTTTAGTTCGGCAAATAATTCCTAATTCAATTCTTAATTTCGTTCTTGCAGCTGAAATAATTCCTACTTTTACTTCTAGTTTTCGTTAACGAAATCATTTAATTTTACTTCTAATTTTAGTTTTCGTTAACGAAAATATCACTGCTTCCTTGATTCCGAATCAGCTTGGCCTCCTCCGTTTCACCAACGTCACACAGAAGGCAACGAATGCAACTCAGACCTAGATATGATCAGCCCTTGTCGCATCTGCTAACCAACTGCTGACTCCCGTCCGAGTTCGAATTGTTGATTGTCCCACTGGACTACTCAGACCAGAAAGCAATTTGCAGCAGCTATCTAGCTCTCCGTTGGTCACAATCAACAGTCTCTCCGGCACTGTTTGCGTAACCAGGGATCATTCGTCTCCCACCGCTGCTGCCACCAAAATGTCAGCCTCCCAGACCAACAACACGAGTCACACACAACTTATGACTAATTTATTAATAACAAATTCAAACTTTATTTACAGAATATATCCACAGTCATGCGCATAGAGCTCTTGTGATTGGCTAAGGCCGTATGCACTATAATAAATCTTAATGGTCCAATCATAATAGAGTTCTGTACCTATATAAAGTGTCATTATACTATATGAGCATATACATAATTACATAAAAACCACGCCTACCCACTCTAAAGCCTAAGAAAACACCTGCCCACTATTAATTCATATGATAGTATCACTTCATCAAACAAGCGGAGGCCCGATGCAGTAACCGGAGGAGCTAGTAACCAATCGCCCGCGTGTGGTGTACGAGAAGCTAAGAGACGAGCTCGGTCTAGTGCATTGTTCGCAGACTCGTTCATGGTTGTCCACTAGGGATGATCAAAAATGGCAAAAAAATTATCAGTCGTTTTTTAATAGTGATAGAAAGTTGCCAGCATGTTAGTGTAAATAGTGCTCAAAGTATTGTTGATTTTGCTTTGCTGCGTCTTCTGCCCTCTACCGGCGGTAAAATATTTACCTAATGAAATTCTTTGAAAAAGTCAATATAGTGCATTATTTTTCCATTTCTTGAACTGGCCGCCGTGGAACGGTTACAATTCATGAAATACACGTTCAAGCCAGTTGCGAAAATCGCATCTGGTATGCTACTAGATTATGGAATTGTGGCCAGCAGGCGTAACTTTGATCTATAAAGTGGGGTGTGGTACCAATTTCTTACATAAACGAAGCAAGGCGCTGACTGTGATCTCTGGGAAGGCACAATAATAAAATATTGATTGGCATTGTTCAAAAAGTGTGGGGTACGATACCCCAGTCCAAAAAATGGGGAAGGTACCGGTTAATCTCGTACCATCCACAAACTATGCATATGATTGTAACGCCTAATGAATGCAGTGACTTTACCTGAAGGAAGAAAATTAGGAGACAACGAAAGAAGTACCGAAGCTCTGTTCAAGCAAGATGCGCCAGTATACGACTGTGAGTGCTGAGGGGTTTTCCAGAGAGTAGTCCAAAAGAGGTTCGAATCACGTTTCCAGAGGGAGCAGATCAAGAGAGGAGGCAGAGCAGCTTTGTCGTATAGGGCGAGAAGAATTGGAAGACAGAAGATCAGATGAGTCTGGGTTGGAATACTTGAAAAGGTGATACCAGTTGTCGAAAGCTCGGAGATAGAGGAACAAGAGGAGAAGGATAGAGAACGGGTTGGAATGATGATGGAGGAACCGAGAATCTGCGGAATTAAAGGGGGAGATAGTTCCAGAGGCGTGGTGCTCTGTCAGATATGGCTCGGCTGGAGAACTTGATGGTCATACTGGCACATGGTTTACCAGCCCAGAAATAAATATTTTAACGGATGTTATTGTAAAATACCATGTATCAGTCGATTGCAAATTGAATTCGGATTATAATAAGCCAAATCCCGTTAAAATATTCCATCCCTGTACCCCACAACCATAGCATATACTAAGAACACCCCAAGATATGCGGCTGATGGTCATACTGGCATATGGTTTACCAACCCATAAATAAATTTTTAGCGCAAGTTATTGTGAAATACCATATATCAGTCGAATGCAAATTGAATTTGGATTATAACAAGCCAAATCCGGTTAAAATATTCGAATCCTGTACCCCACAACCAGGCAACAACTACATGCGTACAATTGAATACTTGGGAAAAATCTCGAAATTGTAAAACACTACAAACGAGTATTAAAGTTCAAATAAAGTTTCACCAGGTGGCGCTATTGTGAAATACCATATATCAGTCGATTGCAAATTGAATTTGAATTATAACAAGCCAAATCACGTTAAAATATTCCAATCCGTTCTCCAGATATCACTATGAAAACAGTGGGTCCGGTCGGACCCCCCGTTGGGCATTCGTGTACCAAAAAATAGCTTGGGCACTCGAGGGTTAAAGTTGTACGAAAGTCTCGGATTGAAAATCGTTAAAATACATCGAGGGATAATATTGGAAGAAAGCGTTTGGCTGAAAAAGTATATCGACCTGAATACGGAATTGAGAACGAGAGCTACTAACGATTTTGAGAAGGACTTTTTCAAGCTGATGAATAATAGCGTCTTCGGCAAGACCATGGAATGTATCGAGAATCGAGTTGCCGTACGATTGGTGAGCAATGAGAAGGAAGCTATGAAGCTCGCGACGAAACCTAATTACGACAGTCGAACTATTTTCGACGAAAATCTAATCGCCGTTCACATGAAAAAGACTAAGTTGTTCTATAACAAGCCGATATATCTAGGAATGTGTATATTAGACTCGAGTAAGACTTTAATGTACGATTTCCATTATAATTACATCAAGACCAAATACGGAGATAGGGCTAAGCTTTTATTCACCGATACGGATTCGTTGGCGTACGAAATAAAGACCGTCGACTTTTACGCCGATATCGCCGACGACGTTCGAAGCAAATTCGACAGGAGCGAGTACCCGAAAGATCATCCATCCGGTATCGAAACCGGAGTGAATAAGAAAGTTATAGGCATGTTCAAGGACGAAGCGGGCGGAAAACAAATCGAAGAATTCGTGGGTTTACGATCGAAGTTGTACTCGTACAGGATGTCTGGTGAAGATCATAAGAAATGTAAGGGTGTGAAGAAGAACGTCGTTAAGAAAACGATAACCCACGACGATTATAAAGACTGCCTGTTTACGAGAAGAGAACAGTTAAGGAAAATGAACGTTATTCGATCGTATCATCACAACATTTACACCGAAGAAGTAAATAAGGTCGCTCTTTCAGCCGACGATGACAAACGAGTGATAATGGAAGATGGTATTCGTACCTTGGCCTACGGACACTACTCGCTTCGTCAATAAAAGTATTAGCCCAATATTAAAATGAGATTTAAGACCTACAAAGAAATAAATGTAGAGGACGTCGTACTACCTAATATTCCTCTAACCAACATACAGCTGATCGATGCTGTGAAGAAACTAAATATCAAGAACTTTAGAGGCGTTTTCGTACGAGACGAGTTGCCGAAGAAGCCTAGAACGAACGAATGCGGAATCCTTATCCTAGACGATTCTAAAAGGAGCGGGACGCATTGGGTGGGGTGGATAAAGAGACGTAACCACAAGTTATATTTCGACAGTTACGGTCTCCCTCCCCCTACGGAACTGTTAAAGTATTTACGTTGTCCAGTGTTGTATAACAGCGAGCGAATACAGCTGGGTAATGAAGTGTTTTGCGGTCATTTGTGTTTGTACGTGTTAAAGAAGACGATGAACGACGATTGTGAATTTCAAGAAATCATAAACGATTTGCATTAAACTAATAAATAATCTTATTAAAAACAATGCCAGTCGATAAATTTGGACATACAGATTCTGGATCTACGCAAAGAGTAATTGCTGGAGGTGTTACTCTTAGTCAAGTAAGTGCTAGTTTCCTTCAATTGGATGGAGCAAACCCCGCGACTGGAAATCTAAATATGACTGGTCACATCATTAAAGGTCTACCTACAACGAATATTTCGGAAGTAGGAATGGATGAGGCTCTAAGTTGGGGACAAGCCATAGATTTGATAACGAATCACGATGATTTACCGTCCAACGATAATCATTTGACGAATAAGAAATACGTTGATGACCGAACTGTTTCGAAAGTGTCTAAAACTGGCGATACCATGACTGGCTACCTATTCTTAAGCATCGGCAGGGATCTTACGCGGACGATGGGATGTAAGGATTTGGTTGGAAATAAAGATTTTAATATATTTTTAGAAAGTACAACGAATAAAATAGAAGGTCGATTAAACCAACCAATTACATCACAATCGACGGATGGATTTCGTTTTAGAATAAATAATGAAACCGCCTTAGAGATGGTTAAGTCAATGGATCAGTCTAAAATAAATGTGTATAAGCCCATCTTTATGCATGGTGCCCACATTACAGGCCTACGCGATCCCAGCGGTGACGGCGATGCAGCGACCAAAAAATAATATGTTGATACGACTGCAGTCGGACCCGCGGTTAGCGTTTACACTACCAGTAGACAAGCTATTAATTCTAAAGCTTTTATACTAGTTTCTTTCGATAGAGTAAGATTCAGTACCGATAGTGTCATCAGTAGGCCTATGAGTATGACTCGTTTCACTCCTAGTAAAGCTGGATACTATATCGTTTCAGCGTACATAGAATTTTGTGACACTAGTAATACCGCTTATGGTAACGTCTTCCTGTATAAAAATGGGGTGTCGTACATGCAAAGTGCGGGTGGTGGGGTACGGGAGGTTCGTATAATAACGCAACGGGCGGTAGCATAGTTTCCTTAACCGATACCGATTACCTCGAGATATTCGTTTATTCAACCATCGCTACAAACATATTAGGTAGAGACTTTTTAGCGGCATTCTTACGAACTTAGCGATGTTTCCTCGCTGATCGAGAAGAATATAACTGATTTGTAGCTCCATACGCCAACTTAAACTAATAAATAATCTTATTAAAAACAATGCCAGTCGATAAATTTGGACATACCGATTCCGGATCTACGCAAAGAGTAATTGCCGGAGGCGTTACGCTAACTCAGATAAACAGTACTTTTCTAAGGCTAGATGGAAGCAACGCCGTTGCTGGAGATATAGATATGGGAGGCCATCTTCTCGTAGGTTTACCAACCGATTACCCTTCAGCGGGTAAAGGTGATGAAGCCATTAGTTTTGCCCAGGCTACTGCAATAATAACCGATAAAATCACTAATAGCGCCGACCCAACTGGCGACAACCATTTAGCTAACAAGAAATACGTCGACAGACGCGTTGCTTTTAAAATAGCGGAAATCGCTACTAGAGATTACGTTTCGGTTATGAGGGTATCTCCGGGTAGTCTAGTGAGAAATACGACGAGCGGTATTATACATAGGTTTGAAGGAACGGCTGGAGCTACAACGGCTGCACCAGCATTATCCCCGAATTGGAGAGTTGAAACCGGATCGGCTATTTGTGTGTTAAGAGAGTCGGCAACGTCGGGCAGCTTAACTGGTGGCGTCTCGGGCAGAGATGTAATGCACGACCAATTAACGACCGTCGCTATAAATACGGATTCAGCGTATACGGCGGCTAACGGGTTAATAACTATTCCTCGTACGGGTGTATATCGACTTGGCGGATTCGCGACTTTCTTGATAGGAAACCCGCGGAGTGGTGGTTTGAGTATAATTATAGTAAGGGTTATGTATACCATAGCCGAGTTAAATAGTAAAGAACATATTAAATACACAGAGGGTGGATCCGTGAGCGGCGACAGAACATCGCTCGTATTACCAACCGCCGACGTGTCTTTAGTCGCCGGCGATCAGCTCGGTATGAGGGTATTCATTCATTCATTCATTTGGAGATTTATATAGCGCCCCTTCAAGGTAACTACTCAGAGGCGTTCCCGACACCAGCACGTTTATATAAGACAGTTTTCAGATTTGCAAGAAATAGGCCAGGGGTGGCCCCAGGGCACATGCGGAGCTCTAAGGGAAGTCTATTCCAGACTGCCGGGCCCACCACTGAAAAAGCTCGACTTTGCATAGTCGTGGAACGAGCAAATGGAACTAAAAGTACCCCTTTTCCCGATGAGCGGAGGGAACGTCGGCCTTGGGCACCTGAAACTGTGCAGCAAAGCTCACGAAGGTAAGCAGGGGCAGGGCCCTGACAACATCGCCGTACTAAGGCAGCGATCCTATATTCTATGCGTAAGCGCATAGGAAGCCAGTGAAGGACCTCCAGCATATATTTAGAGACTTGGCCATGTTTAGGAATATGCCCAATGAGACGGGCTGCAGAGCGTAGAACTCGCTGTAGACACACTATGCGACTAGATGGAAGACCAAAATAAAGAGTTGGGTAGTAATCAAGGCGGGCTGTGACAAAGGAGTGAACCAGTGTAGCAGTGGCACTGGGCGTTATGGAACGAGTAACAGTGCGAAGCTGGCGCAGTTGGTAGTAGCAGTCCCTACTAAGACGGTGTATTTGTGGAGCAAAACTAAGCTCCTGATCGAGCCAGACACCAAGATCACGGACAAGAGTTGAGAAGGTATAGTTGGGGAATTCAATTGCAAGAGCAGTGAGGTCAAGTTTAGCGAGTTGCTGTCGCGTGCCTAGCCAAATAAGTTTGGTTTTGGACGGGTTCAAGCGTAGTCGATTTGACGACATCCACGCTTCCAGGGCATCTAAAGTCCCACTCATAACCCGGACTGTTGGAATGGCATTGGTAGAGAGGCAGTGCAGGTATGCTTGGACATCGTCAGCATATTGCTGACTCAGAACCGCATGTGCAGCCAGAAGTGTCGAAAGTCCAGAGGTATAGATAATGTATAAAATAGGTCCTAGGACGGAGCCTTGGGGCAACCCGTACCCTGCAGGGACCCATGAAGACCTAGTGGTGCCATGGATCACACAAAGGGAACGTTCACAAAGAAATGAGTTTATCCATTCATAAAAGTCTTCAGACAATCCAAACGAAACACGCAACCGTTCTAGCAAGATCTCATGGTCTACAGTGTCGAATGCAGCACTGACGTCGAACAGTGCTAGTAGTGTGAGTTGGGCCCTGTCAATCGCTCCGTAGATGTCTGAGAGAGGTCGGAGCAGGAGTGTCTCTGTTGAATGGTATCTCCTGAAACCCGATTGACTTGACGGCAGCAGATCATTCTTCTCCAAGTAATCGACGAGCTGCATGGCGATTTTTTCGATGATTTTAGAGAGAAAGGTGACATTTGCTATCGGTCTGTAATTCGTAGGGACATCCGGATCCAAACTATCACTCTTTAAGGCAGGGATCAGGATGGATCTCTTCTGCATCGGCGGTAAGTCGCATTCCTGAAGAGAGCGATTACAGAGTGTTGTGAGAAGGGGGAGCAGGATATCGATGAATTCCTGGAGTAAGAAGGTGGGAATAGGATCCAGTTCGCAAGACTTAGGTGGTGATGAAAGGATAATGCGGTGTAATTCATCACTAGTAACCGCATTCAGGACGGATAGATGACAGTCAGCAGGGGGGTGATAAGGTGGCGGCGAACAAGCTGTTGATTGGCGGATGTCGCGGATCTTGGTGTCGATCGAGGTCAAGAAGTCATTCGCTGTAAAGGTTGAAGGGCCCAGAGGACGACTGGGCTGGCGGCGGCCAAGTAGCTCATTGAAAGCAGCCCACATTCGCTTTGGCTCCCCAACATGAGAAGCAATCTTCGCTTCCCAATACGTCTTTTTCTTTTCACGGTACTGCCGATGCATGTTACGGACATACTGGACCCAGGCAGACCGGTCCGAAGGCAGACTGGTGCGCTTGTGTCGGCGTTCTAGTCGGCGAGCCTGACGTCTCCAAGAGCGGCACTCAGCATCGAACCATGGTGAGCTGAGGTTCTGACGCATCGGAACACACCGCATTGGTAGAAATCGGTCAATAAGATCAGTCATAGCTGTCTCATAGACTCCAAAGACGTCAGCGACCGTGAGACTCGCCAGTACGGAAGGATCAGCGACAGCCTTGACCTTTTGTAACGCCTTGCCGAAGGCTTCATTGTCTAATGCCTTCCAACCACGGATCTGCCTTGTGAGAACGGTCGGGATGTCATGTAGAAACGGGATGTTCGCTATGACGAGGCCATGGTCAGAGATGGTTGGCGGGTTAACAAAAAGATCTGACACCGCACAGTCGTCTCGCGTAATGATGACATCAAGCCATCCGCCGTTCTCATGTGTTGGTTCGTTAACGTGTTGAATCAGGCCAAACTGGTCAGCAATTGCCTGGAAATCAGCAGCTTCTGATGAGGCCAGGTCCTCTAGATGAAGGTATATTCCGCTGAATTCGGCCATAGTGTTCCGGTTAGGCCTATTCTTGTCATAGCCGGATGTGGATTGCAGGCCGAGTTTTTGTACTAGGTCCGTAATTTTTACTGTAGATACCTATAGTTCGAGTACATGCGATAGGTATCTGTAAGTCTCATTATTCAGAAGATGTTTGATTATCAGTTATGTCCTCGTACACCGTAATTGCGTATCTGTTTCTCCATACTCTTCCGTTATAATACGATATTAAACGGGCGCTTTGTCCGTGAGCTCTAGCCGCTTTGTGCATCGATGAATACTCGATGGACTCACCCGTTTCCTGGTCTAAAATAACGACTCGTTTCGGTTTGTTTCTAATAGTTTTCAATCCATCGTATCTACCATCGTCAGCGACCTTACGCTCTTTCCGGCGATCTTTCCAATATTCTTGCTGATATTCTGTTTTCGATAATTTCGGTTTACCTACCAGGGAGGTGTCCTCGGGAAACACTCCTTTCTCGATCAGCAGCGCTATCAGTTCTGGTTTGTTGAGCTGAGCGGTTCCTCTAATCATATTCTCATTCGCTAACTTTTGCAACTCTGGCAGCTTCATTTTATAGTACAAGATATTCTTTAAACACGAAATACATTTTTTATACAGATGATTAGAACGCCACGCTCATTTTCTGTCCATCTGACTGGAAGTTTAACAACTTATCCGAAATTATAACCGTGTAACCTTGCGTTTCGTCGGGGACTGCGGCGTTGAAAGTAGCTTTGATTTGGATATCGACGACCGACGATTTTAGTCGTTCCGACTGCTTACTAACATCGAATACCATGAGCGGATATAGATCTTTATAATCGGCTGGAGTGATGTTGCTTTGCGTAATAAACGGTTCCATTCCATAGAACTTTTCGCTAAACGACGCCGCGTCTCTATAAGCTCTCGAAAATTTCTGGTTGGAAAAACGATAGGTCGTAGTCGACCGCCGGATATCTCTCTTGATTCATCATCACATACATGTTTTTGAGGTTGCAATGATCGAATATTGATGGGTTATGTACTTGGTCGCCACTTCGATCGGTTTGAAATCCTACGGCAATCCACCTAGGTTTTTCCGGAGCCGTCTTAACGCTAAGACGCCAACTAAAAGTTGTCGAATGAGGAACCGTTATAGTATCGCATTGACGCGCTCGAGATGCAACGGGTACCGATGCTTTCGATTCGATAGTTTTGTACAATTGCATCTTCTCCATATCCGCGGGAGTAACGTGCGGCATAAACCACGAGATTTTCACAATGTCGACTTTCCCAGCATCCACTGTACCGATTCTAAAAATAGCGTCGTCGTCCGATTTGCGAACCATCGTTAGCGTGTGCTTAAAACCGTAGACTATTTTATCGTAATCCTCGCAGAATCCGAAAATATGGCTAAGAGGTACGACGAAACTAAACGTTGCTTTAGTCGTTGGTTTTTGAATAAGATACGCTTGACGAGTCGCGAAACCCGCGTTATCCGCTATAACCGCGGTTGCCGCAGTATCTTTACACCATAATTGATTAAGACCTTGCGCTTTGGCAGAGTCGGCCGGATATTTAAGCAAACCCAGCATCGTCGTTGCTTGTCCTGGGTGAAATACCGTTTCGATATCTTGATTCGATAGGGAATACGCGATTTGACTGAAAAGATGCATGAGTCCGTTGTTTGAGAGGGCTACTGCATTGGCGTCAGCGTACGTCGTTCCATCTCCTCTTTTGACCAACCTACCTTCGAATAACAAGTAAGATTCAGCGGGATGGCAAAATAGATCTTGAGTTTCGATATTTATGCGAATCTCACCGGCTGAGTTAAGATTCGTTCTCGCTGCTGGTTCGTATTCATGCCATTCGTATTTTTCGATTCCTTCGTCGACCTGTGAGGGTGCCGTAATGTTTAGAATATCCGACTGCATTTTAATTACTAAAGATTATTTATTTAAACTCGCGCGAAGAAGAAGGCTTTTTAAGTCCGTAACCGGCTAGTATCTTATTAATATTAGTTTTAGCAGTAGCTCCCGCGCCGTTATCGATTAGCCGTGCTAAGATAGCCGCATTCGATTGGGTAAGCGCTGGTATCGTTTCGATTTTTTCAACCACACGCGGCGTAATAACCGACGATGCTAAAAGTTTAGCCGCGGCTTTATCCACCAATCGCTTACCAGCCTCTACGGCGGTATTCTTTCCAACGTCTAGCGCCTTTTTACCCAACTCTCTCGCGGCGTCTTTACCCGCGCTAAGGGCGGACGATGCGACTCGTTTAGCGACATCCGAAGTGAAGAGCTTCTTGAAAACTCCCGTAATAGTATCGATTATTCCCGCTCCTCCCATAACGTATTTTCTCGTAAATCTTCTATTAGCGACGACAAGCATTTTTTATAATCCCAACATTAAGTTTTTATACTGTTCTTTATCGATAACGTTTTGTCGTAATAGTTCGTCGTATATACCAACGATCTCGTTTCTCACTCCCGTATTACCAGCGCCATAGCTAGCGAGACGAAGACTCAACATTTCTACTAAAGCATTCGGATCTTGTGGAATTACGACGACTCCTTTACCCGTCTTCAGCGCTTGTTTTCCAGACTTCATTTCCCATATCGGTTTAATGATTTTTCTGTACTTTTCGCTTCTAGACGATTTTGGTTTACTTGGATTGTTAGGTTGCCTCATAGCAGTCGTTGCGTCTAGAATCTCGACGTAATCAGACATATCGTTAGCATCGTATATCGAATCGTTAGGTTTAGCCATCGTTAGTAGCTCCCAAAGTCCCGGAGTACCGACGTAAGTCTTCTCTCCGACCGTTATATCGTCGTTCTGGAACGATACGCGTGTGTCTCCGATATAAAATTTCCCGTCTTTAGAATTTATACCGAACGTCGTATCGGTAGACTTTTTATTAGAAGCGTATTGAGATAAGTATTTCGTTGCCAGGTCTCCTAATTCTAACATTCTAACGTCTTCTACGGGATCCTCGTAGGCATCTATCGAGGGATACTGAGGAAACTGTATGGCTTTTAACGACGACGATATCGATGCGGGAAGCGCTTTTAGCGCGTTAGACGTAGCTGCTGAGTTTTCATTAATAGTGGACAACAAAGCGTTTTGTTCTTTCGATATCGTCGATTGCGAGTCGACGATCGGCTTGTACAACTTTACCAATTCTCGCTGCAATCCTATATCGCCTAGTTTCTCGGATAAATAATCTCGTTGAATGTTTTTCTTCGTCTTCAGAAACTCTTCAACGATAAAATCACGTTTTGATGGATCGGTTATTTTAAGAAACAACATTTTTAAATAGGCGGCATAATGTTTTAAAGCGTTTTTGGAACACGCGTTAAAACATTGAAATGGGACGCGATAACGAGCGTGATTTTCACACGTTCTATGTTCTACGTTTCACGTTCTATGTTCTACGTTCTACGTTTTACGTTTCACGTTTAACGTTCTATGTTTACGTTTTACGTTCTATGTTTACGTTTTACGTTCTACGTTTTACGTTTTACGTTTACGTTTTACGTCTTACGTTCTACGTTTTACGTTCTACGTTTTACGTTCTATGTTTACGTTTTACGTTCTATGTTTACGTTTTACGTTTTACGTTTTACGTTTTACGTTTTACGTTCTATGTTTACGTTTTACGTTCTATGTTTACGTTTTACGTTTACGTTTTACGTTTTACGTTTTACGTTCTATGTTCTACGTTTTACGTCTCACGTTCTATGTTCTATGTTCTACGTTTACGTTTCGCGTTCTATGTTTCACGTTCTATGTTTATGTTAATCCGACTCGATCATAGCTTCTCTATTTCCAGCTTCATCTATATCGACTTTGATTTTACTTCTGACTTCTTCTTTCATATCATTAAATTTCGCGAGTTCGTTCAAAATTACAGAATATTCCTCGTCCGAAATATTATCGTATTCTAAAGCTTTCGAAACGAGATCGCTAATCGCATTGAGTTTCGCTTCCGCTAACGTTTTGATCTTTTCGTGTTTCTCCAGACTTAAAGCGAGTTATTTATTCTATTAACTTGATCGCCTATCACACATAGCGCTCCAACTACTACTGCCGCTCCTCCAGTCGCTACAACGATGTGAGTCGCGATTATTGTAGATATAACAGCGATTCCCGACACGGTGAGTCCCATCGACGCCACCGCTAAAACGTTGTTTATCACGCGAATTATTCTAACGCCTTTTTGGTACTTTTTACCAAGAGTCTCTCTTTTCTCGCGTTCCCGGTCGATCTCTTCTTGAATTTCAGTGATTTTCGAAAGTCGGTAAACATGGGCGCTTTCATCGATTTCGGCGATTTTCGTTTTCAGCGGGATTCCAGATTTCTCTCGTTTCGCGAATTCCTTATCCATTCTTTTTTAAATTACAGGAATATAATTTTTAAACCATGATATATTTTCGGTAATTAACGAAACATAACGAATCGCCTTCGATTATACTAACTACGGAATCTGAGTCGTTTTGAATAGTAATTTCGATGTCTTCTACTTGTCCGGTAACGGTTCCTTCTCGTAGACTGCATCCGCTCGCCTCGATTTCCTGTCTAAGCGAAACTAGACACGTTCCCTTAGTCATTCGAACACCTAGTCCTAGTGCTGCTGTAGCAGTTTCTCTAGGTTGAATCGTTATCGTTCGCTGCGTAAAAATTTCCCATCTTAGTCCACCCAGTTGTCTGCAGGGTGTATGCGTCACTTTTTTCAGTGTCCAACGCACCTCTTTCGGTTGGGTTCTAACTTCGATCTGACGAGTGGGTCTCGTTATAAATTTATGGATAGGCCTGTTGAATCCCGACATTTTATTTATAAGAGGATTCTTTTAAAGTAATATACCGAGAATCGGAATATTTTGGAAAGGTGAATTAGGGCCTAGTATAAGCCCGCTACCTGTTTTCATATACAACCCGCTACCTGTTTTCATATACAATCCCACTCCCATCGTACTACCTTTCGACCACGGAGACAGATACAACCCATTGCCATCCGGTCTTACTTTACACGCCACACTCCATTTTTTAACAAACAATACTCCCGATCCGCTTACTTTATTAACAAGTTTCGAAGTAGCCGCAGAACCTAATCCGCTTAAAGCGCCTTGTGCTAAACTAGGCAGTACGCTAGAAAGAAGAAATTTTCCAGCAGTAGCTAGAAATGGTAATAGAGCTCCGATAAAACCACCTTCCACTTTCTTATTATACTCTAGTTGCGTTTTACTCATTTTGATCGTCGTGCCCTTTCCGTTCTGGCAAGCTTTCTTCATTTTGTTAATTTGCGCTTCCGTAAGAGCTAAAACGTGGTCTCCCTCCAGATCAGCGTGAGATAGTCTAATACTAACACCATCGACTCCCGCTTCAAGCGCTCGTTTAATCTTGATTTTTTGTCCTTCTGAAATATTAACACATACGTTCGTGTTTGGATTCATTTTATATATAACTAAGATAAACTTTTAATAGTCTTCACACTTCTCTAATATGAAACTTGATCGACAATTCTTCTCCTCTAAGGTTAATTAGTTTTTCATTTTGGTCGGTAAGTCTCGTTTCCATCGATGAAATCGTATGCATCGTAACGGGGAGATAAATTAAATTAGCTGGGATTTGGATGATCTTATAACCCGGTCCAACGGTAGGAAAAAACGAATATGTCACGTTCACCGTTGATCCATTCGAGTAGGAACCCCCGATTATATCGCTAGTTACTCTAAAGCTGTCTATGTTCATTATGTTCACAATGTTCTCCGATTCGTTATACCCGGCTTTGTATACGCGACTATCGAAACCTAGAACGGTTCTAATCAAGTCCGCGGTAGTAAAATCGACCTCGTAATTCATAGCGATAGTCAGCACCGCCTTCAACGTATTGGTGTTTGGTTCTAACGTAATGCAATATTCTTCGTTTGCGGTATCTTAATGACCGCTCTCTTTCATGATTTTCTTCACATAGTCGTTTATATCCGCGAGTTCATAGGATCCGGAATATCTACGTTAAACCACGTCACACGATTGTCCGGTGAATACCTGAAGTTGTTGTTGGTCGCGTCTATGTTAGGAAAAAAGTAGTAAGTATACAGATCGACTAGAGCCATTTCGTAATTTTTGGTTTTATCTAGTTCGATTACCGGATTATTTTTCGTTTTTATTCGTGCGGTTCTTTTCTTTTCGTTGTCTACCAAAATGTAAAACGATGATTTCGGATCCGTGTTACTCGCAGTCTGTGCTGTGTTCACCTGTATCTTCTCGAGGAGTCCTTCCATTTTTCACTAGTATATTATATTATTTTAATTCAGAATTGGGAATGTAAAATTCATCCAATCCGCGTCGGTATTTACCGCTGCTCTTTTTGCTCGTTAAGTCGATCACTACGAATTGATGCGGTTGTTTCCACGTCTCCTCGCATAGGTTTACGAATTCATCTTTAGGCATGTCCGTACTTACATGATCGTTGTAGATATGAGAAACATTCTTCCTGTCTTGGGGAAACAAACAGATAAAGTTTGCGTTCTCTCTGATAGTCTGTCTAGGCAATTTGAAATGATTTTGTGCGAGGTATAAACAATCCACGTTACTATGCCTGCCTCTGATATAATACGTTTCGCATTTGTTCTGATTCTCTAACTGCAAATCATCAAAAATCATCAAATTCTTCTTTTCACGGCTCAACTCTCTCGGATCGGGCACATCTTCCGCGGTTTCGTAAAACCTGCATTCGATATCCGACTTGTCTCTTAAATTTCTCGACATCTCTTCTACAACGCATGCCGGAGAAATGTTACGTCTCATTATCTCAGCTCGAAGGTCAAACAGCCTGATGATCACTTCCTTAGGCAATTTTTCTTCGAATGCCTTCTTAAGAATTTTGTACTCCGGTTGAAATAGAGATTTTCCGAATACTTGCAAATTGTTATAGTCGAGCCATCCGGGTCTCAAAAGTAAGTTTAACAATAACGTCGTCTTACCACATCCCGACTTTCCTACTATTACACCTCTTATACTTATAGGTAATAGGTTGTTATTAAATCTTTTCGACGGTAAATCATTCCACGTTAAGTCTTTCACTTCCATTTTAAATATATAAAAGTTCTATATTAAAAGCGAAATGTATTGCGTAAAGTGTAAAAGACAGACCGAAACTAAAGATATACAAGACGCCGTGACTAAGAATGGGAGATCTATGCTAAGAGGTGTATGCGTTGTATGCGGGAAAACAAAAACTCAATTCGTAAAAGGAGCCGCTGCGAAAGGTGGAGATGTAGTCAGTTCGTTGAATTCGGTTACAAGAAACATAAAGTTACCTTGGGCTAAATTTCCAGGTGAGATGCATCTTCCAGGTCATTCGTTTACCGGCAACGGTAATAGATTAGATTTAAGACTGAATCCCGACGGCACTCATAAAGATTGGAGTAAACCCGTAGACAGAGTCGATAACGCCGCGTATTATCACGATTTAGCTTACGATCAACACACCGACGTCGCTGCTAGGAATGCCGCCGACAGACAGATGCTAAACGAATTAAATAACATTCCCAATCCTACTTTGCGAGAACGTATCGAAAGAGCAGTAGTGAAACCTATATTATCCACTAAAGTGAGTCTCGGATTAGGTTTAAAGTCTTCAAAAAACTGTTCGATAAAGAACAAAAAGAAGAAAAGTTAAAATGGACTAATCAGTTAGCGAATGAATTGCATAAACCAGTAGTAAGACATTTTAGAAAGAGAAAGGTGCACGTTAGTGGGATAGATGAGATATGGGCTGCTGATTTAGTCGATATGCAGGCCTTCGCTAAAGATAACGATGGTGCGAAATACCTGTTAACCGTTATAGATGTGTTTTCCAAGTACGGCTGGATCGTGCCATTGAATGATAAGAGTGGGAAATCTACAGCTAGCGGCTTCGTGAAGATACTTAGGAACGGACGAAAGCCTGTTAAATTATGGGTTGACAAGGGGAAAGAATTTAACAATAAAGACATGCAAAAACTGATCGATAGGCCTAGGTATTCCACCGAGAACGAAGAAAAATCATGCGTCTTCGAAAGATGGAATAGGACTATGAAAGAGAAGATGTTCAAGTATTTTTCAGCAAATTCTACTAGAAGATATATCGACGTTTTAGATGGAATGGTGGGTAATTACAACAATACCAGGCACTATTCGATTAAAATGACGCCAACTAAAGCGAGTATGAAAGTAAACAAAAGAACCGTATGGCTAAATTTAAATGGCGGCATATACCCCGAACCCGTTAGGCCTAACTTTTCAGTCGGTGATAGAGTTAGAATTTAAAAGAAAAAGACTACATTTGAAAAATGATTCACTGCTAGGTGGACTGAAGAGGTGTTTACCGTGTCTGGAGTTCAATACACCGATCCCCCAACGTACAAGATAACCGATTACAACGGAGAAGAAATACAAGGCACTTTCTACGAACGAGAGTTGCAGAAGACTACCCAAGAAATATATAGGGTTGAAAAAGTGATCAGAAAACGCGGGAAGAAATCGCTCGTAAAAAAGTTAGGATACCCAAACTCGTTTAATTCTTGGATCGATAACGAAGCGTTATTATCGCCTTAATCATTCACAGTAGAGGAACGCAGAGATTCTTTCCTTTTTTCTTTTTCTCCTTCGTCAAGTGTTCACCGACGATGAGGCTCCAACAAAACTTCTCCATTTCGGTCGGTCTCTTGCGAGTTCTATTGCCTTTTTTAACTCCCATCCTCTGTCTTCTATGTCCTCCAGTACATTATCTATCCACTTCTTCTTCGGTCGTCCCCTGCTCCTCGTTCCCTCCACTTCTCCGTGCAGCGCCTTTGCCGGCATTCTTCCGCTCTCCATTCTGATCACGTGTCCATACCATGTTAGTCTTCTTTTCTTTATTCTTTCCACTACCGTTTTCTTCTGTCCCAGTTCTTCTCGTGTCACTTCGTTCCGTATCTTTTCTCTCCGTGATCTATTCAGTAGTCCTCGTAGCCATCCCATCTCCGCCACCAGCAGTCTTCTCTCGTCCTCCCTTTTCACGCACCAAGACTCTGCTCCATACATAAGGACTGGTATTACCAGTGTTTCATATCAATAGCTTGGTTTTTGTTCTTATTGAGATGTTGCCTGATCTCCATAGTTTCCTCAGCTTCCCAAACATTGCTGATGCCAGCCCAATTCTTTTCCTTATGTCCCTTGTCGATTCTGCATCTTCCGTAATTACACCCCCAAGGTACACAAATTCCGCCACCTGTTCCAACTCCTCTCCTTCCAAGGTGATGGTTATCTTCTTTTTTTCCTTGCCAATTGTCATTGTTTTGGTCTTCTCTCCGTTGATCCTAAGCCCGAATCTTTTACTACTTTCGTGTACCCTGGTCGTTAGTTCCTGTAGTTGGCTTTCGCTTTCCGCCATCAGGTCTATATCGTCTGCAAATCTTAGGTTGTTGACTATTTCTCCATTTATTCTCACCCCTATTTCTGTATCTGCCAGCGCTATGTCCATCATTGCCTCCAATATCAGGTTGAATAGGTATGGGGATAGACCGCAGCCTTGTCTTACTCCAACGTGTACTCTGAACCATTCCGTTAGCTCCCCGTCTACTCTCACTGCGCTTATCGTTTTACTGTACAGGTCCTCCAGTAGTTCCACTAGCTCTTCTGGTACTCCGTAGTTCCTCATCACTCTCCACAGCCCCTGCTGCCAGACACTGTCGAAAGCTTGTCTGAAATCTATGAAGTTGTTATATATCACCTTGTTCTTTTCATAGTATTTCTCCGACAGTTGCCTAATTGTGAATATTTGGTCCACTGTTCCCCTTCCTCTTCTGAATCCCGCTTGTTCCTCTCCCACTATTTCCTCCACATACCTCCGTAGTCGTTGTTGCAGGACTCTGGTGTACACTTTCCCAGGCACGCTTAGGAGGCTGATTCCTCTGTAGTTGCTGCAGATAGTCTTGTGCTTTTTCTTGTGTATGGGGACTATGATCGCCTTTCCCCAGTCCTCCGGGCATTTCTTTCCTTGGTATATCCTGTTGCACAGGGTGTGCATCATCTCCACTGAGCACTCCTCTCCTTCCCTGATCATTTCTGCTGTGATGTTATCCTCCCCTGGTGCTTTCCTCTTTTTTTGGTTTTTTATCGCTTCTTCTATTTCTCCTCTGAGTATGTGACCCAGTCTATCCTGGTTGTTATTCTGTGGCATTTCCTCCAGGACCGTGATGTCCGTTGGATTCTCTTCGTTGTACAGTTCCTCGAAGTGTTCTCTCCATCTTACTCTGATCTCGTCCTTGTTCTCTATCTTTTCGCCCTCTTTGTTCCTTATTTCTGACGATTCGCTGCTCACCGTGCCACATATTTCCTCCGCCATTCTGAACAATCCTCTGGTGTCTTGTCTCTCCGCGCTATGCTCCGCCTCTGTGCATTTTTCCTCTATCCATTGTTCTTTACATTGCTTTGCCTTCTTTTTGATTTCTCTAGTTATTTTGTTGTATCTTTTCCTGTTTCCTTCGTTGTCCATTTTGGTCCTCTTTAGTTCTTTCCTTTGGTCACTTAGCCTAAGCACTTCTTGTGTTATCCACGGTTTCCTCTTTCTTGTTTCTCTGTATCCCAACACTTGTCTTGCCGTCTCGTTGTAGATTTCTCTGATCTCCTTCCAAGTCCCCTCCACCGAGGTTTCAGCTCCCTCCTCCTTTTCCATGGCCTTCTTCCATTTCCTTTTTAGTTCCTCCTTGTACCTTTGTTTCATATCTGTCTCCTCCAGTTTTTCCACGTCATATCTTCTTATCTTTCCCTGTCTTCTTGCTGTTTTTAGCTTTATTCGTATGCCTGCCATTACTAGTTTGTGGTCTGACGCCACATCCGGTCCCGAGTATGCTCTACAGGTTGTTACACTGCTCCTCCATCTGTTGTTAACTATGATGTAGTCGATTCTGTTCTTGGTTCTGCCGTCTGGCGACTCCCAAGTCCATTTCCTACTGTCCTTCTTCTGACAGAGATTAGCATATAACTAATCATTTCTCGATCGATACTACAGGAAATTCCCTGCTGGCGTAATCATCCCAGGACTCATCAACGATACTACAGGAATTCCTATCACGATGAATCATTGGCGCGTGATATTCGTCGTGAAATATTAGTCACGTGATCGAAACTGCAAAGATTTCAAGTAGTTTCGATCACGTGACATGGGGGGTGACATCATGAACGTGGTTATTTGGTGGTTATTAGGTGGTTATTGGGTGGTTGTTCCAGCCGCTTAGTTTTTCTACTACTGACACTGGACAGTGGACACGCTGCCAAAACAGTCAAAGTAATTAAAACGTGAACAAGCTTGAAACAGAGACATGAATGTCGATTAAATGATCCAAACTCATAGATTAAAACCTTGTACTTTAACGATTACTTTGCACAACCAGAAAATATCTTATTAGCAACGATAACAGATGAACAAGAACATATAAATGAACTGGGATTCCGTCGACTATGTTTTTTACCAAAGACATGTCATAGACCATAGCCTGTTCTCTCGCCTGATCTCGTCTCAATTATTTATGCCAACTCTTTGTTTACAGGCATGTCAGATCTTCAAGTCAACAGGCTTCAACGCATCCAACATTCTCTGGCTCGCGTGGGGTTGCGTGCAACTTCTCGTTCAAACTCTTTATCTCTGCTCCATCAGCTGCATTGGCTTCCTGTAGAATTCAGAATTAGATTTAAACTGGCCTGTTTCACCTATGCCTCCCACCCCCCCCACAACGTGCACGCCTGCCTACATGGGCGCCCGCAGGATTTTTTGCAGGGGAGGTCAATCACGGCCGGGAGCACTGGCGGCGATCTTGTTTGACAGGTGGAGGGGACACTTTTGAACTGATCTGGGAAAAAAGGTCAAAAATTTTTTCGCGCGTTAAATTTTATGACCTTTTTTCGGTGTTTCTTCTAAATTTTGGGGGTCGGATGTATGGTGTGTCCCCCCACTGTTAAAGGTGGGGGTCTTGTCCCCTCGACCCCTCCTGGATCGACGCCCATGGCCGGGAGAGTTAGTTGTGTAATATATAAATATGTCATTGATTTATTCAAATCACCGAATGCGATTAATACACTGCAAAGCATTGAAAGACACATAACTCTGTGTGCCCCTCATGTAGGCGGCCTAAACCTTTCGCAGTGGTTTGCACTGCCTATCGCCAAAGAAAACATTAGCTATAGGGCCTACAGACGAAATGAATCCAGCCTAGCGTACATTTCAGTGAAATAAATTTTGACCAATAATACAATCTCATTTCTGAAGTTTGGACTTTGGAAGAGTGTAATTAGCTTATCTGCTTCTCTTGAATAACTCTCAACAGAATTACGACAAATATCAGAATTACGACAAATATCATAATCACATCCTTCCTACGAACTCACCAAAACCTTACCTCTTGTCATCTTTCCATATGGCTTTCACCCAAAACATAGCTCTTTCACAGATCTTAACCTGCTTCCTCCTCTTCCACTTGCCTTCCTCACCGCTTCAATTCTAAACTCCATCCACCGTAGCCGTCTGACTGCCTGAGTAGGCCTACATTTGGATATTATATGCTAATCAAGAAGTCCATGGCCTACTGTAACGTGTTATTTCTATTAATTCTATAGTGCATCAACTCTGGGGTTTCTCGTCAACAGCCAGCATTTGCCGTTGCTTTCAAACTCAGAGAGTAAGGTTTTCAGTATCCATGATTCTCTTGGAAGTCACATCATGATTTCCAGGGGGGGTCACGCGACCCCCCTTGACCTATGCTGCGGGCGCCCATGCCTGCCTACCTTCAACCGTAACAGCTCTGAACTTACATTCCGTCACGCAGTCTGCGGTCTTCTGTTATGGGTATTCTGGTTGAGCCTAGATGCAGTGCTGCCATGGGCCCTCGTGCATTTCGTGTTGCAGCCCCCAAGGAATGGAACGGACTACCAATGTTTATCCGTTACTCGATCTCTTCTTCCTTCAAGAAACGTCTCAAAACTCACTTTATCTCGCTGGCTTTCGAACATTTGGATATCTAATTGCTCTTCACCTAGCGGCTAACTAACCGCGCCTTAGGCTCGCATTTCTGTTTGCTTTGCGCTCGTTAAAAATGTTTGTAATAATAATAATAATAATAATAATAATAATAATAATAATAATAATAATAATAATAATAATAATAATAATAATAATAATAATAATAATAATAATGATAATAAAAATAATAATAAAAAATAAATAAATAAATAAATAAAAATAATAATAAAAATAATAATAATAATAATACCTCGGGTATAAAAAAAAAATAATAATAATAACGCAGCCGCCTTCCGCAACACTTTTGCACTTCCAGGTCACGATGAAGATGGTCACTCCAGAGATTAATTTTCACATATTTAGTATCTGACTCCTGAGGGATTATATGTACCTCGGGGGAAAAAGATAATAATAATAATAATAATAATAATAATAATAATAATAATAATAATAATAATAATAATAATAATAATAATAATAATTGTCGTATATTTGGTTGAAGGTCGTTTTTAATAGAAATTGACACGCATTAGCCTCATTATACAGTGTACAGAAAGTTAAATATTATCAGCTTGTTAAACCCAGTCATTTTTCCGTGTGCCAAACTCTATTGTGACCAAAGAAATATAAATAATAAAGATTTAACGTCTGCTGTGGCAGAATATTGGCGACCAAAGAAATATAAATTATAAAGATTTCACGTCTGCTGTAGTTTGCATTTACCATAGGCTATATCATATGCATAAGGTCACAAAAATGACAAAAAATAATTATTTGGGACTAAAAATGGCAAATTCACTGGTGGGGAAAAGGGCAAGGACTGGTGGGGAATTCGAGAGGACTGGTGGGGAATTTCCCCAGCAGTCAACATGTTAAAAATGCCCTGCCAAACAGTCATTCAATAAGTCCGTATTTCAGCCAATCGGCCAGGCAGTTACTCAGTCAGCCAGAAAAAGAATGGGGGTGGTGACTTGGTGGATTGGTCTGTCAGTAAGTCAGAGATCGATTCCTGCATATTACGGCAGGCCATCTTGCATTGACAGCAATTCATTATAATTGCCGTGTTCTAATCTTCCGGCATAATCAGTGGAAAGTCTTCGGCTTTTGTCGCCTTTCTGTCACTCATTGTCAGGTCATCAAGTAAATTCGATCTAAAGTTTTCCGAACTGGTTGTAGTATGAGACAGAACTCTTGATGCTCGAAGTATCGCCTTGCTGGATTTACTCCACCAATCGTATGCTGCTGACGCCAATCAGCGCATCAGACAGTTACAATTGAAACAGACAACCTGGAAACAATTTTTTATGCTCTTGGATATCTGTGGACACTGCCTCTGTAATCGAATCTCTGCACATATGTTTTTGCTACATCAGGACTCTATCTTCAAGCATTATGGTCACCCATCTATGTGTTGCATGAACAACCACTACAGCACCTCGATTAATGCTCAGTTGCTCATTCCAAGCTGAATGGGGCGAGATGATGCAGCAGCCTTTTCACCGCGTAGGAATTTCCACACTTCGCTACGTGTAGCCCAAGGTGATTGGTCGCATGCCTCCGTCCCTTTTGCTCAGAGGTATCAGGTTTTTCCAGTAGATCACTTTCGCTTCTGGTAGAACTCCATTTATCAGCAGATTGACAATATTACAAGCAGCATTCAGGTCGAAGCATACTAAGAGGAGCTCAGATTACAGCTCAGTTCCACGAGCCAATGCTGTGCCTTTGAAGACGGTGGCCAATAAAGGCATGTTGTTAAATGAGCAAATACTTTACTCTACGCTACCCTTAAATTTCAAATCTCCTGAAACTTACAGGATCTCGGTGTTGACCGTACACACCATTAATTGGTTAGTTGTCGTGTAAGCCACTTCATTATAATCATAGAGTTCGTAGCAGTTCTTTTCTAGTGAATGCAATTTAATGTGATAACATAATAGGGCCTAATTTAATATGACAATAGCTCTGTGGTAGGTTACAGCTTCAGATTACATAAGAAAACCTAAATATACCAGTTAATAGAACAGTTACCTTTGTTCAAGGCATTCTAGCTAACTATGCTTGACAGGCAAACTACTCAGAAATGCTAAATATTCTAATGAAGTCAGCCAACCAGTAACTTTTCTAGAGAGGAGTCTCTTTTTTGCAAAAACCAATAAAATATAATTAACATAATGGATATATTAATATATATATATATATATATATATATATATATATATATATTATAATTATATATATGGGTCATTATCCGAAAGTGCAGAACTGATGTCCCATGACGGTTTTTTGAGTTTCTTAGATTATTTCTTCAAATTTGTTTAACCTATCCTTGAAAGAATGAGCAGATTGACATTTTCCATCACTGTTGTAGTTGCTACATTTTGGAAATTTAGAAAAAAATTACTAAATGTATGCAAAATATCATTACCATCCTCTGTCCGACACGTTGTACAATGCATTAAATTCAGCTTTTACGCAAAATTATGCCATTACAACCTATTATAAAGATATATTATTTTGATTAATTAGTAGCTACCATATGCAATAATGAAACACTTAGACTCATTTTCGTAATATTTATTTCTTTACCCTATTTATACTTGTCCATAGAAATAAGCATCATAGCCAACTCAACTTTTGGGAAGCCTATAACTTTTACAGAACGTGCTTACTTACTAAAATAAAAATATCAGGAACAAGGTATTATCAACTATTAATGGAACCACACAGATTTGTGTTTAAATTCATAATGTTTTATTTTTAATTTAAGTTTGTGTGTTCCAAATTACAAAAAAGTAAATTCCTGTTTCATTACCATCTCGTGTTGTATTTCCTGGTTTTGGTAGATTATAACATTGATAACTTATTTTATTTACCGCTTTTGTCGAACTGATTAAAATTACTTATGTGATAGAGTAATTCAAGTGAAAATATTTGACGGCTGTCATAAATTTCATAATTTTGTCATTACCATCCAGCGGTTGTTTTTCATCATTACCATCCGTTTACATCAGATTTCTGCTATTTTCTCATGACAGTCGCATCTTGCCATGGATGGTAATGACGCATTGCTAAGAGAGAATTACATGTATTTTTTGTGAATTATTTGATATTAAAATAAATTGCAAGTAATTAGAATTTACTAGCAACTCCTAAAATGTTGTTCAACTTGTGTCTAATGCATATTTCTTTGTGCCGTCGGCTCTAGGAGCCCTAGCGATCGTCATGCCACACAGTCTCCGTTGCCGTCTTGCTACTTCTCCCAGTAGCCCTTGAGTCGCGCTTTGGCCTGGGAGTCCCACCTCAGCGCTCCGGCCTGGGAGTCCCTCCATCCGCGACCATCGGCGTGGTTTGGTGTGTGGCATGACGATTTTCTTGGCATGATTAACAGGGGTGGTTTGCCATTGCCTTCCCCTGGTTTTGCCTGCCGTGCCCGTTCGTTCCCCCTCCTAGGAAGAGTACTTCCTAGGAAGGGTACTAACGGTCCGCACCACGAGAAGGTGGGCACGGAGGACTTTGGTTCACCAGCCCAGGTCGGATCCGAGTCTACGCTCATCAGAGTCGTCGGTCAGGTCGCCTCCCTGCTTTACTCTGTACCAGAGTGACTGGTGAACCTTTGCGGACCTAATGCATATAACATACAGTTATAGCTAATGCTGCGCTATTTTTTCTGTAGCTGAAAATAATATAACTTTTTCTTAATAATTTCTAAAAAATGTCATAATTTCTTTACACCAGACTAATATATTACGTGAAGGAAAGGCCTGTTGCATTTCTACGTAATGCTGGTATCATCTACTTTTAAGAAAGTGCCATTGTGTAAGCACGAGAGGAATATTTCAGGTCCCTGTGATTAAATATGATAACCCAAAAAAGTCAAAAAAAGGAGTTTTGACTTTATAAATTCTGAAAAAAAGTTACTTATGATTACAAATATAGTGGATTTCTTTCAAATCAGTTAAATTTAACTATGTACATGACTAAAGAAAACATTTGCAACCAATTTTGGGGGAAAATATTTGGGGGTTTTTCGTTGACGAAATTTGTAAAAACATTTGTAACATTTGTAACATTTCGGATAATGACCCATATATGTATATATATATATATATATATATATATATATATATATATATATATATATTAATAATATGCAGTAGGGGTGTTCATCGATGTAGCCAAGGCTTTTGATTGTGTCGATCATGCTATACTAATAGATAAGCTAGCCAACTTCGGAATTAGGGGTGCAGCTCACTTGGTTTAAAAGCTACTTAGAATCACGTACTCAACTAGTAAGTTGTAATGGGACACTCTCTTTGCCGGGAATTATAACCTCGGGGTACCTCAAGGATCTAACTTGGGGCCTCTTCTCTTCTTATTGTATATAAATGACCTTGCAAAGATCTCTACGTCTCTTCACTTTGTACTCTTTGCGGATGACACGAATATTTTCCAATCTGGCACCTCTTGGGCAACACTCATGCAATCTGTTAACAGGGAGCTTACCATAGTCAATGACTGGTTTACTGCAAACAAATTGACACTCAACATAGGTAAAACAAATTACATAATTTTTAAATCTTATAGGAAAATTAGGCCAATAATTGGTAACCTATCCATTAATAGCGAACCTATCGCCAAAGTAGACTCAGCCAAGTTTCTGGGCGTCTTCATAGACCAACATCTTACTTGGAAAACCCATATTAATTACGTCGCCTTAAAAATAGCAAAAAATATTGGAATAATTTCGAGAGTAGCAAAAATCCTTCCTAAAACTATCAGACTGAGTCTTTACAATACCCTGATCCTTCTTTATCTTAGTTATTGTAACTTACTATGGGCCTCAACTTATGAATCTCATCTTACGAAGTTATTTCTGCTGCAGAAAAGAGCAATTCGAATGATAGAGGGGGCAGGTCGAAATGATCACTCTAAACCTATATTTAAAAATCTTAAGCTTCTGAATCTTAAACAGATTAACACCTTCCAAATTGCCGAACTGCTTTATTCCTATAGTCATAATCTCCTATAGGGACTCTTTTGAGGGCTATTTCACTTTAAACTCAGCAGTACATGAACACTACACTAGAGGTGCTGCTCTCTACCGACCCATTAAAATAAGAACAAACTTGAGAAAATTCAGCATTAAATCAAATGGTCCACAAATTTGGAACTCGATGCCATTAGAAGTTAGAAATGCTAAAAGTAAGTTTATCTTTTAAAAGAGCCTAAATAATATTTAATCAATGAATAATTAACCTGCAGCGTATAGTTCCTGAATCGACTTGAGTAAACTTGGTCTAGGTCACAATGGGGTCGAGTATAAGAGTCTCGTATCGGTCATCGTATACTCCTTGGTAACTTGGTTCAAGTTATTTGTTGTTACTTTAAGCGATTGACTAGAGTCCCAGTAGGGACTTACTATAGGCTGCTTTGGTAGGCTTTTTTTACTTAGTTCTTTCTTTTTGGGTTCATTTTTGTTTTTTTGTTTCTCCATTTTTCCATTTCTTGTTGTTCTTTCATAATTCATAATTAAGTTTAGTTAAGACCTAACTGAGTACTTAATCAAATACACTTCTTAACAGATGTTGAATCCGTCAATGGATCGTCTTAGCTGCCAACATTCGAAAAAGTAAATTAAATAATAGGGCATCCCTGGTTTAGCGGGACTTCCATCCCTTTAGGGTTACCCTTTGGTATTTAAGACAACAGGATATGTATAATATACCACAAGCCACACACTCTTAATTTTAACAAATGTTCTTACTCTTGATTTTGTCGGACAGTAAAACAATGCTAAACTAGACATAGTACATTTGGCTGATGTTAATAACTTGGTTAGAGATTGTCATGAGTACCAATAAAGATTTATTGAATATATATATATATATATATATATATATATATATATATAGACAAGACTCTATCTGTCTGTAACAGCGATCTTTGACCGGGATGTATTTCTACAGTTTTCGAGCTTTACACTCCAAACCTCACTACTGTGTGAGGCTTCGCGTCTCCCGTTTTCACCGCTTTCATGGTGTTCCTGGCCAAAATCTCTCCCAAACCCCCACTTTTAACAAATTTGAATCGACCTATTTTCATTCGCCAGATGGCGCCGCCCGAGAAGATTCTCTGTGTTGTTTGACCGCGATGCATTTCTACAGCTTTGGAGCTTTTTACTCGAAACCTTCACTGAACTATTATTCATTTGTTGCGTGTTGTTTCCGTTCTCCGTATTTCCGAAACCCGGGGAACGCAGGGTTCACCAGCTTATTCGCTACAGGGCAATGCATTTTTAGCTGGTAAAAAAACTTAGTCTCACTCGCCAGATGGCGCCGCCGGGTTAAGCGGCTAGAGTACGGATTCGCTAGAGGGATTTAAACTTTCACTGAACTAAACCCGGCCAACGCCGTGTTAAGCAGTGTTTTGTTGCTTATTCGCTAGAGGGATTGAAACACCCAAAACGCCGGGTTAAGCAGCTTCGCGTCCCCCGTTTTGACCGCTACCATGGTGTCCCGGCCCAAACCTCCGAAACCCGGGCAACGCCGGGTAAACCAGCTAGTATATATACACCGTGAGGCATAAAAAAGGAAGCCCCTGGAAAAATCGTTATAACTCATTCAATAATTGATCATAACAAATGCAATTTACGCAAAGAACATCTATCGTTAAAATCGATAATTTTATTTTTACAAAGGCCCTGTAACAAATTTCCGCTAAATCGTTGATGTAATAATAATGACGTCATTAATTTTTCCACCATTTACGAAAATTGCGTTCAGTGAGGAAGATAAACTTTTTAAGACAAAATAAACATTATGGAGCCAAAAGATTTTTAAAGGAGTTTCCTCATAAAAGCTGGTCTCGTAGTGGATTGGACAAGATTATTCGCAAGACTGATAGTACTGGCACGTCGCAACGTCTTCCAGGCAGTGGCCGTTCGCGCACTGCTCGAACTGCTGACAAAATTGAAGAAGTTGAAACACTTGTTTTGAGCCAGGAAGATTTTCCGCAAACACACCGTACTCAAAGATAAATTGCTCGGGAAGTTGGTATATCTCAACGTTCCGTTAATCGTATTGTGAAGAAAGACTTATGTTTGATATGCAGGAAAAACGTAGGGCACATGAATTGACCGTGGCCAACAAACAAGCTCGACTTGACCGCAGTCGCCTTTTGTAGCGTCGCCACCCAGCTAGTCTAGTGCATTTCATCTGGTTTACTGACAAAAAATTATTCACAGTTGCTTCTCCTAGCAATACTCAAAATGATCGTCTGTATGTAGCAGTTGGAACTCGAAAGAGAGTTATTGCAGCCGATCGCCTTTTACGCACACGTCCGACGTTTAGCAAATCCCTGATGGTGTCAGTCGGTGTTTCTTCTCTGGGGCGCACGTCGATTCACTTTGTTGAACCAGAGGTAAAAATCAACGGCCAATACTACAGAGATGTTTTACTCATGGAAGACCTTCTACCTGAAATTCGAGAATTCTCTGAATTTTACATTGTCCAGCAAGATGGTGCTCCAGCGCACAGAGCTCGAGAAACGGTTGCACTTCTGACGAATGAAACTTCTGACTTCATAATTCCTACACTATGGCCCCCTAATAGCCCAGACCTGAATCCCGTAGATTATAAAATGTGGCGATGCATGCAGGAAATGGTGCACAAAACAAAGGTTCGTGATGTTGAAGATCTTCGAAAGCGAATCATGAAAGCGTGGAACGATCTTGACCAACGAATTATTGACTCGGCGGTACGTGAATGGCGTAAGCGACTTCGCGCATGCGAAGAGGCTGAAGGCGGACAAACTGTAAATTTTTTTACATTGCCTGCTATATAGCTATAAATTTCATGAATTTCATTGACATTGTTTGAATATTGTTAAAATAATAACGATTTTTCCAGGGGCTTCCTTTTTTATGGCTCATGGTGTACAGTGTGATTCTCGTTAACGTAAACGATAACGAAAATGTTCGTTAACGTAAAAAAAATGATTTCGTTAACGATAACTATAACTGTAACTAAAAAATATCATTAACTATAACTATAACTATAACGAAAATAACACTACCGAAAATTCATCGCTATTTTTGTTAATGAACTAAAAAGTGCGATATCGATATTTTAATAATATCGTTTTAAATTATCCTGTTTATTGTTCCCAGATAAAATGAGAAAATATATGCTGCATATTCTCTTTGCAAATATCCTGGGTTCTTTTCAAAAATCTAATATTTCAAGTTTCTTTTGATGAAAAGATAATTTTTCTTTCGATTTTTAATATTAGATAGTGAGAAACTTGTTTTGATTTTAATTTTCTATGATAAAAGGAATCTTATAAAAAAATTACCATGTTCGTGTTCAAATTAGAAATGTTCATAATAAAATCGAATTGAATACACATTTAAACGAAAACGAGATTGTGTTTTTGAATGGAAAAAATCCATTAAATATCTGTGACAGATGTACTGTTGCCATTAAGTATCAAATTCAAATCTGAGTAACATTTGTTTTTCAGCAATTTCAGTTTTTCTATTTGTTAGAGTCATAGAAATTTTCTGGGTTGGGTAATTTTCTTTGACATAATTTTTTTTAGGAAGTCCAGTTGTAACTATGTACTAACTAAAATTAACTAAGATAAATGTCCAGTTACTATAACTATAACTATAACTAAAAAATAATACTAACTATAACTGTAACTATAACTAAAATTAAAAACCATTAACTATAACTGTAACTATAACTAAAATAAAATCTGTAAGGAGAATCACACTGATGGTGTATAATCATGGTCCTTACTATGTAATGCAGTGGAATGCTAGAGGACTACTGAAACATAAGGATCAGTTAAAACCTCTATAAGGCATAGCATACATTCACCAGGTGTAATTTAGATGCAGGAAATCTTTCCAAAAACACAAAATAAACCTGATTGTTTACAGGTCTAGTGTGGTAAAGAAATCGTAGGCCTATTCAACAATACTCAAACTATGTACATCGCCAGTAGTAGAGAACCGCGCTATCTGGGCAATTTAACCTAATCCTAGGTTACCGCTTCATTTTTGAACCTACCTTAAGTGGCAAAATGTCTAAATATACACAAACCTAAACCCTAGGTCAAATACTGGCCTATAGGTCACCAAAATATTGCAAATCCGTCACATTTCATGCACAAACCTAATCCTAGGTTCAAATACTGGCTAAGGGAATTTCCGAAGTTTTCGATGAGTCAGCATTTTCGATGATGACTAGATCAGAAAATATTTTTACAGTTCTACTTAAAGGCATACCACCCCAATATAAAATGGAATACTCGAAGAACACTGTTATTGAATTAAGAAAAATCGCCAAGCAGAGCGGCTTGTTTGGATATACGAGACTGCGGAAAGCGGAGTTGATTGCTAAAATTGAAGCAAACGAGACCCAAACGCTAATTCCCTCACATTTCACACCAATCTCGCCTAATACCAGTTTGCAGATTGAAACCCCAACACAAGCACCCTCAACAGCACGATAAGTATACGATAAAACTATGTTAGCGATTAATACATGTGCTAAGGTGATTGAAAGGAACATACCTAAGCAACCAATGAAAATCGTAAAGGAGAACTTTGGGGTAATGAAAACAAAAATTACTTCGTATTTTAGGAAAATAATTAATAAACCAAAGTTTGAAATTCATCAAACGGCTTCAGCCATCAGGGGCTTCACGAAACAATACACGGTAGAGGGAGCTAAGGGTATCGATGCCACATCTTTTCTTAACACCGTTCGAGCACAGGCGGTCGACTTGTTGTTAAAAAATCGTCAGACAAAGACCAACTTTGTCCTTACCTACACAATGGAGCGCGTTGACATGAAGACTGGAGAAGTAGATACTAAAGATTTTCCATTCGTTTCAAGGATTGAGGTGATTCTAGACTCCACCGATGTAAACGAAATTTATAACAACGCGAAAGATAAAATTATTGAGTCGATGGCTGCCTTCCAGATGCGTGGTAGTAGCTGGAGACTCAGAGCGGTTCAAAAATTAGAAATCAACACGGTTGTTTATAAACCGCTGAAAGGTAGTTCTTACATTCCACTACCAAAATGTTTGGTGAGTAAAAAGGGAATTATTAATATGAAGAACGAAGACGGAGACTGTTTCAAGTGGTGTGTAACAAGAGCCTTAAACCCTGTTGAGGAACATCCGTATAGAATTACGAAAGAGTTAATCAAGCAGTCTGAGGAACTTAATTGGTCCAGCATTGAATTCCCAGTGGCTGCGGATGCTAATGTGATAAGTAAGTTTGAGAGAAATAATAAAATTAGTATTAATGTTTTTGGTTATGAGAAAGATGTTAACCTGTTTCCACTATATTTATCAAAGCATGAGAACGATCGGTGTGTAGATCTATTACTCATTTCTGATGGAGAAAAGAAGCATTATTGTTGGATAAAGAACTTTAACAGATTGATGGTGGTTCATAACGCAAACTCATACACTTCGATGCACTATTGTAAAAGATGTTTGCAGGGATATAGAGATGTAGGTTCTCTACACAAACACACCGAGTACTGTTCCCAACACGACGCTCAAAAGATAGAACTTCCAGAACCGGGAACTATGTTGAGTTTTAAAAATTATTATAGAAAGATGAGAGTCCCCTTTGTAGTGTACGCCGATTTCGAAAGTTTTATTGAACCTATAGACACTTGTCAACCAGATCCCAACACGTCCTACACAAATAAATACCAAAAACACATTCCAAGTTCTTTCTGTTATTATATAAAATGTTTCGATGATGACTTATATTCGCGAGCCCCCGTAATGTTCACAGCGAAGAACGAAGGTGATGATGTAGCGCAGATATTTATAGACACTCTTATAGACGATATAAAAGATATTTACAAGCGATTTAAATTTCCAAAAGACATGATATTCGGGAAGGAAGACAAGGAGCTATACGACTCGGCTACTGTTTGCCACATTTGCGAACGCGAACTAGACGATGATCGAGTTCGAGACCACTGTCATTTAACTGGAAAATATAGTGGGGCCGCTCATAACATTTGTAATCTACGCTATAAAGTCCCTAAGTTTATCCCAGTACTGCTACATAATTTATCCGGATACGACAGTCATTTATTCGTAAAGAAACTACGAGGCGATGATAACGAAAAGATTAACTGCATTCCTTGCAACGAAGAAAAGTACATCTCATTTAGCAGAGAAGTTGTGGTTGATAAGTTTGTGGGTAAAGAAGATAAGGAAGTAGAGGTTAAACGTGAATTACGTTTCATCGATAGTTTTCCATTTATGGCTTCGAGTCTCGACGCTTTATCGAGGAATCTAAGCAAAGACCAGTGTAAAAATATAAGCAAGCACTACTCTGGTAATCAGCTCGATCTCTTGCTTCGAAAAGGAGCGTATCCTTACGATTACGTTGATTCCATCGATCGCCTGAACGAAACAGAACTACCACCAAAGTCGGCATTCTATTCGAGACTTAACGACTCGGACATTAGCGATGAAGACTACAACCATGCGCGGGTGGTATGGAATGAATTCGGATTTAAAACGTTTAGAGAATACCACGATTTATATAACCTATCCGATGTTCTCCTGCTCGCCGACGTGTTTGAAAATTTTAGAGACGTGCGTTGCAAGAACTATGGTCTAGACCCCGCTTAGTATTATACTTCTCCGGGGCTTGCTTGAGACGCCGCATTAAAGTTGACTGGAGTAGAGTTGGAGTTGTTGAGCGATTATGATATAATACTAATGGTTAAACACGGGATAAGAGGCGGTGTTAGTACAATTTCACATCGTTATGGGCAGGCAAACAATAAGTACATACCCTCGTTTGACGACAGCAAGCCTTCATCATTTATAACCTATTTGGACGCTAACAATTTGTACGGATGGGCGATGTGTAAGAATCTACCAACTCACGGGTTCCAGTGGATGGGTAATGATGAGCTAAACGACTGGAGATCAACACCGAGTATATTAGAAGTGGACTTGGAATACCGAAGAGATTTGCACGATCTTCACAACGACTATCCTCTTGCCCCTGAGAATATTACACCCGAATCTTCAACTGTGCCTAAACTCATTCCAAACCTGAACGATAAAGTAAAGTACATAGTCCATTACGAAAATTTAAAGCTGTACGAAAGCCTAGGTTTGAAGATAACCAAAATTCATCGTGGAATTAAGTTTGAAGAAAGTGCCTGGCTGAAAAAATATATCGATCTAAATACCAGCCTGGGGACTAGAGCCACCAACGATTTCGAGAAAGACTTTTTCAAACTAATGAATAATAGTGTGTTTGGGAAGACGTGTGAAAACATAGAGTCTCGGGTAGACATAAAACTAGTTCCAGCGAGAAGCAAGCTATAAAACTAGCAGCGAAAACGAGCTACGATACTCGAACTATTTTTGATGAAAACCTAATCGCCATTCACATGAAACGCACGAAACTATATTACAACAAGCCCATATATCTCGGTATGTGTATTTTAGACTTGAATAAGACTTTAATGTACGATTTCCACTATAATTACATCAAGAAAAAGTATGAAGATAGAGTAAAGTTACTTTTTACGGATACGGATTCTCTAGCTTATGAAATTAAGACCGAAGACTTCTACGCCGATATAGCTCCTGACATTAGAAGTAGGTTCGACACTAGCGACTATCCTAAAGACCATCCATCCGGTATAGAAACTGGTATTAATAAAAAGGTTATTGGTATGTTCAAAGATGAAGCGGGAGGAAAACAGATCGAAGAGTTTGTAGGTTTGAGGTCGAAACTGTACTCGTACAAGATGGCTGGTGTAGACCACAAGAAATGTAAAGGCGTGAAGAAGAATGTCGTCAAGAAATCTATCACTCACGAAGATTATAAAACCTGCTTGTTCACCAAACGAGAACAATCGAGAAAGATGAATGTCTTTCGATCCCACCTACACGATATCTACACCGAAGAAGTCAACAATGTGGCTCTTTCAGCCGACGATGATAAACGAGTGATTCAGCAAGACGGCATCCACACTTTAGCATATGGACATTATTCTCTAATGCAACTGTGAAAAACATCGATGTTGAAGGCGTAGTTCTTCCAAATCAACCGTTAACGAATTTTCAATTATTGGATGCTGCGAAGAAGCTGAATATTCCGAATTTTAGAGGAGTTTTTCTACGAGACACCCTGCCGAAAAAACCTAGACGGAATGAGTGTGGGATATTGAACCTAGACGATTCTAATGGGGTAGGACAACACTGGTGCAATTTTTTAAAGAACGGTAACGAGAAAATTTATTTCGACAGCTATGGACTACATCCTCCTACCGAACTATTAAAGTATTTACGCGGTTCAGTGTTATATAACAGCGAACGAATACAGCCGGATAATGAAGTGTTTTGCGGACATTTATGTTTGTACGTGTTAAAGAAGACGATGAACGACGGATGCGAGTTTCAAGAAGTCATAAACGACTTGCATTAAAAAATTATTATATATAAAATGCCTGTCGATAAATTTGGACATACAGATTCCGGATCTACGCAAAGAGTAGTTGCTGGAGGCGTTACGCTAACTCAGGTAAACAGCGCTTTTCTAAGGCTAGATGGAAGCAACGACATTGTTGGAGATATAGATATGGGCGGTCATCTTCTCATAGGCTTACCAACTGATTACCCATCAGCTGGTAACGGCGACGAAGCCATTAGCTTTAACCAGGCAACGGCCTTAGTCGCCGATAAAATCACTAATAACACCAACCCAACCGCTGAAAACCATTTAGCTAACAAGAAATACGTCGATGAACAAGACGCCACGAAGGTATCAAAGACCGGCGATACCATGACGGGCAATCTATTTCTAAGTGCCGGCGGCGATCGCTTTCGCACCATGGGGTGTAAGGATGTGGGAGGAAATAAACAATTCCATTTGTTGTTGGGTAGTACAACGAATAAAATACAATGTCAGTCGAACGTTCCTGTTACGCTACAAACGACCGATGGATTTTTGTGTAAGCATGGGGATCAAGATATAATAAGATTCGGTAAATCGTCTACCGATCGTAGAACCGAACTGTACCAAAATATCGTGATGAACGAAAAATATATCGTTGATTTACACGATCCCGCCGAAGCTCAAGACGCGGCTACGAAGAATTACGTCGATAAGTCTTTTAAAAAGTGTCTCGTCGGGTATATTCCTAATTTGGAAGCCAACGATAGTATAACCGGTTTCATCGCTAGCGCCAGTTCGAATAGAAATAAGCATGAGGCGTACAGAGCCTTTAACAATCTCGCAGTCAGTCCTGCTTGGATTCAAGGCGATAATATAACGGTTTGGTTGCAGATCAAATGTCCTGAACCGGTTATAATTTGGAGAATCGCACTCTATCCTAACGTAATGCTACGGGCTTGGAATTTATCCGCCAGCAACGATGGATCGTCGTTAACGCCGCTATTAGCAAACATTCCAGGAGGGGGAGGACTAGGCCTATCGTTTTTTAATGTTTCGACTACGACAGCTTATCAGTATTACAGACTTACGATCCCGGAACGCAACGACGACCTTCTCACCGGAATTACATTAATGCAATTATACGTTTACGATACATAAGATTTTCAATGACGATTCTCATTGAAAATTTAAAACCCGAACTCAAGAACCTCGAGCTCAAAAACGTCGCCATCTCCGAATACTACTATCAATGCTGGGTTCTATGTCTCCATTTTAAGTATTATTTATTATATTTAGATCGGACTCGAATCTCATATTTTTCTCTCCATACTCTTCCATCAAAGTTCTTTATAATTTTACCGTTTGTCCTATGTGCTCTTGCGGCTTTGAACAATGACGGATACTCTACAACTTCGCCCGTTTCCAAGTCTAAGATATCAACGGCTATTGGATTCCTTCTTATTTCTCTAAGATACATGTTTCTCGGATCGATCTCATTTCGCTCTTTCTCTGGTGTCTTCATGTCCGGAATTATTCCTTTCTCAACGAGCACACTTATAATTTCAGCTTTTTTCATATAACTCGAGCCTACTAGCCCACGTTCCTTCATTAACGATTTCAGTTCTGGGAGTTTCATTTTAGATTATAAAATATTTTCTTTAATATACTACGCTCATTTTCTGTCCATCCGACTAGAAATTTATCAACTTATCCGAAATTATAACCGCGTAACCTTCCGTTTCGGCGAAGACCGCGGCGTTAAAAGTAGCTTTGATTTGGATATCGACAACCGACGATTTCAATCTTTCCGACTGCTTACTAACGTTGAAAACCATGAGCGGATATAGCTCTTTATAATCGGCTGGAGTGATGTTGCTTTGCGTAATCAACGGATCCATTCCGTCGAACTTTTCGCTAAACGACGCCGCGTCTCTCTAAGCTCTCGAAAATTTCTGATCGGGAAACGATAGATCGTAGTCGATCGCCGGATATCTCTCTTGATTCATCATGACGTACATGTTTTTGAGGTTGCAATGATCGAAAATAGATGGGTTATGTTCTTGGTCGCCGCTTCGACCGGTTTGAAATCCTACGACTATCCACCTAGGTTTTTCCGGAGCCGTCTTAACGCTAAGACGCCAACTAAAAGTAGACGATTGAGGAACCGTTATAGTGTCGCATTGACGCGCTCGATACGCAACGGGTACCGATGCTTTCGATTCGATAGTTTTGTACAATTGCATCTTCTCCATATCCGCGGGAATAACGTGCGGCATAAACCACGAGATTTTCACGACGTCGACTTTTCCTGCATCTACTGTACCGATTCTAAAAATACCGTCGTCGTCCGATTTGCGAACCATCGTTAGCGTGTGCTTAATTAAAACCGTACACTATTTTATCGTAATCCTCGCAGAATCCGAAAATATGTTTAAGGGGTACGACGAAACTAAACGTTCCCTTAGTCCTTGGTTTTTGAATAAGATAACCTTGACGAGTCGCGAAACCCGCGTTATCCGCTATAACCGCGGTTGCTGCAGTATCTTTGTACCATAATTGATTAAGACCTTGCGCTTTGGCGAAGTCGTCCGGATATTTCAGCAAACCTAGCATCGTTGTTGCTTCTCCCGGGTGAAATACCGTTTCGATATCTTGATTCGATAGGGAATACGCGATTTGGCTGAAAAGATGCAAGAGTCCGTTGTTGGCGAGGGCTATAGCGTTAGCATTAGCGTACGCCGTGTTCATTCCATCTCCTTTGACTAACCTACCTTCGAAAAGCAGGTAAGATTCGGCGGGATGGCAAAATACATCTTGAGTTTCGATATTTATACGAATCTCGCCGGGTGTGTTAACCTCTTCGCTGCGGAGGACGAGTATGTCTCGTCATGGAAATGCTATTGCCATACGCGAAGGACGAGTATGTCTCGTCATTGAAATTATAGATACCCATTTGATGCCCTGGTCATATATCACACATAAATACATACATACATACAAACATACATACATACACGCAAACATACATACATACATGCATATATATATACATACATATATACATACATACATATATACGTACATACATATATACACGCATTCATATATACATACACGCATAATATACATAATTATATACATACAAACATATATACAATAATACATACATGCATAATATATATACATATATACCTACACATATACATATATACACAATATATATATACATAAATACATATATACACACATACATATACATACAAAGTTACATACATATATACATATATACATATATACATACATACATATATACATACATACATACACACATGTATGTATATACATACATAAACACATAAATACTTACATACATACATACATACATACATACGTACGTATATACATCCATCCATCCATCCATACATACGTACATACCTGCATACAGACATACACACATACATACATGACGCACACGGGATTACAAGGCCGTCGCAGCGAAGGGGTTAAAGTCGTTCTCGCTGCTGATTCGTATTCATGCCATTCGTATCTTTCGATGCCTTCGCCGACCTCTGCGGGTGCTGTAATGTTTAGAATATGCGACTGCATTTTAATTACTAAAGATTATTTATTTAAACTCACGCGAGTTTCAATCCCGCTTCGTTTTTGTTGTTGTTGCGATTACGCACGAGATCTCGAATGGACACGGCATTCGAAGAAAGTCCATCACCGGCTAGTATCTTATGAATATCAGTAGTTCCTGCATCGTTATCGACTAGCCGTGCTAAGATAGCCGCATTCGATTGCGTAAGCGCCGGTATCGCACGCGGCGCCTGCACCGATGATGCTAAGATTTTAGCAGCGGCTTTATCCATCAATCGTTTACCAACCTCTACAGTGGTACTTTTTCCAACTTCTAGCGCCTTTTTGCCCAACTCTCTCGCGGCGTCTTTACCCGCGCTAAGGGCGGACGATGCGACTCGGTTAGCAACGCCAGATGTAAAGAGCTTCTTGAAAACTCCCGTAATAGTATCCATTATTCCCGCTCCTCCTATAACGTATTTTCTACCATATCTTCTAGTAAATCTTCTATTTTTAACGACGACAAGCATTTTTATAAGCGCAACATTAAGTTTTTATACCGTTCTTTGTCGATAACGTTTTGTCGTAATAATTCATCGCATATACCAGTGATGTAGTCGAGTCCACCTAAGCCGAGTCCGAGTCAAGTCCGAGTCCATCTAAGCCGAGTCCGAGTCGAGTCCGAGTCCTGAGGTGCTCGAGTCCGAGTCGAGTCCGAGTCCTGAGGTGGTCGAGTCCGAGTCCGAGTCACTAAAGATCTAGTCCAAGTCTGAGTCCAAGTCCATCCACATCAAAATACACTGAACCACGCAATTCAATGCATAGAAAAATAACAGAAATATTTAGGCCCTATGCAGAAAATTTGTTTAATGTAATTTACCCAAATTTCACAGTAATAACACTAAATTAAATAAAGTGTTGTTTGATAATTATCTGGCACGATCATGAGGACACACAAAAATTCTTCCACTGCTAAACACAAGTTCAGTAGGTAGGAACAGCTAGAACTGTAAATCCTACTAGTGCAGTCGTGTCATGTCACGTCCTCTCTCCTTCTCTACACTGGAAAAGGCGATACGAAAGTTTCTTCTAATTCGAAGCGATAAATTAATAACTCCATGCACAGTTTAACAGTATGATTGAAGTTATATTTACAAAACGACAATCCCTAGCATTCGGTTCAATATCATGCCCTTCACGGTGTTCGCCTTTATAAATGTGCCCGTTCACGCCGATAACAGACCCTCTGTATTAGCCTATACCCCAGTATATTTATGATACTCGTCTTCACTTCATTAGTTTCTATTGTCTGCTGGTAGGAACTCATGGTTGACGCCGCAACCTATAGGCCTATAATGCCTATACCAGGCCAAATAGAGCCCCGTGTCTTATACCCCAGCCTATTCATGATACTCGTCTTCACTTCAAACGGAATAATTTCACCTGGTCCGGCTGATGCCTGTAGCGACGGTCGGCCGGGTATTCATGTCAGTTCTCGCATGAGGGGTGGTCTTGGCCGTGACTTGGCAATACAGTTGCCTGTTCTGCCCAGAAATTGTGACTCGGAAAACGAGTCAGCGAGTCAAATTCGAGTCATGGGTTCGAGTCCGAGTCCAAGTCCGAGTCGTGACAGTCCAAGTCCGAGTCCGAGTCCGAGTCCGCAGAAAATCGGTCTCGAGTCGGACTCGAGTCCTTGGCCGGACTCGAGTACTACATCACTGGCATATACCAACGATCTCGTTTCTCACTCCCGTATTACCTGCGCCGTAGCTAGCGAGTCGTAGTTGTAACATTTCTACTAAAGCATTCGGATCTTGTGGAATTACGACGACTCCTTTACCCGTCTTAGGCGCTTGTTTTCCAGACTTCGCTTTCCATATCGGTTTAACGATGTTTCTGTACTTTTCTCTTCTAGACGATTATGGTTTACTCAGATTTTTCGGTTGTCTCATAGCATTCGTCGGCGTAATCGGACAGATCGTTAGCATCGTAAATCGAGTCGTTCGGTTTAGCCATCGTCAGTAGCTCCCAAAGTCCTGGAGTACCGACGTAAGTCTTCTCTCCAACTGTTATATCGTCCTTCTGGAACGATACGCGTGTGTCTCCGATATAAAATTTCCCGTCTTTGCAATTTAGACCGAACGTCGTATCGGTAGACTTTTTATTAGAAGCGTATTGAGACAAGTATTTCGTTGCTAGGTCTCCTAATTCTAACATTCTAACGTCTTCTACGGGATCCTCATAAGCCTCTATCGAGGGATACTGTGGAAGCTGTATGGCTTTTAACGACGATGATATAGACGCGGGAAGCACTTCTAGAGCGTTAGTCGTGGCTGCTGAGTTTTCCTTAATAGTTGATAACAAAGCGTTTTGTTCTTTCGATATAGTCGATTGCGAGTCGACGATCGGCTTATACAACTTTACCAAATCTCGCTGCAATCCTATATCACCTAGTTTCTCTGATAAATAATCTCGTTGAATGTTTTTCTTCGTCTTCAGAAACTCTTCGACGATAAAATCACGTTTTGATGGATCGGTTATTTTTAGAAACGACATTTTTAAATAGGCGGTATAATGTTTTAAAGCGTTTCTGGAACACGCGTTAAAACATTGAAATGGAACGAAAGTGATTTTTTACGTTTTTACGTTTTATGTTCTACGTTTTATGTTCTACGTTTTACGTTCTACGTTTTCCATCGAGTTCCCAAACGCGCCCTTCAACGACTCGACTATAGTTTCTCGATTTTCTGATTTTCTGAGTTCTTCTTTCATTTCAATAAATTTCACGCGTTCGTTTAGAATTAACGAGTATTCCTCGTCCGAAATATTACCGTCTTCCAAAGCTTTCGAGATGTAGTCGCTGATCGTGTTGAGTTTCGCTTCGGCCAACGTTTTAATATTTTCGTGCTTCTCCGCCTTTGGCGTGAGCTTTCTGTTGATCACACGCCCGATCACGCTGAAAACACCCGCTCTAACCGCCAGTCCTTGTAGAGCCAGCGCGATAGCTGCCGCGACTATCGTAGACAGAACCGTGATCGCTGAAGCAGTTAAACCCAACGCGACTAGAGTCGATATACCATCTACTACGTTGATAATCCTAACGCCTCTACGATACTTTTCACCTAGAGTCTCTCTTTTCTCGCGTTCCCGGTCGATCTCTTCTTGAATTTCAGTGATTTTCGAAAGTCGGTAAACGTGAGCGCTTCCATCGATTTTCGTTTTCAGTGGGATCTCCATTCTTTTTATAATTATAGGTTATTATTTTTAAACTGCGATTATTTTAGGTAATTAACGAAACATAACGAATCGCCTTCGATTATACTAACTACGGAACCTGTGTCGTTTTGAATAGTAATTTCGATGTCTTCTACTTGCCCGGTAACGATTCCTTCTCGTAAACTCGCTTCGATTTCCTGTCTAAGCGAAACTAGACACGAACCTTTTGTCATTCGAACACCTAGTCCTAGCGCCACCGTAGTAGTTTCTCTAGGTTGAATCGTTATCGGTTGTTGCGCAAAAATCTCCCATCTTAGTCCACCCAGTTGTCTGCAGGGTGTATGCGTCACTTTTTTCAACGTCCAACGCACTTCTTTCGGTTCGGTTCTAACTTCGACCCGACGAGTGGGTTTCGTTATAAATTTACGAATAGGTCTGTTGAATCCCGACATTTTATTTATACGAGGATTATTTTTAAAGCAACATACCGAGAATCTGAATATCTCGGAAAGGTGAATTAGGGCCTAGTATAAGCCCGGAACCGGGTTTCATATACACCCGTTACCCGTTTTCATATACAATCCCGTTCCCACCGTACTACCTTTCAACCACGGAGACAGATACAATCCATTTCCATACGGTCTTACTTTACAAGCCAAGACCCCTTTTTAATGTACACTACTCCCGATCCGCTTACTTTATCGATAATTTTCGACGTAGCTGCTGAACCTAATCCGCTTAAAGCGCCTTGTGCAAAACTAGGTAGTACGCTAGAAAGAAGAAATTTTCCGGCAGTAGCTAGAAATGGTAATATAGCTCCGATAAAACCGCCGTCGACTTTAGCGTTATATATTAATTGCGTTTTACTCATTTTGATCGTCGCGCCCTTTCCGTCCTGGTAAGCTTTCTTCATTTTATTAAGTTGCGCTTCCGTAAGAGCTAAAACGTGGTCTCCCTCCAGATCATCGTGAGATAGTCTAATACTAACGCCATTGATTCCCGCTTCGAGCGCTCGTTTAATTGTGATTTTTTGCCCGTCTGAAATATTAACGCGTACGTCTGTGTATCGAGTCATTTTATATATAACTAAGATAAACTTTTAATAATATTCACACTTCTCTAATATGAAACTTGATCGACATTGCTTCCCCTCTAATGTTAATTAGTTTTCCATTTTGGTCGGTAAGTCTCGTTTCCATCGATGAAATCGTATTCATCGTAATGGGGAGATAAATTAAATTAGCTGGGATTTGGACGATCTTATAACCAGGTCCAACGGTAGGAAAAACGAATATATCTCGTTCGTCGTTGATCCATTCGAGTACGAACCCCCGATTATATCGCTAGTTACTCTAAAGCTGTCTATGTTCAATTGTTCATTATGTTCACAATGTGCTCCGATTCGTTATACCCAGCTATGTATATATGATTATGGAAACCTAGAACGCTTCTAATCGAGTTCGCGGGTGCAAAATCGACCTCGTAATCCCCAACGATAGTCAGCACCGTCTTCAACGTATTAGTGTTTGCTTCTAACGTAATGTAATATTCTTCGTTTGCGGTATCGTAATGGCCGTTCTCTTTCATGATTTTCTTCACGTAGTCGTTTATATCCTCGAGTTCATAGGACCCTTCCGGAATATCTACGTCAATCCACGCCGCGCCATTACCCGGCGAATACCGGAAGTTGTTGTTGGTCGCGTCTATGTTAGGGAACACGTAATAAGTATACAAATCGACTAGAGCCATTTCGTACTTTTTGGTTTTATCTAGTTCGATTACCGGATTGTTTTTCGTTGTTATTCGTGCGGTTCTGTCCTTTTCGTTGCCCACTAAAATGTAAAACGATGATATAGGTTCCGTGTTACTCACAATCTGTGCTGTGTTCACCTGTATCTTCACGAGGAGTTCTTCCATTTTTACTAGTATATTATATTATTTTAATTCAGAATTGGGAATGTAAAATTCATCCAATCCGCTCCGGTATTTACCGCTGCTCTTTTTACTCCATAAGTCGATAACTACGAATTGGTGCGGTTGTTTCCACGTCTCTTCGCATAGTTTCACGAATTCCTCTATAGGCATGTCCGTACTTACATGATCGTTGTAGATATGAGAAACATTCTTCCTGTCTTGAGGAAATAAGCAAATAAAGTTTGCGTTCTCTCTGATAGTCTGTCTAGGCAATTTAAAATAATTTTGGGCGAGGTACAAACAGTCGACGTTACTATGCCTCCCTCTGATATAATACGTTTCGCATTTGTTCTGCTTTTCTAACTGTAAATCATCAAAAATCATCAAGTTCTTCTTTTCACGGCTCAACTCTCTCGGATCGGGCACATCGTCCGCGGATTCGTAAAACCTGAATTCGATATCCGACTTGTCTCTTAACTCTTTCGCTATCTCTTCTACAACGCACGCCGGAGAAATATTAGACCTCATTATCTCATCTCGAGTGTCAAACAGCCCGCTTCTTTTGGTAGTTTTTCTTCGAATGCCTTTTTAACAATTTTATACTCTGGCTGAAATAGAGATTTTCCGAATACTTGCAAATTGTTATAGTCGAGCCATCCGGGTCTCAAAAGTAAGTTTAACAATAACGTCGTCTTACCACATCCCGATTTTCCTACTATTACACCTCTTATACTTCTTGGTAATAGGTTGTTATTAAATCTTTTCGACGGTAAATCGTTCCACGTTAAGTCTTTCACTTCCATTTTAAATATATAAAAGTTCTATATTAAAAGCGTCTATGTATTGCGTAATGCGATATTCTTCGTTTCCGACATCGTAATGGCCGTTCTCTTTCATGATTTTCTTCACATAGTCGTTTATATCCGTGAGTTCACAGGACCCTTCCGGAATATCTACGTCAAACCACGTCACACCATTATCCGGTGAATACCTGAAGTTGTTGTTGGTCGCGTCTATGTTAGGAAACACGTAGTAAGTATACAGATCGACTAGAGCCATTTCAGACTTTTTGGTTCTATCTAGTTCCATTATCGGATTGTTTTTCGTTTGAATTCGTGCGGTTCTTTTCTTTTCGTTGTCCACTAAAATGTAACACGATGATTTCGGATTCGTGTTACTCACAATCTGTGCTGTGTTCATCGCTATCTTCTCGAGGAGTCCTTCCATTTTTATTAGTATATTATATTATTTTAATTCAGGGATGTAAAAAAGAAACATTCTTCCTGTCTTGGGGAAATAAACAAATAAAGTTTGCGTTCTCTCTGATAGTCTGTCTAGGCAATTTAAAATAATTTTGTGCGAGGCACAAACAGTCGACGTTACTATGCCTGCCTCTGATATAAGCCTTTACGCCTTTATTGTAAAATTCTTTTCCCTTGTCAACCCATAATTTAACAGGCTTTCGTCCGCTCTCAAGTATCTTCACGAAACCGCTTGCTGTAGATTTCCCACTTTTATCATTCAATGGCACGATCCAGCCGTACTTGGAAAACACATCCATAACGGTTAATAGGTATTTCGCACCATCGTTATCTTTAGCGAATGCCTGCATATCGACTAAATCAGCAGCCCATATCTCATCTATCCCGCTAACGTACACTTTTCTCTTTCTAAAATGCCTTGAATCGACAAAATATCCATAAAAACTCCCCCGCTGTATTCTTATGGGATTCAAGAAAATCTATCTTCACAAACGGGTGTGTTAGACTCGTATTCTTTACCACTAAACATGTACGATAGAATGGTTGGTGAAACCGAAGACGAAGCGAAAACGATTGAAATTTTTAACTCGTGTTTAAAACTAGTAAAAAAACATCTTAAAAAATCCGATGTGAAAGACGCGGTTAATAAATACAAAATGGATGCGGATGTTGACCAAATGGATATCTTTTACAGAAAGAAAGATAAAGGTAAAATTCTTTCCGATATACCTCCTACTCTGTATCCAAGACTTTTAACTGCTTATGAAAAATCAAGAAATCCGGATGTACCACCTAAGATAATTACAGGATTTTACGATTTAAACGATGAGCCGATCGATCCTAAAACTCTCATAAATACACGTTGTGAAGTCGTTTGCGATATTCGAATCGATAATATCTATATCGGTGCTAAGCCGTCTATTCAGGTAAAGGTAAACGACGTTATAGTCATCGATCGATTCGCTAGACAAAGACGTCTTTTCCACGCACAAGAATAAGATGAATCGGATGAATCGTGATACTACAGGGAGCTTCAGGATGAGCCGGCGGTCTATAGGTTCGTGCACACCGGATTAGCCTTTTACTGAGTTATTGGCTGATTTTATTTTACCCATGTCTATAGGTTTGTGCACACCGGAGATTTTTTACCCTTTGCTATAGGATAAAAAATGTTTGTGAACCTAGTAGGTGGCGATTTGAACCTAGGATTAGGTTTGTGCATGAAATGTGACGGATTTGCAATATTTTGGTGACCTATAGGCCAGTATTTGACCTAGGGTTTAGGTTTGTGTATATTTAGACATTTTGCAACTTAAGGTAGGTTCAAAAATGAAACGGTAACCTAGGATTAGGTCAAATGGCCCAGATAGCGCGGTTCTCTACTACTATCGCCAGACTTCACATTTACTTCATAGCTTACGCCTCTACCAAATTTCACTGCTTGATGACAGAAGCACGTGTGACTCACTACGTACCCAGATTCTTCACATGATCTGGTTCACCGGATTATCGAGTCATGGGATTCTCTGCAATAACACTTCTATAAAACGCGGTAACAATAATAAGACAGTCAATTTAAATCTAGGATCTTGTTGGAATTTTAGTGAAAAAAAGTGAACCAGTTTAGAAATTCGTCAGCAGCTAATGAAAATGTCTTACGAGGACAAGAACTTCGAGAGCTTTGTTTTCGACAAACAATTCATCGGCAAAGGAGCATTCGGTAATGTGTATGGTCCATACGACTGGAAAGGAAAGAAATGCGCCATCAAGAAGCGATTATTCAAGACAGATGCATTGGAGGATAGAGAAAAACAACTTTCTGCTTGTCGTAAGTGGATGGATCTACATCGCAAACATCTTATAACAGTTTATGACGTAAGTTTGGAGCCTCCTGCTGTTTATGTGTTGATGGAATACGCTAGTGGTGGATCGTTAAGAGAGGTTTTGTCTGCGTGCATGTCTGCTCTTCCGCTGGGAATTCTGAAGGACTGGGGCATTCAGATTGCTGAAGGCATGGCATATCTGCATGAAAATGCCATTGTTCACAGAGATCTCAAGTCGCCGAACAGTGAGTACTATGATGTTTGCCTCTCTCAATATATGTAATGTGAATAAGTTATGCGTAGCAAGTCGTATCTCAATGTTTTTGGCAAATGAATTTACATTGGAATTGCAAGGCCGATTAACCTGGTTTTGCTACAGGTTTAAGCCCTATTTATTTGCAAATAGTTGCTAAAACTGTTAGTATGAAACTGCTAATAACTATGGACTATCCGATAATGTTCAATATTCAGCAATTTTAACACATAAACACATATTAACCTGACAATCCCAGATCTATTGGAATTAAGAATCGATTGTTGTTATTTACTGAAGCAATATAGAGTGCAGAGAATGGTTGATCAAATAATATTATCTGAACCGGAAACGATTTATTTTAGTCCTAATAATGGAAGCTGATGCATCGTACAATCCTTACGAAAAGACGCTGAAGATAACAGACTTTGATCAGATGCGAGAACACGACGGTACAAAACTATGTCATTAGTTGGAACCTACGCTTGGATGGCTCCTTAAGTTCTTACTGAAGGAAGGTTCTCAAAAGCCAGTGATGTTTGGAGGCGAGTCGTTCTATTGTGCTTTTGCATTCAAAGTTTTAAGCAATTCTGTGAGCCATTAGACTATATACATTATTTGTACTAAATATCTTGGCGGTACTATAAAGGGCGATGCAGTCTCACGCAACTTTATACGTCTCTTAGAGCCACGCAGTGTCAAATTTGTTAGTGGAGTTCAAATTGTAGTAAATCTAAGGTGCTTACATTTGATAAAACAATCACGTACGGGTTTCTGAAGCTGAATACATGTAGATCTGTTGTTTGTCAGTTGTGTGCTCATTATATGTATATCCACATTTGTGTGGTGTTTATCTTTTTCATGATATCAATAAGGTAAAATATATATAAAGTCCAAAGGTTTGATAATTGTTGGGAAGTACACTGGTTGTTAAAATTGATCGTTTCTTTTGTTTTTTAATGACTAAATTCAACTGAGAAACGCCGTTTTCGTTGTTCAAGCATGTCGATTTGAAATTCCTTAACAGTTACGGCGTGGTTCTGTGGGAAATCTTAACATGGAATGTTCCCTACAAAGGCGTTACCGATCAAGTAATAATTAATTACGGATTAAGCGAATAGCTGAAATTGGAAATTCCGGACTCATGTCTAGACATCATCAAATCAATCCTACAGAGTATGTCAGTTTGTTCATTTACTTGGACATTTATTTAACAATAGGCTGCTTTTAATAGAGAATGTCTTAGATTTTACCCAAACACTACAAGGTTACTTAGCTTAGAACAAACGTAAAGCCTTGTGGCGTGATGATGAATCGGTGGTGTAATTACTTTTGCAGCCACTGTGGCTGTAGTGTTATATAAACAGTAGCACAGAACCATATGAATAATAAGTGATAATGTATTCACAATAACGATAATAATTAGAACGAACTTCCAAGGGTTAGTTTTCGCCTTATGGAATAACTCTAAAGACTGCCAATTTGACATATTTTCTTGCACGAAACCGATGATACAGAAAATACAGTAGTGAATTTTCACTAATAATTCACCGAGATAAAGGCTGAAATATCCTTTTGCCTCCACATGTTGTGAATGCGAAGTTGATAGCAGTTTCAATTGGTATATATGCAAAGCCAGTGTAGTCACGACCAAGTTATTGCCGACAGTATACAAGTCGAACTGAAGAATTTCCAAGGCCACTGGATTCAGAAGTTTCATATCTCTTAAATCATAAAGGTGCACAAAGTCCAAGAAGAGAACAGCATACATTCTGCCAAATATTAGCTGTTGAAAGAAATATCTCTCGATACGCTTAGTATGAACTGAAAATGAGCATGTTTACCGCAAATGGAACTGATGGGATAAAGCGTAAAAATCTGAAGATTCAGAGGAACGTTAAAGATCAAATTTCTAGCGTCATCGCGTTTACCACGAAGTCATCTGGCTTAGGTTATAGTAACCAAACAAGTGAACGATTTAGGATAATGCAAGACCGGGCATTCCAAACCCTTGACGCAATATTGTTCAACATAATACACTTTTGACAGTGTATTAAACTGGATTTCATTGTTTCCTTAATAGATTAATTGGTTAATTTCAGGAAGTATGAGTAACGAAAAGGTCAAACGTCCATCATTTGGTGAAATACTACCTAAGCTTCATCGCTATCGTAAGAATTTACTTTTAAAGTGCTTTCTGCGAAATTTAATTTAGTATGATTCCTCAGTAAACTTGGAATATTGTTCATTGTAACCTTTGTATCGAGTCTTGGAGAGGTCTTAGCCTAAGCTTTAATCAGATTTTGTATTTAAAGTTTGAGCAAGATAGACTATTAGTACTGAGTGATTCATTGAATCTTAAGTGAACCATTCAGTATCCAATGCTCTACATTATCGTCATAATCATAGTAACCTCTTTCATTGATCCCAACGACATATCTAACAAATGGAGTACAGTAAGACCACGTCTAGGAGGAACAGAATCTTTATGAACTGCCTAGTTATACATGTGTGTTTCTGCATATGTGTTTGTATGTAAGCGCCTTTGTATGTGTCTTTGAATTTAAGTGTGCTTGTATGTTTGTGTGTATGTATGTATGTGTGTATGTATGTATGTATGTGTGTTTGTTTGTGTGAGTGTGTATGTTTGTATGTTTGCATGTGTGTATGTATGTGTGTATGCATGTGTGTGTGTGTGCGTTTGGTTGTATGTTTGTATGTGTGTATGTATGTGTGTGTGCATATGTGTATGTATGCGTGCTTGTATGTTTTCGTGTAGGCCTACGAGTGCGTATGTGTGCGTCAGAATCGGGCGTATTTGTGCCCCGGGACCGAGTAGGCTATGTGTACATGTATGTGTGCACGTGTGCATGTATGCATATCTGTAAATATGTGTGTTTGTATGGGTGCTTGTATATGCTTATGTATGTGTCTATGTATGTGTCTTTGCATGTGTGTGCACCCCCTGTTGTTTGTTTTCAAGCGGTTAGAGGGGAGACGAGGAGTCTCCTATTGTTCCAGCTTCTCATTTGTATATATGCATTTATATGTTTGCGTGTGTGTATGAAGTCATCATGCCCAGCCCCTTCTGTTGAGCGTTTTGATACCCGCTGTCTTCTAACTTTATGCACTATATCTTTCTCAGTTTCTGCAGCCGGCGAAGACCCAGCTGCAAGTGACTTGCAACAGGAGGCCAAAAAACAATCAAAATCACTTGGTATGATATACAGCTAATTTGCTAATAAGTTCACATTATCATTATAGTGGAGATTTTTTCTTTATTTATCTGGATCAACGGTCTTTTGTCAAATTTATAGGGTAAATTTAATTCTCAGAGATAAAACTTGGTTAAAATTTCTTCCACCCGCCAAACGATTCTGAATCATTGCGGGCTGTAATAAATTTGTTATGGTTTCAATTTATAACCTTGCATGTATTTGAAAAAGGATCAATTTTATATAGTAGTATACAATTATACAATTTGATACCTCCTTACAAAGTTCAGAAGTGCACATTGAAGCCGAGCAAACATTAAGCGCCATAGGTAGACTGGAAGAGGTACTTTTAGAGCGAAAGACAGTCTACCCATGAGATTGTGAATATGAAGAGGTATATATATTTCGAGATGGAGGGACCGGGAACTGTGAATGAACGCCGGCCAAAGAGAAGACGTGTATGAGGAACAGCATATTTTCAGCAGATGCTGATCGACGAGCGGAGCGACCTTTAACATAGTTGCAAGGTGTGACCGTGGTCGATTACTAGGATGGCATGTGATCAGTGTGTGATTTTTACATGAGGAGTGCCAGCTTGAAACGGATACATTCACCGACAGTAAGCAAGTGTAGAGAACAAAGAACAGGTGTGATATGGTCTCGGTACGGGAGTCCGATAGACAGGCTTGCAGCATTATGCAGTATTCTGGTAAGAGGAAGCAGTGTGCATTCAGGGAGACCATAGAGTATAGTGTTGCAGTAGTCAAGTTTCATTTTGATCGAGATTTAACTGTTATTATTATTTTTTCACGCTAAATTTTATTTATCAGTATTTTGCAAAGCTCGAGGGTACGCGTACCCTAAAATAGAATACGTTAAAATACGTACGTACCTTTCAAAACATACAATACGCGTATGGTACGTATCATACACGAAAATTTTGCTTGGAGTTGGACTTTGAAGTGCTGCAACAGAACCGAGCCGACTGACTGACATTAGTGCATTAAGTGCAATGTATGCTGGATAAACATAGACCTACAATTGCATTGCAGCAATTTACTACGCTGTATACTGGGTTGTGATTGTTTGCTTAAATTAAATTGAACATTCTTATAATGAGCAATGACGTGGTTAGGCCTAACGTATTTTTTTTATTGTTTACGTACCCTAAAATAGGGTACGTTTAAAAACGTACGTACCTTTCAAAAAATAGAATACGTATGGTACGTACCCTCGAGCTTTGGTATTTTGTATAAATGACTTCGTAATACGTTTTGTCACAATATTGAAACATGCGTGTTTAATGGCACAGAGCGTTTTCTTAATCAGAAGCATTCAGGTTGATTACTCATTGAAAATACTGCTGAAAATAATGGCTACTCAATTTATTCGAATGAGAGAGACTGTTCTGTCCCAGCAGAGCCTGAAAGTTCGCGTTCGATGATTGATAAAGACAAAAATGCTATGAACATTCATTAAGGATCTCTGTTCTTTCCCTCTCTCTCCCTCTCTCACTCTATTATTCGTGGCAAGCTCAACTGGGCATAACCGTGTCCACAATGTGACGCCACACTGTTACGTCCTGGGCCTTCCTTCATGCTGCAAGAAGGTCCAAGGTTAGCTCTGCGAGATCCTTCTCCACAAATCATGTCCAAGTAGTCCTAAGTGGACCACACGGTCTTCTGAAATCCCTCAAGAGCTTGATAGCGTGACCCAGATGGCCCTTTGCTGACCTTCATCTTCTGGGAGGCAAGCAAGGTGCCCGAAAAATCGCAGTATCCGTCTTCGGACAGTGGTAGAGGCAGACGCCATCGCTGTTCTCCTTCTGATCATCAGACTTCTCACATGGTCGGAGTAGGAACTGCGGAAAATCTTCCTTAGGCACCACATGTCGAAAGTGTCAAGATACTTGTTTACGGCAACTGTAGAGGAGTACTGGCAGAAGGAAAAGTCTATAGAGCTGCAGTTTAGTAATTAAGCTCAACTGTTGAGTTCCAGATGTTTTTATCCAAGGAGTCTTCACAGAACCTGGCGATGGCGATTGATCTCCTGCTCGCTTGAGGCACTGGCTGTCGAGTAAAGTAACAGAGTAAAAAACAACCTCGGACTCATTGACTGGAGCCGTTGACATTAACTGGTCATATGAGTTTTTGACGCGGTCTCGATTTTACTTTGTTTCGACTGAGATAGAAAAATAGTCATTGGCAATGATCGAATCTGCATCTAATAGTGAAGAGAGCACTAGAACTGACCGGCATTCACAATGTCAAGAAATCAAGTCCAGATAATTAATATGAGAGGACATTGACACGTGAAGTAGAAGATAAAGAATGAACAGAAGGTCGTCGACAAAATCTAACAACTGTTGAAACGTCTGGCGAATAATCAAACTGCATACTTCGCAGTATTATAATTGTATGACCGTTTTCATTAGAAAGGCCAGTTCGTTTTTATATTTGCAGTAGTATTGTTTTCTGTTGCCCTATCAGTCTGTGGCTTTGAAGGTAGGTCCTACGTCCTTTGACATAAGTTAGGATGATTACTCATACTGGATCATGACTTTCTTTAATATTAACAGGTGATCGAATAAAGAAACGCTTTACGATCCCGAAAAAACTTCTCTTCCTCAAGGTATGAAACTTAATTTCCTTGCGTAAAACCTGGAACTCATGTGAAACTTCATCATTTCACCAGGCTTACCACTGATCCAGATATTAAATCTTTTTAGTGCTTTATATGAATACACACTTTCTATTTGATTTTCATTGTGCGTTTTTAATCGCACGTTTGTTTATAACACACTACGTTATTAAACGTTTTGAGAAAATTAGATTAACTTCAAATTTGGTGCAGAAGAACCTGACAAATGCCAGTATAATATCCATTGCTTAACATCTTATGGTTCCCATGGCCTTTAGCGTTCATCGAATAAATAGTCGTTGCCTTGTTGTCTATTTGATCTTTATTCCTTTACAGAAAAGAAGATCACTTCTTCAAAGGCAGTAAGAACAATCAAAGACAAAACAAGACAAGTAGGTTGATTTAGCTGCTGAAACTAATTTACGGACAATGTAACACTAACAGATATGAGATGATAAAGGAAGGTAAATAGAACATTGCCTTCAGCTTTCTAGCGGGCTGCACAGACGCCTAGCAGCGGCAGTATGTGAGTCGTACCAAAGCCAGAAGAGCATGCCACAACCCGCTTAGACTTAGTAGGAAGAGCCTTAGCAGGATTTCAGAGACAGCAGAATTTAGTTGGACTGCAATTACGGTAGCCGTCTCTGCTATTTCTGCTGAGCATAATCACTGTACTAATATGACTCAGACAGAGATATTTCTAGCAACAGAACAGCTTGATCGGGTTAAAATGAGATCAAGTGCATGGCCCATGTCATGAGCTCTGAAGCATAATTCTGAGCATTTGTGTATAGTGAAGTCCACCGTCATTATAAAATCAGGAGCAGAGGAAACCAAGAATTACAGCATTTTCTTCAATTCAGGGAAAAGTCACGAGTGGAAGAGGCTTGCACGTTAGGCATTAACAAAAGTGAGGCACCGATTTCCAGGCGTTACGATAGCGGTATGGCTCTAAGACCACATATATATTTAGGAATAGCTGCAGGAAGCCAACACGTTTCAGGTGTAATTTGTGAACAAAGGCAACTTCTCCAGCAATTGAATTCACTCGAGTTTCATTTACAGTAGAAAACGATGGCTGAAACGAATGGAGTGTCAGACGGCAATAGTGTCATTCCGTTGAGAGCAAAACTATCGCTTCCCAAAAAATTAGGAAATATCACTGTATTTGAATTATTGCTCTATGATATAATTTTAAAATCTCTCAATCTGAGTGCCAACAAAAAGCTGCATTTCACAGATAGGGCCTATATCATATTTAACCGATGCTTAGCTAAACTCGATACACTGAACCGTAACACCCACATGACCAATTTTGGTGTTCCGTTTCGCGTCAATTGAAGCCAAGAAAATACGAAGGCTTGTAAAGCAAACAGCATAATATTCGCAGCATCAGCAGAAATTTATCTTTTTCAGGCTTAGACCAAATTTATTAAGTTTTTAGTGAAATTAGTTTTTCGTCCAATCCCATATTATATCGTCGAGTGAATGAATGCAGATTTTAAGACCTGTAATTTGATCGATCTCCATGGTATATATCGTAAAAAATTTGACCTCTATAAATTTCACATGTATGTCATCAGCTATTTCAATAAATAGTTTATTCGCTTTCTCTGTCATTTCGGAGGATTGTTTTGCATAAATTCTGAATTTGTTCTGTAACTTTGAACATGTGAGAATTTACTGTTGCTAAGTTTGGGTTTTCGTTTCTGCTGCGGAATTTGAACATTCTGACAATATATTTCTCGCGTGTCGTCTTGGCCTACTTAACTCTGTAAGAAGATATGGGTTCCTAAACGTGCGGTCACGTCAAGGATACGAATGGCTACGCCGTCAGTAGCCGAGTATTTACGACTCAGTGGAAAAGGAGTGACGCGAGTTGTTGGAATCACCTTCATCGTTAGGTGTGAACGGCGCTTAGCGACCGACAGGCGAAGAATGCCTGCTCTACGTGCACTGGCGGCTGGAGGAGTAGCCGAACATAAATCTTCTTCTTTCTCCAAAGAGGTCGTGGTGTTATTTGATTGCCACGGACAGAGCCATCTGTCGTCGCTCCATACTTCAGCTTAGCTTGGTCCATGCAGGGATCCTGAACTTGGTGATGTGTGTCAACGTTTGTTGGGCTCTACTAATGCGCGTGTGTGTGTGCGTGTGTGTATTGTATTGTATTGTATTGCATTCGAATATTTATAAAGCGCTTCTAGCATGTGTGTGTGTGCGCGCGCGCGTGTGTGTGTGTGTGTAGGTGTGTGTGTGTGTATGTGTGTGTATGTGTGTGTGTGTGTGTGTAGGTGTGTGTGTGTGTGTAGGTGTGTGTGTGTATGTGTGTGTGTAGGTGTGTGTGTGTGTGTGTGTGTAAGTGTGTGTGTAAGTGTGTGTGTGTAAGTGTGTGTGTAAGTGTGTGTGCGTGTGTGAAACCGTCACTGATGACTCATAATTTGCTGCGCACTGTTTTGCTTACTGATGAAATTTCAGTTCTTACTGATTACTAATTTTATTTAGGATAGCGAAACAGTGCGCCTCTGATTAATATTTTCTTGGAGTGGCGTTATAATTTTCTAATTACAGTTGCGATTACAAACATTTGTTGTCCAATGGAAATAATATTAACGCCACCACCAAATAGCTGTAGTTTTCTTTTTACACAGTAGCCTATTGGTTTGAGCATTATTGCCTTTTAACACGGATATGTTTAGGTTCGAGCCAGAGCTTCCCATCTGAGGCGATCGATCGATCGCTCTCCTTCGTCGCTCACCTAGGAAGAGTCCGGGCCATAGTTCGAGAATTCGCATTTTACGAATTTTAAGAATTTAAACAATTCACGAATTTTAACGAATTTTGAAACTGCAGTTTTAAAATTCGTAAAAATTCGTGAAATAATAAAATAATAGAATTCTTTGCCATGGCATCGAATTTTATTTTATTTTTTTTACTTTTGATCTTTTTAAGCAAGTAAATGTCAATGTCATAGGCAATCAATCAGCTGTAAAAAAAAATAACTGACTAGCAACACAATAGTACTGATATTCAGTTGCTGTTCTACTTGGAGTCTTGAACTTCGATTTCTATCATAGTTGGGGTGTGTGACTGTGAGTGTCAGTCAGCAGAACGAAAAACCACCTGTGCCCTATGCAGCTCCAGTGTCACCAGTCAGCCTCTAACTAACACAGCTTGCAACCAAACATGGTTAAAAAAGGGTTGGCAACGTTGACCGAGCTGTGTCTTCTACTTCATCGCCCTCTGATTCTGAGTCAGGAATAGCCCACAGCCCAAAATCCACTGTCAATGTAAAAAAGGCCCAACAATGGCCCAACGAATTTTTACGAATTTTAACGAATTTTAAAATAGACCAAAAATTCACAAATTTTTACCAATTTTAAAACCGAAAGTCACGAATTCTCGAACTATGGTCCGGGCAATGGCATGCGGTAAATCGCTCGCCTAGCCAATTCACTGGGTTCAACTTTTGTCTGTGAATACAGTAAAAATTAAACCTAAAGTTATTAGCAACATCCATTAACTTTAAAGTTTTTGTGATTTCTTATTGCTTCGACATTTTCGTCGCTCACTGGCTTTCTCATTGACTCGCTTTTTTAACACACCAATCTACCACAAAATCCACTAAATATTGAAACTATTCTCATATGTTAGCGTAATAATAACTTGTTTTCTTCTTAACAGCACAGAGACTTTTTGGTGGAATATATGGATCCAGATTTTGGACTTCTGGACAAATTGCGTGCCAACGGAATTATTGGTCGGAAAGATATAGAAGAGATCACAAGCATGAACACTTCGTGCAAAAGAAACTCTCAACTGTTGGATTACATTTTGACCAAAGATCAGTGCGATGGTTTGATTGCTGCTCTCCGAGATGCAGATCAGTTGCACATCGTAAACTACTTGACAGCCGATGGAGGTAAGGACTGGGTTGTATGAATCAAGATCAGTCAGGTAAAGTAAGTATTACTTTTTACATAAATTATTTCTTTGCAAGTGTTCCTGTTTTGTACCAAAAGTTTTCTAGTTGCAAATTTGTCTCCATACGTTGTAACTCACTTTCACTTCAAAATCTACATTACTGGTTTAGGTCGTTGTGAAGTCCTGATTGGGATGCAACATGTATTTAGATGATATTAATTTGCTATCCGCATCGGTAGTTTGGCTGCAAGCCTTACTAGATAAATGCAGTTAGGCCTAACATTTAATTGTAATAAATCTTGGCGCTAGCGTTCGGTCCTCGATGCAAGGCATCCATGCTTGATATAATATGCTTCTTTGTCACCAAAAGGTTTTGTGGACCGAGCAGATGAAATATTTGGGCATTATCTTTTGTGCTGGTAGCAAATGCATGGAGATGCGATGTGGATAGTATAATGCGCAATTTTATACAGCTAACAATAATATTTTGAATAACTCTTCCGGTTTTGCCGGAGCTAATGCAGCTTCATTTGCAGCAGACACAGTGCCTCCCAGTTTTAAGATATCGTAAGCGTCGTAATCGTAATCTCCAAATTTCTAAAGCGCCAACCGAAGGCCAAGCGCAGGGCACCAGCTTATAAGACCTCACCTCACTCAGTAGCAGTGAGGTTTTCTCAATCAAAGCTCAGTAAACTAAACACTAGCTGGAATAATGTGCATCGTAAACTGTTTGGGTTACATAAATGAGAATAAGTACGAGATTTTATTGTAGGTCTAGGCAGTTTGGACTTTAAATCTATGAGAGTTATTGCCATGTTTAAACTACTTAAAAATGGTAACTGCCCGTAATAGTACACTCAACATGCTGGCGTTGACATTCAATTATGACACGAACTTAATTTCTAGTTAACCATTTGGAGGTGAGGTGGGGTATGACACACCACATAGCTATTCTAGATTAGTTTTCTACGGAAAACGTGGAACCAGCTTGGATTATTTTTTGCTTACCTCAGTGAATGTGAAATACGGACACTTTGCGACAGTTTCGGGTAGGCCCTACTTTTGAACGCAAATGTTTTTAAATTTTGTTGCATATTAAAATGAAATTATAATTTCTCGTAAACAGGGATCGTAAAACAAGATTCATATGTCATGCCTGTAGCAAGCGAGTGTGCCTTGAACACGCTAAAACTGTGTGCATGGCTTGCGTTGAGCAGTCTGTCGAAAAGCATTACTGAACACACTTGAAATATTGGCTATTCGTGCGTTTGGTAATGTTTTGAATAAGGACAGTAAAATGCACGTGCTAAGACGATTTTGCATGGTTATTAGTTCACCTATTGGCCATTTTAATAATGATCGAAAACAGTTATTTGTTGTGATAGTTACCAGTTTAGTTGATAATTGGTTTTATGTAGTTGATATCGCGACTTGCAAGTAAAAAATATGTATTGGGGTATATCATAGCCCACCTCACCACGAGCGTCCCAGTGCTTCACCTCACTTTCAAAGGGTTAATGGTCTTTGTGAGACAGTAAAGGACAATATGTCCTATGTTAGAACACAGGTTATAGACCTTACTCTTTCGAGGGAGCGTTAGCTTGAGTTGGTGGTTTTGTATTTTTGTGTTTTTCTGTATTTTCGTATTTTTTCGTTTTGTGTTTTTCCAATCTTCTTCTTCCTGCTTTGAGCGAAAATAAAGTATATATTATATTACTTCATTTTCTTAGCCCTTTGACCACTGTGACCACGTTCTCAGTCTTATTTCACTTCAATTATACAATAATGATTCTTGTCATGTCTAGAGCTGTCGTCGCCCCAAAGGTCGGGCGCATCCCAAACAGGGCTGTAGTTGTAAAATTTAAGATGAGTATACGCTACCGGTTAGTTTTCAGAAACAAATTAGAGGTGAGTATACGCTAATGGTTAGTTTTCCGAAACACATTAGAGGTATGTGGAGATATTTTATGAGGTGAGTAAACGGTCTCTAGAGGTGATTATACGCTGTATACCCGCGTAAACCCTCGACTACAGCCCTGATCCCAAACCATCTATCTTCAATCGTTTCTATCTGATAACCGACACCACAGAATTATCTTAAAAATAATATCCATTTTCTGGTGTCATAAGTGCATGCCGTTCTAGATTGTCTTTATGGTCGAGAGCTGAACATGTTACCCTGCATTGCTTCTTTATTCTAAGCAATGTTCACGCATCCTGCAAACTATTAAAATTGTATTCACAACCTTGGGGAAAAGTAGCAGAAAGACTATGGAATTTATGTCAGATATCGCTAGGCAACTTATTTGATACACCGAACGACCTTTCAAGATGCTACAAAGCATGTCATGGTTAACGGTGTCGACAGTGGCACTCACCTCTAAAAGGACATCAAATGAGTGGGTTCTTCTTACAACCGTCTCTCATTTACACGCAAGTGAACATCGTTAGGTCATCACTGAGCTTCGCATAACCTCAGTATGTCGCACCTTTTCGATGCATATCACTCGCAAAGTTCGCCGAATAGAGTTCTATTATACAGTCACTTACTCTACGACAAAATCATGTTATCGCATTAGAAAGTTCCTTTTTAATTGATAGATCAGGGGTGGGTTCTTCGACCTATTCTCGTTTGACTTCCTCACCCATCAAACGCCGAAACCCAGCTGAACTCTTCACTGCATTTTCAGTCCAAAAAAATTAGCAGACGACACCTTTGCAATACGTTGTGTTTTAAATCGTCCAATCACGTTTCTGCACATCACCTTGTGTTACCTCAAACTGTAAATATCCTTTAACCCCGTCTAGATTATTTTTTCCTGCAATGCTGGCTATAGATACTGGTTCATTAATCAATAATGCTGCTACTCTATAACTTGTACCCCCCCATCCTTAACATTTAACATGACCTAATAATCCATTATATATGCATAAAGACAGGATATAACTGTGTGGCAAAAGGACATCATCACAGTGCAAAAGCAGACTCTGTTGACAGATTTTGCCTATCATATACTATGGTCTTGGACTCTTGCTGCGTGGAAATTTTTTATTTTATTTTCTGAATCAGGTCCAATTTTAGTAAAATTTGTCTCTGAAGGCAGAAATTTCATATTTAAACCGACAAGTAGCTAGGCAACCTAGTAATCAGATTGCGAAGAAGATGCATAGGAAAATGATAAATGCGAGTGAGCATGAGGAAGTAAGCATGAGGAGGAGAAGAAGGAGAAGAAAGAACGACAAAAAGGAGAAGAGCAAGAGCAAGAGGAGAAGAGGAGGATGGTGAAGAGCAAGAGGATGAGGAGGAGGAAGAAGAATAAGAAGAAGAAGAAGAAGAAGAAGAAGAAGAAGAAGAAGAAGAAGAGAAGAAGAAGAAAAAGAAGAAGAAGAAGAAGAAGATTAGAAGAGGAAGAAGAAAAGGAAGAGCAGGAGTTTCAAGCAAACTTCATTTGGCACCCTTAGATACTGTTTGTAAAAATAGACCTAAGGTATATGTAAATATCAAAATTTCTCAACGTCACACAAAAGCCGCATCAGGATGACAAGCTTCACAGCGGCGTAACACAAAATTAAATGCGCAAAAGGTTATGTTGTTTGTCGGTTTCGATTCCAGGTCAGCATCATCATCATCACCATCATCATCATCATCATCATCATCATCATCATCATCATCATCATCATCATCATCATCATCATCATCATCATCATCATCATCATCATCATCATCACCACCATCACCACCACCATCACCACCACCACCACCACCACCCCCATCATCATCATCATCATCATCATCATCATCATCATCATCATCATCATCATCATCATCATCATCATCATCACACAGTACTTGCTATAGCGCCACTCAACCTGTGCTCAGCAGCTCCTTACACAATAGAGTGTTAAGGAAACGGAATCGGTAACGTTAGCTACTTGACTTGAATGTTTTACCTTGGGCTTTGTATAGAGCTTATGTTATGAACAAGATGTTATGAACCAGAATTAAATTTAAATCTGACCTCAACGCCTCTTCACTTCCAACGTAACTGCATTTACACACTAGACCCTTAGAAGTTATGTTTATCTTTGCGAGTGAACACTGTTTCAGAATATTCATATGCATTTGGCGGAGAATGGCCTTTAACGGCAATGGAAAGTTCAATATTAGAAACCAATCACGGAAGTTTGGTTGATCTTCTGGAATTGACCGATCTACTTGGTCTTCTATGCTCCTCGAAGGTCATTAACAAAAGGCAAAAGGATTCAATTTCTTCAAAACCAACTTCGCACGAGAAGAACGAGGCGCTGTTGGGAATTTTGCAAAGACGCAGTTTACGTGACTATCATCAGACAATCACTTGCCTTCATCAGTCACAACAAAGCCACATTGCAGAAATACTCGACAGTTGTGGGGGTATGACTCAAATCATCTACAAATAAATTAGTTTGGGTTTACTAAAATGGATTTCTTTGCTAAAGCCTTCCACTTCTTAGGTTTTTCGCTATCATTGTCAAGTGGACTTGATTTCTATCTTCAATTGCAATATTTATATTAATCTATTCTTCAATCTGAAGGGTTCATAAGCTTCATGATGCACTTGGTTATAATTATTCAAAGTTCAGTTTGCAACTCAGCAAACGAAATGTGTTACAATAGATTTTGCAACTGGGCATTTCCAACCTTTATTTTTGCAAAACAATCTGCTAATTTGTTCAACCTTTCCACAAATAAAGTTATCTGACAGCATATAATTCGATGCTAAATCCACATTACAAACTTTAAGATTTAAATCAGTTGGACAAATTTAACAGTCGTTATTTAATTTATTTCTGAAAAGCTGCGTTTCGTAACGCAAATTTCTTAGTCTGACGTCAGCAACACTTCAACCTTCATTCTCCTTCCCTTCTTTGTCCTCTTTCTTTATTCTTCTACTTCAGCCTTTATCCTTTCCTTCTTCTTTGTTCTTTCCTCTTCTGTTCAACAACATCAATTGTAAAATAACTATCAATCTACTGTCAAATCAGAGAGTAGGGGTCCAATACGGGCTTTAAAACAGTCGCTACAAAAAGCTGCTTGATATAAAGACTATCTCTACAGAAAAGCGTCCACAGAGGCCTACAGGACCCACAGACCCTTATCAACGATCGGTTTCCAAGCAGTGTCTATGGATATCATGGCTTAGAAGTCTTTTGAATCATGGTGTTAAGAGTTTTTTTTAAACAGGCTCAATAGAAGTCCTTTGAAACAAAAGACCGTCTCTAAGCCACCCCATCGTCTATTATCCGATCTCCGCCACCGCTCTTATTTCCATGAAACAGGAGGTTGACATGCATCTCTCTATAATTATTTTAAGCCACTACCAGGCGTTGCTGCTTGGAGCCAGCGCCTAAGCACGATACTGTTATTGATCGAGATGATGCATACACCTCGCAGCAGATATAGCCTAGAAGCCTCTGCCAGGTGGCACAGCAGCCGTTGCTGTTTGGAGCCAGCGCCTGGCGCGAGGTTGTTATTGATTGAGATTCTGCACGCGCCTGGCAGCCGATTAGCATACACTGCCTAGAAGCAGCTGCCAGCTGAACGCAATTGTTCACGGACCAACTGTGAGTCGGCCATTTTAGTTGTTGCTTCTATGAGTAGAGGTTTTGATAAATTCTTTTGCGTTCTTTGTTGATAATGGCTGAACTCGTACTAGAACTTGCGAAGAGTTCTATAGAAGAGATTCAAGTTGCGATGAATTATTTTTTTCAAAAGGGACGATGATAGAGAAAACTATTGTAAGAGTTTAGAAGGACTCATTAGTCTGACAAGCAAAAACAAGAAAAAAACGGCCAAGAAGAAGAAACCACAGCGTCGCCGTACCATTCCAAAAAAGACCGACAACAAGATCTTCAGTGAGCAGATTCTGCCACAAATTTACGAACAAGTCGCCAAATATGAGAGCCATCCCGGCGACTTCGAATGGAGACTGGATATGGGTTTCCTGGAAAAGTTTAATATGCAAGAATTGGATAGTCTAGAATCCTATAAAGCCGTACACGCAGACATCATCCAACAGGAAAAAACCGGAGAGAACCTTCAACTCGTTTTAGCATTCAATCGTGGGTGTTTATATTTGAAATCTCGCCAGTTTATACCTTCAGACGTCAATTTTAGCACTGGTTTTATGTCCACTATAATGTTACTTATGTAACGGCCCAGAGATACATATTATTTACAATGCTTATACAAAGCAACCCGGGTTTAATCCACAGCGCTTTAACCTTCACACAACTTTCAAAGCACCATAATAGAATTGTTAAACATTTAACCACCGACACAAACCTCGCCGACAGGCTGAAACCTCGCATCATCATCTCAGTTCAAGGTCAAGAACTTTCCATCACAGCGATAGAAACAGAAACTCCAACTACCAATCTACCAATTCCAACTGATCCAGACTCCTGTGTATGAAACTCACAATCCCGAGATAGCTTTGTTAGATGAAATCGATATTCGCAGTTTTCCGGGTTCATCTATTACAGAAGAAGAACAGGAAAGGATCTTATTGATGCATGAAGATGTTATCAATGTTCAGCTTTCTGTGTCTTCACCTACTGTGGAACAAGAAGAGGCTATGTTGGAGGAGGAGGAAGGGGCCGAAAATGGAAAAGGAAAACAGCAAGGAAACAGATAGACATCAGGTCAGAAAAAATATTGTTTTCTAGATTTCTACCCACCTGCGCCTCTTTTATGATTAACCTGTTTGTTAGCTGCAGTGCGTTTGCACTTACTTACTTAGTTAACTCAGCTTTAAAGAGTGCACTGGCCATTCACTGTCGGTGGGAAGATGAGACGGTGAGGGAGAGAACTGGCCATCCACCATTATATACAGAGGCTAAAAAAATTAAGTCGCTAATATTTAATCATGACTACCTTAAGGGACTGTTCTTATTTATCCGATTTAGGCCTATATGTTTTATTGAATGAAAATCAGTTTCTGAAAAATAACATTCTGTAGTAGATTTATTGAAACCATTTAAATGTTTAAAAAAAAAACTAGGTAAATACCTATTAGGATTATATATGACATAGTCTCTACAAGCCAACCAATGTTGTTTTCAGTTTTACAGCAGTGCTTTCGTTTTTGGCGGAAAAACCGCTGTATATTTAGGCTGGCTTAAGGGACTGCTCTGTTTTCTATATCCGATTAATGCCTATATATGTTTACCGAATGAATAGATTTATTGAAACCGTGTAAATATTTAAAATGTAAATGCCTTTTAGTATCGACATAGTCTTTTTTACTGGTTAATCAATGTTGTTTTCCTTATTTTACAATCATCGCTTGCTTTTGGTGCTAAAACGCTGTATTGAATAATCACCGCCGATAGGAATAAATTTTTGTTGTTGCTTGAGCAGGTCAAAGTTCGCCAGCTGGGACAAAGGCAGCTGATTCAACCTGAAGCCGGAAACAGGGCGCTGAGTACAGCCGAGAGCTGTGGGCTGTGTTTACTACGGCTCTGCGCAGAATAGGGCGGCCCAGAAATATTGCGTATTTTTCATTTATCCTATTGGCTTTGTTAAACTGATTTTTCTTCCGAACCAGCAGATATTTTTAGAACACCCTAACGTTTACATAATCATCTGCTCCGAAGATTGCGAGCTGTGCCTAGAGCCTATAGCCTTTGTTTAAGCGTATTGCTTTGTTTGAGTGTTATTGGATTTTTCAGGTTTAGACACACCAAATCTTTTCCAAACGTTTTACTTTTTTAAAATTAAGACTTAGTAATACAAAAGAGAATTTATTTAGCACCAGGGCGAGTCTTGACCCAGACATTCAAGTTTAGCTATTGGATAAACTCGACACGCTAGTGCTATTTATAGATATGACGTCATTGTATTATAATTATCTTCTCTGGGCCTGTGTTTCGTGAAGCCACATATACGTGTCTCCCTCTGACAGTCCAAAGTAAATCTCGATGTTACTTTGGCATGCGGCGACGTCATATCTATAAATAACCCTAGCGTTTCGTGTCTCCCTCTGACATTCCTAAGTAACATTGAGATTTACTTATGAATTTCGGCTTCGCAGAAACGTGTTACCTTTAAACCAAGACTGTTTTTTAGAGCCGGTCTTTATTAGAGGGAATTTATACAGCACCATGGTCAATTTTATATGGCTCTATCAGCTTTCTATAGATAAAAGATACATTGGACAAGCCGCTCTGTTAACTTCTATAGCACCAAAAGTGATCGCAAAAAACCCCCCAGCTTATTCACAGGTGCTTAGTCAAATCAGTTCAATCAGTCATACGGTTCAGTGTAATAGTACTCTGGAGATTTCTATAGCGCACAAAAGGCGAAGTCGTGCAGCCTATTCACAAGCGCTCAGTCAAATCATAATTGATAGGTGGGGATCAAGATCCAAATGCTTCAATCAGTCGGACAGTTTTTAAGGGAAGAGGAAAATCGAAATCGAGGCATCGTTTTAGCCAATCCATAAATGAAAAAATCTATGTTTTAAAAATCAAGGCCTGCTAGCCAGCTGAGCCGCTGTTGGCCGTTTTTACTGCCAACCTAAACCATTTGGATATTACTATCTATTCCTTTGACTAACTATTTGATAAACCAATTAGAGAAAGTTTTATATTGGGTATATATAATTATCTATGAAAATGAAGGGCAAAAATCTGTGTGCGTGGTTGGTAATTGGGACAAGAGACATATGTGGTAATAGCTGCCTAGGAGTTTATTGCAAACTTCACTTATTAAGACTGAGAAAGAGTGGTGGTACGAAGCCGTGTATAGGTTGCGGAAAGGCCGTGAAAAATATAATAGGTCTTTGCCTGGGTTGTGGCTACAAGGCTGCTAGACTTAAAAAGTTGCGAGATGAAAGCATCTTTCAAGACGAATGTAAGCGTCTGACCGTAATTGAATATCAGGTATAAAAAATAAATAAATAATTAAAATTCACGAATTTTTTAAAATATTAGTATAAATAACTTCTGATTATAGTAGTGGTATAAATAACTTCTGACTATAGTATTGTCTGCAGTTGAAGACGCCTGGCCATAATTGAATATATTATAATCTGCGGTTGGAGACGCCTGACCATAATTTAATATCAGGTATAAATAAATAATTAAAATTAACAAATTTTTTAAAGTATTAGTATAAATAACTTCTGACTATAGTATTAGTAGTAATAACTTCTGAGGTATACTATTGACAATGGATGAGACTGATATTACCATGGATTAGTATCAAACAATTTATAACTATGGCATTGTCTACGAATGAAAAAATTGAACAATTGTTGGGTGAGTTTACTGGTCCCCCAGCTCTTCGAGCTGTTCTGCAGAATATCTTAGACGAAGCTATCCCAGATGCGGTCAAAAGGCGCTTACTACAGCCACTGCTTCCAAGGCCAATTCCTCCAGTGCGTAAGCGCAGAGGGTTAAAACGTATGGCCCTTCTGGCACAATTCGACCCACTCTTAAATAAGAAGGATAGAGGTGGACCACCACCCTTTCTAGTGTACAGAGAGCTCGCCAATCAGCATCTGAGAGACTTCCGCGCAGAAGTGCCGCTTAATCACAGGCTGGAAGGAGATGCGTTGGCTTTCTTGAGTGCAATGGAGCACAACATTATGGCGCAGCTCAACGAAGAGCTGTTGAAACAGGACGGTCTGAAATACTCGCAAGTGCTAACTGTTGAGTTGGAAAAGTTGGCACCAACCGTTGATAATGTGTATGATGGCAACGCGCCCCCCGGCATCATTACCAACACGGCCTACTTTCGAAGCAAAGCAGAACCAATTACCAATGCGGGTAAAATCAAAGGGGCTGTGAGGAAGGCCAAGGCCGAAGTCCTAAGAAGCCTCGAAGACTATACCAATGAGGGGTCAGGCTGGAGGGTGAGGCGGGTCGTGGCGCTAGACCTCAGTTTTGCAAGATATAAGCCTTTCCGAGGTAAGAGCTATTTTCCAACACCGAAGTACATACCACCCCGCTCAGTTATTAACGTGCAAAACGAAGACAACCGCTGCTTCGAGTGGGCTATACTAAGCGCAATGTATCCAGCAGAACAAAACCCTCAGCGTCCAACTAAGTATCGTGCCCACCTCCACGAACTAAACTTCGACGGCATAGAATTTCCGGTGAAGGTCACAGATATCGGTAAGTTCGAACGTCAGAACCCAACTATAAGCGTCTCAGTCTTCGGGTGGGATAAAGCTTTATATCCAATCTGTGTATCAAAGCAGATCGATAGAGGCCATAATATTGACCTTCTGCTATTGGCTGAAGGCGTAAATGAAAATTTTCATTTACAGAATCACCACTACGTCTGGATTAAAGACCTTGGCCGAATTCTTCATCAAAATAGCAAAGACAACAACAAGAAACACCCATGTCGCCGCTGCCTACACGTATTCTGTAGACAAGACTTGCTGGATGCCCACATCAAAGATTGTCAGGGCATCAGTGAGAAGCCTCAGCGGATTGAGATGCCAAAAGAGATGAAAATATCCTCAAATTCCAGAACCATCGCAAACAGATGCGAGCCCCGTATATAATATACGCCGACTTCGAGGCGCTGAACATACCAATCGAAGGTGCAGTCATGAACCCCATCGAGAGCAACACCAGACAGATAGCTGAGCAGAAACCATGCAGCTTCTGTTATATAGTAGTTCGATGTGACGGCCGCACGAAGAAACCAGTTCTATATCGTGGAGAGAACGCCGTGCCAGAGTTCCTACAACGACTACAAGGTGAGCTAGCCTCTATCAAACAAGTGCGAGTCTGTCTGAAAGTATAACCAGAATTCATGTTACAATAATTTGACATTTTAAAACTTAACCGCTTGACCCTGACTAATTTCTTCGAATATTTTGGGCATATTCCTGACAATTGTTTCTTATAATCCCCATCCCTCTTCACGATAATACAATATATAGGGTGACACGAAAGTTCGTTCACCGTTTTCAAAATGCGTTGTCTCAGTAACGGCTGCATATTTCTTTATAATATTTTGTCAGTACATACATAAGTCAAACGAAAGATACTGGTAAGAATTTGATTATGATACGGTCCGTGGTTGCCATTATTTATAAGAAAATGTAAAGACCGCCAGTTTTTGCGGAAAAAACTGCGTTCATCAAATTAACACAGTAAAGGAAATGTGTAGCCTCGTACACAATAAGACACTGTTGTTACCTAGGACATACAGACGTAGGCTAATAGAGGTCCGGACAGTTGGGTGGCCAATCCTTCGGCTTTATGTGTGACGGGAGGTTGTCGTCAGCTCAAACGTCGCCTCCAACGAGCGTGGAGATCGATAGCAGTTAGGACACTTCAGTTAGGACACTTCAGTTAGGACACGTAGGCTAATAGCCTACGTCTGTATGTCCTAGGTAACAACAGTGTCTTATTGTGTAACACAATAAGACACTGTTGTTACCTAGGACATACAGACGTAGGCTATTAGCGTACAGTATCTCCTTTCTGCTTAATGACAGCACTGACTCTATCCGGCATAGACTAGATCAGCGTCTGAAGTGTCCTAACTGCTATCGATCTCCACGCTCGTTGGAGGCGACGTTTGAGCTGATCAACGTTTTTTGGCTCAGGATCTTTATAAACGCTGAGAGATAAAATACTCCACAAGTTCTCAATAGGAGAGAGGTCCGGACAGTTGGGTGGCCAATCCTTCGGCTTTATGTGTGACGGGAGGTTGTCGTCTAGCCACTTCGTCGTCACAGCTGATGTATGACAGCGTGCACCATCCTGCTGAAATACTCCTAGATCATTGTCAAGAAATAACTTTCGTTTCATGACACTGCCGTTGTCATTTTCTCTCTCGAACGCTGGCTTCACAATCTGTTCGAGAATGTTGGTGATGTCATTAAGCAGAAAGGAGATACTGTAAGCTAATAGCCTGCGTCTGTATGTCCTAGATAACAACAGTGTCTTATTGTGTACGAGGCTACACATTTCCTTTACTGTGTTAATTTGATGAACGCAGTTTTTTCCGCAAAAACTGGCGGTCTTTACATTTTCTTATAAATAATGGCAACCACGGACCGTATCATAATCAAATTCTTACCAGTATCTTTCGTTTGACTTATGTATGTACTGACAAAATATTATAAAGAAATATGCAGCCGTTACTGAGACAACGCATTTTGAAAACGGTGAACGAACTTTCGTGTCACCCTATATAAAATGGCTACTAACTGAGACCTGGATTTTCTTTAAATTGTGGCGCCATCTGGCGAACTTATAATTTACTTATTTTTATATATCCCATTACTTTACAGTATGTTTGACTATGCTCCATATATCACTATCTTACTCATGCATCGAGGTAATGCTCCCCCTAATATTCACCTCGGTGTTTATTATAGCCAGTAATTTTGACTATGCTCCATATATTATTATCTTACTCATGCATCGAGGTTATGCTCCCCCTAATACTCACCTCGGTGTTTATTATAGCCGATGGTTATGTCAGCGGCCGATCGCCAATCCTTCCGCGAGGCTAACGAATGTCATATCTGCGGAGAAGCGCTCGAAGAGGATAGAGTTCGCGACCACTGTCACATTACTGGTAAGTACCGAGGTGCCGCTCACAACGCCTGCAACCTTAAACTTCGAATATATGCCGATAAGTGCAAGGTACCAGTGGTCTTCCACAATCTACGAGGCTATGACAGTCATCTCATTATGCAAGCGATAGGTAGCTGTGAGGCCGCACAGGATGAGGAAACTGAAATTAACTGCATCCCAAACAATATGGAGAAATACATGACATTCAACATAGGACAACTGCAGTTCATCGACAGTCTCCAGTTTCTAAACAGCTCGTTGGATAAATTATCAGGAAATCTGTCGCTAGAGGATCTGAAAGTCACAACAGCATATATAAAGGAAAGTTTCGTTCACAATGATAGGACAAAACTAGATCTTTTGAGGCGAAAGGGCGTATATTGTTACGAGCACATTGACGATTACCACCGCTTCGAAGAAGACCGACGTCCACCCAAAGAAGCGTTCTACAGCAGGCTGTCCCGAGAGAACATCTCTGATGCGGATTATGAACACGCCCAACGAGTATGGAATGAATTCGATTGTAGAACTCTGGGTGACTATCACGACTTGTATCTCCGTACGGATGTACTCCTACTAGCCGATGTATTCGAGACCTTCAGAGACACATCGATGAAGCACTATAGTCTGGATCCGGCTAACTACTTCAGCCTGCCAGGAATGGCCTGGGACGCTTTGTTGAAAAAGACGAAAATCGAACTCGAACATTTAACGGATATAGAGTGCATTTGTTCGTAGAGAAAGGTCTCAGAGGTGGCATCTCGATGGTATCTAAGCGCTTCGCAAAAGCCAACAACCCGCAATGCCCCGACTACGATACCAAGAAGCCAGACAACTGGTCCCCTCTTGGTCCCCTTGGTCCCCTCTTGGCGGCCAGTGCAGTCTTAAGTCAGTCCTATGCGGATGACCTCCAAGCGTATGTCCACTGCTCACCATTGGCTGCTGATGCTGCAGTTCGAGAGATCGCCCGAGTTGTTGGGAATTTGGAGGCCTGGATGTCCTCAAACCGTCTACGGTTAAACCCGGCAAAGACCCAATATATCTGGTTTGGTACGCGCCAACAGCTTGAAAAAATTAACCTTGAGGGTCTGGCGCTTGAATTTCCCTGGGTTTCCTTTGCCTCCTCAGTACGGGATCTTGGTGTAATTCTGGATCAAGAGCTCACATTCATGCGACATATTAATTTGCTTTGTCGGAATCTTATTATCAACTTCGTCAGTTAAGGGTAGTCTCCCGCACTCTGACGCAGGCAGCTGCTTCTACCCTTGTCCATGCGTTTGTGGTTTCCCGTCTGGACTACTGTAGCGCCCTTTACGCTGGCCTCCCAGCGGCCCGCCTTGGGTGTTTGGACCGGGTTTTCCGTGCAGCCGCACGTCTTATTGGTCGCATCCCCAGATTTGGCCAGGTTTCTCTTCATATGCGGGATGTTCTGCACTGGCTCCCTTTCCCGCTGCGGATCGCCTATAGGGTCTCTGCACTGGTTAGGCGTTGTCTAGAGGGACTTGCTCCCCCATACCTGCGGGAGTTGTGTCGCTCTACCTCGGGGGTCTTGCGGAGATCTGCTCTTCGCTCGGCTGACCAGGCCGAGCTATTGGTCCCCCGCACGCGGACAGCCATTATGCAGCGACGTTCTTTTTCGGTCGCTGGACCTGCAACCTGGAATGGCCTTCCTGTTGCACTTCGCCTGGGCCCTATGACTCACTCTACCTTGTTTCTTGCAAACTTAAGAACTACTCTCTTTAGCCGTGGTTGGACTAGGAGCGCTCCTGAGTAGATAACCTTTAAGGGGCGCTATATAAAAGCTCATTAATAATAATAATAATAACAATAACTGGATCATGTATCTCGACGCGAATAATCTTTACGGATGGGCGATGCAACAGCCACTGCCAGTTGGAGGATTTAGCTGGGAAAGTCCAACTCTCGACGAAGTGTTGGAAACTCCAGACGACGCGCCTGAAGGCTTCCTACTTGAAGTAGATCTCGGGTACCCGGAGCACCTTCACGATGCACATAGCGACTATCCCTTAGCACCAGAAACCGTGACAGTCCAAGAGGAGTGGTTGAGCGACTATCAGAATGTGCTCACGAACGAGTTGGGAGGCAAGTTCACAAAGCATGTGAAGTTAGTACCCAGCCTACGACCCAAGGAGCGCTATGTAGTTCATTATAGAAATCTCAAGCTCTACCACTCGTTGGGCCTACGAGTTTCTAAAATTCATCGTGTCATTAAATTTAGACAGGAGGCATGGATGGCTCCATATATCGAGATGAATACGAAATTGAGAGCGAAGGCAACGTCAGAATTTGAAAAAGACTTCTTCAAACTGGCTAATAATGCAGTTTTCGGAAAAACCATGGAAAATCTTAGCAAAAGAATCAGGGTCAAACTGGTACCGACCTCAAAAGTAGACAAACTTCGAAAACTAATTGCCGACCCTGCTTACATATCACACAAAATCTTCAACGACCAACTCGCCGCGATTCATAGTTTGAAGAACAAGCTCAAGTTAAACAGACCTGTATATGTCGGCCAGGCTGTCCTCGACCTCAGCAAGCATCTGATGTACGACTTCTGGTACAACGATGTGAAAAACGAGTACGGCAACAATGCTCAACTCTTATACACAGACACTGACAGCCTGTTATTTCAGGTGGAAACTCCGAACGCCTATGCCGATATGTGGAACAAAAAACACATATACGACTTTAGTGAGTTTCCTAGAGACATCCCGTACTACGACGTCGAGAACAAGAAAGTCGTGGGCAAGTTCAAGGATGAATGTAACGGAGTGGCCATCGCTGAATTCGTAGGACTGCGTCCGAAGATGTACTCGATCTTAAAATCGGGCGGTTCAGAAATCAGGAAAGCAAAAGGCACATCGTGGTGGAGGCACGCACGGTCGAGATGATTAACACCGTGATAGCGTTGTGACAGCCGTTTATCGAGTTTTGTGAATGGTCCACAGTAAGAGTACTTTCCTGTGTTCTGAAAAGAACCTCCCGGATTATCTTCCGAAGACATACCGGATGGAAGGCTCATATGCATTTCTGGTAGAGGTAGAGCGTTGAGGGCCCTATTCAGTAGAGAACCACCAGTCTTTCGCGCTTTCGAAGGCAAAATCTGGCTCTTCTTTGCACCGCAGACGGCACAGGTTCCCTTCTTGGCTGGCCGACCGTTTCGTAACTCGATGATTGTTTCATTTGAAGTCTCAGTATGTTTCTTACATCGTAGGCAATACATTGTTTTTGTTGAATACAATCATAACCCGTTGTCTCTATATGGAAATAACAAATTTCGATCTCGAAGCCGACGATGGAAAAAAACACCACCATTGGCTGTTACCATCCAGCATACGGTGTATAATCTGCGGGCCTAGCGGATGTGGAAAAACAAACTTACTGCTTAACCTTCTGTTGAAGAAGGGGTACCTGCGTTTTGATCGGCTATACCTCTACTCGAAGTCTCTGGGACAGGAAAAATATCAGTTTCTTCGGGACTGGATAACAGAACTTGAAAAAGTTGCCGGGAAGGAAGTGGCTTCCTTTCACTCTTGCTCAGATGAAATAGTTCCAGTTGAATCATTAAATAAGAATGCCAGAAGACTTCTAGCTTTCGATGACGTCATGCTTGAAAAACAGTCGCCAATCGAAAGGTATTTCACTATGGGTCGACACGGTGGCGCGGACTGCTTCTACTTAACTCAAAATTACTTCCGCATTCCCAAGCAAGCCATCCGCGACAATGCCAATCTTATCGTCCTCTTCAACCAAGACAGTAAAAATTTCCGAGCCATTCACGATACGTTCGTGGGCGGCGACATGTCTTTCGATGAGTTCCGTACGTTCTTCAGCGAGTGTGCTGCCCAGCCATATGGATTCGCAGTCATAGTCATTGACGTCTAAAGTGTACGACGGAAAATATCGTTGCGGGTTCGATCGCTTTTATAAGCCCAAGGTAAGTATTTAAAGACATGATATAGGCAACATATAGCCGACATACAACCACGATGTGGACAAAGGTTTCTTCTAAACAGGAGCGAGACGCGTTAACTCAGGATTATTTAGCTCGTAGAAATCGATTGAGACAGCGTTTTGTGGATGAGAAGCTCGGAGAGGCAAACCTTCAGTACGATGCGGCAAAGCTTTTCAAACCAATAGCCACAGCCACGGCTGAATCCCAGGCGGCTACGTGCAAGGAGCTGCAGAAAGTTACCAGCGCTTTACAGGATTTGCCGGCGCAGATTTCAGAGTCTGCTAATTTTAACCCGATAGCGGCGTTGTTCGGAGATTCATCAGGATCGACCGTTTCTGCAGCTATTCCAGCGATTGCGGCACACACCGCCGCTGGAACATCTGCTCCAGCGGAAGCATTGCTCGTCCACCCAAACAGACATCTCAACGTCGATGCAATCAGGCGGCACGGTTTTACCCCTCCGAGCGAGCTCGACCTGAACGACACGGCAGCTGTGAAATGTTGGACATCGCTTCGGCGGTACTCGATGATAATAGCATCGAATCGTTTGAATACCGCGAGTATGAATCACAAAACCCTGCGGCTATTAACAACGGCCAGGCCATACAGATAGACATCCAGAACCAAGACATTTTCACACAGCCTTCCAAGAGCTACCTTCTTGTGGAGGGCAGGCTTACATCAACAGGCGCGGCTTACATCGCAGACTCGTTGGTGTCATTCATCAACAACGCCATCCCGTACATCTTTTCTCAGATTCGATACCTGGCTAAAAACACCGAGATAGAGAATGTCATGTCGCCTGGGCAAGCCACGACGATGAAAGGCATGCTGGTATACGGTGACGACTTCTCCAAGGGCGAAGGTTTAAACATGTGTTGGCAGAAGGACACGAGTGCGACGGCGGCGGCTCTGAATCTCGGCTTTGAGGCCCGTCGGCTGATGATCATTGGAAAACCCGTCCCTATTGGAACGTTTTCATTCATCGTTCCCTTAAGACATCTATTCGGTTTTTGCGATGATTATCACAAAGTCGTATACGGGATCAAACACTCCTTACTGCTGAGCCGGCAGGGGGATGCAGACGCGATCTTCAAGGAAGCAGCTGCGACCAATGGCCAGATCACGCTGACTAAACTCACCTGGTTCATGCCGCATATAATACCCGCTTTGGAGTATAAAAGCATGCTTATGAAGCAGATTGAAGCCAAGGTTAAGGTACCTGTAGCATTCCGCGCCATGCAATGCGACAACATTGCGGTGCCACGAGCGACGACTTTTTCCTGGCGTTTGAGCGTTAAGTCGGGCACGGAAAAACCGCGGTGGATTCTTGTTGCTTTTCAGACTGGAAAGAATGCACATCAAGGCCAGAATCCGGCACTGTTTCACCACGCACAGGTTCGCAACATTTTCGCTATGCTCAACAGCGATCGCTACCCAGTGGTTGACATGAATCTCGACTTCACAAAGAGGACAACCGCTCGCGCTTACAAGGCCCTACGTGACTTCAAGGAAGAATATTGCGGTGTAGACGCGCGTGAATCGTCATGCCAACTGACACAAGTCGAATTTGTAGATATGTTTCCGATCTTCGTCCTGGACGTGCCCAGGCAATCTGAACGACTAAAAACCTCTGTACAGGACATACAAATCAAGGTGGACTTTAACGAAGTGGTACCAAATAATACGACAGCATATGCAGTCCTGATCAGCGACCGACTCCTGAATTTTGAATCGGATGGCAGCAAATTCAACGTCGTCTACTGATTCCCATAATCACATTTAGAAAAATGGCCCTCTTCTAGATATATTTTTTGCAAAAATGAAAACTGAATACGTTGCGTTCGGCCTTTCACTGACCGAAGGGCAAAAGCAAACATTAGCTAAAGCTGCGCGCGCCGGCACTGGTGCCACAATCCGACTCGCTCATGGCCAGCTTCGTGGAGACGATAAGCTCGCGCTTACAAAAGTTCAAGCCGCCCGAATAGTGAAGAAGATTTCAGAAGGCGTTGGCATGGAGCTGAGATTCACCAAAACGCAATTGAAAAAGATGACAAAATCGGGCGGATTTCTTCCACTACTGGCTCTCCTCCCGCTGATTTTTGGCGGGTTAACCGCGGTGGGTGCCGCGACTGGAGGGGCCGCCGAGGTGGCAAAGGCCGTGCACAACAAACAGGCCAGCGATGCAGAGGCTCTGCGCAAGAAACAGGCCAGCGATGCGGCCCAAGCCGACAAAAAACGGATCGACGACGCGGCTTTAGCAGAGGCCGCGCGTCATAATCGCGAACTCGAAGCTCAGGTCCGCGGAACCGGTTTATATCTCGGGCGCCAGACTTATGGTGGTTGCTGTTCAATGTGCAAAGGATCCGGTCTCTACTACATCGGGCAAAAAAACTAAAACCGCTGAGCAACTTTGACATAGAGAAAGCCGCCGGGGCGCTGCCGCATTTCCGCGGTGTTTTCATGCGAGATGGTCTGCCCGCCGTGGCTTGTGAGAAGGAGTGTGGAGTTGTTAATTTAGATTCCGGTTCTGGTGATGGTACTCACTGGGTCGCCTATCGGATAGATGGACCTATAGCCGTCTATTTTGACAGTTATGGGCTGGATCCGCCTCTCGAAATTTCTCGATATTTTAACCGTTCCATAAGAACACAGACATTTCAGCTACAGGGGCCCGATGATGTTGTATGTGGTCATCTCTGTCTACTCGTGCTAAGAGAGCTCGCTGCCGGAAAGAATTTTGAAGATATCGTGCTTGACCTATGTTAGACTTCCACCATCCTTTTTTGGTATAAAAAATGCCGGTTGATAAATTTGGAAGAGACGGTGGAGGTGGGTTGGGAGGGGGGCAGATAAGCGCCGCTGGGCTCGTCCACAAGGCGGGTGATACCATGTTGGGAATTCTATCGGCTGGAGGTTTTAGGTTGACAAATGTGGGAACGCCCACGATGGAAACGGACGCCGCGACAAAGGCTTATGCAGACATCGTAGATCAGGACAACTTACAAATCACCGGTGGAACGATGTCTGGCGTTCTAAAAATGGGCGGTCATAAATTGACTGGTTTGCCCACGGACACTCCGGGATCTGACAGTGAAGACGAGGGTTGGGACGAATTGGTGGGGGAGTCCGACGCTGCGAGTTGGAAACAAATAACAGAGTACGCGAAAGAGCGGGCGCACCAAGCCGAGTTGTATGCAGACGGTTTAAGCTCCGAGGTTACTGGTCTCGTTAAACGCTACGCAGACGAAAAGGACACTGTGCTGGACACTGCCGTCAGGCTGTACGCGGACCAGAAGGCAGCCGCAGCCGAAAGGCATGCAGACCAGAAGCTTATCGATGCCAAACAGTACACGGACGAGAAGAACGAGGTGCTGAGAGATTCAGTTAGGCAGTATGCAGACGAAAAGGACGTTATTGTAAAAAGTTACGTCAACGAGCAAGATGTAATCGTCAAGAACGCGTGTGTGCTAAAATCTGGCAGTGTAATGACTGGAAGTTTAGTTATGGGTGGTCACCGAGTGACTGGACTTCCAATAGGGATTCCAGGATCCGATAGCGATGCTGCGAGTTTGAAACAAGTGGCATACCTGATCAACAATGCCACTACAAATAAAGAAACGACTCCCGAGGAACCGTTCCACATAACCAATAAGAGTTACGTTGATTTCCAAGATGCTGCAGTCAGGACATATACAGATCAAAAGGCGGCCGCCACCAGGGAGTACGCAGCCCAGAAAGCTGAAGCTGCTAAAACTTACGCCAACGCGCAAGATGTTATCGCCAGGAGCGCTTGCGTGCTTAAAGTTGGTGGCGCAATGACTGGTAATTTGGCTATGGGCGGTAAGAGAGTGACTGGGCTTTACACAGGCGCCTCATCAACTAATACCGACGCGGCGAGCATCGGGCAGGTGATGAGGATTGTAACCGGCAAAATGACAAAGTTAAGTAAAATACCGACGGAGCCTTTGAACGTGGCCAATAAACAATATGTTGACACACAGGCCGTTGTTATTAAAAGGTATACAGACAGTAGAGAGACCGCTGTAATACAGTACGTGAATAACCTCAAGTTTCTTAACCATACAGGTCATATTCCGCCACTGTCCAGAGACTCTTCCGAAACTGGATTCATTGCCTCAGCCAACGAATCCATCCCCACCAACCCGCCTCATATGGCATTCAACTCGGGTGTGAGAGGTGAGTGGAAGACAGCGTCCACTTCGAGAGAACGGATGGGGACTTGGTTACAGATTGAATTCCCGACGCCTGTGCGAATATGGAAGGTTAGTCTGGCTGGGGGATCTAGTCCTACTGCACCACGTATCACGTCCTGGAAATTATATGGGATTAAACCCCCTATCGATGCTACCGATGTAGTAACTAGATACGATTATCTCATCACCTCCACTGTCGCTTTGACTAATTCTGCACAAGAGTTCACCTTCAATGCTAACATTCTATTCAGAGCCGTCAGGCTGGGAGTCTTGGCCAACAGCCCAACACAAGGTACTTTTGGAATATCCCACTTTCAGATCTACACATATTTTAAAGTTGGAGACACATAAGACTTAATAATGGCCGACTCACACTACAAGATTCGTGGTTATCTCCGACAAAAAGGAGAAACAAATATGCACAAGTACAACCTCGATGATTTGGTTGGACTAACCAACTGGGGATATACTATCCCTAAGCCCACCGCAGATATGTTAGACGCGGTTTCCCAAATTCACATCGATTTCGTGTCGGATGATTACCACAGCCGCGATATTTACACAGCGACCAAAACTGTGACTCTAAGTTCGTGGCAAACGCTTCCATTGACCGCGGCACGTTATCCATGTATTACGTTGCAAACTAATAATGAGACGGTCTCATTAGACCGCGGATTCTGGAGGCTTACAATGTTTGGTGTTAGTACCGGTGATGCGTCAGTTCGCGTTATAACAGTCGCGGGTAGCATTGATCGTATAGTCGACATTCTAAGTGGACAATTTGATGCAGCTAGGGCAATATTCATTCCAGGACAAACGAGTTTCAGAATTGAAGGCAAAAAGAGAGGCGCTGAAAGTACTTCATCTATCGACTTAAACATAACGTTACTGATAGAGCAACTATAAAAACCATGTCTTTGTACCCAACGCTTACGGAGTCAACAATTTTGTCAGACACGACGTCGCAGACGTTTCGTCTGCAGAAGATTGGCGAAATAGAAGCATTCCTGAGGTCTGAGGCGATAAGTCGGGGACAATTGTGTAAAAAGTATAAGAGGGTTGTAGATGTGGCTAATGGGGCCTCGGCCGGCCTTGCTATAGTTAGCCTTGGAACTGGGGTGGGTGGGGCAGCTATGCTAGCCACTGGTATTGGTTTTATTCCTGGTATTGTTCTAGAGAGTTTAGCCATAGCGACGAGTTTTCTGGATATTATTGGAAATGTTGCTAGTAGAAGTTTTGTTGCTAAAGCTTCAAAACACGACGAAATTTGTATTTTGGCGGAAAGTAAACTAAACAGTGTTCATGACCATATTTCTAAGGCGTTGGAGGACACGGCTATTAGCGATGAAGAGTATAAGCTTATTCTGGGAGAGGAGGAGAAATGTAGAACGATGAAACGTGATATACAAAGCAAGAATGGAAAAAAAGAGTTGCCGAGTCAAAGCAAAGACCAGATGGTGGCAGAACTAATCAAGAAACTAACCAGCGCTGGGTCTTCTCCGCGAACCACGATATAAAAATTTTCATCCTTGGTGGTTGGAGTAGTGAGTCCGTTATTCCTAGCGCACCACCACCGTACGATTAGTGATCATTAATTTTTACTGGCACACTCCAATGGTTTGGGCCGGCATAAATGAATATTTTCATTTATGGACTCGGCCGGCTGCAAACGACACTTTTGCGGTTTGATGTGTTAAGGCAATCCATGATCCTTATTTTTTGGGCATTGGCCGAATCGGCTTAGAGACGGTCTTTTGTTTCAAAGGACTTCTATTGAGCCTGTTTAAAAAAAACTCTTAACACCATGATTCAAAAGACTTCTAAGCCATGATATCCATAGACACTGCTTGGAAACCGATCGTTGATAAGGGTCTGTGGGTCCTGTAGGCCTCTGTGGACGCTTTTCTGTAGAGATAGTCTTTATATCAAGCAACTTTTTGTAGCGACTGTTTTAAAGCCCGTATTGGACCCCCTACTCAGAGACATTCTGAAGATAAATTCGTCTCTTTTGAGCTAGTTCCCTCTCCATCTCTACAAGTCTTTAACAGCAACACCTTTCTGGACTAATCGCTTCAGATAACGACATTTATGACATAGCCTGACTCGGTGGAGCTGGACGATGGTTGCAGTGAGACTCGCGTTGAGTAGATAGCGCATCAAAGACTTCACGATGAAAAGGTCATCTGTGGACCACTTTCGTAGTACTTGTACCCTGTTGGTGGTTTTTGAGCAACTAAGCATTCCAAATAAAGATCACGTCACCAAAGCTGATCGACAGCATACAAGTCTTGTTTCTTATAACGGATTATATAATCATGGATGGCACGGGTGAAAAAAGTGGTTTCCTCAGTGTATTTCGTGTTGCATTGAGATATCTGAGACTTAATTTGCATTACATCTACAAGCAGTGCAGTGTCAATGGAATGGTAGTCCTACTTATGATAGACTGACTGGAAAGGAAGGTACTGCGTGTGAAAAGGACAGTGAGAGTTCTATTCTCTTGCAATAACCTTCATTCAAGTTTAGAATTAAAATGCCAACTTTCTGAACGCAGTGATTTCACACAGCCCATTCGTAGTGTTGGAGCCCGGTATTATCTTACTTTCGCAAAAACTACTCTCGTCGGTTCTGACACCATGGTCTATCAGAGGACTTATCTCGGCGATCGACAGCCCAATAGTTCAGTGTTTATTTAACAGACGAATTCAACAGATGAATTGGCAACTGGGAGATTCTTCACTTTGCAATCATTGTAAACTAATTCAGTCACGATACTTAAACGACCAATGCTCACCCCTGTTCTTAACATCAGTAACGTCTAGCAGCCTCTCGTATCTTATAGCTCAACTGGGTCAACTCCACAACAACTCGACATAACAATCAACCGCGCTCTTCTCTTTTTTTGCTAGCGCTATGTATCCTTTTCCGGGGAACCGGCGTGGGAGAATGGGACTGTGTGGAGATCGAAATGCGTGAGAGAATGGGACTGTGTGGAGATCGAAACGCGTGGGAGAATGGGACTGTGTGGAGATCGAAACGCGTGGGAGAATGGGACTGTGTGGAGATCGAAACGCGTGGGAGAATGGGACTGTGTGGAGATCGAAACGCGTGAGAGAAAGGGACTGTGTGGAGATGGAAACTTAAAAAGAGCAGAGAGCGAGAAATGTGGGAGAGAAGAGACTGTGTGGAGATCGAAATTCATGGGAAAGGGGAAGTGTGGAGATGGAAATTTAAAACGATTTGACGGCACACAGCGGGAAATGGTGGGGAAGAAGAGGAATATGTGGAGATCTAGAAGCGTGAGAGAAAGGTACTGTGTGGAGATGGAGGTTTAAGACCGCTCCTTTATGGTGGCTCACCGATCCACTAGGTCCCCTTGGGTCCCTGCTCCTTTTGGCCTGCCCCAGGGCTCCGTCCTTGGCCCCCTTCTTTACATAATCTACACTGCCAACCTGGGGTCCTTGCTGGCGGATGGGTCAGTTTTTAGCCAGTCCTATACTGATGACCTGCAACCTATGTACACTGCCCTGCTGTCCGGGCTGTTGCAGCTGTAGAAACCAAGACCCGTGCCATGGAGTCCCTGCAGGCCTGGATGTCTGTAAACCGCCTAAGACTTAATCCGGTTAAGACGCAGTTTATATGGCTCGGCACACCCCAGCAGCTCTCTAAAATCGATCTATCTTCTCTTGCCTTGCAATTCCCACACTTTCCTTTCTCGACCTGGATCCGGGACTTGGGAGTCATCCTGGACCAGGAACTTACATTTACGAGGCACATAAACCTTCTCTCCCGCAGCTGCTATTACCAGCTTCGGCAGCTCAAGGTGATTTTCCGTTCTTTGTCTTCTGATGCAGCTTCTACGCTTGTTCATGCATTTGTTGTTTTTCGATTGGACTACTGCAGTGCCATATATTTCCAGTTGTTATTTCCAGTTACGTCAGCTCCGTGTGGTCTCCCGCTCTCTCTCTCCCAAGCACGCAGCTACTCTCGTTCATGCTTTCATTACCTGTCGACTTGATTACTGCTGTTCTCTCTATATTGGTCTCCCTCACACTCGACTGCATTGCCTTGAACGCGTTCTACGCTCTGCTGCGCGCCTCGTTGGGCGCATCCCTAAGTTTGGTCACGTGTCTGACTACATGCGTGACGTCCTCCACTGGCTTCCTTTTTCGCAACGCATTGTATACCGGGTTGCTTCTATTGTCTGGCAGTGTCAGCTTGGCCGCGCTCCTTTCTATCTACGTGAGCTCTGTTCTCCAGCGTCCGCACTTCTTGGTCGCCGTTCACTCCGTTCCACCGCCCGCGGTGACTTACATGTTCCTTTCGCTCGCACTGCAACCATGCAACAGCGAGCATTCTCCGTTGCCGGTCCCACTATCTGGAATGGCCTTCCAGATGCCTTGAAGAGCGCGCTATATAAATGTCTAATTGATTGATTGATATGACGGACTCCCGGCCTGCCGGATTGAGCCCCTGAAAAGAATCATGCGTTCTGCTGCCCGCCTTGCTGGCCGCATCCCCAAGTTTGGCAGAGTGTCTGCGTATATGACGCATGTCCTCCACTGGCTCCCAAACCTGCAACGCATCACTTATCGAATCTCTGCCTTCGTTTGGCGGTGCTTTGAAGGCTTGGCCCCTCCATACCTGCGGGAGCTCTGCTGTCCCACTTCATGTTCGCAACGTCGTTGCTCTCTCCGCTCAGCTGCGCAGGCTGAACTCATTGTTACCCCGCGCGCGGACAGCCATACGGCGGCGCCGTGCCTTCTCTGTGGCTGGCCCCATGACCTGGAATGGGCTCCCTACCAAACTCCGCCAAAAAGCGATTGGTCATTTCACCTTGTTTGGTGAAATGACTAATCGGTCATTTCAAGAAACACGACAGCTGCTGCTAGGCTGATTGCTAAAGGTCTGCGGGTAGAGCATTTTTGCTACTCAACCCGTACCCGTAACACTGGACCGTTACCCGAAGGGCCTACCCGTTCTCAAAATTACTACCCGACCCCACCCGTACCCGCGGGTATATGGTTCCGAGTTACGGCCCCATATAAACTGTCGTCATTATCATATCCGCCACGTTATTAGTCCAAGTCTAACAATAATATTTACCTTTTGGCACACATAATAATGATAATTATGACGATGATGACGATGATGATGATGATGATTATAATAATAATTTAAATAATAATAATTATAATAATAATAAAAACAATAATAACAATAATAATAATAATGAGGATGCTAATACAAAGGTTCAGAGTTTGACTTTATGTGCGTGAACAAAAATTACTGAAAACATTTTTAAAATTAACTAAGCAACCGTATTAGTCCATTAACCTTCAATAGGTTATCTCTCCACCCTGTGTATGACCATGCGAGCCCTCACCATTATTCATGCGTTCTCTCCAGCCGTGTCTGTTCCATTGACACCCTAGTCAGCAGTCGATGACTTTTATGCAGCCATCCATACCACGGCAGTTTGCAACAAAATACCACTAATTGCATTTTCTCAGAGGCAAAGACATGGCAGGAAACACGACAGCTGCTCACTGTGCTCAGTGTTGGACTACCAAGCTCCTTCAGTGATTCACGGGCCTAAGCGTCAGCGACCTCTGACCTGTGGTTGTCGGAGCTGAAACTCAGATCAGACATATTATGTAAAAGCATTACGATTGTGTTAATGGACACAAGCCACTTTACAACTGTTATTTGACAGGCTAATAATGACTGTCAAGTTCACTGTGGCATAAGTCAATAAGGGCACATAGTACTTAGGCAGGATACCGCCATATATAGCAAGTAAGTCTTTGAATGTGAAAGACTGACCATTATATGTAACCCCAAAACCACGAAGGTATGGGTAAAACCGGGTATACCGTACTCGTAATGCACCTACCCGTACCAGAACCGGCCCGGGAAATGCCTACACGACCCGTACCAAACCCGCGTGTACGGGTTCGGGTTCGCAGACCACTAGCGGTGATCCAAGTTCTGTGAGGGCGATGCGATCCGGATGGCGGAAGCAGGAGCCAAGTCCTTTGAGAATGATGGATTTTTTAGGGTTTAGTAGCAATCTCATGTTAAAGGGATGGAGAAGGAATTTTCTGCTAGTGGGTGAGGCTAGGAAAGAGGTAAAACTGTTTGTAGAACGGCAGTACGGACCGAGGTTGGGATGGATATCACTACAAAGTAGTTCTTACTTAGTACTTACTTACTTACTTACTTAGTCCTTCCCGTGCAGAGCTGCACATCGGGCAACGCAGTTCCTCCATTCTTCTCTGTCCCTCGCCACCTCAACTGCATCCTCCACCGTCATCTCGAGACATCTCAGATCTTCTCGAACAGTTCCCATCCAGTTCTTCCTTGGTCTTCCTCTCCCACGCTTCCCCTCCGGAGTCCACCTAGTAACTTGGCTGGCTCTTCTATCATTATTCATGCGGGCCACGTGTCCCATCCAGTTCAGTCGTTTCTTTCTAATGATGTTCTCTAGCTTATCCTGCCCTGTTCTTTCTCTGACGGTTTTATTTGTGATCTTATCTTTCCAGGAGATGTGCAAAATTTTTCTTTGCCACCTGTGATGTGCTGCCTCCAGTTTTTTCCTGTTTGCTACCGTCATTGGCCACGACTCTGCTCCATACAGTAGGGTGCTCAAAACTACAGCCTCATATAGCCGGATCTTGATCTTCACGCTGCATCCCTTACTTTTCCATATCCTCTCCAGTCTCCCAAAAGCCGCATTTGCCTTCCCAATACGTATTCTTATCTCCTTGTCACAACTGCTATCCGCCGCCAACGTACTGCCAAGGTAGCAAAAATCATCTACCACTTCGATTGGTTTGTTATCGATCGCGATCCTGCCCACTTCTTGCCATTTCCCTATCTTCATGATCTTCGTCTTCTCTGGATTTATAACCAGCCCGACTCTAGCCGCCGCCTCCTGTACTTTGTCTGTTATTTCTTTTATTCCATCCCAGGTGTTGTCCAGCAGAGCGATGTCATCGGCAAAATCCAAGTCACTGAGTTTGTCGGCACTTATCCATCTCAATCCAGAGCTATTATTCTCCGTTGCTCTTTTCATCACCCAGTCCACCACCATTGCAAAGATAATTGGTGACAGCACGCATCCCTGACGCACTCCAGTCACAACTTGGAACCACTCTCCCATCTCCCCTCCATGTCTCACCGCACATCGGCTGCCATTGTAGAAGCTCTTGATGATGTCTATGATCTTGGTTGGAATTCCGTAGCTCCTCATTATTTTCCATATCGAATCTCTATGGACACTGTCAAAGGCCTTCTATGAGTAGTTCTATGAGCAAAAATGGCAGTGGGTTGTTGGCGGACGAGTGTAGCGCCGGGCGGTGAGCGTGAGGGAATGAGGCAGAGGGGAGGGAAAGTAGATGACCATATTGTAGGCTTTCAGTTGGTAGTGCGAAATCCACGCCCCCGCTAGAAAATGTATAAAAGTGAGAGAAATCGCACAAACGAGATTGAGATGGAATTCAGAAGAGATTCAGGCGAGATTCTGACGTTCGATAGATGCCATAGAGAGATATTCAAGTGTACTGCTTCCGCATTGTTGTGAATAAACTTCATCTACCAACGTTGAGCTGTTGAGTTGTCGATCTTGCCGTAAAACCCTCTGCTAGACCACGGAGGTCGAACCGACGCGCATACCGTCGGCTCTAGAAATCCCGCAAAGCCCTTCGACACCTCACGGCCTGATAGAACTTAAGGGGCGATTTTGCGACAATACATCGTCTTATTTTAATTATTGTTATTAAGTAAACCAAAAAAGTGGCTCTAAAATAAGCCGAATTTCAAAATATTAGATTTAACGAGCAATTTCTGTGAACAACGCACATCTTGGCGGCAGATATACTCAGTTTCACAATGCATGGCGTTTTTAAACACATTCCTAAGGCAGCAAGGCCTAACCTGGGCAGACTGTTGAGCACACTCATTAACCTCATTCGCTCAGATCCTCTATCTCCCATCCCATGGCAATTCCTTCTTTCTGTTGGGGCTATAACACTGCAGCAACCTGTTAGAGGAGGTAAACGCCATAACTTAACATCCGATATAAAAGGGTGTGTAGATGAATTCTTTTCCACCTGGTCTTTGAAAGGTGCAGAACTATTTGCTCCCAAGAACAGCCATACATCTTCTGCTGGGGTCAGGTCCAGACTAAGCAATGAAGAAGCATTTGGGGCAGCAGTCTCATCTAAGCTGGAAGATGTGAACATTAAGGCAGCAGCAAGGATCCTGTGCTCTGATGATAAGCCTGCCCGATTAACGCAGATACTCTGGAAGAACTACACTTGAAGCACCCTACTCCTCCTCCAGACCGTCCTTCCATACCTTGGCCTAGTACTCATGCCCCCTTTCACGCTACGGAGGCAGAAGTACTAGCTTGTATCCGGACTTTCACTGCGTCCCAACACATTCTGGAACTGGTTAACTGTGCTGAAACTGGCCCTGAATTGATTGCTGCAATAACAGCCCTGGTCAACCTTCTTCTGGCAGGAAATTGTGCAAATGGGGTACTCTGTTTGCCCTACGCAAGAGCACTGGGGATCTGCGTCCGATCGTGCAGGGATACTATTGGCGCAGATTAGCTTCAAAATGCGCCAACGCTTTCGATGTTCCCAGAGTCACAGCATATCTTTCTCCCAGGCAGGTGGGTGTAAGCGTGCCCGGCGGATGTGAGGCGGCAGCTCACGCAACCAGGCGCTTCCTCAGTGGCATGAAGGAGGAATCGGCCCTGGTTAAACTTGACTTTTCCAATGCCTATAATTGCCTTTACGGGATCGTATGCTCTCTTCAGTCTATGCAATCTTGCCTGAACTAGCACCTTTTTGTCACCTAGCATATTCTGGACCATTTAATTTGAAACATGACAATTTTAGTCTCCAGTCTTAGGTGGGCCCTCAGCATGGAGATCCTATAGGTCCATTGCTCTTCTGCCACCCACTCCAGCCAGTTCTTGCCGAATTGCCATCTTCCCTCACTCTTGGCTATTTGGATGACCTTACACTTGGCGGAGATGCGCAGACTGTAGCCGCAGATGTGGCACTAATCGAGCAAAAATGCAAGAAGTTTGGTTTAAACCTAAATCGCTCTAAGTGCGAGGTGATTTTTTTATTGTTTATTGTTTATTGCGTCCAAACAAAGTACAAGTCATAATAGAAACATATCAATCACTGCGCAACAGGAAGCCAGGAAAAAGCTAAAAGCTTATACCACCCTGACCCTAGTACCTGATTCACATTTCAGTCAACGTTTAGAGTGTCACACAGATCTAAACTTAAATAATTATGCTGATGAGATGCAGTTGCGACCAAACAGTTTTAACAGTATACCTTAGTCAAATAATTATCAAAGTCAAGAAACAGAGTAATCAGAACCAAAGTATACAAACAAAGGCAACTTTGATAAGAAAAAAAAGAAATTATGACAAAATATGACACGACTCCAACATGGTTACCACACATAGTCCTCTCATCAGTTTTTGCACACAAAACCTGAAACTGCCACACTTCTTGGATCCCCTCTATCCGCCAATGAAGCCCTTGAGGCCATCCTTGAGGCTCGCATCTACGAACGAACTCTGGCCATAGATAGATTGGGAAACATCCCTAGACATGACGCTTAAATACTCTTAAGATGCTCTCTAAGCTCCTCTAAACTCCTTCACATACTACGTTGCTTTCCATGCGCTGGCAATCCATATCTCGAGCGATATGACTCCACCCTCCGCGAAGGCCTCGGATTGATTCTTAACTTGTCTTTGTCAGATAGTCAGTGGCTCCAAGCTTCACTTCCTATCAGAGCTGGTGGATTGGGCATTCGTTTGGCTGCCTCGCTTGCACTTCCCGCCGTTTTGACTTCAGCTGCAGGCACCCAATCGCTCCAGTCCTCCATGCTGGGGGCCAAATTCACCATTGACGCACGGTATGAGGCCATATTTGCCCGCTGGCAAGCAGAAAGCTTGATTCAGCACCCAGACAGAAGTCTCATCCACAAACAATCTTACTGGGATTAGCCATTAATCGAGGGAGTTGTCTCTAAGCTGAATGCATTGCTCTCCGATCCTCTTCGTCAAGCACGCTTCAGAGCAGTTTCTGCCCCACATGCTGGCGACTGGCTCTACACATTACCAAATACAGCGTGCGGATTGAGATTGATGACGAGGCAGTTAGAATCGCTGCTGGCCTCCGCCTTGGCACACGCTTTGTGAACCGCATGGGTGCATCTGCGGCTCTTTGGTGACGGCTGACGGTACACACGGTCTATCCTGCAACCTAGGCCCCGGCCGCTCGTCTCGACATGCCACTTTAAACGACCTGATTTGCCGAAGTCTGGTCCACGCTGGCTACCCTTCCATCAAGGAAGCAGTTGGTCTTTTTAGAACTGATGGCAGAAGACCAGATGGGCTCACACTTATTCCTTGGGGTGTGGGACGAAGCCTCATTTGGGATGCTACAGTGACCGACACCCTGGTCGTTTCGTATACCTACCTAACACTTCAGCGACCGCAGGTGCTGCGGCTGAAATGGCAACTATTCGTAAAACGCTCATGGCTACCTACCACTTTGTTCTCTTGGCCTTCGAAACCCTGGGCCCCATAAATAACGATGTCCTGGCCTTTATCACGGCACTTGGAAAGAGCCTGATCACCATCTCTAATGACGCACGAGAAACATCAAACCTTTTCCAACGACTGACGTTGACAATCCAACGCTTCAACGCAGTAGCTTTCCGCGGCCCTTCCCTCTGTCAGAACCTGGGGAATAGTGGCCGTTCCAGATGTATCTATTTCTTTTAATTAATAGTTAAATCCCGGAGGGATCATATGTACCTTGGGACATAAAAATAGTAATAATATTAATATTATTATTATTATTATTATTATTATTATTATTATTATTATTATTATTATTATTATTATTATTATTATTATTATTATTATTATTATTATTATTATTATTATTATTATTATTATTATTATTATTATAATCATTTGGCCGAGGTATACATGATCCCTTGGGCGTCACAAAATTTTTCAGGGACAAAAGAAAACAAAGGTAGTTCTGGAATGGTAACATCTCCTCCGGATCCCGCTGGACCAAAGTGCCATGAAAAGCCACCGAGTAAAAACGTTATTATTATTTTTATTACTAATACTATTATTATTATTATTATTATCATTTTTTTTGCCCCAGGGTACATATGATCCCTTGGGGACTTAGATATTAATTTGTTGTTATGTTATTTCCAGGAAATCAGGCCTCGTCCTCCGTTGAGTCCCTGAATGTGCCTACATTATTATTCTTATTATTATTATTATTATTATTATTATTATTATTATTATTATTATTATTATTATTTTTTTTTTTTTTTTTTTGGCCGAGGTATCAAGGATCCCTCAGGATTTGGAAAAAATTATTGTTTTTAGGAGCAGAGATAGTGTCTGGAGGGTCAGGCCTCGTCTTCGGGGGAAAGCGTGGTATTATTATTATTATTATTATTATTATTATCGTTATTATCATTATTATTTTTATTATTATTATTATCGTTATTATCATTATTATTTTTATTATTATTATTATCACTATTATTGTTATTATTATTAATATTATTATTATTATTACTATTATTAATATTAATATTATTATTATTATTATTATTATTATTTTTATTTTTATTATACGTATCGCTATTGTTATTACTAGCGCTATTGATATTACTGTCATAATTATAATCAGCTTAATCATCAATATCATCTTCTTAAAACTCACTTATTTAGATCAGTAAAATTATCCATGCGTGAGGCGATTTTGTGAGTTTCCAATAAGCGCTATATTAACTATGTTGATACATTCATACATATATAAATAAATACACACATACATAAATATTATACATGAATATATACTAACGTTTTAGATTTCAAAACATGTTCATCATGTGTTGTTAGGAAGAGAAGTAACGAATAAAAGAGAATTGTAGGTTAGTACTGAGTACTACAATCATGTTCACTGACACAAAATGGCGCCACGTATAAGAATGATTAAAAATGCGAACTGTATCAAATTCTTACCATGGGCAAGTACCAGAAGGCAGAACAGGATAATCAAGAAAATCTTCATCTGAAATATTATGCCCATATATTTTGACATAAAAATCAAGATGAGTTATTATCATGCGACGTATTTGCCTTTGTACAAAACAAGTTTGAAATGGTTGAAAAGCGATGAAAAGTCGTTATCATTAAAATACCTATTATGTGTACATCTCGTAATCGTAGACGTAATCTCCAGATTTAAATCTGAATACTTCATATTACATCTGAGCCAAACATGTTTCGTTTGTTAATCAGTGGATCTGAATTTTTACGGATATTAAAAAACAAATTGAATTAGAATAACTTGTAAGAAATCATTGGTTCAGTTTTAGTTCTGTTAATAATTCATATTAGGCCTACCTCCGCAATTTTCAATGTAAATAATTAGATAAGCATTTGAAAAAGGAAACAATGTTGCTCATTCCACATCTACTATTCAGTAAAAACATTCCAAATGGTGCAATACACCAACGCCGACCATTTGCTGTAATCAAGTGTTTTAATCATGTGGTTTTTAAACACATACAAGGCGTTCGTCAATTTCGCCAATTTACGAACAAATCAAACAACAATGATCTTCAAGCGTTTGCGGATTAGAGGCAGAGAAGCCAATGTCGCAATTTCTAACCCCGGTATAAACTTTTTTTATTTTTTCTAAAATAAAATTTGTAGCAAAAGCTAGTTGATTAATTTATTACTTTCTTTCCACACGTTCCAGTCGGACTTTTAACCCATTCGTTACTTTTCATTATATTTGAACATTTGGTTGTTGCTAGTGCTTAAATGTTTACGTCGTAGGGCCTACAGCTAAAACGATTTGTTCGATGATTCCTAGATAGCCGTGTCGGTGCGCCCTTGTGAGTTACTGAAAAGGCGCTATACAAGTGCTCTGATAGATACACTAAATACACAATTTTTGAACATAAATCATTGCCATTATGGCTACCAAGTATTATAATCAAGGAATTATGTCACTAAATATTCTGTCACTACTGCCGTTCGCCGTGGTTCACGCCACCACGGTAGCCCGCATGGTGTATGAGAGTCCTGCATGGTGGGATTTTGCTCGGCAGACGGATAAAAACATGTTTAAATTGATCATAGGCAGGTTGATTCGACTGGTTGATAGTTGATAGCTGATCTTACTGCATCCCTGGTGAAAATACCACTTTTATTTAGCTCTGCGAGGAGGCTAATAATGGCATAATTAAGAGGCCTACAGAACATGTACATCTTTATAATAGGCCTACTGTCATACTGGACAGTAGGCCTATTATATGATTTTTTATTCGTTTAGCGCCGCTTTACAATAATTTATGTGTAGCTGTTGATCAGCACATCTAGAACACCAGAAAGCATCAAAATCCAACATGTAATTAGTTGCCATTGTATTTAATAACTTCTGTTGTGTCGGTGCCTATTGCACAAGGAAGGCATCAACCCAGTAGATCAGTCCACTGAGAGACTGTGACGGTAAATAAATACACACATACATAAATATTAAACATAAATATATACTACAGTTTTAGATTTCAAAACATGTTCATCATGTATAGTTAGGAAGAGAAATAACGAATAAAAGAGAATTGTAGGTTGGGTTTTGAAAAGCCATCTATAGTTAGGGCGCAATCGGTTAATGCTTTGTGCATTAGACGCCTACACGACAGAAATTACCAAATACAATTGCAATTTCATATTACGTAACCGCTTCGCGAGTAAAATATGCAGGTCAAAAGGCAGGTCAAGAGTAAATAGGCAGCTTGAAACGAGTTTTAAATAATTAATTAAGTCATTAAAACGCTGAAATGAAAGTGTTTAACGGGTTTAAAAAGGCCAGAAATATAACGAAATAACGAACAGAGAAGCGACCCAAAACACCGATTCGCTACCTGATTTGATATAGCGCCCATATGCCATACCGCCTGTACAATTGGAAACTGCATTTTAATTTTTGTGTATACATGTATAGAAGGACTTCTAATCTATTGAAATACCATCTTAGTACGGGCAAACATCTAGTGTATAAAATATCATATAATATCATATGCGTGTGTTATAGGCCTACTGTACTTTTAATGACTACGAGTGGCAGACAGAGGACGGGTGTGGATGGGAGGAGACGGGAGGGGTGTGCGTCCAATACTTAAGCCTGCCGGCGCCCCTGCCTGGAGCAAAGATCCCCACCGGGTTTTGTCCCCTTCAAAAGTCGGTCACCGCATTTCATCATAAAACTCAGATCATCAGATGCTATTAACTTGAAATTGGAGGATAGGATCAAAGCCACCGTGCTTTTCTTGGTCCCCGGCGCCGTCGCCATCCGCCGCCGCCATCCGCCGCCGCTAAGCCCTCAAGTCGAAACCAGTCGCTAAGCTATCGATTGCTAGCGACTTCGTTCACTTAATATCTTGCTTGTTGTTTTAGTCGCGGTTTCCAAGTTTCGATTTGATGAAGACATCAGCTGCAGGACATGAGCAACACTTCCGATACATACAATATAATATTCGTTTGTTGAGGAAAACAAGCTGACATGCCATAACTTGGTACATTATGAAAGCAAGAGTTTGCTCTATTAGTAAGAGTTCGTATAGGGAATATGGGGGATATAGCTGTTGCTGTCATTTTTGGTAAGGTGAATTTATGCATTCTGTAACGAAGATGGTGTTGATGATTACGAAGAGGAGGGAATGAACAGGGTGAGAATTGTCGTGGGTTTGGGGTTCAACTCCCTATAGTCTTTCTTAGGACCCCACAGTTAAGTCTTCATTGCACACACAATGGGGTCTTTCGTGCTAGTGTGATTTAGCATTATTTATGATGAATCTCTGACAAAGTGAACACATTTCCATGGTGTATTATTTTTCTCAAGAAAGGATTGGTTTTTATTCGAATCTGTGTAGAAAAACTACTAGCGTTGAAATCGGCTGCTTTCAAATATTTGTATTTTGCAAACAGCAGTTTGCAAAATACAAATAAAATGTTCAACTCTACATGGATCAAAGTTTACCACTACCCCCAGTCAGGGGCAGATCCAGAAGGTTTGTCAGGGGGGCCAAAAAAACAATACCTACATCTCCGAAAAAAGTGATGACCTTTTTTTAGTCATTAGCCTCATACTCATCTACGCCTACGGGGCGGAGGCACATCCTGTGACGTCCTGTGTAAACATAAAAAACGCATGTGTAAATATCAAATGGGGAGCATGACCGGATTGCCCCCTGGATCCGCGCCTGCCCCCAGTCTTTTTCTGCAATTCTCACAATGGGAATAAGTGCCGAGTACATCATTCTCGTTTTCTGCTATTGCATCAGCAGTTTGGGACAACTGGTTGGCCGTAAGATCGGGTTCCGCTATAAATCCTCCTCGCTTCATTCGATTTATCAAGCGTTCAATTTCACGAATTCACAATAACAACAAATTTCACAGTCATCAATCTGTCCCCTGTCAGCATGCAAACATGGAGCGCAGCCAATATTCCCATGCTGGACCTGTACACTGTACAGAGCCCATATTGTTTCCATCTAATGCGCACTGAAATTATGGCACGGTCAGTACAGTTGCGGTAAAATCAGGCAGAGGCGCCCGCAGCGTGACGTACTGGACACACGTGCGTCCACCCACCAAATCAAATCCACACAAGGAATGTAATGTAAATGTACGCGATTTTCTATAGCGACCGTATATGGCCTCGACCCTGCTCATTTTTCAATGAATTGATCGGGTGAGATCCTTCAGCCGCTGCCCATTTGATTGGGTGCCACGCCATTTAAGGTCCAAGTGTTGGAACCGTGCTAGCCAGATATTTAAATCTCTTAAATATAGGGACCTGCGAAGCTTCGATATTTGATTCGAAAACGAATCGGGCGGCGGTATTCGATTCGATTCGAATATGATGTCATGATTCGAAAAAATTTCGAATCGTTTTTGGGAAAAATTATTACACTTGACGCACTTTGTTGACAACTAACTGTTGTAATTGTTTACTGCTCGTGAATTTGTTGAATTTCTGTGTGCAACGCTGCACCCGACGACAGCAAACCCTCTGGCACGAAAATGGTGCTTATAATTAGAATGTTATTTATACTCCGTTTAGATCAGGGGTGGGCAACATGCGGCCTGCGGGCCAGATCCAGCCTATGGGACCTTTGGACCGGCCCTTGACATGTCTTTTTTATTAGCATTGTACCATAAAAGTTTATCTGCAATATTTATTTTGAGTAAAATTAATATTGTCTCACTTTCTGGGGCAAATTAATCTGCAAAAATTAGCCTGCGATTGACATACGGCCCCTTAGCTGCCCTTAAAATCTTAGGGCGGCTTTCTGTTAAAAGGAAGTTGTCCATGCCTGGCTTAAATGTATGTACACCCAAGTCCGGTTATGCAATTGGTACAATAAAGAATATACTTACTTACTTACATAACTCATAAATTATTTGTGTTATTGTTAATTATGTTACTTAGCTTAATGTTTAGTTTAAATGATTTTTAAACTGCAGAAAAGTTATTAATATATTGATACTGACAGTGGTACGCCTGTGCTATCAAGTGCACACCACATGAATATAAAACATGGTAGGCCTACCCGCTGATTCGATTCGAGATTCGATTCGAATTCGAATCTTTACCCCCGATTCGATTCGAGATTCGATTCGACGAAAATTTATGATTCGCAGGTCCCTACTGAAATAAGCCACCTTCGGGAAGCGAACTGCGGTCCGCATGCGCTCTAACACAGAGTCGCATGAGACGCGCAGCCAACGCTCTTACTGATGTACTGTAGCTAACTGGGCCAACAAGGAAGAGGCTTCGCATCAATGTTATTGAAAACAATTGAGTCACCTACATAACATGCACAACAGAACATTCTTAAATTATTTTTATCAAGAGCGGAAATAAATGCTCACAGAAAACAGTATTTTGTTAAATGGCAATACGGCATGTTAAAGCATTTAGACACCAT